>JAYKKO010000014.1:14564687-15212500 GCA_037074685.1 Glyphodes pyloalis | reverse complement strand
GATCTAACCTAACCTAACCTAACCTAACCGCGCTCTAACCTAACTAGTTCTGACCTGAGGTCACTAGTTTGTTCCACTAAGATAGACGGAGCTGAGGGGAGAAATATGAACCTAACTTGATCTAACCTAACCTAACCTAACCTAACCGCGCTCTAACCTAACTAGTTCTGACCTGAGGTCACTAGTTTGTTCCACTAAGATAGACGGAGCTGAGGGGAGAAATATGAACCTAACTTGATCTAACCTAACCTAACCTAACCTAACCGCGCTCTAACCTAACTAGTTCTGACCTGAGGTCACTAGTTTGTTCCACTAAGATAGACGGAGCTGAGGGGAGAAATATGAACCTAACTTGATCTAACCTAACCTAACCTAACCTAACCGCGCTCTAACCTAACTAGTTCTGACCTGAGGTCACTAGTTGAGGACAGTCGTGTGACAGCAGTTACTCCGTCTAAGCTCCGCTTCGCGGAGCCTACAAACAGTAAGCCGTCCCACGACTGTCCTCAAATGTGACCAACACACCAAGTATCGGACTATTTCATCGATCGATGACAAAAAGTACGTCCGGTCTCACTTCGTTTTGCTATTCACCACCATGAACATAACTTAATATTACTCTATTACAAGTTTACACAACATAAAGAATATAAATAAATTAATAAACATTAACGATAACAGAACACATACAATATTATTTCAAATGTTTTTCATATCTTTAATTGGATATCCTACTTTTAATACATTGGTACGTTTACCAAACAAAAGATAATTATTTAAAGATAAGTTAATTTAATTATTTTCAAATAATACGTTATTATCATATTTTTATCTAACTTATTTGCATTGCATTAATAACTAGCAGTTTGTTTCAGTTATTATCATCACAAGTCAAAAATTTAACTCTCAATACAAGAATCAAGGTTAGACAAAAATATAAATAAGTTATAATATATTCGCAATTATTATAGATACCTACTATCTAACTGAGCAACAAAAATAAATAAACACGTCAGACTACCTGTCAGTCACGACAACTGAGGAGTCTCAGTATAAAGGTATTTTGTATACGATCAGCTCCAAGCGACGTTCATCAACTGGAGACGTAAATCCAGTACTCACTTAAACGAAAGTCAAATTCAGAAACTTTCATTAGCCATTTGTACAAAATAGTATACTGTAAATAATGGTGCACGGCTGCAGTCGGCGACGTCGCTCGCCGCCGCTGCATGTGCCTGACAACAGAATACGAAGTAATGTATTAAATGAGTGTTAGAGGGCACACCAACAGAACAAGTACAATTATTTAGATAAACTGTTAATGAACCGCATACAATAACATATTATTTTCAATAGAATTGGGTTTGTTAGTATAAACTGAATGAGGTCTACAACACGTTAGTCAAACTGTTTGAAGTATAACATGTGTTGGTTATAATAGGCAAAGATTTAAAATGTTTAAATTTATTGTTTAAGTTTAAATTGATTGAATTATAGCTAAAGATCCACATTTTCAACGTGTAATAAGCCTTTTTTAAAAAGTAATCTTTCAATTTTCAAATAAAATTAACTGGTGACTAAAGTCTGTTTTTACTTAAACAAAATTATTAATGTTTTATTGGAAAGCAAATAAAGCAATTTCTTTTAATTACTTTGATGCATTATTGCGCCTCTCTGATGGAGTCGTAAACTCTCACAACAGTTCAATAATACGCACGATATTTGTCATTAAACGTATTCAGATCACAGACTCAAGCCTCAATGTGATACCTACCTAAGTATTTAGATCACGTACTTAAATCTCAATTTAGTAATTTAACTAAGTCATAGTCAATTTTTTTAACTATCCTTAACTTCTGATGTATTTTATTAAAAGCTAAATCTTAATACATACTGTATAAACTACTCAGTCTCGCGTGTTCAGCCGCGTCCTCGCGTGCACCCGGAGGCCGCGCCCTCGACGCTGAAATACATTGTTTACTAATTATTCATACATAATATACACATATTATGGTGCAAAAATCACAAATGTCTTTAAAGCTTTTGTGCAAAAAATATTTTACAACATCATAAATGAACATAAATCAATTAATAATCTTGTGTTGTTATGATTTAGAGCTGGATGTCACGGGAGGATGCTTCTACGTATGGGAACAATACTAAGTGCATGTCTCAACGATCCTACTTAATATTATAAATGCAGAAATTTGAAGAATGTACTAAATATTTATAAAAATAAAAATTAAAAAATATTTTATTCAGATAACTCGGATCCATATGTTAGTAACAATGTTGTTATACCTATCTACTGTGAATAAATATACATATTTAGTAGATGAATTTTATTTATGTTTGGTACTGTTTCACGATAAAGCTACCGAACGGATTTCGATGAAATTTTATAGGGAAAGAGATAACATAGGTAATTACTAGACCAACATATAGGGTATTTTTTTATCTTGGAATAACGCAAATGAAGTGGTGGGAAACAGTATTAGAATAAATCATTTGTTAACTAACAAACAATAACAACTTAACCTGAAACATTTAACGAATAGTTATTTTGTTTGAAAGACAATACGAGACAAGTTCGGTAAGAATGTGGATGATATAAAAAAGTAACAGTGCCCTAACGGCATATATAATGAACTAATTTTAAGAATAACACCAGGTACCTACTGCATCTACATTATATCAGCAATAAATGAATGAGTATTGACATGTAAAGGTACAATTTAATTAATTTCAGTCAGCACTTGTCATGTGCCTAAGCCAAAACTAATTCACATTCATACATCGTTTGTCATAAACATAACGTGTACAGCGCCGTTGTGTCAGTACAAACATTAATATTAATGTTATTAAAATGTTGTTAACCTTTTGTTCTTCTCTTAGATGTTTCTTAAGAAGATTCTATCGGGGTGCAGCTGGGACCGGGCCTCTGGCACGACCTGGAATTAGATAATAATTCATTTAGACATTTTTACTGCCACCGCACCCATAAACGAACTATCTGCACAACCCAACGGTTGACCGGTAGAGAATGCTCCTAGCATTAAGTCCACCTTTTGTACTTTTTTTTGTGCAATAAAGTTTTTAAATAAATCAATAAATAAAGAATTGGATATATTACGTAAGTAATTAATTATAATCAATATTACGAAGACAGGAAAATACTGAAGTTTATATTATGAAGGTCACGTAGAACAATACAACTATCTGTAGTGGAGTAATTGTTCCGTGGCCGTCAATGAGACGGGTTCGATGCGGGTCTGGGTGTTGTGGTACCGTCGTTGTTTACGATTTCCGTGACACTAGTAATTAAACTACTTTATGGATGTGATGCTATCCAATTCACGATAAACCATCCTACTATTTCGTTCAAAATTTATTTCGTTTCTCCTTGCATATTTTTCGGTTTGGCTTTCATTTCTGACTAGATGGTCCGCTACGACTGTGATCACTGGAGCGTTTGCCGTGTGACCTCAGCCACCCTTACACAAGGGGGACCACACCTCATTGGAATATGACAATATAACAACTGGCAATTAGATATTTATACAGGCAAATATCCTTTTTCGTTCCATAAAATTATTAGTTGATTAGCAAAGCTTTTGGGAGAGCAATAGTTACCAAAGACCCGCAAGATCCACCGACGAGCGTGTCGCGGCGACGAGCGACCCGGCCGCCGCGAGTATGAGAGTGGCGAAGTCTAGGTGAGGCCCAGGTCCATCTGTAGCCGCCTTCCAGCTGAAATGGTGATGGTGATTAAGATTAAAATGGTTAAGCTTGTAAAGTTATTTAAAAGTTAAAACTAAGTGTCAATAATAAACTGATTTCCCTATTTTAATGATTTTAAGGAACTGATTATTGAGAGACTGCTATTATATAAATAAATAACATACCTGATAGTCACCATTGACAGCTTTGACTCTCGGGCGCCGAGTCAAGCCGTGCGCGAGTCGCCGCAGCCGCCGGCCGACGCTGCAGCCCACCACTGTCTACTAACAAAATGTTAATGTTCAGTTTTGTTTGAACATCTCGTCTGTCGGTGACGGGTGCTTACACTCCATATTGTGTCCTTGTAACACATTGGGAATCAGTTTCCTTTAATTTCTCCAAAATATTTTGATCAGATCTTGGCCTGGCGTCAATGGACTTCCCCGGGAGCACATAATAAGAGATTGCAAATGCTGACATTGTCTATGGATACCTGAATAAGCAACCTGACAGAAGGTGTACATATGTGTAAAATAATAATTATTTACACATTAATCTCAAAGCAACCCTGAATCATCTCCGCTTTGCTGATGACCTTATAATCATTTCTGACAACCATAATCACTTACAAACTATGCTTAAACAACTCGAAGATGAAAGTAAGAAAGTGGGCTTGGAGATGAACCTGACCAAAACCAAACTAATGACAAATTGTATAAGAACTCCAATTATAATCAACAACAACACAATAGAGTATGTAGACGAATATTTATACCTCGGGCAGACCATATCGCCAGAAAATGACTCATCTAAGGAAATAGAAAATAGAGTTAGCATAGCATGGAAAAGATACTGGTCACTAAAAGAAATTGTAAAAAACCCGTCAATACCGCTACATCTAAAAAGTAAAGTATTTAATATATGTATTCTACCCGCCATGACCTACGGATGCCAGTCATGGACAATAACTACACAAAAAATGAAAAAAACTGGAAGTCTGCCAACACAATATGGAAAGAAGCTTACTAAATATAAAACTAAAGGATAGAATATCCCTAAAAGATATAAGGGGGAAGACAAAGATTGCCGATATATCGTACACAATTAGGAAAATGAAATGGAGGTGGGCAGGACATTTGCAAAGAAGTAAAACAGAAAAATACGCAAAACTCGTTTCTGAATGGTATCCCAGAGAGGGAAAAAGGAAGAGAGGGCGACCACTCCGAAGATGGGACGACGACCTGAAAACGGCCGCAGGAGCAATATGGAGAAGGAAGTGCCAAGACCGGGATTTATGGAAAAATTTGGGGGAGGCCTATGCGAAAGCAAAACAATCTTTACCGATGTCGGAAGAATGAATTTTCAAATAGTATATATAAATATTAGTTAAGTTAAAACAATAGTATAAACATAAGATGTAAGATTGTTAATAAAGGCTATTATTATTATTATTATATTATTAATCTCAATCTAATTTAAACGCGTTAATCTCAAGAACTACTGGTACGAATTGAACAATTGTTGTGTTCAATAGTCCATTTATCGAGGAAGGCTTTAGCCTATATAACATTACGCTGCGACCAATACAAGCGAAGAAACAATGGATCATGTAGACAAAACAGGCTCAGTGCGCGTGTGAAGCCGCGCCGGCTAGCTAGTGCTATCAAAACAATGGATCATGTAGACAAAACAGGCTCAGTGCGCGCGTGAAGCCGCGCCGGCTAGCTAGTGCTATCAAAACAATGGATCATGTAGACAAAACAGGCTCAGTGCACGTGTGAAGCCACGCCGGCTAGCTAGTGCTATCAAAACAATGGATCATGTAGACAAAACAGGCTCAGTACGCGTGTGAAGCCGCGCCGGCTAGCTAGTGCTATCAAAACAATGGATCATGTAGACAAAACAGGCTCAGTACGCGTGTGAAGCCGCGCCGGCTAGCTAGTGCTATCAAAACAATGGATCATGTAGACAAAACAGGCTCAGTACGCGTGTGAAGCCGCGCCGGCTAGCTAGTGCTATCAAAACAATGGATCATGTAGACAAAACAGGCTCAGTACGCGTGAGAAGCCGCGCCGGCTAGCTAGTGCTATCAAAATATTAGATTTGTATAATAATAGTAAGTACCTCGAGCGCTGCCTCGGGCCGGCCGCAGGACGGTGACCGCTGTAGCTACAGCGGCCGCTGGCTGACTCAATATACTGGAAATCAGATATTAAACGTATTAAAGATAAGAGAACTATTAAGTCTTTAATACACGGCTGCAGTAAACGCCGACTATTCGTTCATTCACTTAGAAAAGATGATCAGTACCTACCTACCTACCTACCCCTAGCATTAACAAAAACGTTAAACAAACGGTTTCACAAAGTGACAGTTCAGTATGACGATTACACTAGTGCCGTTATACTATTATCTCACTAAGTCATACTACTCGATTATAATTTTTATTCGTGCTAAGGGTCACATATAATATCATAGGAATAAAAGATTTAATCAAATAAACGTGGCTGTTGGTGTTTTACGTTACACTACACGTTACACACACACGCAACTGTCGGAACATAACCCAGCGCACCATTTTGTAGACATGGCTTTAATATTAAATTACTTATTATCAAATAGTATAGAATCTTAAAAGAAAACCATCCGCAACGTTATGAAAATTACATGCTTAAAACAACAACCATAATGAACAATGTAACTGAAAAAGAAAAGCAATTTACCTGTAAAATGAAACCGCTAGCAGCGCGCCCGCTGTGATCACCGCGGGCGAGAGGTCGCGGCGAAATGATCAACTTTAGATCTATACAATATTATAAATTACATATATGTATTAACTTTCTGGGGACCACTAAACGTAAATAAGATAGTTTTACGCGGCAACTTTCTTGGCTAAGGTGATGTGAGCACACGAACTGATAAGAGAGGGTTCTTCATATTGTGTTATGATGACAAGCGAGCTGAATGTCCGTCCATTGGTTGCAGTCAATCGGTCATTCACTTACGTTGAAGCGACACTTTTGTTCGTATTTCCAAAAGTGAAAAATAATGTGTCTCTATTTAAACGTAGATGGTGTTTTCTTTATGCGTGTCGCTCACTGTGTGCAAAAGTTTATTATAACAACATTTCAGCAAACTGCTGTGTAGTTTCACTATTGTCTAATATTATTTCCTTGAATAAATCAATAATAATGATTATTTCAACTTGTCGAAAAGCTTTACTTACCTACGCACGGTCAACGTCAAGGTAAACACTGGCAGTGCCATATTAGTTCTTATGCGCACGGTACAAGGTTGGTGCAATGTCCAAAATGGTAGTCTGGCGTGCTTTTGCCTGTCCTTAAATATTTTATTCACTGCGATTTAAAGATAAAGTAACATAAGAAAGTTATCCTCATAAATATTTCAAGTTCAACAAAAACTTTCGCGGCATTGACTTAATCCTTTTTCTTTTTTTACAGTTCAATGTTTTCTACCATGTTCCATTTTTAAAACAAATTTTACTGTTTTTCTTTGCATACATGCACCATGTTAACAAGTATACAGCCATAAAAAAAAACAACATTTTTAAGGCATTATCGAAATTCCATGCGTGTTCGATTTTTAAAAAAGTTTTATACGGTTCTCGTCAAAGGAAACTAACTTTGAAGGTCCAATTTTATGCACTTGACAGATTCAATCGTATCATAGTATGTTGGTAACGAAAATTCTATTGGGCTAGCGTTTGATAAAGGACGTTATTTTTTTTTAGATGTCACGGAAAAGTTAAAAGTTCAGTTAAATTCAAGTTCGCTCGCGCAGTCTCGCTCGCGGTCACAATCTGAGTAAAGTAGTTTTGATGCTTTTTGCAACAAGCAATTTTTTGTGATGCCTATTTATAGTTTGCACTATAAACCATAAATGTAGGTTAATTTTTAATTTTGTACATTTTTAGTTACCAAACCTAAGAAATATTTAATGAATAGAGATAATTTTATTACACCAAGAAATAATTTGTAGTCTTTGTAGTAGGTATTACGTTCGTCTGTCCTGGCTAGTAATTTATAATTAAGTAGAATCAATTAATGGAACATCCTTATAATATTATTAACGTAAATGTTTGGATGGTAGATGATGTCGATTATTTCACGCAGAAACGATCATCATAAATTATACCTCACTAGTTTAATAAGTGTTAACTACTAACACATTTTATTGAATCATTGCAACGCCCTCTACAGGGCTTCACATGTACTTAATCTTAAGAGAATCTGAAAACATACTCCGTGTGAAATGCAATAAAGATATTGAATTGAGACGATTGAATGGATTTGGATGTAATTTAGTAGCTAGACAGATAACGTAAAGCGTAACTTTTAATGAAGTCGCGGGCAAAAGCAATACTTAATATGCAAGGTGACATAGACGTTAAATGGTTAAAAGAGATAAATAAAAGACGGGTCCCACGATAAGTAATATATTAGTAGAGCTTGTTGTCTGTGCGCTGTACGTCGGAGGTATGCAGGTCCGGGTAGGAGGGCCTGTCGAGCAGGCCGCACATGTTGTGCCGCGCAGACAGCAGCATGAACCCGGCGGCGCCCCAGCCCGCGCCGTGAGAGTTCTTGATGAGCACGTGCTCGTGCGCACCCTCGCCGCCCCACCCCACCGCCAGCACCGCGTGCAACTGCCGCGGCCTCAGCGCGCTGCACAAACACAAACGTTACAGCTTCTTTAATCTAAAACGGTACACTTCGTGGACTTTACACATCAGTGCCTGCTGCCTTCCTCATCTGTTAGCAAGTTACCTCGCAACGTTGGATCGACTCAGGCACTCGCACCAGGGCTCAAAAGATAAACTTCAACTGATGCAATATAAATACAAACGCTAACAAACTTGTCGTCGACAATTGGCTACTTGACAGTTTTTGAAAAAGTATTGTAAAATGTGCGCCCGTTCATTTTATATCCCAAGCAATTCGATTTATCTGGAAATAATCTAAATAACCAGAGAAAAATAAGATTTTGTGTAACACATTTAAAAAGCGCGCGTAAACGCCTAGTCGCGTCGCTGTTCCAATTATGACGTCAACGTCGTTGACAACGAACCGATACGCATAGGAACGACTTAATTATGATAAACGGAAAATGTTTCAATAAATTCTTTATACGATTAGAGACACAATAATTCAATTTAATCGGTAAAATAATCATTGTTTCGCCACATTAAAATAAATAATTTTCGCCGACAGTTGTCATTTCCGTATTGCAATGGTGGTTTCCGTTTCGGTTCTTTTGTTCCACAGATAAAAAAACTAAAATTTATTTTGCAAAAATAAAATACTACCTATGCTTTTAATTAAAAAGTAAAAATGTAAAATGATTACTTAACTAATAAGCTAACATATCTAACACTTTTCATATTTTATTGTTAACACTGTCAAGTAGCCAATTCCCCGGGCAGATTGACGCTTCGGTTATACACAAGGAGCGTACTGATCAGGGCTGGTACATACTGAGAGCGCTGACTGACGCTGTACCGGAGTATTCTCCATCTTAGACTAAAATCATAGAGTAACGAAACCATGCATTTCCTGTCATATTAACATTAATGACTTAAGAAATGGTAATGGACGGAATACGAAAAAAAAAAACACAATAAATAAATGTGCCAATTTAAGCCCAAACTTCATGATGCATCTATATTCCGATTATAAGGAAGTTTTGTTTACTCTGGAATCAAGTCTATGTATACTGCATTTTGATATTTATTATTAATATTTAGCATATAATTTCGTACGTGAACGCCTCCTGTACCTCATTGAGTCAAAGAGCAAGCGTTACGTACCAGCGGTCGTCGTAGTAGACGCCGCCCTTGTAGGTGGCGTAGCTGCTCGGCTTGGTGTTGATGATCACGACCGTCGGCGACTGCCGCTTGATCGCCACCTGAATGTCAACAGCAGCGCATATATGAGCGTAACAACTACATTGGCTCGTAAAATATCATTTGTCACAATTTTCAAACTATCATAATGAATAAATTTATTTGGAAAGTACGGCAACTTGCTCGCGTCATGTAACTAATTACGTAGGCCTCAATTAAAGTACCATAGCATATGTAAATAGACCCTCGCAGCTACAGAAGCTGACAGGTCTGTAGCACTTCGTTTGATAATGATTTCGAGACTATTAAGTCTATATTCAGATAGTTGCTAATGTGTGTATGAGTACAAGTAGTGCGTGGTTGAGGGCTGACCTTAAGCGCACTCAGGTTGTGCTTGGTGACGTTCACGTGGCCGCTGATGAACGTGACGGGCGGCACGACCTTGTCGCGGCACTCCAGCTCCTGGAACATAAATATATCATTGATAAACCAAGAGTTCACTTTCTGAGCCTAAACATATATGTTCAGTGGTTACCTTAGCCTGGTAGGGGGTGTAGGCGTCGAGCGCTGGTAGGCCTCGCTCTGCCACATAGTCGTAGGCGTACGTGGGCCATGTCGGTTTGCAGCCATTGCCGCCGAACCTGAACATAGAAAGGCAGACTTTGATGGACTACCAGGAGGAGGTGTTAAGTTTGGCTTCAAGTCGGTCAAATGATATGTAATGAGTTATGTGAGTAGTTAGTGGTGTACTGACGGCTGCGAGCAGTCCACGATGGCCTGCTCCGAGAGCGGCACCAGCTGGCCCGTGCGCCTGAAGAGTGCGCCCTCCACCGCGCCCGTCACCGCAAACGCCCAGCACGACGAGCACGGCCCTTGATCTGCACAGAAGCAACGAACTCTTACCGCTAGTTTTATTATATTTATAAAGCACTTGTGGTGTATGTTCCCACAGCATATTGCTATTAATCAATAATAGTGGGACATTGGAGATATGCTTAAAACAATCGAGCATGTCACTACAGCAAATAAACTTCACTTTGTCACACCCTATGTCAAACTAAGACCTATAAATGATGTAACAATTTATCTGTAGATACACTTTAAACTGTTCTCGTGATATTTTCAAAAGCTCAAAAGATTCCCCTTGGATATTATTTTTAACGTGGTTTGGTTGTAAAGATTCAAGCAGTTCGCTGACTATGGCTAAAAGGTAAGCGAGATACAAAGAAGTGGAGTCGTACTTCTTACGTGCGTTACGCCGCCTTCGTCTCGCCAGTCGAAGTGTTCGGGCAGGGCGTCGTAGAGGTCGCGCGTCTCGGCGGGCGAGTAGGGGAAGGGCTTGGAAGGCATGCGCTCCAGCGTCTCGCGGACGCCGGCGAGCTGCTGCAGCTCCACGTCGAGCCGGTCGGCCAGCGGCGTGGTGCCCATGCGGAAGGAGGCGCCCACGCGGTTGCCGGACGCCGCGAACCGCGACCGCTGCATCAAAACGTTCTTGCGCACCGCCTCCTCCGTTTCGTCCTGGTATTTTCGCTTGTATGTGTTTATGAAGCTGCAAGTATTAAAAGACTCGCCGTCATTTCATTTCATTTTGTATGTCAAACATTGAATTATAGCTAAATTAAACATCTATTTTCAGCTAGGCCACAAAAGCATAGATTTTAATAAAGTTTGTGACTCGCAATGAAGAAAACAATCAAAATTTTGATGTGTTTTCGGGTCATGTAAATTTTCCATATAGGCTGGCGTGACGTACGTTTTACCTTTGATAAATGTACTACTATATATACTATAACATATACAGTTTGTTCATCAGAAGCGGGTAGCGTGCGCTATTGAGGTTCATACCTGGTGAGTTTATCGTCGTAGTGCAGATCGCGCGAGGGCAGCACGAACTCCCTGAGCGGGTCGACGCGCGCCAGGTCGGCCGTGGTCTCGAGCAGGTCGCACGCGGCGAGGCCGGGCGCGAGGTGCGCTTGCGCCGGCTGCTGCTGCGCCACCGCCTCGTACCGGTGCACGTACTCGTCGCAGCGCGCGCCCAGCACCGAGCTGTCCACCCTCACCGTGTAGCTGACAACAAGTTCGGCGTCAACATTGGAACGACGAATGTTGGAAGATAAGGGTAACTGACGGTCTTACGGATTAGAACGGGAGAAAGGGGGCAGCGAAACAGAACGAGAGATATAAAAACGAAGAATAGTGAAAGGGGAAATCTTCATAAAGTCCCAGATACTACTTTTGCCAGTTTGCAGCCATCATGATACTATCTATAGAGTTAGGTACATAGAAATATGTCTATTTTATGATCTGGTGTCCCTTTTAAAGGTCATAGTGACCAACCAAAATTTGTGTTAGGCAATCGCTTTAAATTAGTCGCCTCAAGTTTCGTAGGTGATTGCGTATATCAAAGTAGGTATCCTACAATTTGTAAAGAGTGAGTAAAGCAAATACTGCGACTTTAAGAGGGACCCCACACTAGCGTCTTTCGAGCGTCAGCGTCTTGCCGCGCCGACGTTGTTTGGTCGTCGACGCCGCGTTCGCGATGCGTCGACGTCGCGTCGGCGTTGCGTCGACGTCGACGCTCAAAGAACGATGTGGGGTTACGCTAAATAAATAAATAAATGCGCCAGACAATCACACTGTCACCTGGTCTCAAACTAAGGTTTTCCCTTGTACTATGAGCACCAGACGACGGATACCAACTGGGGGCGTCATCCCAGCACACCCAGACTCAAGTCAATTTAGAAAAGTTCGTTTTCCTAATTGACCCGACCGGGAATCGAACCTGGGACCTTTCGCGCTTTGGCCGCCTACCTTAGACATTGCGCCACCGAGGTCGTCTTAAAAATTTAAATTTAACTTTAAATGGAACTTAAAAAATTAACCCGCTTTCCATTTACACGTCATGCAGGGTTCAAATGCACCGTCTCTATGAGTCCTGGTTGTAGACTCACTTGATCGGAATGGCAGAGTCATCAGGTCCGCGCGTAAGCAGCACCTCGTGGTGGAAGGTGAGCGCCTCCCCCCGCGCGCCCCCCAGCGCTCCCTCCGCGCCCTCGACGCGCTGCGCCCACCGCTCCGCGCGCCCCTCCTCCGTCTGCACGTATTCTGACAATCACATGGTTTAACACGTTTAGAACATTTGTGACCATATCACCAATATCAGTGCTCGATTTCATCACGGTCCGTGGACAAATTTCAAAAAGGGCTAAGATAAACCAACAGTTAGTGAGACCGTCACAGAAAATATGACTAAGTTCAATGTGCTGCACTGGGAACAGACATAAAAAATATAAAGGAGGCCTTTAAAAAACACTGGTGTGTTTTTGTAATTTACGGCAACTGTACTGGAAACAAAAAATAAATGGTAAAAGAACCGGCTTTGTTCAAAGAAAGCACACTTAAGAATATGAGATAGCTGGAGTTCCTAGTATCAGCTGTAAGATATCAGCTATTGTGGTAAAGCGAACGAGCCCTTACCAGCAAACCGGAAAGATTGAAGATTCGGTAGAGCAGGCGGGCCAAGGTCGAGAGGCGAGGCAGTGGCGAGGTCCTGCGTCATGACGGCGCAGCGCTGCAGCGGCGCGGCGCCGGAGCGCTCCAGGCGCCGCTCCAGCCGGTAGATCTTGCTGGCGTTGACGCTGCGGTAGACGGTCGTGGTGCCGCCGAACAGGTCGACGCGCATGGAGCCGGTGAGCGCGTCCCAGCTCGCGCTGTACGGCTCGGTGAAGCCGGCGCGCGTCAGCGTCAGCCGACCCTTGATCGCCAGGGACTTGGAGAACGTGGGTGTGGACGGGCTCGCGCTGCCAAAGGAGTCGACGAGCGCCGCCGCGGACTGACGCGACTGACGGATCCTAAAGTAAAGTGAACCTCAAGGTTTTAACGCAATCGGTTTGATTCGCATTTGAAATACAAATGCAACACATGCATTACTACCTTTCCTAACGATTATAAAAGAAAAGAAATGTAATTAAAAATGAAAGTTTGAATATATGGATTGATAAAAGTTGTTGGGTGAAATTTGTTAGCCAGACAAGTAATGTATTACAATTAAATATACTTTTCCGAACAGCAGTATGAATGTAAAAAGACCTGCGTGAGCCGGTCGCGGCGAGCTCGGGGGGCGCGGGGGCGACGCAGACGGGCGGCTGCGCGCGCGCACGCTCCGGCTCGCGCTCGGGCTCGCGCTCGGGCTCGGGCTCGCGCTCGCGCACCAGCACCGGCGGCAGCTCGGGCTCGCTCGCCGTCTGCTCACGGAACAACTTCACCAACTCCGAAGATGGCACTGCAAGTATATCACTGCTTTAACAAAAGGAAATATAATTTTGCATGAACTAATAATATTATAAATATATTATATTATAGGTTTTTTCAACTGCCATGTTAAACAAACCGACTAAATTGCCGCAAAGGCAATTCAGTAGCTTGGTGTGGTCATTGTATTTAGGTTTTACCAAGCAGCTATCGCGTCGATATTTAACGTAGCGTGTGTGATGGGCGCTTACAAAATTTATTCAAAAACAATAATAATGTTTACCGCTAGCTGCGAACGGGTCGTGGTCGGGGTCGGAGGTGCGCGCGCGCAGCGGCCGCGGCTGCGGCGCGCGGACGCGTGTGCGCTTCACCACCACGGGTTTCTGGTCTGTGTAATCAATACGGAATTTCATGACGGCAGTCACATATCTTTCATTTATTATACCTAACTATTCATATGAAATAAATACCAATTATATTGACTGGCTCATACCATACTACACTCGTATTTTCAGCCAATCAACAGTTTTATTGATTTTTAACTTTTGGAAAGTGCGCAATAAATTTTACTCTCGCATCCTAAGCTGACAGAATGCATTTAATTGGTGCAGGTTTAACGTAAAGCTCTATGTATTATCAGAAAATCTGTAAATATTTGTTTGGTAAATTAGAGTTCAGCCATTCCACTTTATTCACAATACAACCAGTTACTAAAACCAAGTTATAGTTGTTGTTCCGATGTGCCCAACACGGTGACCAGACCTGACATAGTGCGAGTAAAACCCGGATCATTATTTTTCCTTTTGTTAACTAATTCTACGAGAGTACAAAAGTCATCGGTAGCGCCCTGCTCTCTCCGCCAGAAGTAGATTGGATAGCCACCAACGTCAATGGGCTAATATTAATGTGTTCTCTTTCTGGGTATTTATATTTGTGTTCAAGTAAATATATACTTGGTACCGATGTTTTTATATTGCACTTCGAGATTGACCTCATCCCTCCTGATGTAAAATGTTGATGAGGTCCTAGCTTAAGGGCGATAAGTACAGCGTAATAATAGCTGTGACTGGACTTGTGTACTTTGAAAGCTTGACCCCTGCTATTAATGTAGCAACTCCCAGGAGCTCTGGAAACCTTGCACACACACAGGAACACGACAACACAGACGTGATTGTTATTTGGCTGCGGTCTTTTGTAAGGTGGAGGTATAGCACCAAACTGGCTGCTCCAGTCCGAGCGATCAATCGCTACCTCTCCTAAACTGACGATGGAGCGTCACTCACCGCCGCCGGCCGGCTGCACGGGCAGCACGAGCGCCAGCGTGCCGCGCGCGCCGCCCACTCCTCCACCTGCTCACAAACACGTCATACATATACACAGTCCTGTTTGTATTAGAAAAGTAACAGTTTAGGTATAAATTTTAAGACTTTCGCGTTCCATTTTAAACATTTAAAATATTTTAACGGGTCAAAACGCGACACCATTTTGATTTAGTAGTTAATACGAACTACTTACTGCCCGACGTTTCGGTTAGGTTGCACCAACCAAGTCAGCTCGTGACCACGGTTGGTGCAACCTAACCGAAACGTCGGGCAGTAAGTAGTTTAGGTATGTGCTGTGTAAGTTTGTTACTCTTTCATGCTAAAACTACTAAATGAATTTGGATAAAAGTTGCTAGCTCGGTAGATAAGATACTAAAAAAATATATTAATTAAAAAGTTTATCTTGTGTACAAATGGTGAGTCCGATTCGCACTTAGCTAATTTATATCTGATTTATATAATGTTTTTGGGTAAACTTTACCAGTACAAAACATGACGCGGTGACGATGTCGATGCGTTTGGACGAGTGCGGGGCTTATTATTGTAGCTATATCTTAAGGCCTTCTTAAATTAAGTTATCTTAATAAGTTTAACAGCATCATTTCTTGAACGCCCGTTTTGCGAATAATATATAAAATTCAGTGAAAATCGTAGATTCATATGTCTTAAATTTTAAGAAAAGCAATATTATGGAATGTAATTTAATTATATAATTATAATACCTCATATCTATTTTTAGCTACATAATGTATAAAACCGAACAAACTGTATATCAATACAAAAACTGCATTTATTAAAATATTATGTCATGATTAATGACATGTTAAACTTTAAAATTTTATTTCATCTCCACACTTAAACTATGTGATAAGTCAAGGTTGAGTTATTCAATAATTCATTATTTCTAGATCATAGAGAACTTTATAACTTATACGTGTGGCATTGAAAATATAATAAATGAAACAATCATAAGGCGTAGGGAAGTAACGAGCCCATCGCTCGCACTAGCACCTACACTCACTAGAGTGTATACAGGCGATCTTCACGTCATGAAGAAAGACAACTCTCTATCGGTGCAGTCATCTCCGCAGGACAGCATCTGGCGAGCTGGTGGTGCGCGGCGACACCACGGACCCGAGACCTCCCTGGAACCCTCATCTGCCCTCACCTCTGGCTTGCCTTAGTTAGCCGTCCAAAGTGAAGCGCAAGAGCTATATACTTGAAAGGGTGGAAGTGCTCAAACTGCGTAATAACAGGGAACGGCTGAACGAACTGTGGCTCTCTACACCATTAGCTGACCATGACCATGCTGGTGTTGCCCTCTTGTCGCCCATAGTGGTAACTGCTTGTGACCGGCTGCCTACTGTGCTACTTTTCTATTTGTGAGATATTGAAATGGCAGATGTCCGTTATCTCATCGCTACAGCACAACTTATCCTGCCCACAAGTACCTCAGTCAGTAGCCCCAATTTTTGTTCCCATCTCACGCAATAGTGCTGCACTCACCAAATATTAATACTGAGTGCACTATATTGATGCACTTAAAAGTAAGATCCGGCTGTTTATCCCATCTTACATTCATATTAAATGTCTCAAAGACTTTCACGTGTTGGGCCTTGGGCCTGTGCCCCACGCAACAAAGGTCCGGGAAAGTGAAACTTCCCGTGAAGTCCAAAGGAGACAACAATCAAATATCGTAATAATAAATCTACATATTACTTGTATTTAGTGTTAAGTTCAAGTCACATACCTGACAATATTCTCTGGAGCCAGTCGTCGGCGGCGGGGCTCCGCGCCGGTCGCGCGCGCGCCGCCTCGCCGGACGCCTCAGCAGGCGTCTCGCCGGACGCACTCGCGGCGCCAGACCATACTGCTACAGAGACCAAGGGATAACATAAGACAAGCGGCACAGGCAGGTGGCATACAGGGCCTCCGAGAGCCTTTGCCCGCCAGCATTGGTCGATTATAAGGTAGTTTCCAAAGGGGACTACCGTGTCCGTGTGATTGGCGATTATCAGGTCAAGGTGACACATCTGTCAATGTCATGTCAAGATAACCAATCACGTAGCAGTTAGACCTCACGCCCATGTAGTGTCATCTGGTATTTTAATGCGCGATAGTCCTCATTATCTCAATCGCTGCAAGGCGATATTATACTAATACTATAAAGCTAATGAATTTGTTTCTTTGATTGCGCTAATATCAGGATCTGCTGGTTCGAATTATTTTTTTGTGTTTAACATTTATCGGGAAAGGCTTTAAGCTATACAACGTGTTGCTGCATCTAGAAGTGGTCCGCTATTTTGTTATGATATGTAATTTATCTTTATCAAGATCAAAACTATTTGTGTAGCAAATTTATTTGAATCGGTTCAGCAGTTTGGGCCTGACGGACAGACATTGTTACTTTGGCATTTATAATACTAATAAGGATTTGAAATTGTTTCCGTGTCATAATAATTTGTTAGATAACTTTTTATGAATAAATTAATGCATTCTCAATTGTCAGCAAAATCTACGGGTCAAGGTCTCGCGTCATCAAGATGAAAAACTAAAATAAATTTAGAATGACTCTTTTAAAGGTGCAAGCTGAATATTGAAAAGGTCACGTCCAAACGCGACCGCGCGTCGAGTGTGTCGGCGCTGTCGTGGGGCGGATCAGTGACAAACCGACCGACTTAAACTAGCCGCGCAGATTCATGGTCACATCTATACCAATAATGTAAAAAATAAAGATTATATTGAAAGGCTCCAACACTTCTAAACCGATTAGAAAACTGTTTGTAATGCCGTGATAGTACCTACACTATCCTCGAGTGATTTAGGAAAACAGGATCATTACTAAAACTCGAATTATGCAATCCAAAGTGTAAAGAAAGTGCATATCCGGTGCGGACTGCTAATAGTTAAGAAATATCCGACATCATCGTACCGTGTTATATTTATATATTATATAATATATTTCAATATATTTTTCAAACTCCACCTCGCAAAAGCGCGTTCATTCGCGTTGAGAGAAGAATGGCGCCCTTAAGCCGGGAATTTTTCAAGTAAATATTTAATTATATAATACAATTTGATGATACCTAAATCAAATTCATATTCAAATCTTTAATGCATGTCACATGGGGTGAAAGTTGACATTCTTAAAGCTAAGTACCTACATGTAATCTGTATTTTATTATTTGTAAACTTAAGATTATATGTAGGTACAAAGAAAAACACGTGATATAAGGGGACGAGGGTTAGTTTTGAACCTCATCATGTGTCACCAAGGAGGAGAGAGGAAAATGCCAAAAAAAAACATCACGTGATTAATGGTCGGCCCCGGATAAAACTTGTAACCCAGAGCATCGCTTCCGCGTGCACTACGGCGCCGGCGCAAGCGGTGCTTACCTGCAAAACACAGGGTCGTGTAGACCAGTCGCGTGCACGTGGCCGCCATGGCTCCTGGCTGGTCCTGGCTGGTCCTGGCTGGTCCTGGCTGGTCCTGGCTGGTCCTGGCTGGGGGCGACACCTGCGGCTCTGAGTGTGACGGCGGCGCGGGTGGTCGCGCGCTTTGAGCGCGGGAGCGATGCACTACGGTATATAAGCGTTGCCTGCGCTGCCGTCGCGGCGCGAGACTAATCGCAACTATTAATAATACCTAATGAAGGATCATCTCGGATCAGCTTATTTTAATTGAGTCAACTATTCGTGTGGTTTTAGGATACTTACATTTTTAGGATATTTATAATAATAACTAGAGGCCGCCAGTGACCTCGTACGCGTGGAGTTGGATATTTACACATAAGAATGAAAGCAAATAGCATTATTTAAAATAAATAAACATAATGTAGTGTACAATATTATTTAAATCTTAAGATCATTATTGAACACTTAACATGATATTTATAGATTTAAATTAACGTTGAATTAAAATTAAATAGTTCGTATTTTGACTAATCACGTTCAGTTGGCCATTCTTCCCTTTCGCGCGGCTGGATGCGCGGTTGTTGTGTGTCCGCTGTAAAAACAAAATAAATCTAAGTTCTTGATTTAACGTGTTGTGTATGATTGTCTGGCCCCTTTAAGTTTTCAATCAGAAGTGGGTTGACACATGCAAGCCAAGAAAGCTGATTCCTGATGGTTAAAACTGTGAGTTTTTGAATTGTTTACACACCGAGTGGGTGAAAATTTTGTGAAATGTGAATTGATGTGACTCAAGTGCGAAATGGTCAAATCTAGCAATTAGTTCTTAACAAATTTATTATGAACTGTAAATATTAGTCACATATTTTGTAGATGGTTGATATTTGAATGTTTTTTTTTGTTAAAAACATATTTTGAAGTAACTATTCTATTTAGATTCTATGTAATTATTTTTGTAAGTCAGTCTTGTTTGTAAAACACTTGTGGAAACCAAAACGGTAAAAGTATCGTGTAAAAAAAAAAAGTTTGTTTTGTAGTTCACTGAATAGTAAGTAAAGGTTGATTCGTATCGTTAACTATGGGGTCTGAAAGGCGTTCTCGTTCACGTAAGCGCCACTTATCAAAACATCGACGTCGTCGTCGATCAACTGATTCATCAACGTCTGTTAGTGAAAGTCGTAAGAGAAGTAAAAGATCGAAACGGCATTCCAGACACTCCTACAAAGTCCGGCATGACAAACATTTTAAGGAAAAATCATCTAGGTATTTTCGAAGCTCAGATAGATCTCGGACGCGAACTCCTCCTCTGTCAAAGTCACCACAACAGTCTAATATAACAAATGCACACTCTTCAGGTAAGAATATGCACAATAACAGAAAATCAAATGATCTTGAGTCGGGTAGTGCTGCGAATAACATAAACAATAGCTCGATTTCCACACAATCCCTTACACACATTAATGTTATTCCTGAATTTGATCCGAACGATGGTTCTCAAAACATTGAATCGTGGATACATAAAGTAAGCGAATGTGCTACAATATACTCGTGGAACGACATGCAGATTTGTCACTACGCCTTAGCAAAATTAACGGGATTAGCAAAACGATGGTATCAGGGACTTCCTTCCCTTCTTTTTAGCTGGGAACAATGGATAGTAAAACTTAAATCTGCCTTTCCTTCCACTGAGAACTATGGTGATCTCCTTCAACGAATGTTACAAGTACGTTGCAAAATAGGTCAGCCTTTGGATATATATTATTATGAAAAAATGATTTTAATTAACAAATGCGAGATTAAGGGGCAAAAGGCTGTAGGGTGTTTGGTACATGGCATAGACGATAAATTTATTCGAATGAGTGCTAATGCATGTCGGTTTGAGGAACCAGAACAATTATTTTCGTATTTGCGAACGTTAGTCCAGAGCGATGGGTATTCAATTCCTAGGCGTAAAACACCATGGAACAAAGAAAACAATTCGCAATCAAACACTATAGCCCATAATCCTGAAGTTTTAAGACCAGGAATTACTTGTTTCAATTGTGGGGAAGCTGGGCACATTCGCACTAAATGTACTAAGCCACTCAAAAAGTGCAACATTTGTCGGAGAGTAGGTCATGTTGCGAAAGATTGTCGCAGCAATAGAAATCTGAATTTCAATAACTCTGCTGAAAATAATAATGATACCGATAAATTATCATTACAAAAAAGTACTTTACATAGCGATAATAATGTGATGAGAATATGCTTAAATGGTACTGGGAGTGACAAATATTTAAAAAATATAAATCTTGATGGTTTCGAAATACAGGCGTTTATTGATCTAGGCAGCAATTGCAGCCTTTTGAGAGAAACATTGGCCATAGATATTTATGGGGAGTATAAAAAGAACAGTAATCTTCCAAATTTAAAAGGGTTTGGCAATGCAAGCGTCAGTCCGTTAGGTTATGTCAAGGGCAGGGTTACAATTGACGAAGTTTGTGCTGAAGTTGACTTTATCGTAGTCTCGGATTATTACATGCCATGTAACGTTATAATTGGACAAACATTTACTGAATTACCTAACTTAGTTGTATATAAAACATCTAGTTCTCTGACATTTTATGAAGCTCCAGACATGGGCTGCTCTGAACCTAGTTTAAAAACGAAACTTAATTCATCAAACGAAGGTACAATCCAACCGTTTACAACCTCTCCTATTGAAGTAGTGACGCTGACAGAATGTTCAGGCTCTCTTTTTGTTTCAATGACTTATTGTTGTAGTGATACAAAAAAATATATGGTTTTACCGGGACTTTATAATTTTGAAAATAAAAAAGACTATATTATGATTTCAAATCTCAGTAAAGTTCCGCTGAACATTTCGAAGGGTCAAACATTAGCAAGGGGCGAAGGTTATCAGGAAATGGTAGAACCGTACATAGGTATAACTGAAAGTACAACTCAAGAAATAAGATCTTTGCCCATGGAAGATATCCAATTAGGTATTAAGTTATCGAACGAAGACGAGATTACATTCTATCAGTTATTGCAAAGGTATAGAGATTGTTTTGCTCTTGATTTATCCGAATTAGGAAAAACTAATCTCACTGAGATGGTTATTAAGCTTAAAGATGATGTGCCAGTTGTATATAATCCGTACCGTATGTCGCTGAAAGAAAAAGAGCAGTTATCCGATATCATAGGAGACCTTCTTCAAAATGGGATAATACGCGAAAGTTCATCCTCATACGCGAGCCCTGTCTTGCTGGTAAACAAAAAGAATTGCCAAAAACGGTTGTGCATTGATTATCGCGCTTTAAACCGCAAGACCCTGAAAGACAAATATCCACTTCCTCGTATAGAAGACAGGTTAGACTGTTTAGGTGGTAATAGTTTCTTTACAAGTCTCGATCTAGCTTCAGGCTACTACCAAGTACCTGTAGCAGAGGAGAGTAGATACCTCACAGCATTTATAACTCCGGACGGCTTATACGAGTACAACCGTATGCCGTTTGGTCTAGCTAATGCGCCGAGTGTTTTTCAAAGGGCAATTAACTCTATGTTAAATGGTGCAGAACAACATTTAGCCTTAGCTTATATGGACGATTTACTGATTCCATCTGCCTCGATAGATGAAGGGTTACAAAAACTTGAGAAAGTATTCAATTTATTACGACAGGCAAAATTGACATTAAATCTTAAAAAGTGTGTTTTCTTCCAAAACAACATTGAGTACTTAGGATATGGAATTTTGGAAAATGGAATAAGACCAGGAAATCACAAAATTGAGGCAGTAAAGTCATTTCCCGTACCCAAAAATGTCCATGAAGTTCGCCAATTTGTAGGTTTGGCTAGCTATTTTCGAAGGTTCGTCCAAAATTTCTCGGCAATAGCAAGACCTCTTACAGTTCTTACAAAAAAAAATGAACCATGGCGTTTTGGTCCAGAACAAATGAAAGCATTTGAGACTCTGAAAGAAAGGTTAATTAGTCGTCCAATACTCGCCCTGTATGACCCCAAAGCTAATCTTGAAGTTCATACCGACGCAAGCAAGCTAGGTGTAGGGGCAATTCTTTTACAAAATGGCGTTAAGGGTCTCCAACCCATTGCATATTATAGTCGGCAAACATCGCCAGAAGAGCAAAAATTTCACTCCTATGAGTTGGAGACTCTTGCCGCCATTACAGCTCTAAATAGATTCAGAGTATATTTGCTGGGTGCGAATTTGAAACTGGTAACTGATTGTAATGCGATCAAAAGTACTATGACTAAGAGAGACCTGATACCTCGTGTCGCAAGATGGTGGATTGCAATGCAAGAGTTTGATTTTAACATAGAGTTTCGTGCAGGGATTAAAATGACACACGTAGATGCGTTAAGTAGAAATCCAATAGTCGCAGAAAATCCACCATTTCGCGATGATGATGACCATATTTTAAAAATACATTGGGTTGTTAACAAGGTAGATGTGGCTGACGAAAAGTGGCTCCAAACCGTTCAACAGTCTGACAGCGAATTGCAACGTATTGTAGAAATACTAAAAGATCCCGAAAGTACTAATATCGTAGAAATTGTGAATAATTATACCGTGAAAAATAATAAACTGTATCGTGTAATTAAGAAAGATGAAACTGTCAGATTGTTGTGGGTAGTTCCTAAATCAGTGAGGTGGCAAATATAGTCCAGAATACAGGAAAAATACGAACGTTCAAAAAAACAAGATGGCCGACCCGCTGGCGGCCATTTTGTGAAAATTATGTGTTTTCGAAAACGTTAAATCCTAATTTTCATGTATATGGCAACATCTGAGCGAGTCACAATGTACTAGGCGGTTATGTATTTTGTCATTGTGTGTTGCCAGGTGAAATAAAAATTCTACTATTTTTGGTAGTTTTTGACTCAGGTCCCGGCGAAAGTCGAAAATAGAAATAATGACATTTCGCGCAAACCATTTCCATGTGCCTATGAAACATCTCCATTGAAATGAC
This sequence comes from Glyphodes pyloalis, assembly GCA_037074685.1. Lineage (NCBI taxonomy): Eukaryota > Metazoa > Arthropoda > Insecta > Lepidoptera > Crambidae > Glyphodes > Glyphodes pyloalis. Next base: position 15,188,966 of record JAYKKO010000014.1, on the reverse strand, counting down.
ATTTGACTATTTTTATCTCTGTGACCTGGCAACACCGGGAGCTGTTGGGACAAATGTGCAAAAAACATGGTCACCTTCCAGAAGTCCTGTAGGCCGCAATATATAAAATTTGAAAAATGTAAAAATGAGGTTTGATGCAGTATATAACCTAGATGAGATGTTATATTATAAATTTTTCGATAAACAAAATGGCGGATGCGCTGGCGGCCATTATAAAAAATCTGCAGAATTCAAAATGTATTCACTAAATTTTGGGGTAGAAAGAGGGGTCGTAGGGAAAAAGTGCTCGGAGCTTTATTGGAGGTTTCTATGATGCCCCAGTGATGGTTGAAAAATTTACCCGATTTTTGGGGTAATTTCGGAGATTTTGGGCCCGACAGAAAATGATCGAATTAAAAAAAAATAAGTATGAGGTCCTGTCAAAAATGTCTATCCGTGGCCTATTGACCCACAAAAAAGCGAGTAAGTACGAAATTGTAGGAAAAATTGGAAAATCAATTTTCTATGGAGTACTTGGTTCCCCATACATTTTGTACTGAAATCGACCGTAGGAAGAAAATGTATGGGGAAATTGTTGCATAGTAATATAGTACCGTATTGAGTGCTATTAAAACTCGGAACTGGTAACTTTGCGAGGCCGGAGGCCGAGCTGCGTTGCGAGACCATAGGTCGAGCGCCGCGTAGGGCGAAGCCCGCAGCGGCTATATTCTGTGTAACTTTCGCGAGGCCGAAGGCCGAGCTTCGAATGCGAGGCCAAAGGCCGAACGCCCGCGTAGAGCGAAGCTCGAAGCGGCTGCCATCAAACACTTTTGACCGATATAAATGAGACAATTGATCAAGTAACCTACGCGAGGCCGTAGGCCGAGCTGCGATGCGAGACCACAGGTCGAGCGCCGCGTAGGGCGAAGCCCGAAGCGGCTGTATTCTGTGTAACTTTCGCGAGGCCGAAGGCCGAGCTTCGAATGCGAGGCCAAAGGCCGAGCGCCCGCGTAGAGCGAAGCTCGAAGCGGCTTCCGTCGAACACATAGGTCGAGACCATAGGTCGAGTTCTGTGTAACTTCCGCGAGGCCGAAGGCCGAGCTTCAAATGCGAGGCCGTAGGCCGAGCGCCCGCGTAGAGCGAAGCTCGAAGCGGCTTCCGTCAAACACTTTGGCCATTTTATTTAAGCGCAACACAAGTCACCCAAGGCGCGAGGCCGCAGGCCGAGCTGCGCCGCGCAGGGCGGAGCCCGGAGCGGAAAGGCTCCTTAGGCCACAGTTGATAAACTCCAGCGCCGTACAAAAAAAGCACTAGGCCCCCATTGCGGACGGTCTAACACCAAAAGTCACACCCGCGAGGCCGCAGGCCGAGCTGCGTATGCGAGGCCGAAGGCCGAGCGCCGCGGGAGGGCGAAGCCCGGGAGCGGCCAGCGCCGCAGGCCTAGCTTTTAGCAGACTCGCGCGAAGCGCGTGCTGCAAAAGCTAGTTTATCTTTATAAAACCGGTGAAAAATTGTAAAAGTAAGACAACTATTAGTATTTTTAACGAATATTTTGCACTTTTTGGAGTTCCGCATAAACTGGTTACTGATAAAGGGTCTAGTTTTACTAGTCGAGAGTTTTACAATTTTAGTGCTGAAAAAGGGATAAGGCATATTATTAACGCGGTTGCGACACCTCGAGCCAATGGTCAGATTGAACGTTATAATCGGTCCATTTTTGATGCACTCACGGCAATAAACCACGAGGGACCCGACGATGAATGGGATCTCATGATACCACAAGTTCAATGGGATTTAAATAACACCTTAAATAAAGCTACTGGGAAAAGTCCGGCTCAAGTTTTATTCGGTATTGCTCCTACTGGCGTTTCTGATGGTTTAATGAATTCTGTCGTATCGAAAGTAAACAATCTCGAAGATAGAGATCAAATTAGAATTGAAGTCACGGAACGGAATAAAAGTCAGCAAATGAGGCAAAAAGCTGACTTTGATAAAAGACGTAAAGCCGCACATATTTATCAAATCGGTGATCTTGTAAGGGTTGAGCGCGAAACTGGCTCTTCGATGCCAGGACAATCTAAAAAGTTGATTCCTAAATGTTGTGGACCGTATAGGATAGTTAGGATTTTAGAAAACGATAGATACGAGGTAGAGGATACCCCTATAACAAAAAAGTTCGGTAAACCGACGTATAAAGCCATATTTGCCGTTGATAAAATTCACCCGTGAAATAAGTTATGACCACAGCGGATGATGTAAAAAAAATATTTATTTAAATTAAATCTAAATGAGTACAACTAGGTGATCCACGATGGATCCCGGTATCTTCAATACTAATCCGAAAGTTAATTGAAATTGGCTATTACAATGTATTGCAATGTCAGCTAATCGACACATGGCAAATTCCAAGTGCTGACATTGCGCCCTCATTATTTTATAAGCAAATAATTAATACGGAAATGTTACGAAATCTATTGTAAAGCTTAGGTCTGAATATAAAAAATAAGGCTATGTATCCAAGATTGTGTGACGTATGATGCACTTAACACCTCCATCCTCAGATGAACCATTATCTCACTTGGAGAGAGAATGGTGATGCAGTTGACGCTGTGGGGATGCTGGAATCATCAGCTCGTTCCGGGTCGGAGTTATCTCGCTTCCGTTGATTTACGGTTTTCTTGTAGATAAGATATCCGGTCGCAATACAGGCTATTATTATATAAACAGGTACTGTTAGTGCGATATGGCCTGGGTGCATCTTGACTTCCTTGGTAATTAGAGGATCTTCTCGCTCGATTAGATGCTGCAGTTCATGTAGTTTCCCCAGTGGAACATCCTTGATGTGTAACAGAGGACTGGTCTCGTTCAGGTCTGCAAGAGTCAAATCTAAGGAGATTAGTTTAACAGGGGAGCCTGTGATCTTGTTATTCCTGTTCATAATCTTCGTATTGGGTGTTGATAGCTGGCATCCCGTGGGAATATTTGCTAAGATGCTACCTTCGTAGATGGCGAATCCGTTTGAGTTACATCTTGTCTCTAGCTTAGTTTTCTTAGGTAGATTTAGAATGTAGTTTGCGTCATCTAATTGTTCAATTATTTCCATGGTATTCTTAATCTTATGAAACTTGCATGTGGGAATCAAAACTTGATGATTTATGAGATGATGAATACAGTCTGGAGTCTGTGATTCGATCTTATTATCTTCGGTGCATATTTCTATTTCGGGTAAGTGCTTACACTCTCTATCTAGGTAGCTGTATGTATTATCATTCATTGCTATATAGGGTTTCCTTGGGATCAGGATAGTTTGGTGTATGGTAGGTATAGGGAATAGTTTATATAGGGTATACGAGGAAGGAAGTAATATAGGTATTTTTAAAACAACGACGATCGTGTTTCTGTTAAAATAAGAACCCGTTCGAATGATATTATAATATTCCCTTTTATCATTATGTTGTAACGGTACTAATCTATCCTTACTATAACTAGTTTCTAAGGTGTCAATCATGGATTGTATGTTATCCATAGTTACTATCTCATGATGACATATTCCTAACTTAGTAAATGCTAGGATGTTCTCGAGATTGGTGAGAAATCTCGAAAGTACCTGCATGTTATCGGTAATATCTAAATATATTGTATCTAAGTATAATCGTTTTTTAAAATGCATATCATATTTTATACTAATATTATTTAACTGGTTAATATAGTTTTTAATACGAATTTGATTTTCTACGAGTCCAGATAAAGTTATATTTATTTCATGAAACGCTTTTTTATTTAAAGATATATTTTCATTAACTTTGCCTACTATAGAGTTCTGGTTTTCTGTCAATATTTTAATTGCAGTATCGTATTTAACAGCATCGCTATAGTCGAGGTTACCTGATATGCGTTTTATTAATGAACCTAACTCATTTATTAAGCCTCTTTTAAACCTTTTTTCAGATAAGCTATTATATATTAAAATTACATTTTGTATGTTATTGGATAAGTATTCGCGTTTATTATAATACATATGATTATCAAATTCTACGTCTTTAAATTTAAGTTCTAAACTGTCCAATTGATTTTTCTGGTTAATAATGGTCCGTATAGATTGTTCTATTTCACTTAAATCGATAGAATGTATAAAACTATGTTCGTAATCTACAAGTTTAGCTAATCCTAACTTAAAGGGTAATATGCCTGGGTTATCCTCAAGGCGGTTTATAACTACTTCCTGCTGAGCTTTCGCTGCTAGAAGAGTCGCTAGCATCATCCTGTAACAAATGAATAGGGTTTTTCATGGGACGTTTCACATTACGTCGCCGACCTTTGTCCAGATTTAAAGTTAAGGGATCCACATCTTTGATAACCTGCATTTTGTATCTTGGTTCCGTCTTATGCCTAGAGTCTGTTTTTTCAAACACTACTTGACCTGGGGTTACTAAGGGTAAGAGTTCACGATCTTTATTATGATAAGTTATTTGTTTTTCGTGTTTTTCTGAGCTATAGTCATGAATCTTTTTATAAAGTGTATCTGTGTACCTTTTATGTTCTATTACATATTGTTGTGTATATTCCTTATTCAATTCGATCTCTAGTGGGTCTTGACTATTTAGATGGCCTGTAATAATTTCAAACGGAGTTTTGTCTGTCATTGAATGTATGGAACTGTTATAAGCTATTACTCCGTTAACTACTAATTCACATAATGAAGTTTTAGAATATAAGGCACATTGGATACGAACATGCTCGAGGAGGGTTGAATGAAATCGTTCAATGGTACCATTAGACTGAGGGTTCCGTATGGTAGTAAAATGTGTTTGAACCTTGTACATGTCTAATAACTCCTGTATTACATTATTTTTAAATTCCTGGCCTTGATCTGAGATAATTAGCTGCGGTGTACCGTGGTGAGAAAAGTAAATACGTAATGCTTTGGCAACGGATATGGCATCTGCGGCAGTTAATAAGTAAGCCTGTGCGTACTTGGAGAAACTATCTATGATGGTTAAAAACTTTTCTTTGTTAATAGTCAGAGTGTCCATGAAAACTTTCTCAAATGGTCGCGTCGTTACAGGTACTACTTGTAACTCAGCATTTATAGGACGTCTTTCATACTTAGAGCTGTTACACACTAAACAGGTATTAACTATTTCGGATACGGTTTTTGTCATATTGGGCCAGTAATATTTTCTTTTTAAGGCATGACAATTTTCCTGTATTCCCCTGTGGTTACTTTTACCTACATGATGATTTCCTGCTATTTCTCTTTGTTTACTAGGTTCTAAAACATCTTCTAATTGGATTTTGCACAACATTAATTTATAAGCATTATTTTTAAAGGTTTTCTGTAATATGTTAACTAACTGTTCCTGATAATCACTGTTTATTAAGATGCCTATCTGTTTATTGGGGCTTATATAGTCTTTGAATAACTTGACTATATCTTGTTCAAAAGAGTTAATGCCTACTTGACTGGTGTATCTTATTTTACCTGGGAATGTATGTTTTATTTTGGGTTTAACTATAGATAAAGATTGGACTATGATTTTTAATTGTATATTGAACTCGTTCAAAGGTTTTTCTGTGTATGGTAGTAATAAAATTGGATCTTCCTGATTACTATGTACTGTACCTACATCGTCGATAAGAGAAATCGGGGGATTATTGACTAATGAAGCATTATCTAGATCTATAGAATTAACATTTACCTCGATTCGGGATAAAGCATCTGCATTACTGTTTAGTTTGCCCTTTTTGTAGATAACGTCATAATCATATTCCTCGAGTTTAAGCCTCCAGCGAACGAGACGAGAGTTGGGCTCTTTGAGTGACATAAGCCAGGTTAATGGTTTATGGTCCGTAACAACATGAAACTTACGGCCAAATAAATACGGGCGGAAGTATTTTGTTGCCCATACTATGCTCAATAACTCTTTCTCTATTGTGCTGTAATTTACTTCACTATCGTTAAGCGTACGAGATGCGTACGCAATTGGTCTATCTGAACCTATTTTTCCTTGAGATAATACGGCACCGATGGCGAAGTTACTAGCGTCTGTTGTGAGGTTAAAGTCTTGTGAGAAGTCTGGGTATTGTAATATCGGATCGTTCATAAGCAGTGATTTACAATGGTTAAAACAGTCCATGTAAGATTGGTTTAATTCGATCTTAACTCCCTTTTTAAGACAGCTGGTTAGAGGTTTAGTTATTTTGGCAAACTGTGGAATAAATTTACGGTAGTAGCCCAAAAGGCCTAAGAATCCTTTGATTTCCTTAGGTGTTTTAGGAACGGGATAATCCTGGATAGCTCTAATCTTATCGGGATTGGGCTTTATTCCATCACGAGTTATTACATGGCCTAAGAAAGGAGTTTCGCGTTTAAGAAATTCTGATTTATCAAATTGAACTTTTAAATTTACTTCCCTAAGTCTCTGGAAAACGGCTTCTAAATTCAAAATATGCTCCTGCAAGGACGTAGAAAACAGGACGATATCATCTAAATATACGACAGTATTAGGTAGGCCTCTCAACACATTGTCCATTACCCTTTGAAAGGTAGATGGTGCATTTTTGAGACCCATCGGCATGCGAACAAACTCATAATGCCCGTTTTCGACATTGAAAGCTGTTTTTGGTATATCAGAGGGGTCCATTTAAATTTGGTAAAATCCACTTGCTAAATCTAGGGTACTGAAATAATTACACTTGCCTAATTTATCTAAAACATCAGATATATTGGGCAAGGGGTATTTATCGCTGATAGTTTTATCATTAATTTTGCGAAAATCTACAACTAGTCTCCACTTCTTTTTACCAGAGGCATCTGCCTTCTTTGGTACAATCCAGATTGGTGACGACCATGGGGAACTAGAAGGTTGAATAATTTTTTGTTTCAGCATTTTGCTTATTTGTTCTTGGACCTCTTCCTTATGAATATGGGGATATCTGTAGCTTTTCGTGTAAATAGGAATCTCGTCAACGGTATTGATTTTATGTTTAACTACGTTTGAAAATGATAAGTCCTGTCCTTCATAATGAAATATATCACTATACTGATTACAAAGACGCTCTAACATGGCCCTTTCCTCCTGATTCAGATGCTCGGTCCTTAACAGAGATTTAATATCGTATTTTTTTTCGGAAATAATATCAAAGTTAAAGCAATCAAAGTTTTTTACTGAACTACAGTGTAAAGGTTCCTTTAAACTAAAAATTATATCGTTAGGTGAATCATTAGACACCTCTACATACGCTTTATAATCATGCGCTGAAGTAATAGAGTCGTGAATCCGACATCCGTTGAAATGCGACTCTGCTATTATGATATCACCGTATCGACGCGTTACCGGTAACTTGAGCCTCTCTGTACTTTGCGACTTAATTATGCACTCGAATAGGTTGTTTACGCCGGATTTTAACATTTGTATTTTATTTATAGAATTTCGTGTTTTTAATAGATTCTCACCTAAATCAATTCGCGCCTTTAAATTATTTAAAAAGTCCAGGCCTAATAACCCGTCAAACACATCATGAAATTTGTAAATGAAAAATTTTGATTGGCCTTCTTCCCTAAATTCAGGAAAATTCGGCAAAATAATTGCATAATCGTTTTTAGTTGTAAGATGAATATTTGTTACGACAAAAGGTTCGTAAATAACTGGACAATCAGCGAAATATCTTTCTACAGCCTCCGGGGAAATAAATGATTGGTTTGCGCCCGTATCAATAAGCATTTTTAGAAGGGGGTTGCTAATTTGGATGTAAGGCAACACGCGGTTACTCTGTAAATTTATCTCGGTTACGAGGGTTGGTTTTTCTGAGTAGGATTCCGAAAATCCTGGACTTCGGGTTCGTTGTCCTGGTCACTCGAGTCAATTTGCGAACAAGATTCTTCATAGCAATTGCTATCTGAGCATTCTACTACATAGGATTCTGGTTGGTAATATGGGTCAAGTTGTTCTTGGGGGTAGTATTCATAATTTTCGTAATAAGGATAAGAGTCATTTAGGTTGACCTCGCGAGATTTGAAATACCTAGTAGTGGGATTTTGGAAATGAGTGAGGTCTTGTCCTCCTGGTCTAAAGCGGGGTATGTTTTTGATCGTACTAATTCCACTCATTGGTTTCGGATGGAAACCATGATGCATTCTTGGCTGTTGATTATGCATGAAAGGTCTCGGAGCATTATAATGTCTGATGGGGTTAGCGAAATTATTGTGGGGAGGTCTAAAGCCTTGTTGATTTTGTATTGGCCCTGGACCTCTAAAAACTCTATGAGTATGAGCAAATTTGCTTGCATTATTAATTGGGAGTCTTTGTTGCGGTGGCGGCATAGATATAGGCATCGATGGAACGGGTATTGTAGGTTGCCTAGGATGTCCCTCGCTTTGCTTACTGCTGGTTGTAGGAAAGGTTGTCTGAATATACTTAATATTTTGCTCCTTTTGAACGTATTTAAGAGCCATAGGTAAAGAACTAGGTTGCATGCATCTAACCTGAGACCCTAGAGGGTCTTTTAATCCACCAATAAATGTTTGAAGTGCCTGTTCCGTGTAAAAAGATCGCTTGACCTCTTTAACGCCCGCATCGGCTATATTTAAATTTATAAAATTAATTATTTTACTCAGCATTTGCTGACAACGAATATAAAAGTCCTGAGGGGTTTCGTTTTCCTGTCTAAGTAAGGTCAAGTCCCTGTTCAAAGTTGTCTCATCTCGTTGATCCGCAAAGTTTTCTATCAAGGTCCTACGTATATCGGTCCAGTTAGTATTATTACCACTAATGTTCAATACGTCTTCGGCGTCTCCTACAATTTTGTTTAAAATGCCGTTTAATAATGTACCATTTGCAATTGGGTGTTCCGCGGCATAGTAAGTTCTTGTGAGATCATCACAAGTAGCAATAAACCTATACAATCTATTTGGATCACCATTAAATTGAGGTACGTTTTTCAAAACCAAATGGACAAGTTGAATTCTATTTTGTGCCTCCGCCATTTTAACGCAACGATTAAATAACACACAAAAATTAAAAATAAAATCAAATCACTTATAAAATAAAGTATGTACTTAATATTTAAATCTATTAATTACGATTTTGCAATTTTCAGATAAAAATTAGATAATTATTCTGATAATATTCACTACTGATCCCTAAATATAAGAAATACGATCGCAATGTTATACGACGACTTCTTTCTAAAATAATATATCTAAGTAAACTCTAAATGTTTGGAATCTACTGTTTTTACTAAACTATTTTAACTGAAACACTCAAGGTTGTAGTGTATCAATTGAGTAGGGAAAGTCAGGAAGGTCAGCGAATGATAATGAGCACTTACAGAAGTTGCACCGCTATCAGCATGATCTCCGCGCTGTGATGACTTGTCTACTCGGTCTCCGCTGCTTGTGGTCGAAAGGTTCTGGATCTTCGCTGGCGACCGTTGAAACGATCTATCCCGATCTCGATTTTCGGAGATACGCGAACGCGAAAATCCTACCGACTGCGCCAAATAAGTTATGACCACAGCGGATGATGTAAAAAAAATATTTATTTAAATTAAATCTAAATGAGTACAACTAGGTGATCCACGATGGATCCCGGTATCTTCAATACTAATCCGAAAGTTAATTGAAATTGGCTATTACAATGTATTGCAATGTCAGCTAATCGACACATGGCAAATTCCAAGTGCTGACATTGCGCCCTCATTATTTTATAAGCAAATAATTAATACGGAAATGTTACGAAATCTATTGTAAAGCTTAGGTCTGAATATAAAAAATAAGGCTATGTATCCAAGATTGTGTGACGTATGATGCACTTAACACGTGGTTGGTATTTTCTAATGACCCGATAGATAGTGATTCGAATGACAGTAATAGCGATTAGAAATGTTTGAATATGATTTGCAAATGTGATCTATACTAATATTATAAAGCTAAAGAGTTTGTTTGTTTGTTTGTTTGAACGTGCTAATCTCAGGAACCACTGGTTCGAATTGAAAAATTTTTTTTGTGTTGAATAGATCATTTATCGAGGAAGGCTTTAGGCTATATAACTTCACGCTGCAACTATTATGAAAGTTTTTATGGAAACCGAAATCCACGCGGACGAAGTCGCGAGCGGCCGCTAGTTAATAATAAATCAACATAATGCCTACACAGGCGTCAATAATAAAACTGGCAATCTTGGAACTATATATGGATGGTTCTTTGCTATTTATTCACGATTATATTGATGTTTTTAATAATTGTATTTTATACTTTGAAATGTTGATTAGTTCTAGCCAAGGAGTTTTGTGGCGTTTATACTATTAGATAAGTTAATTTTGGAGCAGATGTAACTTTTACCAATTATTATTATTTGAAAATTATATTGGTGTTCTAACAAATAAGTTTGTATTAAACATTAATGAAGCTTTTATTGAAACATTTAATTGATAGTGCTCGTAATACATATTATATTAAGATTTATTTTGTTGTCGTACTGAATATATGTGGAGATTCAATGACTGGACTTCGTTATGTTGCCCAAGGTATTTTTTTATGTTAATTGATATGAGCCCTAGGTGGCGATACCAGCGCTGAGTGGCGATATAAGCCCTAAGTGGCGATACGAGCTCTAAGTGGTGTTGGGAGCCCTAAGTGGCGTTGGGAGCCCTAAGTGGCGTTGGGAGCCCTGAGTGGCGTTGGGAGCCCTAAGTGGCGTTGGGAGCCCTAAGTGGCGTTGGGAGCCCTAAGTGGCGTTGGGAGCCCTAAGTGGCGTTGGGAGCCCTAAGTGGCGTTGGTAGCCCTAAGTGGCGTTGGGAGCCCTTAGTGGCCTTGGGAGCCCTAAAGTGGCGTTGGGAGTCCACATGTGGTGATGGAAGTGCTAAGTGGAGAAATTCATATTCATATTATTAATGTAAAGTTAATTTCTTCCTAGTTTAATAAAACTTTTAATTGTTTAATCCTATTAAAATGTAAAGTTATAAAAATTATATAAAAAAAAAACAGATATTTATATTATAAGCCCATTTTTTTTTATGTATGATTACTGTAATATTTTAATAATTTGAAACACGCAGGGACGCGTGCAGGGTCAGAAAAGGCCGAATGAAAGCAAATAGCATTAAAATAAATAAACATAATGTAGTGTACATAATGTCACGTTCAGTCGGCCATTCTTCCCTTTCGCGCGGCTGGATGCGCGGTTGTTGTGTGTCCGCTGTAAAAACAAAATAAATCTAAGTTCTTGATTGAACGTGTTGTGTATGATTGTCTGGCCCCTTTAAGTTTTCAAGAAATACAAAAATAAACATTAACCAGATGGATTTTTAGTTGCAATAGTTCGCCTTTCTCTCTGTCTGTCCCACAGAAATATTTGAGGTCTATTCGCAGCCTGCCTAATGGGGCCTGTCACTTCAAAATGTTTTGCAAATAACGTAAACAACATTTATTAAGGAATCTATTTGAGAAAAATAAAATACAGTGATAATTTGGTTCAAGTCAAGTGTGCAAGTACCTACTTGCACACGAACAAGTTTGGGTCTTTGCTAATGCCTGGTTCCAGTATTTTACGATTCGTAATGTGTAAAAAATTACTATCCGTTTTGCTCGACCAACTACGAGTCGTTAATACCGTTCCATAATTTACTTTCCATATCAGCTGTCATTAGTAGTCTGAAGGTCGCTTTTAGCTTACACCTCGTATAATTTACTACTATCCGTATTAATCCGTAACTGGAACGGATCGTTTATCAAATATTAGAACGGGACATGAATCAGCAAGTAGCAGAGATGCGGGCGCGGGCCAACTAGTGATTGAATCGTATGAAATTAAATGCTTACAACATATATAAGTACTATATTGAGAACGATTGCTGTCCATAGCTCTTACAGCGTCTAAACCTTGGTACTCGCGCAATGCAGATCTCAATTTATTTTCAAAAGAGACAACAACTGAACAATCAACGGTTATAAAGACTTTTTACTTCAAAATAAGTAGGTGATTTCTCAATTCGACCATAATGAGTTCAAGGATATCTTCGTAATTGGTTCAATTCTGATGAATTTTTTTGTTAGAACGGGGTATCCTAAGGGTGGTGCCATGGTAAGGAATCTAATGATGGCGCCCTAGAGAATTCGAGGGAAAGTCGGTTTTAGTTATGTTCAACACATTTTCGTGCCAGCCACTACTGGACCTGCCCTCGGCGGCCCGAGGGCGGGGCTAGCATCGATGCAGTACATTTGTAAATCGGTCGACGTACGGCCGCCGCCCGTGGTCAGCTCGTTAATTTATTAGGATACTCTACCAACTTTTTCAGCGACTTCAAAATGGAGGAGGTTTGGCACTGACTTCAAAATACAAATTACTTCGTGTTCCCTAATGTTTTAGTTTCTCGTTTCAACTTTGTTTATTTTTGTTAAGAACTTTTATCTATGCATGGCTTGAGCGAGTCACTTTGTGGTATAATTTCACATGTTAAGAGTTAATTTTCGGACGGAGTAATTTTCAAGTTTCTTATCGACAGCATTAACATTTCGAGCCTGACAATAAAGTCTGACAATTCATAAATGAAGTGTACTTGTACCTTTTCTGGTCTATTGTTAAAGGCTTCAAATAAAACTCAAAGTACCTATATAAAACTTAAATATATTTCTGTCAGTCTGTTAATGTATCAATGGCACAGCTATTGGAAGTCGTTGTCGTCTTGCTGATCGTGCTGATCGTGCTGATCGTGCTGGTCATGCTGGTCGAGCTGGTCGTGGTCGGCGCGGGCGCCGGGCGGCAGGCGGCGCACGTCGGGCCGCTCGAGGCGCGGGTAGGAGGGCAGCGTGAGGACGCCGCACGTGTTGGAGGGCCCGTGCACGCGGATGTAGCCCGCGTCGCCCCACGCCGCCGACCACGAGTTCTTCAGGATGAAGTGCGGCTCGCCCTTGCGCTGGCCCCACCCCACCGCCACCACGGCGTGCTTCAGCTTCGGCTTCGTCTTGCCGCTGGAACGAGAACATCTCCGTCCTTATATGCTCTCCTAATCATCCTATCCTACTCATATTGCTAAAATAGAGACCGAACAATGTACATATTTTATGTTCCTAGTAATTTTAATAGTAATTAAGATAAAATAAAATAATATTTGGGGTAACACCCTTAAGTCCACTTTTAATGCTGTGGCAACCTTTTATTATGGTGGCCTTTTGCTTATATTTGTTTTAATTTTTTGTACCAGTGTTAATCTTGTTGGTTGTCCTAATTGTCAAAAAATGCAATAAAAAAAACAAACAAAAAGTGGCAAATATAGCATAAATTATCGTATTTCCGTCGGGAATGTTTGCTAACAATAAAATAATTATTATCTATCTATATCAGTAAAATAGCTTAAAAGCTTATTCAATGCAAACATCAAACTATCAAATGTTTGCTCTTCGTAACGTCAGTAAATTAGCGTGTTACATTTCTAAAAGTTTAAGCAAAACGTTTATTATTGTCCAATCCTGTAGATTATGCAAGAGACAAAGCAAATAGAATGAATTTCCCATAAATAGAAACTAAAAGGCTGATGTAAAATTACCTGTAGTAGGTATATATTATATAAAATAGAGAGTAAGTAGTTGGCATACATACCAGCGGTCATCGTAGAACACTCCAGACTTGTACGTCTGGAAGCTCTTCAGGTTCGCGTCCACTATCACCACGGTGGGCGCATGCTTGCGGATCGCCACCTACGAATAGCGAGGAAAAATAAGAGATGCATCATCAGTTCCGAGGCCGCTCACGCATGAGTCGCGCTGGTGTCACGAGGTCGTACCTTGAGCGCGGGCACGCTGTACTGCGTGACGTTGACGTGCGCGCTGATCTGCGTCACCGGCTGCACCACCTTGTCCTGGCACTGCAGCACCTGGGGACCACGGACGGGTTCACGTTAAAGTGGAACTACTTCCAGAGCTACGTGTTACGGTTAGCTACTTAGCCGTCGTCGCCTGCATCAGCCCGATCTCTCACCTGAGCTACTTGTGTCATTGTTGACAGTGGCGACATTTAGTTTCTTATTCTAATGACAACGGTTTTTTCGCCTCCAAAACATTCTAAATGTCATGGCAATCGTTGTAGCCGTTCCGCATTTACATGTTCCCCACACATGCACCTGTTATGAAATATTCATTTAAAATCTCTAATTAACAACAACTAGATGAAGTTATGATATTCAGGTGAAGTAGAGAGGTAGGGTATAGCGATTTATCGCTCGAACTGGAGCAGCCCGACTGGTGAAATACCTCCACCTTACAAGACCGCAGCCAAATAACAATCACTTCTGTGTTGTTGTGTTCCTGCGTGTGAGTAAGGTTTCCAGAGCTCCTGGGGGGTGCCACGTTAGTAGCAGGGGTCAAGCCTTCAAGGTAAGGGCGACAAGTCCAGTAACAGATGCTGTACTTGTCACCTTTAAGCTAGGACCTCATTACCACTTAACATCAGGTGGGATGAGGTCAATCTTGAAGTGCAATATAAAAAAAAAGGAAGTCCTAAATAAGAGATGTGAAAACCTCCTGGCTTTAGTGAGTAGTCTTAACTTTAAAACATGACGTCGCTGACTAGAAGTACGGTACGTCAAAGCATTGCTCCCAGTAAAAAATGATTATTAACAAAAATAACGTTGCTCTGATCTAATTCCTGTTTTGATCCTTGCGTTTGTCCTCGGGCGACTACACTAAAATTCCCTCAGAATCACATCAATGGTTTTGGAACGCAATAATAACAAACATTACTAATAGTTTCATACTTGTAACATCTCTGCATCTGAAACCTGTTGAAACTATTTTAGTGAACTTGTTGCTCGATAGATGATGTCACGTGTGTATTTTATAAATGTTCAACTGTATCACGATTTACTAATTGTCTTGGTTTGTAATTTATTCATTTATTGAGGACACCCAACAAATCTTACACCAAATGACAGTAAGTACCTTATATTTATAAAAACTAGCTAAGTGTAGATTCAGTTACAAGCTGCCACGACTTGCGAGTGTGAGTATCAACTCTAAAAATAAAAGTAAAAACTTCTTTATTCTTGCAAAAAACTCAATGTTAACCTTTTAAATTTTGAAAGACTATTCGAACGGATATTCACCCACATCTGCTCTTTTGAAACTAGAAGTAGGCATTGTTGCTGAAACCTGTTCATGATCGAATGGCCCAGATTGCTCTTTGATCCTGTGATGTTAAATGTAACATGTCGTCAATTGTCTTGTATAACATTCAACAACAGTGGTATGTGTGGTGTGTGGTAGGCACCTTCTCCGCGTAGGGCGTGTACTCGTCGAGCGAGGGCAGCCCGCGGTCCCTCACGTAGTCGTACGCGTGGCTGGGCCACGTGCCGCCGCATCCTCGCCCGCCATATCTGCGTGATTTAACATTATACAATTTAGTAAAGGTAAATTAGCAGTAGGCACAGATGTCATAAATAACATCAGACAACATCACACATTGATCTGAACAAAAAGTCACATGATCTTGAAATGCCAATGCCATGTTCTTGTCGAACCGATAGCACAACTGGATAGCTGCCCATTGGTGAGGATCTTAAGCATGAATTCTTCCACAATAGAAGGTTTTTACTTAGGTACCCAGTTTTTCTCACGTTTTCATAGTAAGCTCTGCAGGTTTGACAAAGTAAGTATTTTATGGTGAAATGCCAATACCACCTTACTACCAGTGTCTAAATTAAAGTAAATAGATTATATTTAGTAAAAATAAGGTTGTTAATAATTATGTTAAAAAATACAGTCAGGTGGTATTGGTGAAGTACCACCATCGACATTGAAGTGTTTGGTATACTGACGGGTGCGCGCAGTCGACGAGGCACTGCTCGCTGAGCGCGACCAGGTGCCGCGAGACGCGGAACAGCGCGCCCTCCACCGCGCCCACTACCGCGAACGCCCAGCACGACGAGCACGACGCGCCCTGGACTGGATGGACACGCGAATAGATTGTTAATATGTATTAAAGAAAAATCTTTATTCATGTAAGCTTTACAAAAGCACTATGAAGCGTAATCGTATAGTTTATACAAGTTCAGTATTCTACCACCGTGTTCAGATTGTTGATGACGTTGAGAAGAACCGGCAAGAAACTCGATTTATATGAGACTTGAACGTAGATATTCTAGATCCATATTAATTACCCAGTCAAGGGGCACAAGCCTTTTTTAACAACGAGATACTCTGGAGAACGGGTCATAGTTCATCACGCTGGTCCACTGCGTTTGCGGCCACAGGGCCATTTTTACTTTTTAAATAATATATAAATAATAGACGAAGAGTGAACCGCTTGCAATAAATGGCGGTACATGATCTGCTAGTTAACAATAATAATTCTCCACTTAAAATACCAACAATACGAGTACTTAATGATTACGTCATCTGTCACTTAGGAGGTATAAAAAGTATTCCGGAAAGAAGAATATAACTTAGGATTTGTCCACTTCGGTAGATTATTGAACGATGGCTTACAGCGCACAGGCGTGACCCCGCCCTTCTGCCTCCAGTCGAACTCGTCCGGCAGCTTGCTCTCCAGCTCCCGGAGCTGGCTGCGCTCGTGCGGGAAGCTCTCAGCGGCGAAGTGCTCGTCGTCCAGCACCACGCCCAGCAGCTGCGTCAGCTCCTTGTCCAGCCGGTCCGAGAGGAAGTTGATGCCCATCTCGAAGGTGGCGCCGAGCCGGTTGCCGGAGGCCACGAAGCGGCTGGTCTGCACGAACAGGTTCTTGCGGACCGCCTCCTCGGTATGGTCTGCGTATTTACGGCCGAATTCGGTTGTGAAGCTGGAAGCAAAGGAAACAAAAGGAATCAAAATATAACTTCAAGGCTTTACAATTCTGTCTCATACGCTATGTCCGTCTGTTTACGTCTCTTAACGTAATGCCAAGGAAGATTGTGGCGCCTGAAGGGTCGGCCTCACCTCTTGAACTGGTCGTCGAGGCGCGACTCCCTCGTCATCTTGGTGAACTCCAGCAGCGGCTCCACGCGCGACATGTCTTCCGTCTCCTCCATCTTTTCACACGTCGTCCCTGGTAGAACAAAAAGCATTTTGGCCATGTACTATATTTTAATTCGCACGGTACACTCATTGCTGGTGTTTGGCCAGAGGAATGAAAGACAAACTAATGTGGCAAGAATAACAAAAATAACTTACAACAGTAACTAGCGGTATTGCTATGAGTGGTTCCATCCAAGGCCCGTAGCAAAACATGAAATGGGGTTCCCGTTAGTATGAGGGGCCTCGTATTGTTTTAGAATGTGGAGATTTGAACAAGGGTGTCCCCATTTAATAGTAACACCACTGGCGGATAATTTCCATTTCAACGACATGTGTTGCGAGGTCATTTATATCCTATCCTATGAATATTACAAACGTGAAAAATTTTCTGTTACTCTTTCACGCAAAACCTACTGAACGGATTTTAAATGAAATTCACAGCTAGACAGCTTAAATACAAATATGACATAGCATATACTATTATTCCCGATGTCGCTTGAATGATATCGTGGGCAGCAGGTAGGCATGTAACAAAGCCAGCGGGACCACATACCGAGGTTGATATTGAAGAGGCTGGGGTCCATCTGTTGGTCGCGCACCTCGTGGTAGCGGTGCACGTACCCGTCGCAGTCGGGGCCCACCACGGAGCTGTCCACGGCCACAGAGTACCTGCCAGGAAGCGCTAATAAGTGTAAAGCACAAGCTTTATCATCACAAGACGACCTCCGTAGCTCAGAGGCGAGCCGGACTTTGGGGTAGCGCCTTCTAATGTCCCGGGGTCGATTGCCGGTTATCGTGGAAAACGTACTTTTCTATATTTTTTCTGGCCTGAGTCCTGTGTTACCGTCGATATCACTTAATTCTGTAACACAAGTGCGCTAGCTACTTACAAAAAAATGAGAGCAATGAATATGATGTTGTCCACTACATAACGCACCCAGGCTCGGGGTCCGACGGGCCCTCACATTATCGACTTAACCCCTTATAAATAAAAATAAACAAATAATTCTAGGAAGTAAAGTTCAGATTATGGTGGTCATATGATAGACAGAGCCTCATAAGGGGTTAAATACTCAGATGTTATGTTACAATTACTCGTGTAAGTCGTTAAGTTGTAATGAACATCTATTATTTAAATAAAACATAAAAAGTCAATCATCTAAGTCAACGTAATTCAAGAGCCATTATTTTTAAATTGGACTCCGTGTGGTCTGCTCAGGTCCAAAGGGAGGTGTGACTCACTGGAGCGGCGTGGGCGAGTTGTTCTGTCCGCGCGTCAGCAGCAGCTCGTGCCTGTACACGAGCGCCTCCCCCCGCGCCGCGCCCAGCTCCCCCGCCCGCCCCGACACCGTGTGGCGCCACTTCTCCGCCTTTATGTTCCCGTACTCGATGTGACCTGCAATGGAAATTACAATTGTGCTACAAACACAACGCTTCAATGGTCTAGTGGTCTAAGTGCGGGGTAATGACCTCGTAATACATTGACCTGATCGAAAAGTAGCTAAAGCAGTGTGTTATGAAAACCATAAAATACAGTGATCACATCGTGCATCATATACGTTATTCTGACCATCGAAGGTGAAGTGCGTGGTGTCGGGCAGCACGGGCGGCAGCTTGTCGGAGGGCGCGAGGGTGCTCTGCCGCATCACGGTGCACCGGATGGTTTCCTGCTCCCCGGTGCGGTCCAGGGTCACCTGCAATAACAAATTCATCCATTAAAACCTAGTCTTTTGAAGAGTATACAAAGGCTCTGACATTATTTCTTACCATTCTTACCTTTCTTACCCATTTTCAAATCAAGAGTAAAATCTTTCTTTCTTTCTCTTAACTAAACGCGAACTTCTTTATCAAAGTAGGTATTTAAATAAAGCTAAGCATTTGTTGGTATTTAATCTGATTTCATAAAGTATTTACTGTTTAAACAAACATATAGATGTTAATACTAATAGATATGTATATAATTATTGATATATATTTATGTATGTATTTTTATTTATTTATTTGTGTTATTATTTTTTTTGTACTTAGCATATTATGGTATTTATATTTCCTGTTAATATTTTCTCAATAAATATTTTGCACGGCCGCACCCGTTTCTCAATATCTACTATTTCCTCTACCTAAAGGTTGTCTGGAAGAGATTGCTTTCTAGCAATAAGACCGCCTAAATTGTACTTAATTATGTCTGTCAAACCAATTTCTGTAAATTTTTTTGTGCAATAAAGTGTATCTATCTATCTATCTATCTATCTATCTTTGAGACGGCATTGACCGGAATACAAATGAGTCTACTACCGATACCGTAATTTATTCAATTTAATTTCGAGAAGATATTACCAGCAAGAAACCCAGTATCGATATTTTACAGTTCCAGTATCGAACTTATTACTGGATGTTCCTACAATGAAAAGTTCTGGAACTATCTGCGGGATATAAGGCCGGGACTGGCCGCAACGAAGGGAGTCGGATCAGTGATACAGGCGAATATATCAAAAGCGTTCTTCAAGTCCGATTTAAGAGCGATTGTGTTGCATGATTAGTGTGTTAAAGTTGTTGTAATTAGTGTCGTTTAATTAACAATGCAACTTTTGGGAATTTTTATTTGCAGTTTTTATCGTCACGAACCGGAAATTCGTAACAAACAGCAGTGTAACGGCACCACTCCAGTGACGTCTTCGTGAGCATTGCTCCAGACAATAAAACCTCCAGACGGTTGGTGTTGGTGTCGTATAGAGCTGGCTCTACAGCTCTGGAGCTGTTGTCACTTTACCGCGGCGCGCTGCACGTTGCCCCCGGCGCCCATCGTCCGGTACATGGTGGTGGCTCCGTCGTGCATCTCCACGCGCGCCGCTCCCGTCGCCGAGTCCCACCTGTCGAGGGGTAATGCTGGTTAGATACTTCATAACACTTTCATCTCGTACGAGATGTATTTTTGGATTTTAAAAAGCCCAGAAATCATTTAATAATTGTGAAATAAATGTGACGGGGACGTTGACTAGCTCTTCGACTGAGATAGTTTTAAATTTCTTACAAAACGGATTAGTGTAGAATCTATTACGTCACAATTTTACTTATAACATACTGGCTTTTAAATACTTGCAAAACTTTTAACATAGTATTTTAAAGATCATTTGCAAAAAGCAATTACTGATAGAACATAAAGTCATCTTTTACGCCATTGATATTATTTTTACCTATTTGTGGATTGATGATCACATTGTGTCATTATTGACACTCATGAAGCTATTGAATGTGAGCTAAAACTAAGTCTATTCCTACTAAATATGGCTAAGAGGTACCATGAGCTTTAAGATTGCAAGCCTGTCAGTAAATTGTAAATTTGAAGTTTAGGAAATAGCGGAATGGGGAAGCTAATAGCTAACAGTAGGATACCATAGTTTTTAAACATTGATAGCGTGCTGGTTTCATCATAAATTGATAATTCAAGCAAATGTTGTTTTCTTTGGAAACAGAAATATCTATTTTTGGATGCGTCTATGGTTTACGAGGTGACTTACATTGCGGTATAAGGTTCAGTGTAGTCAGCCCGGTAGACAGTGAGCTCTCCGCGCAGCATCATTGGGCGGTCGAAGCGAGGCGGCGAGGGGTCTCTGTTGGAGGGCGGGTAGGGGTTCGCAGGCAGGTAGGTCTTGCCGGGGCCCTGGCGGGGAGGGCCCTGCGAGTGCGCGGCGGGCGGCGGCGGCGGCGGGGCAGGCTCCTCGCTCACGTCGTAGCGCCGCTCCCGGATCAGCACCGGCGGCAGCTGCGGCGCGCTCGGCTTCTGGCTTCGGTACAGCTCTACCAGCACTTGAGAACTCACTAGAAACAATAAGATTAATAGATGTTGACTATGTTTGTGTTGGAATCGCCAATGCTATTTATTTCCCTTATTTTATTATAGATTCATGTAAATAAGTGAGTGATGCAATGCATAGGAAAAGTTTGGTACGCCTCTAACAAAAACCACTAAGATACAATGATATTCGTGTTTTTGTTTAAGCTAGTAGCTTTTCTATTGGATTGCAAGACTTTTCACCTTTAGATAACTAATGTCATAGACCAAAGTACGCGGTTAGCAATCGAATCTCGCACATACGGTCCACTGCTAGAATCGGAGACTTCGGAGTAGTTTGGCACCAGAGGCACCAGCATCCGGTACAACGATCACGAAAGGGGTTTGGAGAGTATGGGACGGTGTAGCAGGCAGTTCCTGATATCAGTGCGTACAACAGTGTAAGTGCGTTGGTGGAATCTGGATGATGCTCAGATGTTCCCAACTTCGTCACAATAGAGCAAGGGGTTACTTGCTCTATCCAGTGTGTGTCGATACTCTCTCCGGTGATGTGGTATATTCTTGTTAGATTTTTCCGGGAAATACAAAAAATATATAAATTGACAAGGGGCATTAACATGTCCGCGCTGGGACGGTCATAAGCCACTCGGCTTACCTTCTGATCCCAGTGTTGGAGTGGCTTGCTGGTAAACCTGTTGCTGCTGGTTCTGGACGGTGAAGGGGCGTGGCGCGGCGAGCTGCTGCGGCGGGCGGCGGGGGCGCGAGGGGCGGGGGCGCGGCGCCGGGGCCGGGGCCGGGGCCTCGTCGTACTCGTCCAGGTACACCTCGTCGTCGATGGGCTGGGCCACTGGCCTGCTATAACATATAGTAAGAAAAAAGAAGCCATTTAGGTACTTCTAACATAATCCAAGACTTATTAAAAAAAAATAATATAGCCCAAAACTTTATCATTAAAAATGTTCATATTTATGTTTGGGGTTTACACTTAAGCTGGATGATTCGATGCTCGTCCACATGAAAATCATATAAATACTATACCTACTTTGTGATAAAGTCTTAAAGTATTTGATAGTGTTTCCAAATACTAAAGATGTTAGTTAATTGTATTTTGTTTATATATCTGTCTACAAACCTGGGCTGCTTCCTCGGCGGCTGCGGCGGGCGCCTGCCGCTGCCGCGCTGGGGGGGCGCCTCGGGGCGGAGCGCGAACCGCTCCGGCTCCTCCTGATCCTGGCTCGCCGAACATTCTGCAACATCATTTCATATATATTTTTTTTATATAGTAGCGCAGTATATTGGCTCCTCCCAGCCTGATGGTAAGCAAGAGAGGAACCCACATCGCGATGACAACGGATTTGATATCGAAATATCCTATCCGTTAGCATCGCCATACTGGCTCGCAAGATGTTTCTTCACGCTCTTTTTGAAGGAATCCATGTCAAAGGAAGGAGGAAACACATGGTTAACCAGGTTATTTGAACCCCATTGGCTAATTGTTCACAACTATACAAACAGTCTCGCTGGGTTAAAAAAAACAAACCTCCTTAAAAATAAATTATGTTTTGCCAGTTTTCGTACTTTCATTATAGCTTGATACCTTTAAAATCTACGAGTGCTAACAAAACAGACGAAATACATGACTTTGAATGAGTGTTCTTGCAAGCGTAATTATCTTTTGTGACAGTAGTGGACATGGACAAGTTATCATAGAATATATTTCATATAGGAAATAAGAATTATTATTTTCCGAATATACAAAAGGTTGTTCTAAATGATATGAGTAATATTATTCTGTAAGACAATTGGTGTTTTAAAATAATAAACCTAGACTTTATTTAATCCACTTGGCATTCATGCGCAAAGTTAAAGAAAACAAGGATTTTGAAGATAGATCCATGAACTCTGTTAATATTGTGGATGAATCGTGTGGCCTGTCCCCGAAGAGTTTGGTAAGAGAGTACGAAGAGTGGTCACCTCGCCTCCCGGAGTCCTTGACGGGGACCGGCACGGGCAGCACCAGGACCGGCACAGACGACGGCCGCCCGCTCGAGTCGCCTGCTGCGGGGCATACGCGCCATCATTATTAGCAACAACGACAAACCAACAGGCATGCTGTTACAACGGAGAAAGAGCAGACACCACTGTTAAAGTAAATATATGTTCATATGATACGTGGAGGTCGTTGGTTCGAGACCCGCACCGTAGGGAAGACGAAATTTTTCTGTTTCTTTAAAATATCGAATATAATTATTGTGTTTGAATATTGCAGCGACGTATTTTAAGAGTTTCGCAGATCGAAGTTAAAAGCTCTAATAGAACACTAATTCTTATTTTGGGCTGGACTTCAGCGTCGCACCGACTCTGAGGTCCCGGGGTCGAACCCCAGTCGAGTCAAAAGATCATAGGCGACGATATATGCTTTACGTAAAACTTGGTGTCGCTTGCCCATGGTCGACACTGCAAGAGCCGTATGTTCGTAATGTAACGTGAAAGCATTTTATTTGCTCCATGTATTCTTCTGCTTGCTTACTGCGTAGTAACTGTTCAGATCAAGTGCAGCTCTCACCGAGTGGCAGGTCGACCATGACGGCGTCCTTCGCCCAGTCAGGGAACGGGCTGCTCCTGCTGTCACGCTGCCCTCCTCGCACGTAATCTGCAACAGACGCACAAGTTATTACTTGATATTGGACAAAAACATATACACAACATTGTTCCGAATCTGTAGTCTATAGTGTATCTGACCCATGAAACCTTTTTCTAAAAAATAAGGTATGTTATGTAGGTACAAATCAAGTAAAATATGTACAACCTGCTTAGATACATTTCATATTTCGAGTCTCAGTGGGTAGGGTTTAGTTTACCTGTCAAGAAGCGCGCCCAGCGCTCGTTGGCGGCGCTGCGCTGCAGGCGCGCGGTGGCGCTGTCGTGCAGCGCGGTGGGCAGCGCGAAGGGCGCCGGCTGCAGCGCCTGCAGCGGCTGCAGCGCGGGCGGCGCGCGTGGCACCGGCGTGCGCTTCACCACCACCTTCTGGACGCGCGACACCGACGGCGAGGGCAGGGGCTCCGCCTCCTCCGGGGCCTCCGTCTTGATACCTGGGAACAAGAGAGACACCGGACTGGTCATTCAATAGCCCACTAGCGCTAGTTTATGTCATTCAATAGTATGGATAGTGTCAGCCATATCTCAGTTATGGATAATATGAACAACATTAAAAGAGACAGTGATAAGCGAATTCCTAATTTTACGTTTAAAGTACAAAAAATTGGTATTATCGAAAGCTAGAAAACAAATAATTGATTGATTTTCACCGCTAGACTGAATAATATAAATGCCTGTAAAAATATCAGGCAACATCTCACGCACATTGATTTGTTCCCAAAGTAGCTTTCGAGCGCTTGTGTTATGGAGACCAGAACTTACGGTAGTACCAGCCACAACACGTACACCTAATTAAATACATTGACCAAGACAAATATTTTTATTCATAATAGGGTACATCAGTAACACTTATGAAGTCTCCATATAAATCAAATGATGCTAATCAAGGATCCGACACAGAAAACCACAAATGTTCATCTTACCGTGTGTACTGGGTTGAAAAAATTCAAGTATTTTTATGCAAACCTCTAAAAGCGAATTTAACTTGATCTGTTCAAACTTCAATTACGTAAGTCTCGTGATGTTTGTCACTGAAGAAATGCAATACTTCAACTCGACAGAGTAATGAAATAAAAGTTTCCTATTCACACGAACTTTAAGAATTCTAAGCAATCTTTACACATACTTGCTTCGACTTATAGATGAAAAGCTGTTGCTAAACAATTCATTACGACGATGTGGTCATCGAGTCAGCGATGGACACTTGACCCAGTTAAAGGCACTTCCGAAACTCATAAATTATCCAAATTGATTTAAATATTTGACTCTTTTCAAGGTCGTATGTGTGATTTTATATATTATTGCATATAATTGATGTTACACAATATGTTTACATCCAATTAAGGCCCATTAGTAACTTGTAACGACACTTTTAAGTTTTACCGTATGGTTTTTAGGGTTCCGTACCTCAAAAAGAAAAAACGGAACCCTTATAGGATCACTTTGTTGTCCGTCTGTCCGTCCGTCCGTCCGTCTGTCAAGACCCTTTTTCTCAGGAACGCGTGGAGGTATGAAGCTAAAATTTATATCAATTACTCAGGTCTACTGTCCCTTGAAGCTGTGAAAAAATCAAACTTCTAAGCCAACGCAATCAAAAGATACAGCCGTTTATGCCGCAAATTTTCGACACTTGCAAGGGAATCAAAACCTACAGGGTGCTTCCCGTGAACTCAGAACCTTGAAATTTGGTACGAAGCAACGTTTTATAGCATAGATAAAGGAAAAATTACGAAAACCATAAATTTTTAGTTACATCACATAATATATATTTTTTTAATAATTTTAAACTTACTACCCATTTCCTCATAAACGCGTAGAGGTATTAAATTGAAATTCATACCAAATACTCAGGTCTATAATACCTTTAAGCTGTAACAAAATCAAACTTCTATGTCAACGCAATAAAAAAAAACAGCAATTTAAGCTGCATATTTTGAAACTCGCAAGTACTCGCAAGGGAATCAAAACCTAAAGGGTACTTCCAGTCGACCTAGAATCTTGAAATTTGGCATGAAGCAACGTTTTATAGCACACATAAAGGAAAAATTCCGAAAACCTTAAATTTTTAGTTACATTACAAAATATTTATGCTCCTCCATCTTTCCCCATTGTAATGTTATGAATTTCATTTTGCAATAAAAATACCATAGTTATGACTCGATTGTCGTAATGAACGAACTTTGTAAACCTTGCAGGTTTGTACGGAACCCTCGGTGCGCGAGTCCGACTCGCACTTGGCCGGTTTTTTTATAATTTACAGTGCCAATTAACAGGTGCGTTTCATTTTACATTACATTCCAGATAGATATTAAGAATTTATATTATTTAATTCAATTCCGAGGTCTAGCAAATTATGTTTTGGATATTTAAACATAACTCAATATTTAGGTCACCAAACTATCACCAGACTATCGTGAAGATTAGGCCAGTGCTCATAGTGGTCACGATTACCCGATTTCAAAGTGAAGTAGGATTTGAAATACTTAACTTCCCTTTAAAACTTCTAGTTTTCTTTCATTTCTTAGCTACTGAATACAAGTAGCTTAATATTAGTGGATTGAAATACGTATACCTATGACATTGCACCAATGTTTATAGACACATTAAAATTGCATTCCGGAATCTCAATATAATCATGATAGCAAACTTGTTTTTAATAAACACATCGACTATATTGTACAGAAGGCATCAAAGGCATTGGGCTTTATTATGAGGATATCAGCAGACTTCCGAACTTTGAAGACCGTAAAAGTTTTGTACTGTGCGTTTGTCCGTAGCTATTTGGAATATGCATCGCAAGTATGGAATCCCCAGTATGCTGTATACGCTAATCGTATTGAAAACATTCAAAAAAGATTTCTACGCTATTTAGATTTCAAAGCGCGTATAAAAAGTGCCAACTATAGACATCGTTGTATGCGATATCACTTTCTGCCGTTGGAAACGAGACGCAGCGTTAGTGACATTTGTTTCTTGGCGCAAATCGTTACTGGTAAAATAGACAGCCCCGAATTACTCTCAGAAATATTTTTTAATACCAATTTACTCAGATTTCGGTCTCGCTCTGTTTTGTACACACCTTCTGCAAGAAGAAAATATAAGATGAACACGTTTTTGATTAGGAGTTGTCGAAATTATTCAAAACTTTCCATTGATATCGACCTGTTTTTTGACAGCATTGCGTCTATTAGGCGAAATTTGACTAAATCATACTTTGAGACTCGCAAACTTTGACGATAATTTTGGTTTTCTATTATAAATAATATTTAATATTTTTATTTTTATATTATTTCGTATTGTAACCTCATCAACACTTTTGCTTTTTTTTATTTTAAAATCCATATGCGGAGATTTGTAATTGGTATAGATAACTATTTAATGTAAACGTAGTTATAATGTCTATTTACACTGTAAATCTTCCAAATAAATAAATAAATAAATAAATAATATAGACCAGTCAGCCTACATGATTTGATTTTGTTTCCCCTTCAAGACAATTCATGTGTAATTCTTGCACAAATTCCTAATATTAAAAACAGTCTTCGAGGGACCGGAACTATACATTACATTATATTTCTTAACCAGTTTTCCATTGCTCACTATTGCGCATCAAGGAATGATATTGTATAATTGAGTGCCGACGACATGATGAAGAGTTCTTCGAGTGCTGTGAGGTACACGATGACCTTTTTAAGGTTGCTTGCGTCGGAATGCCGTCGCTGTAGTTGTTACTTTTATAACAGTAAATTGCTTCTAAGCTCCGTGGGCGAGGTGGCGCAACCGATCAGCTGAGAGACGCGGCGTGCGTGCCCGTCAGGTGCCATAACCACAAATTAGTTTAATCACTTATATACGAAGTAACGTTCATCTATTAGAGCAGAGTACATCAATCGATCAGAATTGAATTAATACGTAATCTTGTTCATTTTATAAAATCGCATCAGAATGAGTTCATTGAGTAAAGGTTTATTATATACATAAAGGGAGGTGTTTATATTTATAAACGTTAAGTAAATTAATTCATTTATTATTTATTAGTATACTAGCTGTGCCCGTGACTTCGTTTGCGTGGACTACATCCTTTCATGGTCGGTTTTACTCTTTCTCCCCTAATATTCGAAACAAAAAGTAGTCTATATTTTAATCCAAGTTTCGAGCTATATTTGTACCAAATTTCATATATCTAACTTCAAATATAAACATTTTTTCATATAAACTTTCAAAGGTGGAATTACCCTCATCCCCCCTTTATTTTCTAATAAAAAGTAGCCTATGTTCATGAGATTCAACGTATACCTATACCAAATTTCATCAAAATCGGTTGAGAGGTTTAAGCAGGAAAGCGTAACAGACAGACATACAGACAGACAGACAGAGTTACTTTCGCATTTATAATAATAGTAGGGATTTATGTATTTACTATAGTATCAGTGTTGCAGTTGCCCAGTGAAGCGGGGGCGGTACATGGAACGAGCGGGAACTCTAAACGAGGAGGGAGAATTACAAGAATTCAAAATGGCGGTCTATATCCCCTATTTACCCTCTTAGATCCAGCGGCATTTTGGCTCTCCTCTATTGACCATTGCCTAAGGCGACCACCATTGTTTTTAATGTAGATATATTAGAATTTCATATTTAAACTATTCATAAAGTTTGAAAAAGGGGGAGGGGGTTAATTTCCGATTAGCCGCGGACGGCAACCCGCCTTAGGACACTGCACCATTGTTTCTGGTTTCCATAATACAAGAGCCTAGGATCAACCTGTATGTGATGTTGTCTGGTATTTATTAATTTCTTTGTATACTAAAATACTTCTTTGGTACTGGCACAACCTCTATACGTTGGTCTGAAGAAATGTTTCATTTATTTCTAGTCTCCGAACCTCTGTGTATCGATAAAAATATTTTAAAAGAGGCGGCATTGTTTTAATTGAAACATAATTAATTGTCTATTGTCATGTTGGTCAAGGCGCTATCGGTCAAGGCAGAAGCGACTCTAAAGGTCTCTTTGTGGTTTGTCGAAAATATGGACCCAGTCGATCGCCTTTAAGTGTTCCGTACAAACGAGGAGAGAGGCAGGGCATAGCGAGTTATCGCTCGAATTGGAGCAGCCTGACTGGTGAAATACCTCCGCCTTACAGAAGACCGCAGCCAAATAACAATTACTTTTGTGTTATTGTGTTCCTGTGTATGAGTAAGGTTTCCAGAGCTCCTGGGGGTGCTACATTAGTAGCAGGGGTCAAGCCTTCAAGGTACGGGCGACAAGTCCAGTAACAGATTTATTATGCTGTACTTGTCGCCCATAAGCTAGGACCTCATTACCACTTAACATCAGGTGGGATGAGGTCAATCTTCAAGTGTAATATAAAAAAAAAGAGAGAACCTATTTGGTACTATGAATTAGCTCTCCATCATCAGCCTGTATCCAAATAATCGCGATAGCTAAACTGTTATACATAATCAGTTGCCGCTATAGCATCCGCGTGCTGCGTGGAAGAGCAGTGTTTTACGTGAAGGTTGTGGGTTCAAATCCCACACCGCAGGCAGATTTTATTTTGGTTTCTTTAAAATTCTATAAAAATGGTAAAAAGGTTAGAATACGCACAGTGTACGGTTGTTTATCTAGTCAATGGTATAAAACCAATGGTGCGCGACTCAAACTCGCACTTGACCGGTTTTTTATTTATTTTAGTGTTAATATTAGTTAACGTTAATTAAATAGGCAACATCCTTAAGCGAACTAGACCGCGAATCCATCGCATACGTAACTGTTCAAACTAAATTTAATTCTGCATAAATTGATGCCTTACTTTTAAAACTCATTCATATAAACTTTCATTTACGTTAGTTGTTACATAACAAATGCGTGTAACATCCAGATGACCCATCATCAATCAGCCACGAGTGTTCTTTAAAGGCAACGCTGCGTGTGTGACCGTAGGCGGCGCGATGGCCGCCGCGATCTCGCCACCGATACCGCGAGTAACGCACGCATTTGAAGAGAAAGTTTTTAATTAATTGTTTGTTGGATAGGTCATGTCTACCCACGTGACGTACAGACAGCCTGGTAACATTTAGTAAAACTCGTTTTATCAAAGGTCGTCGATGAACTAAGATAAAGCGTTCTTTTGTCAGAGAGAAATTGTGGAAAATAAATAAGCCTAAGTGAATTTTTAAAATTTGTATAGTGCTTTACGCCGCACTAGCGAACTTTAAATATATTTAAGAAACAGAAAAAATTCATCTCCCCTTGCGGTGCAGGATTAGAACCCACGTCCTTCGCAACTGAGCTAACCGCAAGTTATCGTAGGCGATGAATTTTTCTGTTGTATCAACCCGTTTAGCCTCCGCATGTGCCCTCTGCCGAATATGTTTAGAATTTATCTGTTTCTTTAAAATATTCCTATGTTATTTTGTATGTTTGTATTGTATTTGTCAAAAAACGCGAGACTTTAATTTCCAATCAGTGTTAATGGTCGCACTAGTCTGGGAAATTAATTTCAAAGTTTTCCTTAACAAAGATTACAGAAGAAAACCTAACATCTAATATACTCACTCGACATATTTTCTACTTCATGTAATGTGACATCCAATAAACACATTTGTTTATACAAGTAGGCGACTATAATTTATACTATGGGACCAACTTATGGTTGGAGATTAATTTAATTTTAAAAATATGTATACAATGTGATAAGTTCCCTACCGTTACATTATAACACTTTTGTCATTGAACACAAGACATAGCGACTTCGCCACCGGTACGGAACCTATAAAAATGGAGACGATGGCAAGAAACACAGAAGATACGTTACAGCAGGAGTATTTATCTTATTAGGAGAGACCGGGGACTATAAGGTAAGTTGACTAATTGATAAAAACTAAAACACGAGACCTTACGTCAATCAACAAGTTGCGATAACTACTTATCTCCTCCGAGTTAATAATCATAATTAAGTGATGCATAGATTAGTCAATGCAAGGCTTTCCCGTGGGTCAATCCCCCTACAGTCAACCATCCCCGGTCTCCCCTGCTGCCTATGCGTAAACAACTTTAAACCAAATCATACAGCTTAGGATTGATGAGTGTAGTACCAATTTAGGTATATAATTTAGAATAGACCAGTCCCCAAAGGTGGCACCTGTTCACAAGCATGACGTGTGTGCCAGCCATCGCTTCACTCACAGCAAGTCCATCAGTCACTGTAGTAGGGACATCACACCTTCCTCTAAGCGAGGAGTGGGCAAACAGGTTGGTTGTTAAACACTTGCAAATTAATTTGATTATCGTAAAACAAACATTAGAGGCTTATGGAGCCACACATTACCATAAGTTGTATAAAAGTAACTTGCGTAATCCTCTCATGGACGTTTTAGGTATAAAGGTCACTCCTTCTTTATTTATGAGCATTGGTATAGGTATGTTAATTTCGTGTCCTAATCTCATTTTGGCACTTGGCATGTCATAGGACGTGTTTGAAAATTAATTTGCTTGTTAATGTTTTTTCTATTTGTGAAAACTTCCTAAGTTTTATCCTTTCTTTAATGACTGTACTAAATTCGGTACAAGTGATGTTTGTTTTCCATGATTGAGAAAACAAAACTGGAGTCTCACGATCGTCCTCTTCGCTCCTCAGACAACCTCAGCTTAAGCGTTCCTCGACATCATAGTGACTTCTCTTCCAAGTCTTTCACTGTGCAAGCTTTGGAACACTCTGCCACTGAAACAGTTCCTGACTAAAGGAAATTTTTAATATGAAATATCGTGAATTCTCCTGTTCATTCCTTTCTATATAGAATTTAATTTGCTGAATCAATTTACTTTATTTGTCCACTGGTTTTATTTGGTGTTTAAGTATGATAATTATCATATACATAGTATGTCTAAAATATTATTTTAAAATATATATACTGCTTAGGTTATTGCTATTTATTATCGTTATTTATCTTTTGTAATCCATACACACATTCTTACTGTGACCGCACCCATAACTAACTATCTGCATGACCCAAGGGTTGACTGGTAGATGCTTCTAACGTTAAAGTCTACATTTTCTTTATTTTCATTTGATTTTTTTGTGCAATGTGGTTTATAAATTAATAAATCAGTAGCAGTAGTTAGTACCTCAAACAGCAGATATTAGGTCAGTAGGTATTGTTTTAAACAAACAGCGAAACCCTCTTCACGCGAGCTCAACTCGCTTAAGGCCGGTACATCAAACAAGGCATTCAGGTGAGCAGTCAAAAAAATTACGTAATCAAAACTATCACAACACAATTAAACCATTTGACCTAAGGGTCAATAATTTCTCCACCAATGGACCACAGTAGTAGTTAAAAAAACTGATTTTTAATTCTACTCGTATGACGTAATTTTTGCAACCTCTGTATGAGCCAATATGTCAGCATGCTTTATGAGGAAGGATTTTAATTAATTCGCGTTAAACTTTCCCCGATTCATCAGTTCAGAAGTAGTTTGAATAGATTAACTTGTTTCGGTTACTTGCATAGAATAAGTTACATAAAACAACCAAAACTGATATGGAACTTACGCAAATAAATACTGAGAATTATTTAATGGAAATGATGTAATATAATATTGATGACCTGCCTAACGAGACTCAAAGTTATAGGCCTGCAGGGTCACCGCTAGTGCGGTCTGCAAGTATCGACAGACAGTCGACTGTCGACACTGCCGGCCCGCGTCCGCGCCCCTCCGCATCCTCGCCATACAGCGTGTATTACCGAAAACCTCTTCTTATCTTTACATGATATTTTTTAGAAAGATAAATCGAGGAGAAGTCAGCTTTCTTGCTAAAAATATTAATAAACCTGTTTATGTTCAGTGAATCAGTAGGAAAATGCAAACGTACATGTTACAGCTGTAATAGGATAAAACGAACAGAGCTTAATTATAATAACATAATAGCTCTGCCTTGCCCAATAGAGAGAAAGACATATTAGCCGTAAAATATTAAGTCCATCAATTATGCTTTCTTTAGTACAATCAAGATTAAATCAACAAATAAAATATAAATAACTAACTGGGCCTGCGACTTTTTCTCGTCATTTTGGGATTAAAAGTAAATTTTATGTAAATCTGTATGTTCTGATCTGTCTCATAACAAATTTCATAAAATCCATTAAATACATTTTACGTGCAAGAGTCATTATTATACTTCCAGACATCCATACATTTTGTCTATGTAATTACTTTAGACTAGAGAAAGTCCCAAATACATATGCAATATAATCAATTACTCGCAGAAAAAATAGAAAACATCTTTATTCATGTAAGCTTTACAAAAGCACTTATGAATCGTCAGTACAAATTAAGTATTCTAACGCCGTGTTCGGAGTGTTGATCACGTCGAGAAGAACCGGCAAGAAACTCGACACTTACTCTTTAATGTAACAATGTTCCCTTATACTAGGTACTTAAATAAAATATACAAAGCTTATATAAACATTTTCGAGAATTAAAGTTATTCTAGTAATTTAAGGCACACGTATCATTCCTACATTGAATGCTACATGAATCGAACATTAAATCGATAACCTGGTCTCGAAATAAATATCGATAACACAACTGTCGATACGTTGGCGCGTCACTATTCACGGCCACGTCAAATATCATTTGAATGTTTTTTAGGTAAGATCATCTGGTAATCCCCGCACCTAATTTAGATTCTGTAAAAATATAAGTTTGATAAAACATATTGACTTTTTTATTAGTAAGAACATGTCAGTGCTGTCTCTCAAACTGCTTATTTATGTAAAATGTTTAATGTTTAACATATTTTGATGAATCCTAAAGCCCAATCAATGTGCAAACAAGGAATTAGAATAAAAAAAGAAGCTAACTTCTGCAACGTCACTGTGTGTTATTGTCTGAGAAATCTAAATGCAGTCAAGGATTTCAATATTTAAATATAAACTTTCGCATTATTAATGAATGCTATTAATGCGAAAGTGTATACCGGTAGATGAAGATTAATGTTTATTACCTCTCACAGAAGTACACGAGTTAGATTTGCTAGATTTCCATTTAGGATATGATTTATTACAAAACCACGAAAACAATAATTATGAGCTGGGAAAGGTACCTAATGTGTTAGTTGAGATAGGTGTATTTATTTGTAAATATAAAATCCTTTTCATCAGTATGTATTTGCCTATTATTACACATTCTCGCTAACACACGTTATAACTTACAAATCGATTATAAATCAGTCGTGTGAATTTTAATCGTGAAATGTTTTCACAATTTCGAAATCTGAAATACGAATCCGACGCGATCGAAACCACGGATAAAAGCGTAATTGTAAACGCACTGAAAGCGTCTTCAACACAGACAGCTCGAGGTCGGACAGCTTTATCGTTGCAGTAAAACCCAGCATGGAACCTAAAAAATGGGGAATACCGCGGATGAGGGACTTCCCATTACAATTATCATTAGTAGCACTTTTAGTGACCTTCGGAACAGCCGTAAAAACATGAGGTGCTAAAGGGCGCAATGCTAATTCGTATTTTTACTGAAACTGTATTAAAGAAACTTTCATACTTTTTTGTTCTTTTTATAAACAAAATTAAAATTACGATTTTTTATCTATACTAATTTTATAAAGCTCTAATTGGTTTTTTTTGTCGATTTTATTATTTTTATAGCACTATTCGCCGTACTAGCGAACTTTAAATATTAGAAACAAGAGCAGTACGCGCGATACGTGAAGGTCGTGGGTTCAATTCCCGCACCGCAAGGGGAGATACAAATTTTCTGTTTCTAATGTTTTTTTTGTGTCGAATAGTACATTATGCCCGATAACAATATTTGATCAGTTCATGTTACGGCTAGTAATAGATTATACGAGGCGTAAGCTAAAAACGACTGACGGACTGCTGGCGACAGCTGATAAGAAAAACGGTAACTTTTGACGCATTACCAATCGTAAAATATTGGTTCCGGGCATTATTGAGACAGGCTTAAAGCTATATAGTTACGCTGCGACTTACAGGCGCGAATAATCATTGGATAATGTGAAAACACGGGAACATTACGCGTGTAATAATGATATATTTAGACAGTCCTCAATCTTAATAATACTTATACGGTCATTTAGGTATTTGAAACTTTCTGATCATTGCGAGGCTCCTGGCTCTGCGTTACATTTAGGTTTTTGTCCCTTCCTCAGCCCTGCTTTGTGATGGGTAAATCACCCTCCACTTAGGAGCATCGGCATCGGTAGCAGCGCCACAGACACTGAAGATGTATACCGGATATCCGGTCGGGCTATCAGATAAAAATCGAAACTTTTCGAATGTAGCTCTATTGGTTACGGTTTCGAATATTTAAGATATTCTTGACTCTTAATTCTAATACTCATTATTATTACAGGTAGAAGAACAGTATGTTTTGTCATTTATACAATCCTCATATTTTCGAAGGAATTAATAAAAATTAGCGTCAAAAATATGTAACAGTTTGTGAATAACAGTTTTGGCCTAATCTGTCATAATTTAAGTTTGCAATGTATGGCTGTTGTTATTCCTGAATTTTAAAATAAAAAAAAAATATCAATAGAACCTCATTAACCACATGACATCGGGCGGGATGAGGTCAATCTTGAAGTGCAATATAAAAAAAGCATCATCAAATGATCTGCTAGTATTTAGATACATTTAGTGGCAAATGACTTTGGTTTAAAAGCTCGTTTCAGACGCTGCGGCCCTGATAAGTTGCGCCACCTCGCAAAAAGTAATTCAAACACAGATTCGACCGCAAAACAGATAAACGAATTGACTTTAAACAAATGCGTTATTAAACTCGCGAGATGGTCGAGTAAATTATCCTAATGTTACTCACATTAGCGGGCGACTCGCGCGATTGGTTGGGCAAGCGCACTCGACACACTTCATGTATTAACAGTCACGAATTTTAAATATTGGACTACATCACATACATTGCTCTAATTTCTTGGTAAGTAGCAAAAGCACTTGTGTTACAGAAATCTGTAACAAAGACGGTACCACAACACCCAGACCCGAGACAATATACAAAAGTTCGTTTTCTATATTGACCCAGCCGGAAATCGATCGCGGCACCTCAAAGATGGCGCGACACCAAAGTCCGGCCCGCTTGGCTCTCATGAATGTAGGAAAAAGCAATGTATGTGTAATTCATATTTATATTCGGAACCGGAATATTCGGAATTCGGAAAAAAATATTAAATATCGGAAAATAACAAACCATTAAAATTCTTCGATCTAAGTGACTTTATAGCTTGTAATAACGTTTGTTGAAATGCATTGGTAACGCTTTTAGAGCAAGCTGAGATAATTATATTTAACCTACTGACATTACAATTGCAAGATTAATGTTATAGCATAAGGCACGGTGCTGTTCGGTTTCAATATGTTACGTGTGCAGTTCCTAGACTAGGTACTGAAGAATTAAAAGGTAGCATTCACGAGATCTGACGGTTTCTTCCAAGCTTCCTGACTGCACTTAGTAGTATTTACATTGTGTGTTCATTCAGATTGACCACATACCACAAAGATGGGTGAACCTTCGCTAATAATTGCATAATGCAACTATTGTGTGCGGATACAAGTCAAATGGTTTTCCTGAAATAATGTAGGGCGAACGAACTGAAGTAGTAGGTAATTGATGATTTGCGGTTTCGCAATACTTTTATAATAGAGAAGTCTTTGTCAAGCTGACAAACAAATTTGTAAGCATATTATTGTTGAATTTGTTTTCCTACCTAACAAAAGATCTATCGATCTTATAGCGAAAATAATATAAAGTAGTAAATAATATACAAGTTAATTGGTGTCATTGCATGGCGCGTTTATTTAAAATTTAAATACTCATTAACAAACTGGAAGATAATTGAGACGCAATCAAAAACGTAAGATCTAACAGTCCAGATGTATGCAATGAACAGTGTCGCCAAACCCGAGGGTTGTGGAAGTCTAGGAATAGGGATGATGACTGAGTAAAAATATTATAATTAGTGCGTCATTCCGTTTGTTATTTATTTTCTTGAATGAATGAATAAAAACATCACCTTCCGTTCTTCGGCAGTCGGGTAAAACATGTTAATGATACAACGTATTAAAGTTCAGTGCAGATGGTAGATATGTTTTATTTTCTACGAATTAGTGACGTCTCGCTTAATTAGCTTAATTTTACTGCGACGTATCTTGGTCAATTATTGTTACTATAGTAAAAGTAACAATATATATCTCCTGCTTTTCGGGGATATAACTGTTGGACTATACAGACAGGGTTCCGTAATCTCGTCTCTTGGCAGACAGGTTTTATTGCTGAATATTAAGTAGGTAGCATCTGTGCTGTAAGCATGTTAAGTCACTATGCAAAAAGTTTGTCAATTTAGTTCAATTGTACACCATCAATAGGACCGTGTCATTAGTAACAAAAAACCTCAACATTATTTTAATTGTCTCATTCGATGCGAGTCATTACGGTCGAACTTTCACACCAGGCCCTTACGATCACCGGAAATTTGGTTGTAGGTACTGCTGTATTTGAATACAGGCAGATATTTCAATTACCCAGTAAATTTCATAGTCGTTAAATCGTTTTTAGCACAATTTCCTTTAGTTCGTGCCTAGGACAAATGTTGTTACTAGCAATATGAATAAATGTAAATGGGAAATTTTGTAAGAATATATAAATGTATCTCTTGCAAAACTCTTGAATAGATTTAGATCAAATGTGGTAGAAAGATATATGCAAACAATACTACATACTTATACAAACAGGATATTTAATCGTGAAATTAAGTCAACGAAGACCTGGAAAAAAGCTTGTAATATTAATATATAATTTTATATTAATTTATCTTTTATTATAGAAAGTAAGTTATGACACAAATGGTACCATAAAAATGTATTGTAGAAACATTTATTTACCATAAATATACTGTTTTGTTACATAATTAGTCTGATATGAAAACTTGTTCAGCTTTAGAAAATGCTGACTGTATTGTTTTATAACATGGCTAAGTCATGTATTTGTCTCATATCATAAATTGCGTCTTTCAGGCCTAGCATACGTCAAATTTATTGCATGAGACCACAAAAGTTTCGATACTGTTGATTGGCGTATAGCACAATGCACTCGTATTTTCAGCCAATCAAAAGCTGAGGCACTGATTTCAATCGATTTCGACGTTTGTTAAGAGCGCGATAAAATTTAGTCGCGTTGCGTATGCTAGGCCTGTTTGTCCGCATCATTTCAAAATTATAAAGATAAAAAGTGTCTTATATGTTAATCTAGGATTTTATTTATAATTCTACCAAATTTCATCGTAATCCGTCCAGTAGTTTGTTCGTGGAATAGTATCAAAGATACATCAAGACATTCATACGTTCTTACAATCTTTTGCGTTTATGTTAGTTCGATCTGTTCTGTATTATTGTAGACATTTGATATTATTTTAAATCATGTATAACAATTAATCAAAAGTTTTGCTCTTAAATAATAATAAAATAAAAATACACAACATCAAGAATCTTATTTGGAACCACTGTGGTATTGTGAAACTAAATTAAATTAAAATTAAATTTGAAATACTTGCTGAGGGGAGTTGAGAGTTAGTTATGCTCACTCAAAAGTCACTGGGGTGGTGGCGCTATGTGGCAGATACTGACATTCCCTTCAATATGCTAAAGGGATGGCTAGCATATAAGTCATACTTGTGAACAGGTGCCACCTTTGGGGACTGGTCTGCTCCAGTTTACTCAAAAATAAAAACTTGATGTTTCTTCACTCATCAAAACAAAACTATATGACTTAGTCCAAATTGGTCTACACATAGCTATGAGTTAGTTACTCTAACTAATCTGCTTAGTTTCTTACCGGTGTCTTCTCGGTAGATATAGTTTCCGAACCGGCAGTAGAATCACATTGCATTGTACTCAATTACGATTCAAAGGTGTTACATGAAACCTACTTGAATAAATAAATTTTTAATTCATTGATTGACTGATTGATTGATTGATTGTCATTAAGGTGTACAGACACACGCTTTTTTTTGTATATAGGATTTATGTTCCGCAAAAATACTTTCATGAAATCACACACAGGCTCTGATATTATCACACAAACACTGCAAATGAAAACTCTGATCCTTTGCGAGCACTCACCAGCTACGAAGAAGAGGGTGACCAGCACCGCCCTCGTGCCCCACGCTCTCATGCTGCTATGGGCTCCTGGTACTTCGAGTTCAAAATCTCTGCTCTCACTGCCTTCTGGTGGTTAGGCTCGAAGCCTATGTTCCTATATCGCCCTATTATCTGCCAGGCTCCCTGTCTTCTTTATTCCCTCCTGTCCTCGAAGGACCTCCGGCTGTGAGCGTCCTGGCAGCGGGGCCTCAGAGGCCGTCAGTCAGTCACTCGCGGTCACTCACTACTGTCGCGGAGGCCGCGCGTACTATGATTTAAGTAATCGTCTTCATCTCTGACCTCCCGCCCTCCGCCTGACCGCGGCCGACTGCTCATCGGCAGAGCTTTGTACAGGGAAACAGTTTTCATAAGTCTCGAGCTTTTTTACCTAAATACTAATTGATATTATCGATTACGATTACTGCATATTATAAAACAAAACCGCTGTCTGTCCATATGTACGCTCAGATGTTTGAAACAATACAATTTATATTGATGCGGTTTTTTTCAAATAAATAGAGTAATTTATAAGGTTGCTTTATTTAAAGAAAAATAATTATTATCTACGTCGTAAAAATTCTAATAAAAAGCCATAAAAAAAGAGAGAGATTTCTGACTTATTTATTTTACCATTTTAAACTATGTAATATTTTGTTTATAAATACAAGAATTGCAACCCATATATTGGAGTGAATTAGTTGTTTTAGCAATAATAAAAAAATATAGGCCAAACAATGAAAATTTATATCTCGATTCTTTGTCCTGTAGTTCCATAGTTAATTCTAATTTATTTAAGACAATTGCTACTTACCACAAATTAAGAGCAATTCATATAATGCTATTCAATATTATATTATATTATTTATGAATGAGGAAATAAAACAAAGTGTGAAGTAAACCAACCTTAACATGAAAAAATCCGTGATAAAAGTAACAAAATCATAATTGATACGAAACTGGTGACAGCTCGCAGCCTCCCATTCCTCTATCTGTAGGATGTGGAACGGTCGTATTTCAGCGCTTTTCGAACTTACAATTTGTTAACCTTTGCATTTTTTAGCCTAATTCCTTCTGAAATTTGCTTTTAACTTGATTAACATTTTCATCTTCACAATCATCAGCCGCAGCGTTGTCACTGCTTATCATATCATACATTCATCGCCTCCCTACGGACAGAAGATCGTATGTATGTCATGTGGGAGGTAATCCTACACACAGCGTTTTTTTGTACGTGGTCGCCATTCTAGAAACATTTTACCCCATTGATGATCGTTACCACCGGTTGCTAATTTGGCAAATCCTCTGCGGTATCTTTTGTTGTTCTACTAATGTCACCTTTGAAAGTTTATATGGGAAAATGTTTATTTTTTAAGTTAGAGATATGAAAGTTGGCACAAATATAGCTCAATTAAATTATAGACTACTCTTTGTTTCGAATATTAGGGGAGATACGGGTAAAATCGACCATGAAAGGATGTAGTCCACGCGAACGAAGTCGCGGGCACAGCTAGTATATAAATAAATAGAAAAGCTTACTTGATAAAATATATCTA
Organism: Glyphodes pyloalis; assembly: GCA_037074685.1. Classification (NCBI taxonomy): domain Eukaryota; kingdom Metazoa; phylum Arthropoda; class Insecta; order Lepidoptera; family Crambidae; genus Glyphodes; species Glyphodes pyloalis. The sequence continues at coordinate 15,148,789 of JAYKKO010000014.1, read as the reverse complement.
GCATAAAAACTTAATGTTTGAAGTTGAGTAAGTATATACATTAGATATGTCTCTAGGAGCTAAGCTTTCAAAGACAAATCATGAGCAGTGGTTTGTCGAGTGTTGATCGCAAGCCGCGGGTGACCCTCAAACCTCTACTTTAATGGCACCTGACCTTAGAGTCAGTAAAAATATGAGGAATATATATTTCGTATTTTAACCACAAAGGTTACGATACAATAAAACGTTTAGTAAGGTTAAGGTTTAGTTCATTAGCAAATTAGAAGACTATACGTAACAAGATTATTTATAACATTTGGCATATTGATCGATCATTCAGAGGGAACATTACAAATAATAATAAATAATTATAAATATTGAACCATATCACATACATTGCTCTGACTCTGTAGTGATTAAGCATCTGTTTTACAGAAATCAGAATCAACGACGGTACCACTACGAGATCCGAGACAATATGGAAAAGTTTGTTTCCCATATTGACCCGACCGGGGATCGAACCCGGGACCGGCTCGGAGATGCCGCGGCCGTCTCGCCTCTCGGCTACGGAGGTCGTAAAATTTCGCGTATTAGTAAAAATAACGTTCACAGGTGAGAATATAAAAGATAATTTAGTAGTTCATGTTTTTTTTCAGATCAAACAAAATTATGTCTTAGAACGTTTTTTTAGATCATGACACTATTAATTAAACATGGCTTATCGAAGACGCCATATTTAATTTATGGGGACTTCACAAGTAACTAGCGGACAACTTTTTCGTTTCTTCTAACGATTTAAAAGTTGTACGGTATTTTTTTTGGTTCACCATACCCATACCCACTGTTGTCAAATAACTCGGTTCGATGCCACATATCTAAATTTAAATTTAACGAATTTATTCCAGTCGGTGACGCTGTAACATTACCTACCTACAGTGCCTACAGATAGACATTATGACTAGCAGGTCTAGCATGCGCAACGCGACAAAATTTTATCGCGCTCTTAAGAAACGTCAAAATCAATTAAAGTCAGTGCGTACTGCTGATTGGCTTATAATACGAGTGCGTCGTGCTATTAGCCTATCGATAGTATTGAAAGTTTTGTCGTCTCATGCGAGAAATCTGACGTATTGCGCATGCTAGGCCTGGTTATATCTATCAAAATAGAAACGTGTCGTATCCGATGACGGATTGCAATATTTCATGCTCACAACGTAATGAACTCGCGTCGAATATGAATGAACCGTTTTAAAAAAACAAATATTAGTTATGCAAATCAAATAAAGAACACATTTTCGAGCATTCTTCAAAAACGAAACATTTCGTTTGTTGTTTCTTTTTGGGAGTAGGCTAATTTAAAATATATTTAAAATTCAAATTACTACTGATGCAATTTACATGAATAATTATTTTATTCATGTAAATTGCATCAGTAGGTATGTATGTATATTTATGAATCTTCTATATAAAGCATCTGAGGCGACCTCCGGTTCGGAACCTATAACTTTCAGAGAAGATCCCGCCAAGAAACTCTGTACTTTTTATTTTAAATAAAACTAAACTTGTAATTAATTTTAAAAACACTAACAGTGTGACGTATCAATTCAAAGGAATTATAAAAATTTAAAAAATGCGTTTGACTTTTTAATATCGCGAGACACTTCTCAATGAAATGTCAATCCCATCTTAGCTAGATCCTTCTGCAGCCGGGGTCGTGGACTTGTTCCCCACTCAGAACCCACATTCAAGTGATCAATGTATCTATTCTGTACCTGAGTGTTTAATATGTTTTGATATAAATGTCTAATATTGTGGCATCATCATGATTATTGTATCCCAACAGAAATGCTTGAGCTTCTCAAACAAACTGATTCATTCATTTATTAGATCGATGTTTGTGATATCCAATATATTTTTCTTCAAGTATTATTTCTTTGAGTTTAATAAATGCAAACAATATCTACATATTTGTACTAATAACTGTTTGCATGTAACTCAAAATACCATGGGTATCCGTTAAGTGTTAAACAGCTGAAAATGTTTGCGTCAGCCCTGGTACCAATGTGTAATTAAACCTATATTTTCATTGTTTCACATTGTTACATTGTGTTTCAGCCTATTCTAATATTCTTCTATATCCAAATATTTTACTAAAAGTAATTAAATATTGCTCCATCAAGCCCCACAGCACCACACGAGTTGAGTCGACTGACCTTATCTACGTGCTGACATAAATGTCAGTTGTAAATAGTCAATCGAAATAAAATTTAGTTAGTCAAATTTTTGACAACAGGATCGACACCATTAAAGTACCACTAAGGGTGCGGTTCCAATTTCACAATAGTCAAATCGTCTTTTGCCGTTAGTTAAGCTTGTGCTACTGATCCTAAGGTATGTTTATACATCACGACAAAGCGATTACTCCCAGTCTTAGTTTTCTTGTATAAATTACAAGGTAAGGTAAGTGTACTTTCCTGATTTACGGAAAAGGAAAACACGGTACCGGTTGTAAGACAACTGGCGCCCTGCAGCCCCGCGTCAAGAGCAGCAGTCCCTACAGAAGCAATTCGTTTTATTCTGGAAATGAATAAAAATCTGATAAACCAAATTAAGCTACAGCCAGGAACCAATCGAGAATTTACTAGCAAGAAACTCTGGAGATTCCTTTACAAAAAAGGCTTAATTAGTTATTATTTTGTACCAAGGCATTCAGGGTACTTTTCAAAAAGAACTGAATCACAAGAAACTACAACAATGTTAAACAATAATAATTACAAACGATAGGTCTTGAACGTCCAAGTTGTAATAATTAAGTATTATTAAATTGTCCTGTTTATCACAGTGCTCGATAAATAATCTGAAGCGCTTTCGTATAAATTAGCGACCTCATTTTTCTTTCATTATGCAATTTTACGCAAATAGAAAGTTTAGAGGATTTCTAGGTTCATCGTTAAATGCAAAATAGGTATTTTATGGCCAATGCCACGTAATGATGCGTTTCTATTTCACCAAGGCCAGAAACTTAGTCCTACTAACGATATCAGATTATGCTAAAACCTGAGCCGAGGTGCGGCCTTAAAGAAACGTAGAACACGAACTAGGCTTACAAAACAACTGCGAGGAAACTAAATTACTTTCTTACGACATCATGCAGGTTGATAGGATTGACCTTGATCAGGTGCTATACATTGTAATTATTATCAATTTGTACACTAAATACTGATGTTATTCAATTAATCGCGATATAACGTTTCAATCAGGGATGAATTTACGGTTGTATTATAAGCACCATGCTCGTAACTGGGCTGGAAAAAATAGATATAAATGTGTTGGCAATTTAATAAATAATAGGCGTATACGTTCTTGATTTCCTTTTTTTGTGTAGGTAATGAAGATAATTTACGCATAACTTTATAACGATTGCACCAAATTGGATAATTCTTTTTTTGTTATTTTCTTACTTTTCTGGACAAGATTTTTTTTATAAAACTTTCATTCAAAATTCGCGAAGCCGTGACGCGGGCCGCTGCCGCTTGGTAGTTTTTAACGACATTGAATGGTTTGTGGCCTCTAAAATGCACAATAAGTCATATTTCACACGTGAAACGACAAAAGCTTCGATAGGTACTGTTGATAAGCTGTTAGAGCACTCGTATTTTCAGCCAATCAGCTGTTAACGCACTGATTTTGACAGACACGATCAACAGATCGAAACTTCAGTCGTCTCATGCGAGAATCTGGACATATTACGCGTCCTAGCAGGACAGGACGATGCAAGTTTGGTGCTCAATGATCACGTAAAAGCAGTTTATTTTTCAGATTTGAGTGCCTATGCCGGGTGGACATTGCTCTTCAATCATTGAGGTTCCATTGCAAGCATTTCTCACACAGGTTACGTGTCACTCACGCCGCCCGCGGCGTTTGACATTTATTTGTTTAGGAGTGGACATCGGTATCTTAACTAGACTGACAGATTCGGAGATCATATCATTTGTTAAGTAATTGTTGCAGAAAACAACTATTGTCTCTTGCCGTTCGTCTAAGAGGGTATTGCTGTCGTTTATATCTGACACACTCGTAACATTTACGAGTACCTACTTACAAGTACCTGTGTACTGACGAGTATGTAGGTACTATGTAGGTATGATCAGGTAAGAAAGGTCTCTACAATCTTAGTTTGTAATCGGATGCCTCGAGGGTTTAGCAAGATGTGAATAAATAAATGAATATACTTCGTAAAAGGGTATAAACTAAAGGGTAGTAGAGTCGCTTTGCATTGTGTTCTGTTAGTTACAAGACAAACGTGTTATACCTATGTAACCTGAAGTAATATTTGATTAATTGATTTAATATTGATCAAACCATTCACGCCACGTCTCAGTCAGCGATGGCCGGCGCCGCTCCAGACTGAGTGGCCTGCTGTGGCACTAGGGCTACCAAACACCAAGGAGTTTTGGCTTCTCAAGGTTGCTTTGCCACCTAGAAAGCTTTATGGTTTCGTCATATCCGTCCTTCAGTCAAAACAGATAATATTGCCTATAGTATGTCTATTATTATATATCAGCGGATACGCAGACTCAATGCGAAGTCAAAGTCAAAGTCAATCTTTATTATTCACATAGATTACATTAGTAATACTTATGAATAAATAAATAACTGCGCCAGACAATCACACCAATCACCTGGTCTCAAACTAAGGTTTTCCCTTGTACTATGAGCACCAGACGACGGATACTAACTGGGGGCGTCATCCCAGCACACCCAGACCCAAGTCAATTGAGAAAAGTTCGTTTTCCAAATTCACCTGACCGGGAATCGAACCCGGGACCTGACGCGCTTTGGGCGCCTACCTTAGCCACTGCGAAACCGAGGTCGTCACCGAATAGTCTCTATATTATAAAGCAAATGAAGCTACCTCTTAGTACGCTAGCTTAGTTACGCTAAGTATCAATGAGACTTCCCAATACCTACCTATTTGTTAAACCCCACACATAATTGTTACAGACACCAAGATAAATTGTTTTAGGGGCATGAAAGGTTTGGATTTCTCTGCATATTTTGCCGTAAATTGTAATTTTTATGACTAAAACAACAATCTCCAATATCGTTAAATCACACATTTTATGATTTCAGATTGAGGAATACAGAATGGAACATAGCGATTTATTCTTATGGCACTTCTTGTAATAGAATCAACGTCAAAAAGCTCGTTCGTAAAAAAAAACTTAGTTAAAAATATTATTTGTTGTAATCACAGGAGTTTTTTTCTCAGCATTAAATAAAACTAATATTTTTCAATATAGAGATAGCAATATATCCATGTGCGAGGCAGCCCTGAGGCGTCTCTGGAGGTCAGCGCGTGGTGCATCAAGAGCCCATTGGCATTTACTAATCAATGCAACGAAATGTTGACCAAACATTCGCGTGACGCTGGTCTTCACAGCAAGTTTGCCCACATGTGTTTTGGCATTAATTAGTGGAGGTTACTGTTAAAAAACACCAAGATACTTGATTCCCGCAAGGTGTTTCTAAAAGCATACATAGCTATGATGCATCCATGTGGTGCGCGTACATAATCTATACTAATATTATAACGCTTTACAACTACTGGTTCGAATTGAAAAAATATTTTCTGGTGGATAGTCCATTTATTGGGGATGGCTTAAGGCTATATAACATCACGCTGCGACCTATAGGAGTGAAGAATCAATGGAAGATAGGAAAAAACAAAAATAGTACACGTGTGAAGCCGCGGCAGGCTGCTAGTCAACAGTACACGTGTGAAGCCGCGGCAGGCTGCTAGTCAACAGTACACGTGTGAAGCCGCGGCAGGCTGCTAGTCAACAGTACACGTGTGAAGCCGCGGCAGGCTGCTAGTCAACAGTACACGTGTGAAGCCGCGGCAGGCTGCTAGTCAACAGTACACGTGGAAGCCGCGGCAGGCTGCTAGTCAACAGTACACGTGTGAAGCCACGGCAGGCTACTAGTCCAGATAATAAACCTTTAATATTATTTTGAATGCCAATCGGAACGAAACGTGAAGTAGATATAAGTTTCATCTATAATTATGAGAATAATATAGCAGCATAAATATTCGTCCCTCTATCTACCAGGAAAACAGAGATGATCGGGAACTACATAGTCACTCTAGCGATACATCTTCCGAATAAGTAGCTCAAATGGCATTTATTAAAATACATGAACTTTTTAATTAGAAAAGTTTGTGAAATTATAAATTCACGTAAAATAAGTTGCCATTCAACCTTTGAGTAAGGAAACTGCGTTCTGTCAATTTAGAATTCATGTTAGAAGGAATCGTGCAATGTTTCTATGTCAAGTACCTACATAATTGGTGGCGGCCGTTAGTCTGAATTATAAAGATTAACAGTTTCTCAGCTCATCGACGTGCGGATTGGTGTGATCGTGCAAATAACAGCCGTAATGGACGGATCTATTGCTGCAGCGGTCGTTGGCATCGGTCAGCTCGGTGCAGCTTGCAGCGGGCGCCGTTGCGTCATGGTTGCACAAAGCCGATTGCACTCGCTTTAATAAAATCTGTTAAATGTCACGAATCTTTAAATATTAGACGACCTTCGCGGTGAGTTGAGATGTTTGATTGATATGGGGAATATAAGATTCTACTATATTCATATTGTAAATGTGAAAGTTCCTCCATCTGTCTGTGTGTAGACGTCTGTCGTCAGTCTGGTCTCACACCCAAACCACTGAACCGATTTCTATTGTTAAACAGACCTTTGGTAAAGAATAAAAATGACAATTGTTTTCCATTGGGGTCATTTTTGGTTCATAATAAAAAAAATGTTTTTGTAATGTTTTGAATCAAAAACTATCTAGGTAGGTACCTACCATTTTCCAGGGGGGGAGGTGTACCCCTACCTGGCGCGTCCCCCGGCCGGCGGATAGGGGAAGCCGTCGGCTGCCGCCCGGAGGGTACTCCCGCTTACAGGGATGCCCTGCGGGCGGCAGTCGGCGGTCGGAGCGTAGCTCCCGCGGACCAAACACACTGGGGGGGTGGGGTAGGCGGGTTGGGGATGGGGAATGGGGGGGCTGGGGAATACCGTCCTCTCTGCTATTCTCGGTTTTTGAGAAGAGCAGTTGAGGGCGAGGCGTGTAGGTGTTAGGGCTCGGTGGGTCAAACTGGCCAAAGTGGCTGGGGAGACGCGGTCCTTTTCAGGACCACCACCGGCAAACCTGCTTCTCCTCCTTGTAGCCCAGGTAGGCCTGGGGAGGGGGGAGGGGTAGGGGGCTTGCCTTCATTGGCCGGCCCAAGAGGAAGGATACCTCATTAAAAACCCCCCTAAGCCCGACGTTGGGAGTGGCACGAGACGTCGGGGCCATCTCTCCCTCGGAGGGATGGTGAGGAGATGGGCCAAAGCTCCTCTTATCGACCCCACAGCCCGGCACCGGCCGACACCGGGTGTGTAAAAGGCTTCCCCGTGCAACTGGCTCTGCACGGGGTGACCGAATGTTTCCAGCATGTATCGTGGGAACAGTTATGAATTCTACTAAACAAACCAAAAAACAAGAAGAACAAATAGTGGAGAGTGAGATCGACTCGGATGATGTCTCGGAAGTTTCCGAGGCGAGCATGAGTTTCTCGGACGTGAGTGCGGTCCGGTCAGCGCGGCGCTCACAGCGCGTCGGGGGCCTGAGCCGCGGAGTTAGTTGCTCGTCTGTTTCAGACGAGGGGAGTTTTGTGGTTGGGCGTAAACGGCCCAACCAAGAAGAAACGGAGGGGGAAGTTGTCCTCCGCAAGAAGACCGGGGCCAAAAGGGGGCGTGGCCGACCGCCAACCACGGGGGAATATGTGGGATTGGCGGCGGCCAAAAAACAACTTCGCCGGGAGGAGCGGGAAGCCGCAGAGGCGCAGAAGAAACTGGAAAGGGAGAAGACCATCTCCAAGGCGGCCCAAGAGGTGGAGCAGCACGCGAGCGAGATAGAGTATGTCTCGCGCACTCTCTCGCCTCAAACGTACGCACGAGAGGAGGCGTCGAAAAACCTTAGTGACCGGCCCTCTTTCCTCCTGGCAGACCAGGCGATGGCGACGGCGGACCTGGTCCGGAGGGTGGCGAGGGGATCGGGGAACCTCAAGGGCACCCACATGAAGGCCCTGGTCATGGCAGCCAACGAGTGGGACAAGGTGGCTGCCATGATGTACAAGAGGACGTCCTCCGACGAGCACCGAGTCCTCGAAGAGGCGGTCAAGCGGGCCAAAGAGGACGGGGCCGCTGAAGTAAGGGCGGTCAAGCTGGAGAACGAGCGGCTTCAGAAAGAGGTGGAGCGGCAGGCCAAGGAATTGGCCGAAGACCACAGTCAGGTCGCTCTTCTCCAGCAGAGTGTAGAGGGAGTACCCCCCCCCCCCAGCAATAAACAGCAGGGAGAGTGAGGAAACGCTCCTCAATTACCTGGACTCCCGCTTCCAGGCTATAGAGAAGCGGTTAGAGTTGGCGGTGGGACGCCAGGAGAATACGCCGTCAACGAGTACGGCGAAGGCGGTGCGAAGCAAAGGAGCAACCGCGAGCAGCGCTCCAGGGGCAACGCAGAGGCCTGATACCCCAGTGCCTCCTCCGAAAGGAACGAGGAGGAAAAAGCCAGCGACCCAGCCCACGGCACAGTCCACGGCCCAGCAACTCGAGGAGGCCCAGCTCATGCCGCGCCATGCGCGGCAATTTGCGCTTAGGGGGGGGATTGCGTAATGCTTTAATGGCGCTTCCCCCCCCCCCCCCCGCCACTGCACAGAGTAGGACCACCCCAGGGGTTTTAGTCGGTTCGAGTCCGACACACCACTCTCTGTCTCCCCGTGGCAGAGAGTGACGGTGCGTGGGCATTTCCACTGGGTACAAAAAAAAAAAGGTACCTACCATTTTATTTTATCAAAAAAAAATTATGCGGGTTTAGCCTAGGGTCAAAGCTAAAGCGACCTACGAGTGGACACAAATACGGCGTCAGGAGAATTGGCGTAGTAAACAACGCTCCATACGTAATGCACGATTAGCCGATCAATACATCGATTCTACATCGCGATGTCATAGTTATCGTCGTCAGTAACTATTTATACAACAAACCAAGATTGGTAGTTGGGCCTTGGTCCCCGAGCAGATAACACCTAGCTCGGCGGAAGTACTTCCACTTTTAATAAAGCACATACGTTCCTTACAGCTAATTTAGATCGTCCCCTGGACTGAGTAAATAACAGTTCACATTTATGAATAGGTAAATACTACAAGCTTACCTATATTTACCTATAATAACAAACGCTACCCAATTTCACAATTCCTTCCGGACACAGTCGCGGGCAAAGCTTGTGCATACTTAAATTAAAACATCCTTGGTTTAAATAGAAATTGTGCCTTTAATACGGATCATTTGGAGTAGACCTTGCACAGGGTTACCGCATTTTGAATTGAGCAAATGAATGACATTAGTCATCAGATTCATTAGTTTACACCTTTTAGAAACTAAACATGCATAGATACTTAATCTAAAATAAAGAACCTCGAATACAGGTAATAGGTAAGTCGGAAACAACGGAATACGATTATGTTATGCTACTACAATGAAAAAAATATGCGATGGGTAAATATTGTAAGTGTAACTAAAAATAACAACTCCGGCGCAGACCACGCGCGACTCAGAGCTGTTTGTGTGCACATGGGCACTTTGCTGGACTCCGAAACCCTCCTAGTCGCCGTTGGTCTTCGTATCGCAGCAAAAGTCTGTGACCCGCACAAATGTCCCTGTGGTACTTTTGTAACCGCTCTGAGGGACCACGGACTATTGTGTTCCATCCAAAAGACTTGTCAACGTTACACCGGACCCAAAAGCTGGCTTCTACCTCGCCCAGCGTCTCTCAATCGCCATTCAGCGAAATAGATAGGTAATGCAGCCAGCATGGGGCATTGGGTACCTTACTACAGGTACCATATTTGTTTATTTTAAATATTTAGTTTGCTTCTATTTTAATTATTTCCAATTTAATATAAGTAGTTTAGTTTATTAGGTATATTAAGTTTATTTGTTTGTGTAATCAATTCTTGTAACTGATTTGTGCAATAAAGTTTATAATTACTCAATAAAATTTTAAGATGAAGATATAGAAAAATATATTTGATTTTAGTTGTCTCTTAAACTTCATTTTAAAGGAATTACTTTCTCCCATTTCTCGTTATTTTGTAAAAGTGATATATGTAGGTATAATATAAATTCCTGTATGTGCCAACCCTTTTCGAATTTGCCAGCAATTTTTTTCGGCAAACCATTATCATTATGAGATTATTTTAACCTAAATGTTTAACTGGACACATAACTGCGTGTGCTTTTTTTAGACATCAGCCTCCGATCATGCTTGTCCTAATGACATCGACATGCGTCGTTTTGATTCAGACCGTTTATTACTTTTAACACTTCAAATTCAATAGCTGTTAGGCTTTATCTTATAGAAATCTATAAACTTTGTAATTATGAAAAATAATTATGTTCTTAATACTTTAAAATATTTACTTATATGTCTTGGTTAAAATTTAAAAGTTCGATTGGTAACGTTTGCGCCGATTTACCAGGATAGATATCGTGTACCTACATATGTTAGACGTATTGAAACATATCATTATCAATAGTTTCTGCGTACTTAATGGTGACCTAAACTTTTGAAGACCTTTTTTGGCCTTAGGTACTTCCCTTTTAAGGACCTCTACAATTTCTTATTCTTTAATATCGTAACCGTAATAATTTTCATTTCCGTTCATACCCAATTTTAAAATTAATATCGTTCACATTTCTGGCTCAGACATGGCATGACCAAACCTATAGATTGATATAGGCATGTTGGTACTAAAAAAACTGTTAATAAATTTTAATACAATTTAACTAAACGTTCAGAGCACGTCTTCAACTCGAAGTGGGTCAAATGTTTGTAATCACAGTGCGGTTGTGATGCGTAGACACTTTAATGAGTAGACACGTCTGGATGATGGGAGGTGCGCGCCTCTAGAAAGTGCGCGTGCGCACATGGTAAGTAGGTACCTACAAGTACGAGATGAGTACAGTGGAAGTAAATAGGATCTTCTAAAGTTATGGTGTTGGCCTATTTTAAACACTCGTAGGAGATTAATTTAATGTAATGAATAAATATTAAACATCAAATATACGTGACATCGACATGGTAGAAGTCCTTACGCCCTCCCCCTTCCTCCACTTTACGGCGCCCCTTAATATCCAACGCCCTGGGTCCTGGGCCCTAACGCCGCTACTCAGGAAAACACGAATGGTAATGTGCAGATCGATGACAGGAGTCATGAAAGGTTTATTAATATCCTATTGAGTACCTACCTAACCATTAACAGCCACAGAAACTTAAATGAGCCTACTTTTCCGTCCCAAAATAAGTCCCAATGTAGGAAGGTCCTTTCTTATCATGCACGTTTATAGAGAGACAAACATTTATTACCTATATAGTCTTTCCGTATAAAAAAAATATCGACGGTCGAATTGAGAACCTTTTTTTTTTAAAGTCGGTTAAAGCTTCAAATTTAAATTGTGTTTATTGTTTATTTAGAAATAAAAAACTACCTAGGCTTACCTTTACAAGAATTTATCCTTACGTTTCCTAATCTAAGACCTACGTCGGCAGGTATATGGGTCCGTAACGCAATAAATAAATTTGAATATTGCGTTGAATACAAGGAAAGAAGGTTTTATCATTTGTGTCGCCTAACATAGTATGCAGATCTGCTTACAGTTCCCTGCATAATTAATTATTTTTGGGTGCTATTTAATCGAGCATCAAAAAATACACCCAGTTATTATGTATATGTATAGGCATGAATATGATATATAATAGTGAAAAGACCGTATCTGTAAAACGTGAATCATTGTACCTACCTACTGAAGTTAAAGTATTAACGTAACGTAACCTAAATACTTAATAGGTTGGCCACTAAGTATAAGTTTAGCTTTCATTTGTAAAATAAACTACTGAGTTTCTTCTCATTTGAAATTATTTCTCATTATTTTTATGACGTAGGTAGGTACTCTTCAGCACAAAACCAATCAAATCATTATCGCAAATCCTTACCCACAGCCAAAATCAAGTGAACCAGATATGTTGATAATTTAATATTGACTTTATGAAATAAAGAACAATTAATCAACTTTTTTCTTAAGAATATAGGTATATTTAATTGCATAATGTAAGCGTATGGCAAAGTATTATTGCAGCATTAATCTTCGAATAATGACATAAATGACGCATCCTCAAGTTCATGACGATGCAAATTACCTTTTCACTGTTTTTGTCGAGAGTAAGTGCTTTACAATTTAGGACAACGTATTTGGAACCCCTCCAGTCTGAATCAGAGACTCCCCCCTCGCCCTACATGCGCACTACCCATCGCCTAATCAGTGGCACCCACGGCAGGAGTATCCCATCTTAAACCAGTCTGAGCCTGCATTTCATGGTATGTTACAGTTCATAGTGCCGCTGTATCATCACATTCTCCAAGGTGAAAACAGGCGACAGAGTTCAAGGGTCGGACATATAATAAAACGTGAGTTGTGTTACACGCAATTACATACTTGCGAGCTTGGAACTAACATTCACTTGATTGTACCAGTGTTGATCGAGAGTCGATAACCGAACAATTTAAAGCCCGCCAAAACTGTCGATAGTAGATATTGTTAATCGCGAATACTACATTCGAGAACTAGTTTGAAACAGTTGATAATACAAGACTATCGATAGGATAGACCTATCGGCAGTTTGCCCTGTTTCAGATAAAAAAAGATCGATAGTTTCTATCGATCGTGTGGCAACACTAGAATGAGTAAATGAAAGTAGTAGGAGGAAAAGCACAAATAAATCTTACATAACTATTTATTGTTATAATAACTTAGGCTGTAAACGGGCGTTAATAATTACCAGGTTAAACATTCTTGACACAATAGTTGGTATGTCTTTACAGCGATAGACAATCGTTATGTTTCTTTTCTAATGATTGTGGGAGGTAAAGGAGCAAGCTTGTTGTCTGATGCCAAAAGCCATATTGGATGATGAGACCTACTTCAATAGGTCATTACCAAAATTATAAGATAATTTTATATTCTTTTAACATGTAGACAAACATTAATTAAGACATTGCTTTAAAAGTTTGTAACACCCACTGCACTGAACTTTGATTCGCTGTATCATCAATTTTTATTTTATTGTTGTTGTTTTGAAAATTCAGAATATAATGAAGACATATGTAGTGCTCATAGTTCCATTTTTAACTAACAAATTAAATAGTATCATATTTTTTTGGCAAGTCATCATCTCTATTGTCTGAATAGCAGAGAAACAGTATTTGTACCCGAGACATTGAATGCATCATCCTTAATCCCATCAGAATAGGACCCTTCATTTGCTAACAAAATATGGTTGATAAAATAAACATTTTATAATTATTATGCAGTACATATTGCAGCTTGCAGAGATTTTGTGTCAGTCAGTATTTAGATAAGTCTGAGAATTCCCTTTTATAATATTAAGTTAGTGGCCGTGGGGTGCCGGCTTAGAATATTTGCACCTCCCCATCTCTTCCCGTGGGTGTCGTAAAAGGCGACTAAGGGAGCACCAGGAGAACGGGCAGCAGCGCTCTCCTGAGTAACACAACATCTACTGCGATCGCCAACCCGCCTGCCAAGCGTGGCGATTACGGCAAAACCTCCTACATGAACAGAGGCATTATCACAACGGCCCCGAGTCACGGCAGCCCCGCTATTCCGGCTCACGGTGGCGGGCCTGGTAACGGCGGGGTGCGGGGTGCTAAGAATCTCCGGTCGAGATCCGGCCACCAAAACAAACGAACTCTGGCCCTGGTAACACATAACATTCGCACACTCAGGACCGATGAGAGGATCGCCGAACTGGAAGAGGAATTGAGCAAGATCCGGTGGGACATTGTAGGGTTATCAGAAGTCCGAAGACAGGGGGAGGACACGATAACCCTCCGGTCTGGAAACTTGCTCTACCACCGGGAAGGCGACGATTTGTCGCAGGGCGGTGTCGGGTTTATCGTTCACAAGTCTCTCGTAGCCAACGTGGAGAGGATTGAGAGTGTGTCGAGTCGAGTAGCGTACCTGATACTCAGAATAAACAAACGGTATTCGCTGAAGGTCATCCAGGTCTACGCTCCAACCTCGACACACCCGGATGATGAGGTGGAGGCTCTGTACGAGGACATCTCGAAAGCCATCCACTCATCCAAAACTCACTTCACTGTGGTTATGGGAGATTTTAACGCGAAACTAGGCAAAAGGAAAGGCGATGAGCTGAAAGTGGGGCAATTTGGACTCGGGCAGAGAAACCAGAGGGGGCAGAAGTTGGTTGATTTTTTGGAGAAGGAAAATCTCTACGTGATGAATTCCTTCTTCAAAAAATCACAACAAAGGAAATGGACCTGGATAAGCCCTAATGGTTCGACACGGAACGAGATAGACTTCATCTTGTCGGACAAGCGGCAAATATTCAATGATGTCTCGGTGATCAACATGGTGAAAACCGGGAGCGATCACCGAATGGTACGAGGCACATTGAATATTCGTGTCAAAGCCGAGCGGTGCCGACTGATGAAGTCTACCCTACGACCTACGTGTGCCGAGTGCGAAAACCCCGAAAGTTTTCAGCTCGAACTCGAAAATCGCTTCCAATGCCTAGACGAGTGCGAAAATGTGAACGATATGAACAACAGGTTTGTGAAAACTGTCCACACGGTGGGGTCGAAATTCTTCAGGACCCGCCGTTCCCATAGAACCAAAAAACTCTCGGACCACACCCTCGAGCTCATGGATCGGAGGAGAGAGATGACGGTGCAGTCTCCAGCCGCCTGGACTGAGCTAAGGCAGCTAAATAGACAGATCTCGAAATCGGTGCGACGCGATATTCGCCTCTACAATACAAACCGTATTAAGGAGGCGATCGAGCGGAACCAAGGCTCCAAAGTGTTCGCAAAAGATCTGTCTATTGGGCAGAGCCAGCTAACCAGGCTGAAGACCGATAACGGCACTGTCGTTTCCTCCAAAGATGAGATCTTGAGTGAGGTCGAGCTGTTCTATGGACAGTTGTACAAGACATCCCATATTCCTGTTGTCGACTTGGTCCAAGATCCACGATCCAAGTTAACCCGACACTATACCGAAGACATCCCGGACGTCAGCCTGAACGAGATCAGAATGGCTCTCAAGCAGCTTAAAAACGGTAAAGCACCGGGTGATGACGGAATCACAACGGAGCTTCTGAAGGCGGGCGGCAAGCCGGTCCTAGTGGCCCTTCAGAAGCTATTCGATTCTGTCATCCTCGGGGGCATCGTTCCAGAGGCGTGGACCAGGGGCGTGGTGGTGTTGTTTTTCAAGAAGGGTGACAAAACCCGCTTGAAAAATTATCGACCTATCTCGCTCCTGAGCCACGTCTATAAGTTGTTTTCGAGAGTCATTACAAATCGACTCTCGCGCAGGTTCGACGACTTCCAGCCTCCCGAACAAGCCGGTTTCCGAAAAGGCTTTAGCACCATAGACCACATACATACGCTGCGTCAGATTATACAGAAGGCCGAGGAGTATAATCGGCCTCTGTGTCTAGCGTATGTGGACTATGAGAAGGCCTTCGATTCAGTCGAGACTTGGGCGGTGCTGCAGTCCCTCCAGCGGTGCCAAATTGACTATCGGTACATCGAAGCGTTGAAGTGTTTGTATAGAAACGCCACCATGTCAGTTCGAATCCAAGATAGAGGCACGAGACCGATCCCACTGCAGAAAGGTGTCAGACAGGGGGACGTAATTTCCCCGAAACTGTTCACCGCTGCATTGGAGGACGTCTTCAAGCTTCTCGATTGGACCGGACTCGGCATCAACATCAATGGCGAATACATCACTCACCTTCGATTCGCAGACGATATCGTGGTCATGGCAGAATCCCTGGAGGACCTTGGCACAATGCTCAATGACCTCAGCAGTGTTTCCCAACGGGTTGGTTTACGGATGAACATGGATAAAACCAAGGTAATGTTCAATGTCCATGTGACTCCGGCACCAGTATCTGTTGGGAATGCGATTCTCGAAGTTGTCGATCATTACGTCTATCTGGGACAAACTATCCAGTTAGGCAAATCCAACTTCGAGAAAGAGGTCAACCGACGAATCCAACTCGGCTGGGCAGCGTTCGGGAAGCTTAGGCATATCCTCACGTCCAAAATTCCCCAGTGCCTGAAGAGAAAGGTCTATGACCAATGTGTGTTACCAGTGATGACTTACGGAACTGAGACGTGGTCTCTGAATGTTGGCCTCATAAGGAAGCTCGAAGTTGCGCAGCGTGCTATGGAGAGGGCTATGCTCGGCGTTTCCCTACGTGATCGGATCCGTAATACGGAGATCCGTAGAAGGACCGGTGTATTCGACATAGCCCGAAGAGTTAGCACGCTGAAGTGGCAATGGGCAGGCCACATCGCTCGTAGGACCGACGACCGTTGGGTAAAGAGGGTCCTCGAGTGGCGACCACGTACCGGACGACGCAGCGTGGGGCGGCCCCCAACACGATGGACTGACGACATCGTCAGATGTGCGGGGAGCCGCTGGATGCAGAAAGCGCAGGACCGCGCGTTGTGGCGTTCTGTAGGGGAGGCCTATGTCCAGCAGTGGACGAAAAGAGGCTGATGGATGGATGGATGGATGGAAAGTATTTTATTGTGCCATGTCTATTAATTACAGAATTCGATGGAATAATATAAACAATAATTTCCTTCTTTCAGTCTCATATAGCCTATTCACAATGTAGTAAATACTTCATTCATAGAGTTAATGAATAAAACAACTTTATAAATATTCCTATCAGCCAATGTGTGCATCCAAATGTCTTTCAAGCAAAGATTTCAAACATAGCTTGAAAAACATTCAAATTCAATGTAAATTACAGAATTAATCAACACTGCTAACATTTATTGATACAAATTACAAGGCAATTATTTAACAACCTTGCATTTAAATGTCAAA
This sequence comes from Glyphodes pyloalis, assembly GCA_037074685.1. Taxonomy (NCBI): domain Eukaryota; kingdom Metazoa; phylum Arthropoda; class Insecta; order Lepidoptera; family Crambidae; genus Glyphodes; species Glyphodes pyloalis. The sequence goes on along the minus strand of JAYKKO010000014.1, from coordinate 15,131,770 downwards.
GAAGTTGTGATGAGACTTAATTCGTTAATACAGAATGAAAATCTATAAATTGTAAGACTTTCGCGTTCCATTTTAAACATTTAAAATATTTTAACAGGTCAAAACGTGAACCCATTTTAAATAGAATAAAAATTATTATTTAAATTATTTTAAATGTTTAGAATGAAAATCTGTTCAAAAATATGAAATAAAACCTTGAAAGTTTTGCCTATGCCTAGCTCATGTATGATTTCATAAATTTTAATAGTGCTATGAATTAATTTAACATTCTTGCTTGGAAAATGCAAATCACACTATTTGGTAGAAGTGGGGGGAGCGGTGAACAATTATTTGCCAAAACTAAATTTCAGTTCAAAATCAACCACACAAAAGGTTTAAAGAAATAATCTGATAGAGAGAATTCCTTGAAATTTGATTATATACAGTATTGTGATCATAAGAAAAAAACCCACTACCCTAAATTATCAATTAACTGAGTTCAGTTTTATCACATGAGAGCATCCAAACAGTTCTTTGTTCTTTGTTAGGTACAAACTAGCCGATATCCGAGACTAGCACAAAGGGCTGTTATCTCCTGTTGTTGCCTCGCTGATGTCCTCGGCCACGGACATACGTTTTGTGTGCATGCTTCCCTTGGTTGTCCTGGTTCTGAGAGAAGCGGTCGCGGTCGTGTTTGGGCGGTTGGTGCTGGGCTGGAGGTTGCGCGGCAGATTGGTGGCCGCGCGCAGGGGCGTGCGCGCCGTTGGTCCGGTCCGCGGCGGGGGCGGCGGCGCCGGCGGCAGGCGGCGGCGGCGTGGGCTGCGGCTCGCTCATGTTCACCTGTTCATTGAACAGCATACAGAACTCGCCCACTTTCTGTATGTCGCCCGACTTGCCGGAGTAGAGGGTGAGCGCGGCGCGCCAGAGCGAAGCGTAGCCGCGCGTGAGGCGCACGATGTCGCCGGGCTGCAGCAGCGCGCCGGGCTCGTCCCACACAGACAGGTTCACGGACGCGGACGCATCCGCCACCCGCAGCGTGCGCACCTCGCGCGCCTCTTTCGTCAGCGTCGGCGGACCCACTTCCAGCACGATAAACACTGCGTTTATATTCTTCAAGCCGGGCTTAAGGTCTTTTATTTGGACGTACTCTAGATTAGCCATAATAAGTGTGTTATTAGAAATTATAAACAAATAGGCCAGGTGAGATCATGTATTAGGCTTTGGAGATATTTGCGTGGATTTTAGCAAAGCAACACAAAATCGTATGACAATTTGCTTTTTGACAGTTGATTTGACGATCAGCTGTTTACAGACGCTTTGGTCCAACAAAAACTTGATTCGGATTTAAAAAAAACAAAACTATTTATCTGAACCTTAGAATAAAAATATCTATAATCTGAACTGAACCTGAGGGTAACCCATCACTTTATCGCAATTTTGTTCGACGATTTTCATTTCCCATTAAACCATTCGCAGATGTTTCTAAACGATATTTAACATATTATAGAATCATGTTACATCACAAATTCATATCATCGAATGCTCATTATCTACAAACTTACTTCATCGTTACTTCTGTTCATATATTATTTATTTTATCGAAGTAATGTTAGTTTACTATTTTGTTACCCATAATTTTATTTGCACGTAAGTTTCAATATGCAGAATTGTTGAAACATCAAATTTTACTTTACTAAAGTCCGTTGCCGAACGATTTTTGTTAATAATAATAATCAGTTTATTGCTCAGACACATTAAAAAACAAATACAGAATACAATTATTTAAAAAGTCAAAAATTTTAGCAAAAGGCAATGGCTCAGCTTGTGCTGACGCAGGACAGAGAACCTGCGAAGCGCTGATTTTCTTTTCTGATACCTTCCTCTAGAGGTGGTAGGTGAGAGGCATGCGGGTATGAGGGCCACTAAAAGCTATAGTTACAATAATAGAGATGATAATACAAAAGAAACAAAAAGAAGAAAAAAATCAAATGCAACTGCCAAAAAGAAATAAACAAAAAGTGTGTATGAGCGCTTGTTCGTGTGTGTGTGTATGTACGTGAGTGCCTTTGATGGACTATGTGGATTTTAGTCTACTAAGGCTTTAGGTATGTATGTATTCCTCTAAAAGAAATCTTTCAGACTCAGGACCTTCCAGTGCTCCTTTTTAAGATCTTCCGCAGCCAGCTGCTTCTTTAGTAAGGCAGTTTTGAACTTATTTTCGAAGCATCCTATTGTCATCTGCTTTCTCATAGGGGGAGGTAAGTTATTCCAAATGAATGGTTTTTAAGAATGGTTTTATCGATAACTTAATATTTTTATGAAACATTCGTTTGATATATCGTTATTTATTCTGCTTAACAAAACAATTGCGAAAAATTTTTTTTGTGAAATGTTATTCGATGTTATGAAACGGCGATTATTAACTATTCGATAAATTAAGAAAAAAAAATTAATATTCATGGAATAGTTTTCTATGAAATGAAATTCGGTATCAAAAAATTATGTGTCTTGATAGATACCCGAACCTGAGACTATCTCAAGCAATAAGAATCAATTTAAAAAAAGCAAATAGGTATCCGGTTTGTACAGAAATATCCGTAATTCAGGAAAGATGAAGCTAAATGGGTGAACTTTCTGCCAAATTGGTCGTCGGAGATATTGATAAGTCCGAGTCTTTGTGAAGTAGGTATTCGATCGCCTTTAATTCTTACATATTATATTATTAAATAAGAATATATTATTGAATAACAGACAGCTCATACTCTAAAGTAAATGCATAGCTGGGCACCGTTAATCGAACAGTTAACTTCGTTAATCGTTAATCCGTTACTAAAAAAGTTAGCTTCGTTAAACGTTAAAGCGTTACATTTCTGACAAATTAACGCAAGTTAACGTTAATTGTTAATCCGTTAAAATATTAAAAACATGGATGGCTGAATAGTTATGCATTCTCACCAGGACCTGGAATCCGATTCCATGTTTTCCACGATTACTGCACTGCACAGTATTCTTTTTCAATTCACAATATTACCTACACACTTCCTTATCCACACGCAAATGATGACTGACAGTAATTTAGGAAGCGCTCATGTATTACGTAACGCAATTGGGGGAGGGGGGGGGGGTTAGGTTATGTAAAACGTTATGATAAGTTCTAATAAAAAATTAAGATATGAAACTCCCATTTGGCAACCCTTCTGGTTTCCCTACGGTTTCCGGAGAATCCCTCGATTGTAATAGTGTGGTCGTCTTTTTTAAAGAAAGAGGGGGGGAAGCACTGAAAAACGTTACGGTGCATTACACAAGGGGGAGGGGGGAGTCAAAAATCTTAAAAAATTGCGTTACTTAAGGGGGACCTGTGACATATCGAATACTTAAAATTAAACGTGCAAAACATGGAATACTTGCTGTGCCCGCGACTTCGTTCGCGTGGACTTACATCCTTTCATGGTCGGTTTTACCCCTATCTCCCTTTATATTCGAAACAAAAAGTAGTCTATATTTTAATCCAAGTTTCGAGCTATGTTTGTGCAAAATTTCATATCTCTAACTAAACATTTTCCCATATAAACTTTCAAATTACCCCTTCCCCTCCCCCTTATTTTCTAACAAAAAGTAGCCTATGTCCGTTCTTGAGGTACAAATTTCATAAAAATCGGTTGAGAGGTTTAAACCGGAAAGCGTAACAGACAGAATTACTTTCGCATATATAACATTAGTAGGGATACAAATAATTGATTGCTCAAAATATCGAATTGAGACTCGATTGAGAAATTCAGGCCTCAGCCATGGTAAGGACCTACTGTCGAGTTCGCTGGGACCTATAAGCCAACGAAGCCTACCAGGCTTTATGAATTCTGCTACACCGCGTTGGGGCTTCAAATAGCACTTGATGACTCGATACCTCGCGGTTCACTTGGAGATGGTCTAGAAATCTTTTTTGATTGATTGATAATTTTGAAGCTTTAATAAATCTACAATTTTGATCACCGCTTTGGGCAGTTCAAAATTTTGTTATCAGCAACCCTAAAATATAACCTAAATAGGTAACTGTCAAATTGTGATTGTTTTCATTTTCATTCGGCTATTCAAATCCAAAAAATTAACGCTTAATACGGTGTATTTTCGGTGTAACTTCACAAATTACGATAATAATTGTTAGTGTGATCAAGTAGTTTACCAATGTCAAGTGCATTGCGTCGGCACGTTGTGTAAATTTAGGTATTTAAGAACACAAGCTCGTGAAGATGTTCAACCAGCTCAGCACGACGAACAACCCGAACAAGGACCTGGAGGTGCTGTCGCCGCCGGACGACACGGTCTCGGCGCTCGAATTCTCGCCGCCCTCGGTCCCACAGACCTTCCTCATTGCTGGCAGCTGGGATTGCAAAGTAACTAACTCCTTCCGATCATTTAACTGTTTATAGTTACAAACGTTAATTTGATTTATTCTTCACTTTTAAAAATATGAGTATGAACTGGCAAGCAACACCTAATGAATGCTTTTTATGTGTCTTTCTGAGAGAAGAATGAAAATTCAGCCTTTAAAAATGTGTAATGTAAATAATGTTTATTTCAGGCAAGATGTTGGGAGGTAGAGGCGTCTGGGAAAACAGTGCCCAAAGCTGTTCAGAGCATGGAAGGGCCCATTCTTGATGTTGCATGGCATGATGTGAGTCATTTTTATTACATTCTGGTTATTGAAACAAGCTTACATATTGTATTGTAATAAATTGTGAATTCCTAATCACAGGTATCCATAATTTCTTTTGCAGGCATTACATAAATATTTGTCATGTAGATAATGGTTCTGCCATAATATAAGATGATAGCAAATAATTATTATTTGTTTTAAATTATCAAGCAGGCAGTCAATCATTATTTATTAAAATTTGTAATCTTCTTGATCAGATTAAAGATAATACAGACAACTGGATAATATTAATGTGATATAAAAGTCAATTTCCTAACCCATCCTACATCTGTGTATGGCAAGAATAATATAAGTCACCTTTACTTTACTCCATTTATATTCCAGGATGGGAGCAAAGTATTCATGGCTTCTACAGACAAAAGTGTAAAGTGCTGGGACCTTGCCTCCAATCAGACCATGCAGGTGAATTGTGAAGAATTTTTACATTGTCACTCCTTTTTCTTCTGTATTAGTGACAGGACAGCACACCATCCCTAGCATTGACCTGGATTTGGTCTCCACCCACACTTGTATTCACAGTTGGGATAACTTATATTCAAAATATTTTTCATGTTGATTACATGAGTAATATTTATATAAACCAAATGAAGCTACAACACACTTGAATTGATATAGAAAACAGTAGAATATGTACTTAAATGTCTGGACCTATTTCTAATGGGGAAAAAATATGGATATGAATCTTGATAGATAAATTTAAAAGAACAGTATGTTACATACAAACTTCTGTTTACTCAGAATAGTTCAGACCAGGTGATGCTGTTTTGGATTGACTATAATAAAGCAACATCAGACCAAACCACAAAGGTGATCTGATCACAATTATTTTCTATTCTAGTCAGCGGCGTAGCGTGGGCTATTTAGATATTTCAATTTAATGTATACTATACATTACATAACATACATTTAAATAAAAAAGTTTATCTAAGTTTTACAATCATCTTTATTATACATTGACACATTTTTATAACAGGTACACTCAAGAACGCGTCAACCTATACACTTTGGACTTTGCACCATTCTTATTAACAAACGCATAAGATCGAAACTTGAACTGCGAGTGTATAGCTTGATGTGAGCTCAACTGTACAATACCTATCACCGCAGATTAGGTACAGCTGTTGATCGTCAGATTGACAAAATTCAATAATTGGAGAATTGAATATAAAACGCAAATAAAATTTTAATAAAAACTAGAACTATACTATTATAATAAAAGACTTTGCTCTTAAAAAAAGTAGACGTCAAAGTAAATTTATACGTCTACTTTTTTTAAGAGCAAAGTCTTTAATTGCACCATCAATGTCTATAGCATCACACATTTCTTGCTCAATAGACAAGATAGCCAAATTAGTTAGTCTTAAAGTACTCATGGTTGATCTTAAATAATTTTTAATCAACATCAATTTTGAAAAACTTCTCTCACAGCTGGTATTGCTTATGGCAACTGTGAAAAATATTCGTAGCATTATTAAAATATAAATCCTGCTCGTCAATTTTGACGGATGCGTAGTCTAGATTACATTTAGTGTCGTCTGGATCTAATAATATAGCCGGCGATAGATAGTCAGTCATTCTCGCTGTTGTTGTGTTAGCCATAAACAATCCAAGCATTAAATAAAATACGGGGAATCCCCGCAAGTCGTAGACGGTGTTGCCAGCAGTCGCTACAAAATATCATTCAAAGAAAGGGGATTCCCCGAATCCGTTACAGAATAAGTAATGAAAAATTCCATGCTCTTTTCAATCGGTCCTTTGTAGTTGCGTTTGAAATATGAAATGGTTCAAATATTTTTATTTTTTATTGTGAAATTTTGCCGCCCCCTAAAATGTGCCGCCCGGGGCGGGCCGCCCCTGCCGCCCCCACTACGCTACGCCACTGATTCTAGTCTATTCTACAGAAATGATTTATCTGTCAGCTATTGGTTCTTTGACTGTATCAGTTATAATAATATATCGAGCTCCTCTCATTCCAGGTTGCAGGGCACGAGGGTCCTGTGAAGACATGCCACTGGATAAAGACACCAAACTACACTTGCTTGATGACGGCCTCATGGGACAAGACGCTTAAGTTCTGGGACACGCGCAGCCCTATGCCGATGATGAGTATGAACCTTTCGGAGCGCTGCTACTGTGCTGATGTGGTGAGTGCACTCTGTGGAAGGCAAAGTCAAACTCATATTTTGACTTAATTACATTAAGGCCCTATACGAAGCAATTGACATTACCCGTTTCGCGGCGAACCGCGCGCCATCTATTGAACGCATTTGGCATTAGCTGGTGCTAGCACAGCACGAGTGTGCGGTGCTAGTACGAGGGAATGCCATGTAGTACTAATACATACATGTCATTCAGTGCAGAGTAATTTTGATTTAAGAGACAGCATTGCGTACGTATTAATTTATTAAATCTTACTACTTTGTAATATTAGTAAGTACCAATAGATTATCAATTTTGTACTTTATTCATTACATACATACAAACATATCAATGGCTCCAACGAATAAACGTTTGAAATCACATTACTTTAATGACGTAATGAATAGATATATTTAATGTATAATTACATTAAAGGTTAAACATATTTCAGCTCATATATTTTTTAAGAAAATAAAACTTTTTTTTTTTTTTTTTTTCTCGTCTTTTCAAATCAGCAATCGACTTAATTTAGTCATAATCTGATGTGTTCTCTTTGTTGACTCTAATATGTGGCCAATGCTCCAGTGAACATTATGCCAGTCTCAATCACTAGTCTAGGGCTAGAATCTGTTTTCTCTTAAGTCTCGTTACATCCTCTTTACCATCTAATAGATTTTTGGCAAGTATATTGCAGTGTTCCTTAAGCCTTTTTAGATATTTTATACTATAAGCATTGAGTGTTTCCTTTATAGTATCTATTTCCAGGTGTTCGTGTATTTCAGAATTTCTGACAAACCAGGGAGCACGGGATATGGTCCTTAGGGCAATGTTTTGAAATCTCTGTAGTATTTCTACATTTGAGTGACTTGCTGAGCCCCAGAGTTCAATGCCATATGTCCATATTGGTTTAATAATGACTTTGTATATTAGGAGTTTATTATGCAGAGATAATTGTGATTTGCGTCCAACAAGCCAGGATATATTCCTAAGGTTTAGCTTTGCTTCATTTCGCTTAGTCTTTATGTGGTTTGCCCATGTCAGTCTTCTATCCAGAGACATACCAAGATATTTCACACAGTTACTTGTTGGCAGTATTTTGCCTCCCAGATGTACAGGTGCACATTCTCCTCTTCTAAGAGTGAAAGTAACTTGTGTAGATTTGGTAGCACTGCATTTTATCCTCCATCTGCATAGCCATGAATCTATTTTATCCAGCTGGATTTGGAGTTTCTGAGATGCTTTCACTGGGTCCTCGTCACTAGCAAGACATGCTGTATCATCTGCATATGTGGCAGTCTCTACATCATTTGTGTTCGGAAGATCTGAAGTGTATATTGTGTACAGCACAGGGCCAAGTACAGATCCCTGTGGTACTGAGGCGTGGACACTTCGCAGGTTAGAAGTTTCTTCTTCATACTTTACTTGGAATTTTCGCTCCTCTAAGTATGACCTAAGGATCATATAAAATGAGTTTGGTAAAAGTGTTTTGAGTTTGTACAATAGCCCTCCATGCCAGACCCTGTCAAATGCCTGCTGAATGTCTATAAAAGCTGCAGAGCAGTATTGTTTTTTTTCAAGTGACTGCCTTATCTTATGTACCACCCTATGTACTTGTTCCACAGTTGAATGCCCTTCACGAAAACAAAACTGATGGTCTGGAATTATTTTCTCTACCTCTAATATAGGTTTAAGTCTGGTCAGAAAAATCTTTTCAAAAACCTTTGATATTACTGGGAGTAGGCTAATCGGTCTATATGAACTGAGCTCGCAAGGAGATTTCCCTGGTTTTGCTATCATGCATATCTGTGATACTTTCCATAGATTTGGATAGTGTTGTACTCGAAATATCGCGTTAAACAACATGTTTAAAAAGACAATTGGTTTCCTTGGCAAGTGCTTGAGTATCTCTGAAGTAATGAGGTCAAACCCTGGTGCCTTTTTATTTTTAAGTCCTCTTATCGTTCTTTGTAGTTCCTTTGGTGTCACTAGTTTTAACGGAAGACTTAATTGTTGGTCACTAGCTAACATCTCATTCAATTCATGTTCAAAAACATTCGTATGAGACTCATTTGGAGTGAAGACTTGGCTCAGATGTTCAGCAAACAATTCAGCTTTATCAAGAGCATGCCGGGCCCAAGTTCCTAAGGGTGTTTTTATAGGAGGTAAACATTGCTGTGGTCTTTTAAAATCTTTGGTAACCTTCCACAAAGAATAGTTATCCTTCCTTAGTGCTGACAGAGAGGATATTTTCTTCTCAAAGGTAACGTTTTTGTTGTCATATACCATTTTCCGGAGTTGTCTTGCTGCCCTATTGTAGTTAGCTTTATCTTCGTCCAATCTATTTAACTGCCATCGTCTCCGTAGCTTCCGTTTTTCAACAAGCTTAAGGCGAATTTTTAAAGGGATGTTATTTTGAATGTCATTGGGTTCTGGATATGGAGTTGAGCGCCATGCGGCTTCTTGTATGATATTAGTAATGTAGAAGGTTGCCTCCTCAATATCCTGTTCAGTTTTTAGTTTTACTTTGAGATTAACTTTTCCCTCAATGTATTCAGTAAATGCATTCCAATCTGTTTTAGAGTTGTAAAGTGTCATTTTTGGTTTCTTAAAAATTGGTGTTGCACTTAGTGTAGCTATGATTGGACTATGGTCAGACAGAGTATCAGTTGACGACTTGACATCTAAATATGCATCTGATAGACCTTTTATAATGAAGAAATCTAGTAGGTCTGGTGTTCGATGTGTATCTGTGGGCCAATATGTCGGTTCTCCTGTTGACAGTGAGGTTTGCCCAAGACTATCAATACATTTTTTTAGTTCTCGTCCACGAGTGGTGGTCAGTCTGGATCCCCAGTGCAGGTGTTTGCAGTTCCAGTCCCCCCCACACACATATTTATGTCCAAGAGTACTGAAATATTGGTTGAGCATATCTTCTTTGATTTTATGTTTTGGTGGGCAGTAGACAGCACTGATATTGATAAAGCCCATTGTCAGACTGACAGTGACTGTAGTGGCTTGTAAAAAATCTTCCCTAAACTTACTATGTAGGTGATGCTTAATATTCTTTTTTATTATTATTGCTGAACCTCCATGTGAAGTATTGCCTGGGTGGTTTGTTGTATATACACAGTAATCCTTATATTTGACAGATTTTTGCTCATTTAGGTGTGTTTCCGATATTAATGCTATATCTATCTTGTTTGCTTTGAGTATTAGTGCAAGTTCGTGTTGATTTGGTATTAAACCATTAATGTTCCAAGCAATTATACGTAGGGATGCCGTTTTTACTTTTTATCCATAAGCTTTGTGATTAGGGTCAGCATTGAGCCCACAAGTGCAATAAGTTGATCTATCTTATCAGCTTGTTTTCTAATGAGGTCTTCCAAAGTACTCTCCATTTGCCAGGTTATATGTGATCTCTTTTCTGTATCTTCAGGTATTTCTTTACAATGTGTGCGCTGTGACTTGTCTTCGTCAACATTTCTATTTTTAAGGATTTGATTCTTATTGTTCGTGGATGATCGCGGGTATCTTTTAACCACGTCATTGTATCTTTCTGGTCCATAGACTTCGTGATTTTCCTGTGCTGTAGATTGAGGTTCAGGTACGTTGGTCACTGGGAAGTCCCGTATATTTGGTGGTATCTTTTCTTGAGCTACGTAGGGTTGTCTTCTGAAATTCAGTTTTTTTCTTGCCATTATTTCCTTATATACTTGACATCCTTTGTAACTTGCTGGGTGGCTTCCAGAGCATAGAGCACAGATTGCTGGGGTATTTTTATCTATTGTACAGGCTGTTGTCTTGTGCGGACCTGCACATTTTACACACCTGTATGGTCTCATACAATTATTTTTTGTATGACCATATTGTTGGCAGCGTGTACACTGGACTATTGTATTTTGTCGTTTTGGATCTTCTATTATTACTGCTTGGTGATATATGTGAGTTATTTCTTTTACTAATTTGTTCTTGTCACTGGGATAAATATTTACAAAAAATAGGTTGATTGGCTCTTTTGTACCTTTTCTACGGGCAGTAACTATTTCGCCCTTAACTTTGTTCCCTGTGGCTTCTATGGCTTCAATAATTGCATCTTTTGGTGTACTTGAAGGTAGTTTTTTGATAACAATTCTTGGACATCTCTCTTCTTTAAGAAAATAAAACTATCGATTTTATTATTCTAGTGAAAAATATGTGACTTGTTAACAGAAATGTATCACTGCACGTTTATTCGTGTCATAAATGAAGCATAAACAAGTGTAGTAAAACGATGCACGGTTATTCTACAGATTAGTAAAAGATAATAATTATATATTAGGTTAGCTGTATTAAAATTTTTGCGGTCTGCAATGAAGCATAACTAATAAAAGTAGCTTCCATTTTTACACGAATAATCGTGTCTTTTTTTGTGTAGGAGTTATTACCCAAAGGAAAGATTAGACACAAGTAGCAGATTGATTTAACACGTTTATTTTGGTGTACTCAAAGAAACAATTATATTCAATAGACGCGTGTTTTGTTATTCATGTGATATGAAGATATTTAATTTCCCTACAATAAACGAATTTTGTGCTATAAAAGTATTATTTTAAGTCCAAAATTTACAAAAAAAACTATGTAGGCGTATTAACTATAGGCCATAAAAACGAAATAAATAAAAAAAAATATTTTTGGGTAAGAGCTCTTGCACGTTTATTCGTTGGGGCCATCGATATATGGAGTGAAATTGAGCGTTTGCAGCGTGTATGCTAACCGACCTACAAAAGGTTGTGTGTGTACATGAAGTGCAGAACTGCAAACGGTACACGCATCCTCATCGGTGGCTCCAAGTATCTGTGGTACACACAACGATCACACCCCGGCTTACCACGTCGGCTCGTGAGCTAAACACGATGAGAAAACCTGCATGCTTCGGTTGGCAGGGTTTGTTGTGGAACCTCCTGCTTTGTGTACCAAGTCTAACTCGGCGGTAAAGGCAGTCCACGCTGATAAGCATAGGGCAAGCTGATAGGGCAGAGGTCCAGTTTAATACAGACTGGGCTTTGTCCGAGGCTTGCACTTGGACGGCTCTGGGGGTGTAGTTGGTACATCGTGGTCGCTTTCACTCTACACCGGGGAGATAGAGAGGATTTGGCAACACCTTAGTGACAAAGGTGGCCTATTTAGGGAGGCACTGCTTTGCCTGCTCAGCCGGGGAGGGGGCTAGAAGAGATGCCCTAAGGAATTGTTCACCCTAACCCACACGGATGGTAGTAACCGCGGCTGCCTCCGCATCGTTTCACTCGTAGTCGACGATACAATAAAATACGGTTTTTAAAATCACTTATTATGACTTCAGGCGCGTAGAACGTGCGAACCCTACTTGATCACAACTCCAACACCTATCCAGAACGGAAAACCGCAATGAAATGAATTATTTTAATAACTAACAGATTGTATCGAAAATGAAGAAGGCGGCGACCTCCGGAATCACTATCCTAACATGTTTTAGTAAAAATATATAATTTTTTCTAAATTTATATTTACAGAGTTAAGAAAAATAAGTTTAAGATTTCAATTTTTATCATTTTTTTAAACTGGTATATTTTTTATATATTCATTTATTTTAAAATTTCAAGAAGGCGGCGACCTTGTAAAATATCTGAATAAACGTACAAAAAGTGATTTAATGCTTAGAATTACTTTAGGTCATAGCTGTAGTGAACAGAAATACATGAAGTTTCGCAAATTCTCTTCGTATTGGGCCTTAACACAATCTTGCATGTGGATATTTTTTTTAATCTTATTAACATCTGCATTTAAAATGGAAGATTCAACCGTTATTTTGTTCTACAATTGTTTGGCAAATATCATATGCAAATTGATATTTCGTACTTCATGATTAGGCTATTTTGGAATTCACAATGAAATTTTAACTTTGTTGTATTTAACAACATCACATTAACATCTGTGGCAACCAAATCCAAACACATCTTTAACATCTATGCTACTAAAACTACGGCCACACACTATGAATGGTGAATTCGCTTTTTTCAAAGTCAAAGTCAATCTTTTTTATTCACATAGATTACATTAGTAATACTTATGAATAGTCTCTATATGAAGCCAATGAAGCAACCTTTAAAATCTTATGCTTGTTCCAGGATTACCCAATGGCAGTGGTAGGTACGGCAGACCGGGGGATTTGCTTGTACACATTGGAGGGTAAGCCGGCGGAGTTCAAGCGCGTGGAGTCGCCACTGAAGCACCAGCACCGCTGCATCGCCATCTTCCGAGACAAGAAGACCAAGCAGCCCACCGGCTTCGCGCTCGGCAGCGTCGAGGGCCGCGTCGCGATACAATACGTGAACCCAACCAATCCCAAAGACAACTTCACATTCAAGTGCCATCGTTCTACTGGTACCACGGGAGGATACCAGGTATGTATATGCTACGCCTACGCTAGTTAATAATAAAGTATTGAACCCATTATTCAATTACGACTCCTGATACACCAACACATTGTTAGATGATGTTTATGTGTTTCTATTGGGTTGAAAAAGCAGTTCTTTTATGAGAATCATTATGATGGCCTCATAAATTACTCATAAAAAACTACAATAAAGGAACTATTGAGAATTTAATACATATAATAAAATGAAAACATGACTTCCCTTAAATAAAAAATAGAGAATTAACTATCATCCATTTCTGTGAATAAGAGTCCATTACATATACCTATTGGTTTTTTATTCTGTCGGCCACCAGCTATGGAACAATGATATTCAGGCTCAGATCTATCAATAGAAATACTTATTGGGATTCACCCAAAATCATTTTATGCATGCTTCATCATAAAAGGTAGGTATCATCTATTATATAAAAATAAGTTGGGTTTTCCTCCCTGACGCTATAACTCCAGAACGCACGAACCGATTTCCACGGTTTTGCATTCGTTGGAAAGGTCTCGGACTCCGTGAGGTTTATAGCAAAATTCAGGAAAAAATTCAACAGAAAAGCGGGAAAATCCTCTTAAGGCGAAACGAAGTTCGCCGGGACCGCTAGTATTACATAAAAATATCTTCAATATGTGTGTTCTGTTCCGACAGGACATATACGCGGTAAACGACATCGCTTTCCACCCAGTGCACGGTACGCTGGCTACGGTGGGCTCGGACGGGTCCTTCTCGTTCTGGGACAAGGACGCGCGCACCAAGCTGAAGCCATCCGAGCCGCTCGACCAGCCGCTCACCAAGTGCGCCTTCAACCACAGCGGGCAGATCTTCGCGTACGCCGTCGGGTACGACTGGTCTAAGGTGTGTTACATGTTTACATCTAAAGTGCGTTTAAAGCATGTGTCATGGAAAGTAAAACAATAACAAACAACAATTCACCCGTAAACATCCCATTAATGGGCGTAACTCAACTAGTAGATGACCATGTTCACCTGTGGAAGACTTAGGATTCACTCAGGGAGACTAAGAGATGCTAATATAAAGAAAAAAAAAATATTTTATTAAATTATTGTTTCTATTTTTTTAAAACTTAACATTATAAGATAGTACCTAAAATTTGGCGACTGCTGTGCTGTTGTAATGTAACAAGCATATCTGCAACACATTTAATTAAATATGTACATTAGACATAAGCTATATTGTTAATACATTTTTATTTATTTTTTTGCATGATTTATACATACCATATGTGTCAGTTTTTGAAAAGAGTAACTATCGAGTTTCTTGCCGGTTCTTCTCGATAGAATCAACATTCCGAACATGGTGGTAGTTTACTTGACTTGACGATTCATAAATGCTTTTGTAAAAGTTTACATGAATAAAGACATTTTCTATTCTATTTCTATTCTTTCAACTTTCCTGCTAAACAAACATTTACCATTTATGTGATGCTTTTGTATCAAGATGTCTGCTAGTATTGTTTCAAGAGTAGTGTTAATTAAAGGAAATTGATGATTTAATTTTGTTCCAGGGCCATGAACACTATAACCCCGCTAAAAAGAATTACATATTCTTACGACCATGCTATGAAGACCTGAAACCTCGTTCCACGTGATTCGCGGCTTTAGTCATTCCCTCACCTTTGTTGATAGGTTCAAACATAATTTGTCTAAGTTTTGTGTTCCAAAGTTGTTGAATGTAACATTTTTGGATGTGAATACGAAAATGTGAATATTTCAACTATTTTACTGAACAGGTTATTTGTTAAGTATAAAATGCTTAATGTTAAGTAAATTACTTTTGGTAACAAATTATGTTTTATTTAAATCCCATATACTAAAACCCTATGTGTACAATAAGGTTGTGTATTCCGAAAAACTTAAAAAGACTTTCATTAAAAATTCAAAATGCAGTGCAAATTGATAAGTTATTTTATTGCCAGATGAACACATCTGGCAATAAAATAATGTTACTTATCAATTTGCAACTAACAAGTTGTGAGTAGTATCAACCGTCAAATACGAGCTAGCAGCTAGCTAGGTGTTTGCTTAATAAAGACAAGGAGTAAAATAAAAAAAAAAGAGTTGAGATAATAAATTTCTATTCACCTCAACATCAGTACAGTATATAAATAACTAAACCAGCCTAACACAATCACAGCTCAATGATCACCATGGTCGCCATGGCCGTGGCCACCACTGCCAATAGCTTTTTCGATGCCAACTGTGATGATGGTGAGAGCTAGACCAATAGGCAGCCCGCGGAAGAATAGGTTGCGAGCACGACCCCACCTGGTTCCAAATCCAGGGTGGTACCGCCAGGCCTCATTCCTGTAATAAATTCAAATTGAACATGTCACATTTCAATATAAATAAGTTAATGGGTCAAAACACTAGCTTTTTTTATTTAGTACTAACTACTAACCTGTTAACTTATTTGAAATGTTTAAAATAGAATGTGAAAGTCTTAAGTTTTACATGACATTTGAATCACATTGCATTCAAAGAAAATATTAAAATACTTGCTATCAAGGTAATGTTTTAATATACCTTTAGATTAGTGTCATGCAATCATTAAAAAAAATCCTTTTATAAAATTAGCTATTATACACTGTTATTGGGTTTTATTCTTTATAATAATGATAGAAATGTTTAAAAATATAAATTGGATCCCACAACAATTGTTATGAAAAGAATTAGCTACAAGAATAGTTCAATCATAGATTTTGTTAATATTATGACCAAACTAACTTTTTTTAAGATAATCAGAATTTGAAATGAGTGATGATTAAGCCAGCACCTGTTGTAATAGTTGTATTGAACATCACCTCAGTTTGGTGATGTTAATTTATACCTGATCCAGAATTAATACCTGATCCACGGGTCCCGGAGTCCCTTCTTGGCGAGCGCTTTCTCGAGCTCCTCGAGCTGAGCGATGCCCTGAACTTTGAAGGTCGTGTAACTCGGGATCTTGTACGGCGGCTCGTGTCCGTGCCCACCCATCTCGTAGCTGGAACAGCGATCACAACAAATTTATAACCTCAAAATTGGTTACATAACAAGTCACTTAATATAAAGTGTACATAAAATTTCATTATTTTTAATTGAATAATTAAAGAAACGAATGCTAATTTTACCTATTATTTATATAAATTACTCAAGTTACGAGATTTTTTATATTTCAACTGCAGCTGTCAATGTGACATCCTTACGACAAACAAACGTCAAAATCAAGCTGTCAAACGAAAGTTATATTTTTATAGTCGCACTTGTCGATGCCTTGGGATCATAGCTATTTATCTTAACAATCTCAAAGGATTAACTACTAAAATAGAAAATTTAAAGGGATTAACATACGCTTTAGGCGTTTGTACGTTTGTAAGTTTTGAATAAAATTTATGAGAAACAGTTTCATTCATGATTAAAGAGATAAACAGCTGCACAATACCCTAGAATAAAGATTTTACTTGTAAACTAAAATAAACTTTGTTTTATGGTAGCTAAGTTCAAATTGGTGTTGTAGCTGTGAGGTCATGGACGCTTCAAACGAGAAGGGGCTGAGAGAGGGAGTCAGGGAGTAAAACAAAAGCTGTTTTGTTTATCTGCGGCGCGGAGGCGGCGCGAGTGGTGATCGCTGTTCAACTCGGTGCCGAACGTGAAATAAAAGAGGATTAGCGTCCTTTTTTATTAACGGACAATAGCGGTTCCTTCAAGCTACTTGCATCGTGGAAGATATTAATTTAAATCGATAGTGTTATGTTTTTCAATAAATATTTGTAGCTCGACAATTAACAAGTGTGATCCTGGCTGATTTTGCAAGTGAATTGTAATAAAGAGTGATTTCTGAGAATTATAAATAGAAAGTGTACGGGCGTCAGTGGAGTGCATTCAGGGTGTTAGTGGAGCGTTCATTGCGATGGTGTGCGGAGCGAGGGTCTGAGGCATGATTTCGTGGTTGTGGCGCGCGGCCGGCCTGGTGCTGGCGTGCGCCGCCGCGGCTGCCTCGAGCGACTCCAGGCTCCTGCACCCTGGTCAGTATTGCATCAATAACATCAGTCGGCCAGGCACTTTAGCCAGCCAATACTGAAGAAGATGTTGGTAGTAGGAAACATCTTAAGGCGGTAAAACACACTACTATTTGTGCATTTTGCTATGGTGCGCTTTATTAAAAAAATCCCATGAATTAATTGGGGATACAGAGGGTCTGAATACTAACTAATATTTGACTCACAACACAATAGTAATTAAGGCAATAATTTAAAATCAAATGTGAAATAACGTAGCACTTGTGTTTCATTTCTAAGTCTAATATATTTTTTAAGATACTTAAGTAAGATACAAGAATCATTTGTGCGGTAAAACATATTCAGATTAAATGCATTGTCATAGAGCACTCTGTTATCTCCGGGATTCCTGGAAAGTTGTTCATTCAGTTAGCTTATCTCTGACACAAAGGAGACATTCTGTTATGAGTTCTTAGATGATTGATAACAGTGTACTGACCTAACCGAGGCCCTATCTGGACGGTGTCTTCAACAATTTGTAAAATTTGCTGATTGTAACTGCTTTATTTATGTAAAACAATAAAAGCTAATATATTTTAGGGAACCCTAAAAAATTTCAAAGACAAGCCAGTTTAGTTATAGTTATTAGTAACAAAGTGTGATTTTTATTTTAAAACAAATAAAATAGTTGGAAATTCTATTCTGTAGTACATATTTATCAATTTATTATCATAAACACTGTTATGGAAATGGTACTGTTAGTTAAAACAAAAGAAATAATAATGTCATTATGATAGGTTTATCTATAAAAAAAACATAATCAACAATGGCATTTTGCTACTGCATTTCAGTGAATATTACAAAGTAGTGCAGTGTGCAAATACACAATTTAATGAGGTCCATTTATATTTAATTCAAAACACAGCAATAAAAAGATCGAATCTGTTCTTAAGTTCAATTTAATTTAACATTTTTATATCACCTCAACAACACAATATTGTAGAAGACATGTTGCTCAGTAAATACATATCCTGATGAAAATTTAAACCACAGCAAAATAATGACTGCACAGCCTTCTAGTAAGAAACATGGTTTGGAATCCAAACATTAGGCTACCTGCTATTTAATGATTATTACCTTGAGACCTAGGTTTATCATAATGGAAGATATGAGGAACATTTACTGTACATTAATGTATACTGCTAAGTTTATTGAAACTGCTATCTCATACAAATGCTGTTGAATGGAATTAGTACTCCTACTTTTTCATGTAATTGTGATAGGTAGTTTATCCTAAGTGTAAGTAGATCACTTTTCAATCAGCATTTGTCACCACCACACTAACTTTGATTTAGCCATTATAATCCGTTTTTGGTAAAAGCTTTACGAATATTACAATACCGACGGTGCGACTGCGCTGCTCTTGGCTACAAGCCCCGTGTCTAAGTTCCAACGAAGCCCTTCTCGATATTTTAAGCGCGCAGCCCGTGGATACCGCCGCGTAAGGCAATAAAAGAGATCAACAAAATCCGAGATGTACCATCACTTTTAAAGTACCTTTTTTCACTAAAATACGACAATATACTGGTTACCCTGGCGATTTTGCGAGCGCGTTAGAAGATTGATCATGCGTCTTTTATCTGAAATTTCTGAAAAAAAAATTAGAATTGTGTGGCCATGAAGAATTTTTCCAAAGTCGAAGATGAGCGAGCGTCAAAGTAACACTAACCAATACTCGCAAGAAAGCTCATTTAGGTCTGTTTGTTTCATTTTTTTTCGCTAGACAAGCGTATTAAATGGTTGATGTAGACGTTGAAGATTTTACCTTTAATATTGAGATCGTACGAAATTTCCCGGCCTTCACAGCACCATTAGGTTTTCAAGGAGCAAATCTATTTAAGCCACAAACGCTCCGCAAGAGATTACCTACGTTGCGTTTGCGTTGAGCTGCAGGGGAAGGTAACAAACAAAAATATCATTGAGACTAATTGAAGTGTCGCTCGTTTAGCAGAAGCAATTTATGGAGTCAACATGTAATGTATTGCGATGGGCGACGGTAACCGGAGCCAGCGCAGCGGCGCGTGCAGCCTGCGGTCCGCGGCCTGACCCGGCGTCTGTTGTTACTCCCAATGGCTGCACATTACGAGCCCTTTTAGTCCAACCGTCAGAGATTTATTGCCATCATCTAGTCTATATCCTGAAGTCGTCGTTCTTACAAAGCCCCTTCATGATTGGCACGAATAATTTGGGTCTGATCGACGATTTCTTTGTTAAAGCTTAGACTTTTTTTTGAAGATCGAATATGGTGAAATCGAGAACTAAACAATAACTGGCATCGAGAACTGTTCCAAAGAAAACACCAATATTCGTCTTACTTCACGCAATACCAAGGACTTAATCGCCGTGCACAGACAACGGCAAGCCGACTGGGCCGCTCGAATAAATTAAACCATAAACGGATTGTCCCTAATTGATAACTAACGAGGCTTTTCAGTGTTACGAGTGTAGCTGGTAGTTGTCTCAGAGCGCGAATCGCTGGTCGGTTCATCGTTAGAGCAGCGCGTGGGACTCCGGCGGTGGGGGACCGGTTTGCGTATTTTCCTGCGAGCGAAGAACCGCACAGGCGACAGTCAACGACCAACCAGCGTCCGTCGGCCGGAGGTCACGCTGGGACACCAGCCAGCAAAAAACACACCACTAACGACTTTCGCCTAACGAGCGATAGCCTTCTCTTCAAATACCTGTTACAATCTCCAGTTTTGCAATGAAGCTTTTAGAGGAAGGGAATTTTAATTGTTTCCCCAATTAAAATTGACCGATAAAACCAGTCTAAAGCGTGGTCTTGTTGGCATGCAATGTACTGTAGTTTCCGAGTGTTACTACTGTTTCTTGTTATGCATCAGATTCTATTCTAATATATATTTTTTTACGCGGCTCTCAGGCTAGATAGGACAATTGCATTTTTATTTGGCAATAGTTAGCGAGATTTTCATTAATGTTCTCGCAACTAATTCCCACCGTTTGCACCAGTGCCGTAACAGCCTTTTTAATTTGTACTTTATACGGAATGAAAAGAAAATCTTGTCCTAAAGTGTAGCATTTCACTTGAGAGCCCCCGCTTGACCCGTTTTTCGCATATTTATAAATAGAAATGCCAGCCTCTGAGACGGAGTCAATTAAATGCATTTAGGTACGATGCACTAATATCTGTGCGAGCTGACCTATTCGGGTGAAGATGTGTATCGCGCACAGAGTATGAAGAACACGTTCAATATTTAGAGCACATGTACGTGAACATTGTATGGATGTATGGTTCCGAATTTTCGAGCGTGCATTTGGCTAGCGTGGTAATTAAGCCAGTAGATACTATTACTGTGACAGTGCCCTGATTTCAATGGTAAATGCCTTAACCCTGTAGTGGGATATCAAAAGTCTTATTTGTTCATTGATAAAAAGCAATTCGGTCGCAATCACCACAAATAATTATATTTGTTATGTAGATAGTCTTTACATTATGTAAATTAAATGTTGTCATCATTGGATTCCTCTTATTTAAAAACTCCAAAAACGGCTGTAATCGTGTAGGTACCTAGATTCTATGGTTTATATCATACATACATATCGTGTATGATAGGTAAATGTAAAGTTATTGAGTTGTCAGCGAGCGCTGGCTGCGTGGAGCACCTGTTGCAACCACAGCGCAGCCGATCGATCGAACGCACTCGAGGCGCATTCTGGAACTAGTAATTTTAACGTTGCACCAATAACTTGTTCAATATAGATGTGGAAAATACAAGTTTGCACTCATACGTAATCAAAAGCTTGGGTGGAGTTTTAGATAACTTGGTTTATTTACGGATCAATGAACAAAGAAATAGGTTTACAGATCCCGTTTTAATAGTGTACGCGATGTCACGCTTGTTCGATGCCAATAAATTGTATGTGGGGGTCGTTTGAAAACATCTTGTTACGGAGGGAAAGGAAAGAGGGACAAGGAACTCAGAATAGGGTGAATAAAAATATATTTAAAATAAAAGTAAAGGAGAAAAAATTACAGATAGATTGACAGGATAAAAGAAGAAGAAGAATAACAAGAAAGTCAAATTGACATATTAAAAAGAATATAAAAACATAACGTTTAATTTATAAGGAGTTCGTAACATCCTCCCCTTTTTTATTAAAAGAAGGAGAATGTTATAACGAGGGAGGTGGCAACCCTAGACAACATATAAAAATCTAAAATATGACTTCTGTCGGCGCGATGTTTCTTCTTAAACTGTGATGAAATCAGACGCATGTTGAAGTGCATCCCGAAGTGAGAGGCTCCATGAACAGTCGTCACCAACGCAAATGTTCTTGCTTATCCAGTTCTGCATTTGTATAGTTTCCGTTTGTATAAATCAAGTAAGCAGATCCGACATCTCACACCTTTAGAAAAATGGCGGTCGGGAATAGTCTGCATCTGGTAAGAAAAGTCTGCCAATAACAGTAAACGGAGCACCCATCTTCATAGTAATAGTGCGATTACAGGAACGGATCATCATAGCAACGAAATGGCGGTTCAGCAATGGAGAGTCCGCTGCAGCAACACAACAGGCGTGGTGTGAATAGCGTAGCGTCCCAGGACGTAGACAGCATTGTAGCGTTGTAGGCGTTTGTAGTAACAGCGTCACAGTTGATACGGATGAGGACTTAAGGAGCGAGGCGAAGAGGAATGCAGCGCAGAGAAGGTAGCGGAGACAGCGCGAGTTGGAAAATATACAAGTTAATTAACAAACAATAACATGCACACCTCCACCGTGTTAAATATAAAACAATAAATTCTTAAAACCATTATTTTGGCAAACAAATTAAAAGAAAGGTTTACACTTGAAGAGTGACAAAATTGGAAATAAATTGCAAAACAACTACATATTTAATAAATGAATTAAATTTAGTGGACTGTATAATATAATAAAGTTAATGAAATAAAAATACTACCATAGTACATACATACCTAAATCCTTTTTTTGAAATTACATAACTATAAAAGCCCAATGTTGTGAACTCCCTCATATACTCACTAATAAAATCGGACTATGAACTAAAATTAAATAAAAGTAGAAAACTAACTTCTAATTATAATTCAAATTAATATAATGTTATCAATGATGACATGAAACAAATAATATTTGAAACAAACAAAATCAACAAATTAATGTGTATAAAAAAAGCACTAAAATATAATTCTAACTAAGGTTAGTGTACTACGACTAATTCTACTAGTAACATATCCTAAGCCGGCAGTTTAATTATTTTTTTGCGGGCCTTCGGAGAACCCCTCCCACTGTTGAAACCTCAACCACTCTAATAATTTGGTCTCAATAAGGAAATGGAAGGGTGTTAAGGCTTCCGAGTCTATTGGATAGGCAGCAACGTGAGAGGCCTTGAATTTACCATGGCCTTCAACTAGAAGTGTGGTAAAGGGACTGGAGGCGGCTCCGAAAATCAAAGAGGACATCCTAAATACAGAAAGTGCTTTGCCAGGGGAATCGCGCCATAAAGTTATCATAGCGACTTTACCTTCACGAAACCGAAAATTGCGCAATAATTTATTGTGTCTAAATTTACAGCCTGACGCCTGAAATAAAATTTTAGAATGACAATTTTTATAGTCATATGAGCGTTTTTTGAGACATCGGCTACAAACTCTTTGTTCACAAACCCAGTTTAGTCTAGCCATAACGTCTAAACGACTAAATTTGTCACAATTGTCAATGGAGTGACATTGTTGACAGTAAAGACATGAAATTAATTTTAATTGTAAAAGATCAGATGCTGCATGAATTTTACT
Organism: Glyphodes pyloalis; assembly: GCA_037074685.1. Lineage (NCBI taxonomy): Eukaryota > Metazoa > Arthropoda > Insecta > Lepidoptera > Crambidae > Glyphodes > Glyphodes pyloalis. The sequence continues at coordinate 15,108,668 of JAYKKO010000014.1, read as the reverse complement.
TACACGGTTTGATCTGGAGCTATTTGGGCTAGTTTCCTTGGTGTTTTGAGGTGGACTTGTTAAATACGCCTCTGAGATTACACCGAAATCGAATTCAGTGGACACTTCTCTAGCTAAGAAGCCGGCCAATAGCTCGAGCTTCGTTTTGTGACTTGGGTTGTAGTGACGCTCTGCATAATCTCTCCAGCGTGCACGCATTGCGTGTGTCATTTTAAGAATAAGCCCGTTATATAAATCAGGCGACTCTAAATATAAGTTCTGGGTTACAAATTTGATGACTAAAACGCAACTGCGATCACGCCTAGCGAAAAAATGCAAAAAGTGGGGTAAACGACTCTTCGTCTTATATACACTTGTTTGTGCTAACAACAAAAAGTTATCATTAGAATTAGGATTAAAATTAATAGATGGATGCGAGGTAGCACATCTTAAATTGTCTGTACCACTAGAAATAGGCTTAGCCGGCATCTGGTCAGACATCGCGAAGCGAGGCAGAGATAAACCAGGTACGACACCGGGGCCGGTGGTTAACGCTTTAGAATCGGTATTAAAAGGTGGATACGAGGTAGCACATCTTAAATTGTCCGCACCACTAGAAATAGGCTTAGCCGGCGTCTGGTCAGACATCGCGAAGTGAGGCCGAGATAAACCAGGTACGACACCGGGGCCGGTAGTTAACGCAACACCAGAAGTAGGCTTAGCCGGTGTCTGGTCAGACATCGCGAAGCGAGGCCGAGATAAACCAGGTACGACACCGGGGCCGGTAGTTGACGCAACACCAGAAGTAGGCTTAGCCGGCGTCTGGTCAGACATCGCGAAGCGAGGCCGAGATAAACCAGATACGACACCGGGGCCAGTAGTTAACGCAACACCAGAAGTAGGCTTAGCCGGCGTCTGGTCAGACATCGCGAAGCGAGGCAGAGATAAACCAGATATGACACCGGGGCCGGTGGTTAACGCTTTAGAATCGGTATTAAAAGGTGGATACGAGGTAGCACATCTTAAATTGTCCGCACCACTAGAAATAGGCTTAGCCGGCGTCTGGTCAGACATCGCGAAGTGAGGCCGAGATAAACCAGGTACGACACCGGGGCCGGTAGTTAACGCAACACCAGAAGTAGGCTTAGCCGGTGTCTGGTCAGACATCGCGAAGCGAGGCCGAGATAAACCAGGTACGACACCGGGGCCGGTAGTTGACGCAACACCAGAAGTAGGCTTAGCCGGCGTCTGGTCAGACATCGCGAAGCGAGGCCGAGATAAACCAGATACGACACCGGGGCCAGTAGTTAACGCAACACCAGAAGTAGGCTTAGCCGGCGTCTGGTCAGACATCGCGAAGCGAGGCAGAGATAAACCAGATATGACACCGGGGCCGGTGGTTAACGCAACACCAGAAGTAGGCTTAGCCGGCGTCTGGTCAGACATCGCGAAGCGAGGCAGAGATAAACCAGATATGACACCGGGGCCGGTAGTTGACGCTTGATTGACAGTATGCACCCATTTTTCCACCGCGATTATACTTACGTCGTCTCCGTTTGAAGAGACGTGACTTCCACCGCGACGGCTTCTCGAAGCGCGGGAGCTTCCACGACAGCGTTTGGATTCTAATTCGGCAAGCTTCGCACGCATTTCCAAGACAAGAGCCTTACTTTCCGCGTCTGCTCTGGCACGGTCTGCGTCTGCTCTGGCACGTTCCGCGTCCGCAGCTGCTTTTCGCCGTGTAAATTCTGCTTGAATAGCTAGTGAACGTGCCCGTATTGTAGCAGATGATGAACTAGAAGCTGAAACAGTAGAAATTGCCCCGCACTCGGAACTGGCGGTGGGGAGCACGGGCGCGGCGGCTTCACGGACGCCGGAATATGGCGACGACGTCGTGCCAGGATTTGGCGGAGAAGGCTCGGCCGCGCCTGTCTCTAAGGCCCTACTCTGAGTCCTTGTGACCGGCATACTTGTCGATGAGATGAGAAGCCGGAAAAAAGAAAACTTAGAAAGCTGGATAAAATTTAGAAGGCGCGAATGGACCAAATGTTACGGAGGGAAAGGAAAGAGGGACAAGGAACTCAGAATAGGGTGAATAAAAATATATTTAAAATAAAAGTAAAGGAGAAAAAATTACAGATAGATTGACAGGATAAAAGAAGAAGAAGAATAACAAGAAAGTCAAATTGACATATTAAAAAGAATATAAAAACATAACGTTTAATTTATAAGGAGTTCGTAACAATCTTGATCAGGATCAATTGGCCGACCAGTTTGAACCACTTTAGGATGTTATTATTGGTATCGTGCGCTCAACCATTAGGCGAGTCGAGTCCGGCCCTCCATCCGGTGTTGGATTGTCTCGACCGTTGTTAATCCTCGTCGGAGCGAGTTTGTTGGAGGCGCGTTGCGACTGCGCATGAAGCGTCATTTGCATCTCACTTCGATGTTGTCAATGTGATTGCTTGCCGCAGTTATACCAAGCCGTCACTAGATCTTTAGGTACTCGTATCATTGGACAGCGCTGACAAAGGTTTGGCACCTAGACTTTACTGCCCGCTCGAACCATGATTTAGTGCTCTTCACAGAAGGTGGATTTCTAGCCTCTTTTATATACTGATGGTTTCCATTGTTCCCTTTTCATTCATCGTTACACCTAAGTGTCGCCCGTAGTGGACTGTTACCTCCTCGCTACGTGATGGCCTCTTTGTTAAAAGACTTATAACATCGAAATTGTATATCAATGACTTCCGACATAAAAGTGGCAAAACTAAACGCAAAGTTTGCCACACTTGCGTAGAAGTGTTGCTCCGTTCGGACTATTCTACATTTTATCAAAGTACTGTCTCTCTAAATGAACAAGAGCATGGTTTACGACTAGGGAGGAGCGGCCTGCGCCCTATCTTCATGCGCGGGCGCAGCCAATTAGAAGCTCGAGTAACGTACAGTCTCGAGCAATGAAATGTAAACACTTGAGCTTTTATGGCGTAACCATAAGGTTAGCTTTTGAATGTACTTGTTTCTAAACATATCTGTATCCGTCTCAAGAGCACGTCTGTTACACGAGACCATTAGTATGAATTGAGCTTTCATCGTTTTGTTTTCGTCTTTGACCTCTTGTGTTTTGATGTGACGTTATCACTCATTTTATCTTTTCACACCTTATGTAACTCGAACGAAAAGTTGATTTAAAATACCCGCTGATTAGAGAAGTCAACTGTCTAAAGACCACGACGTTTTGATTTGAAGAATCAACAGTTTACTTACTAAGCAAATTCGTTTCTAGCTAATGTGAACAAACAATTTTGAATCTCCGCATGTGTTGTTATGTTAAGTCTTGAGATACTATTGTTATATTGTCATAGTACAAATCGCTTATCCCATGAATGGCGTTGAATGTTAATTCAACGTATAGTTCCTCTGTAGTCGTAATGTCTCCCATTACTGGCAGCCGTGCGTCCTATAGCCGCGCGCCATATGGGCACCGATGTCTTCCAACGTGCTTGTACGGAACGTCGCGCGGTCGTTGGCCTGTCCACGGTGTCCTAGAAGCTTCCTACAAAATCTGTTCAATTTACATTACAAGCGAGTTTGTTCCGCTAATTGATCTGGCGTTGTCTTTAACTTAAAGCTAGATCTAGGGCCTATTTTTAAACTTTACATATTATTCAGATAGGCACGGAAAGTCTCTTTTCAATCAGCTTAAAAAAGAAGGGTGTTTCTCAATACGACAGTATTTTAGTTTTTTATGTCATTTATGAAACGGTTTCGATTTTTTTTGTTGAAAAGGAGAATTGCCGAAGGTGATACCATGATAAGGATACCAGGATCTGAGGAAGCCATCAAAGAGAAATCGAGGGGAAGACGGTTTTTTGTGTTGAAAATTATTATTTTTTTCTGTTCATTTGTTTAGGTAAAAGACAAATAATATTTTTTGAATTCATATCCGTTTTTGCTTGATACTAACATTGGCCAGGATCTGCATTGCCAAATGTATGAATGAAGTAATTTCGAAATGTGTAAAAATCAGAAGATTATACTTTGACGAAATAGAGTTTCTCCATTTCACCATCAAAATCTGCTATAGTAGGTATAATTTAGGGCCCAAATAGATCTCTTTTTGAACAATAGGCTGGGCATCACTCTTATTAAGTAAGATTATAAAGGTTATATTTCCGCGTAATTTCTTCTCAGGAGTAGTTGGATCAAATCGTGTGATGAGCGAGCGTGGCCGCCTCCGGCCGTGAACTCGCGCACGCAATGTCGGCCCAAGGTCGCGCCGCCCGGGAACAATCCGTCGAGCCTTGAACTTGCTCTACATAACGAACTTTATTTGATCACCGCACTGACGCTGCTCACTAAAAAAAAACTAGAAAAAAAAATGTTAAAAAAATAAAAATAATGAAATATTAAAACGTTACAGTATGCTCCTTTGTTAGGTTACATTCTTCAGGAACCTGTTGCTTTGCTACATATTAATGACAATTTAGAGAATTGCTTAGATAATTCTTCTTTTACGGCTATGGTACAGCACTACAGCACACCCACAAGGTCCTTCTGAAAACGATATAGTGAGCCAGAAACTTAAATAAAACCTTTAATTATCGTACAATTTTATCTGTACTAGGTACCTATACCTCCATCAGATAGGATCTCAATTAACCAGCGAATGGTAGTCATTAGTTCTGTCTATAGAGAGCTCGTATTTTTTTTCTATTTCAAGATTGACCTCATCCCATCTGATGTTAAGTAGGCATTAGATCCTAGCTTAAGGGTGACAAGTACAGCATAATAAATCTGTTACTGGACTTGTCGCCCTTACCTTGAAGGCTTGACCCCTGCTACTAATGTAGCACCCCCCAGGAGGTCTGGAAGCCTTACTCACACGCAGGAACACATCAACAGCGAATACTATCGCACTCGCGCGCTGGGCAGGTCCGGCTGGATGACCCGCGATACTGACTTATCTGTCTGTTCAGAGGCACTGCTCATTTGCTATCGCGCTGGTTATAGCTTTATGTGTTTTAATTCAACACGGCTATAAACAAGAGCTTTGCTAATTTTTTCTGTAAGAGTAATAAGGTGAATCGATTTTTTTTATTTATTTTTATAGTACTTCACGCCGTAATAGCGAACTTTAAATATTTTAAAGAAACAGATTTTTTTTATCTCCTCTTGCTTTCGATTCTTGCACCGCAAGGGGAGATAAAAAAATATGTTTCTTTAAAATATAATAAGGCGAATGCCAATAAATGTACAATGTAAATAGGTAATTAAAGAACAGATGAAAGCTGTGTAACACACAAGCGGAAAGGTTTTATTCCTTAAGGTATTTGATCCGAATGTAAATACTTTGGTTTTTACGTTTCTTGCTTAGGATTCGTATTCTACAAAGTTTTTGAATGTGCATTGCAAGGGCATTAAATGGAATCACGTCCTATGCATTATTGTACCACATTTGTGTTTGTGTGTACTGAATACCATCCGGCTTAATGATGCTTTTTGACTAGCAGTGCTCGCTTCATTAGCGTGAACTTGACGCATTTCAATTATTTTTTTCTTATTTAAAAGTACTTTTCTACAAAAAATTGCCTTAGTTACTCTATAACATCAGCTACCTGTTAATAAATGTCTTGTCAAAATAGGTCCAGCCATTTCAGAGATTAGGCGAAACAAACAGACACACAAATATGATAAAAAAATATTTGGTGTATGTAATTTTTTTATTTTTATAGTACTTTACGCCGTACTAGCGAACTTTAAACATAAGAATGTAGTTCTAAGCATATTCGGCAGAGGGCACCTACCGGAGGCTAAGGTTGATACAGCAGAAAAATTTCATCGCCTACGATAACTTGCGGTTAGCTCAGTTGGAAGAGCAGCACGCGCGATACGCGAAGGTCGTGGATTCGATTCCCGCGCCGCAATTGGCGATAAAAAGTTTCTGTTGCTAATATTTGGTGTATGTACTATTGATTCATATGCATGTAAAAAGCGGTTATTTCAATATTGTAAACAGTCACTCCATTTTTATATATGTATAGATTCTATGCGTTCGTCACCCTCAGAGCTGTTTGTTGATATTGTTTCCGGTGCGAACTGTCCCAATTGCCGCAAACGAATGTCAAATTTATCAAAAAGGACGAATACGAATTGAGTTTTTTAGTTTTCGTCCGAGACAATTGTGTACTGAGGCTTTAATTCATACATATTAAAAACGAATTGATGTCATGCCGTCACCTCTGTTCAATGTAAACCAAAACAACGTTCGCAATTAAAAGCAAAACAAAAACATTTCTGAATAGGTAATTAAGCGATATTGTAAGTACACATTTAGCGTTTAATTGTGCATTACATGGACAACGCCCCTTTTGACACTATCCGTAATCAGAAGTCGACATTAAGTACCTTAAAAAAAGATAATAATTATGAAAAACGTAAAAGAAATACGTTTTTTTATTGTTAACTTTATGACAGACTGAATACTTCCTACAATTAATAAATTCTAAATCGATCTTTCACATACCCTACCCTACTCTACTGGCATGCGCGACTCGGCAAATCGGTCGCATGAAACGATCAAAGTTTCTTTACCGTTGATTGGCTGATAGCACACCGTACTCGTATTTTCAACCAATCACCAGGTGACGTATCTGTTTTGACACTTTTTTTTGTTCCGTGGCGCATATTCAGCTTATGTCTGGGATGCAGGCGTCGCTTAAATCGTAACGGCGTCATTTACGCAGCTTCTACAAACTTAATGGTTGTCCGGACGCAGGCGCAGACCACCCGTCTCCCTGTTCGCGACGTTAAACACGTTGGATGTGGGTAAACAAATCGTTTCTCATCGCCGGGACAATAAAGCAGCACGTCGAGGTGTGAGCGTGTGTGACCGCGCGCGTCGCGCTGAATATTTAGCGCCAGGCATGTAGCAGGGCTGGCACATCAGCTGATGCTGTGGCGGGTCCGGTTACACATAGTGCTGGGGGATAAGAAGGTGGGTGGGATTTTTAGTTAGGATATTCCTAGCTCTTGCGGAGTAGGTGAGTCACCCACACACGCCGCTGTCGTCCCTACAGCCGGGGAGCTCTATCAGGATAGCAGGGTCAATTTGGCCAATTTGGAATATTTTTTTTTCAATTCTGCCAAATTGACCCTGCTATCCTGATAGAGCTCAGCCGGGGTACGGTTATGCAAATGTATTTTCATAATCCCCTCAAAAAAAAGTCTGCCGGCGCATAGTCATTTACTTTTAATGTGTTTAAAGAATCGGTGGCTAGATAGGTGACACTCGAAAGGACTAATTAAAAGATATCGTTATTAAGAAGTGAAAATGAAGTAGTTGCAAACTTTTTTGCAAATTTCGTGTTGTGCTAGTATTAGAGTCGACTACGACCGGCACTAGTCTGTGATAGTAAAAAACGGGTACTTACCTTAGTACTTGAGAGAAAGAAAACGTCCAGAAAGAACTTAACGATTGAATTATTAATAAAAAGCACAAAGGTATGTAATAAAGGAGCGTAATTATAATAATTTATGATTGCATCTAATTTTATCAGTGTCAGCTCGGTGCTTGTTTTAAGTTCAGATTAGTAGTATCGCGGTTTTCACATGTTTCTGCGACGAACAATTGCAGGCTGATTAGCATGTAGTTTAAATCATCCGGCAGAGGGCATTAACCAATTTAAACCATAAGAATTCGTCGTTAACCTCAGCTTGCATCAGATCCAGGGCGTCTACTCTTGAAAACGAAATATGTCGGATCCGATGACGTTTAGTATTTTTATAATATAATTAAGACCTTATTTCTAACCAGATAAATCATATTTTACTTAAATTGGACACTATACCACCTAACTGTATATTTTTGAAGAAATAATTAAGACCTTATTTCTAACCAGATAAATCATATTTTACTTAAATTGGACACTCATAGTTAGGTGGTATTGGTACTTCACCATCGGTATGCCGTTGCAGCCCTGAGTGCGCATGCGCAGGTTTAATGCGTTTAATGCAGCGTTTGAGGCGACGAGGGCTGCGCGGGCCGCATACCAATGTCTACCATTAAACTAATCATAACTGCTTGCGCACCAATCGGATTAGTTATGAACACCTAGCTTCTTGTGACCTAACACCTAGCGCCCTGTTGGGTGCTGATGTCAGTGGATGTTTTAATCCTCATAAATTAATGATACTTACAATAAGAGGTATCGAGTTTGATTGCTATCAAACATTTTTTGTTTTTTTTTTTATAAACATAGACATACATAATCCTTAGTGGCTAACCTTAATACAATTATGTCGTTTTTGATGCTATAATAATAGCCAATCTTAAGAGCTCAATTGGCCAACTGTAAAATAAATCGGATTGCCCCGCCATGTTGGCCTAGCATGCGCAATACGTCAAATGTACCGCATGAGATGACAAAAGTTTCTACACCGTTGATTGGGTAATACTACACTGTACTTGTATTTTCAGCCAATCAGCAGTTGACGCATTGATTATGACATTTCTTAAGAGCGCGATAAAATTTACTCGCGTGCGCATGCTAGGCCTGATGGTCGGATCAATATGGGAAACGAACTTTTCTGTCTTGTCTCGGGTCTGGGTTTTGTGGTACCGTCATCGTTGTAGATTTCTGGATGCAGGGATCTGTCACCCGGGCACGTAAACTACTGGACCATTGAGGTGCTAGCACTTATGTCTTAGCTTTTTATGGGAAGAGAGAATAACAAAATGAATGTTTGGGAAAACACAGTCTTTGAAGTAGTCGTCTGAGTGAATAAAAGTGCTCGTCTTCCTAGATAAGAAAATGTTCCCGTTGATTGTTCTGATTGGTCTTGTCTCATGGAATTGAATGCAGTAACGTAGTGTTGTAATTACAGAAATAAACAATAGCCTTGAAACCGGCGGGACTCAACCTTTTTAAAGTGATCAATTAAAATGTCTACAATACAATACTAGGTATTTATAGATTATATAATAAGTTTTTTTTTATGATTATAGTTAAACTTTATTTATAGATTAAGGTAAACTACCGCCGTCTTCTGTTTTATTATAGCCTTTTTAATGAGGCAATTTTTGATCAGACACTTAAACTTATAAAATAATGACTAGTCTTAGATACAGACTAACATTATATTTGGGTTCGTACTAGTGCAGTAAAGTATAAAGAGCGGCTCGGCATGCCATAGGTTTACAATAAGGTTTTAAAAAACCGGCCAAGTACGAATCGGAGTCGCGCACGAACTGTTCCGTACCAACATTAGACACAATTATAATATAATTTTGAAGTCATTAATTTAGCATCAAGTTCACCTTTTGTACTTTTTTGTGCATGAAGATAAGTAAATAGAAAATGTTGCTTTGCAGTGGGGTGTTAGTAGGGCAAAGAGTAAACTTGATGCACTGCTTGTGTCTGTTGCAGGCATCCCCGGCGAGGAGGCGGCGCGTGCGCAGCGGCGGTGCGCGGCGGAGGAGTTCGCGTGCGCGGACGGGTCGCGCTGCCTGCCCGCCGCGTGGCGCTGCGACCTGCGCGCGCACTGCCCCGACGCCTCCGACGAACTCAACTGCAGTCAGTCGCCGCTGCCTCTCTAATATTATAATTATTAAAAAAATATATATTGTTTTACAAAAATACATTTAAGAGACATACATTTTAGTACAACTTTATTTATTTTTTATTATTATTAGCAAAGTTAAACATTACGTATTATTACATATCTATTTATTAAATATTAAATTGGAATCGGAAGGCGGGCCTGGTGACCTAATATAATCTAACGTAATTTAAATACTCAGTTTTTAGCCTGTTTAATGGCATTTCGATTGGCAATATAGAACTGCATATCAGTTTAGTTAATTAATAGCATAAATGTTCTTGTCTCTTTTGGTTGAACCAACCAAAACCAAGGTTGTGGGTTCAACCCCATCCAGACCAAACATTCGTGTGATGAACATTTGTGTTTGTGCTGTGTATCTTGGAAATTGTAAAAATCTATTAATTTTGCACATCATTGAAACTTGGTGGGCTTGTGCCGTGTGATGTACAGAGAGCGTGTTTGCAGGCTTCAACACGACGTGCGGGCCGACGCAGTTCCGGTGCGCCGTGACAGGCATGTGCATCACGGCGAGCTGGCGCTGCGACGGCGACGCCGACTGCGGCCCCAGCGACGACTCCGACGAGGACGTCTACATGTGTACGACACACAATATATGCCACATCTGTAGTTCGCCGCCTAATCATAGGCCTAGGCCTAGTCAGTCTGACGACGCCATCACGGTCGCCTTGACCGAAGCCAAACAGCTCGCGACAGCTAACACTCCACAGCGACCGCTATACCGTCTTCGCCGGCGAGGACGCGCGACGCGACCCTCTCTAGCAGCCTACTGCATAGGTCCTAACCTATGCTATACAAGGGCCCGAGCCCCACTATACAACTGCCAAAACGCGTCAGTTGTTTAAAATTTTAAATGAGGGAAAAAAAAGGTCTACATTACAATAACAAAAAACTGCCTCATTCCTAAAACTCTTTGAATCGTCATTAAAAGCAAAGCGAAGTAAGAACACTATTTCGTTCATAATAAGCCTGTGATAAAAGTGAAATGCAGTGCACATCCATTCATACCAAAAACAATGAGGTAATTAGTTCAAACAAAGGAACAAAACAGGTTTGAGTTCTTACTATAAAATTATCTCAGTCCTGCCCCAGGGACGTGGTGTAAAACGTCCAGTGTCCACACTTTCTTCTATAAGCATCCTCTTCTTTGAGGCAAGAAACTTGGGTTGTACTCCGCTGCATAGAGTCCTTCAACTGCAGTAGATACGATAAGCGCCTTTAAAAGCTGTATCTCGATCCACAAATTCAAAACCTTATCTATTTTGTTAAGAGCTGGTTAAAATTATTTTTCCTAGTTTAGCAGAATTGCAATCTTTTCCTCACTATATCCAACGTACTTAAATCTCATTTGATAATTGTTTCTCGTAGGCAATAAGGACTTCAAGTGTCCGGCGAACCACGCTCGCTGCGTGACGCCCGTGGACGGCCGGTTTGTGTGCGCGCCCATCAACAGCTTCTGCGACCTGCGCCGAGACTGCCACGACGCCTCCGACGAGTGGGACATATGCGACAACTGTGAGTCTACCTCACAACACCATATACAGCTTCAGAAGCTTCAGCTCCTAGCACCAACAAGTTGACTTAGACGCAGCCTAGCTACGCTTGTGAAAATGCTCTGGTAATTCCGGTATGCAAGCTGTGCTGTGAATTGTATTGTATAGTAAATGAGCTATAAAACATTGCTGAGCGGTCTTCTTTTAAAATGATCGACCCCAGTTGACAGTTTCTTCCGGAGAAAACGTCTATCACCATAAAACCTGATTACGAAAGTAGAATAAACTATTCGAGCCGTAGGAAACAACAACAACAAAGCCCCAGCTCAAAATAGAGATGACAACATCAATTCATGTACATAGGTTTACATAATCACTTTAAGAATCATCAATACGTAATTGGTATTCTACCGCCGGATAGTTGTAAAGTTGATGATGTCGAGAAGAACCGGTAAAAACTCGACTCTTTGGTACTCTTTTCAAAGGAATTAATAAAAATAATACTATTCATTTTATTAAAAAAAATGTTACAGAGTTAAATTCACGATAGAACTGCAAAGCCTGTGTTAGGGACCAGAGCTGGCTGACCACACCAGGACCTAGTTCTTGGTATTTCTCCGCATTACCAGTTGTGTGAACTTTTGTTTCAGTCACGGCGTCTCAGTGCTCGGGGCTGGGGTGCGCGCTGGGCTGCCGGCCCACGCACGAGGGCCTGGCCTGCTACTGCCAGCCCGGCTACGAGCCCAAGGACGGGAAGTGTGTCGGTGAGTTAGAGCCAGAACCATCCAAGGACAATGTTTCACGATAAAAAAGGATATTCAGTATCTATCCGGATTGCTAGCTCCTACGCGCGCCTAATCCCGATACCTAATTTTAAAAATCTTGCTTTCAAAAGGATCTTATACTCGTTTAAGCGTGCTTCGCGCTTTTCTCGACCTGCAATGTTGTGTTTGTAATTCGCCGGTAAAATATCCTATTCGGCTTCAAGGCTGTCCGTATATCTAACCCGCAGTTGTTTTAATTTTCGCATGGTTTGCTTAATTAAAGGCCATATTTTTTGAGCTATTTGACATAATTCTGGTTAGTCCTCGAACCTAGACAGCATGAACTTGGTCCTTTAAGCCAGATATTATCTTCCTTAAAGAACTTGTAAGCGTCGTATTAATTTAGTATGCAAGAGTTTTGTTATTGTTTTTTTTATAATGCACTTCAAGATTGTCCTTATCCCACCTGATGTTAAGAGGTCATGAGTTACTAGCTTAAGGGAGACGAGTACAGCATAATAAAGTTGTTACTAGACTTGTCGCCCTTACCTTAAAGGTTTAACCCCTGCTACTAATGTAGCACAGCACCCTCCAGGGGCTCTGGAAACCTTACTCACAACACAGAAGTGATTGTTATTTGGCTGCAGTCTTCTGTAAGGTGGAGGTATTTCACCAGTCGAGATGCTCCAGTTCGAGCGATAAACTGCTATGCACTACCTCTCTTATTTGGACAGAAAACGTTAAGTTATTGTTTAGATTGTAAACGTTATTAATATAAGGAAGGAGGGGTATCCTCGCCAACGAGTCGTTACCATTCATACTTGTTGTTTGTCAGATACGGACGAGTGCGCGTCGGGGTTCGCGTGCGCCCAGCGCTGCCACAACACGGACGGCTCGTACACGTGCAGCTGCGTGGACGGGTACACCCTCGCGCCGGACAAGTCCTCCTGCCAGGCTATCAACGGTGAGTAGCTACTGCAATACAGCCTCAGGGACGCGATGTCTACACAGCTGGTCCAATAATTATGTCCAAGTTGGGATGAGCTTGCTGAGCGTGAAAGTTATGTTTTTGCGTAGAAACATTTAGGCGTCACATTACGTCATAATCATTTAAAAAAAATTTGCTTCACGCCGCACTAGAAAACTTTAATTTAAAAAGAAAGCAGAACTATTTCATCGAGTTATCCTAGTTACGTAAGCGATGAGTTTTGCTGATGGATTGACTTCTTAGCCTCCGGTAAGAGCCCTCTGCTAAATATGTTTAGAACTATATACTTATCAGTTGGGAGAGCAGCACACCCGATACGTGAAGGTCGTGTGTTCGTGCGGCATAGCGCAAGAAAAGATGACATTTTTCTGTTTCTTTAAAAAATTATGTCGTATATTTGCTATGTTATGATCGTGAGCCAATGTGAACGTACGCTTAGACGGACGAGCTTTAATTTTGGGTCACCAAGTTGGTACATACTTTGTAGTGACTAATAAATCGAAATGTGTACTCACAGAGCCGGTGGAGGAGCCGCTGTCGCTGATCGTGGTGACGGAGCGCGGCGTGCAACGCGCGTGGCCGCGTGCGCGTGCAGGCGCGAGCCCGCAGCAGGCACGTGCAGGCGCGGGCCCGCAGCAGGCGCGTGCAGGCGCGGGCCCGGCGCCGGACCATGACGTGCGCACGCGCAACCGCACGCGCCTCGACGCGCTCAACGTGCGCGCGCTCGACTACAACTTCGCTAACAGGTCGGCCTCGGGACGATGACACTCATTAAAAAATCCTGAACGAAGTCCATCACCCAACTCATTTATTCTGCATATTATCTCGTTCACTCTCTTCTAGATTAGTTAATTCAGATCAGTAACTCATTTATCTGAGAGGATACGTATGAATACTACGTCTAAACGTGTATGAAGTAAAATCAATTTTAGGAAGTAGGAATAATCCCCATACCTTGGTAACAAGTAATAAAGACTGGACAGATGGAATAATGGTGATCGCTCCTGGCAGTTGAACTAAAAGTGACGGGTTCGATCCCCACCCAGTACAAACATTCGTGTGAAGAAGATCATGTTTGTTCTGTGTCTATCGTGCGTTGTGGTGCCCTCATTGGCTGGTTGTTTGTTGCAGGTCGGTCTGCTACGTGCACCTCAACATCACGCGCGCCGGCATCGTGTGCGTGGACGCGGACGACTTCACGCGCCGCACGCAGCTGCCCACGCCCACGCTGTTCCCCAGCGTTTACGGTATAACATGAGCACCAGCGGTGTGTTTAGGACTCCTTCGCCCTGAGAAAAGTGGGGGCCACCCACTATAACACCCCCGAACACACCTCATTGGCTAACGGATCTTCTCTATAAATTTGAGGGTCGCCCTTGATTTTACTAAAGCTCCATCCGTTCATCATCAACTATTTGGTGTGAAACTGACCAATTTTGAAAAATATAAAGTAAGAAACATTAAATAAAGTACTCATCTGAATAGAAGCCATCCCTACGCAAGAAAGCCAAGGAAAACATGATTGTTTATTTTTGATATAGTCCGCGCCTTCAGACTGCCATTCAGGGAGTTTTTCATACGCGATACCCCCCTGAGAACCTTCTGCATTTTTTAAATTCAAAATTTTATTTGTTCGTTTAAAAGTACAAATGTGTTTCCGGAGTGATATGAGGTGTCTCCCTGTTGGCAGAGGTGAGCCACCTGCGGCTGGACTGGATCTCCGGCAACTGGTACTTCGCGGACGAGCACCGCGGCGTGGTGTACGTGTGTGCGCGCGACCTCGCCTGCCGCGTGCTGCTCGACGCCGCGCTCGACAAGGTGCAGGGCTTCGTGCTCGACCCGCCGCAGGGGTGAGGCATCTCTGACTCGTTACAATCATTACCACTTATATACACATTCATGTAAACTGTTATAAAAGCATTTGTGAATTGTCCGATTTGAGTAAAACTTCTGCCGTACCGTGCCATGGTCTTCAAGACCGGCAAGTCACTCAATAGTTAATCATTCTTTTAAAAAATGACACATGTAAAATAAAAGTGCAAAAAATAAATGTAAAATGGCATGGGACATAATAAAAAAACTGTCACAAAGGGCATATTCAACATTTCATTAATGAAATATAATCTAATGGTAAGATTATACGTAATCCAGAAAACATCGCTAATATATTTAATAACTTTTTAATAGATTTAACAAATTCAAATAATAACATATGTAAGAATACAAATAAAGTCAGTCTACCCAATTCATTATTCATTGAGCCATTTCATCCAAATGAAGTTAAATCTATTATAAATTCCCTTAACAACACAAATGCAACAGGATTTGATGACATATGTACTAAAGTAATAAAGAATTGTGTAGAAGAACTAGTTTCTTCCCTTACTCATTTAGTAAAACTGTCATTAAAAATGGGCAATTTCCGGAAGTTTAAAAAAAAACAATTGTAACACCATTGCATAAAAAAGGAAGTAAGACGTTAATTGAAAACTATCGGCCTATTACCCTGCCTCCTGTGTTATCTAAAATTTTTGAGAAAGCAATGAAGATAAGGCTTGTGAATTTTTGTAGCAAGTTTGATTTAACAAGAAAGAACCAATTTGGATTCCAAAGAAACAAGTCGACTACATTGGCAATTCATCATCTTCTTAGGGAAATAGGAGAAAAAATAAATGCAAAAATACCATTAACTACCGTATTTTTTGACATGACTCGCGCTTTCGATTTTGTGTCTCATGATATACTACTTCAAAAATTACATGATCTTGGCATAAGAGGCATAGCTTTAGATTGGATTAAATCCTTTTTGACAGATAGAAAACAAGCAGTAGTAATAAAACATTTGAATAAAAAGTCTCACGTTGTATCCAGTCAGTCACAATTTAGAGTAAATTCATCTTGTGTCCCACAACGAAGTGTACTTGGGCCTATATTGTTTCTATTATATATAAACGACATTCCTGAAATAACTCGCCATAAATGCACTTTATTTGCTGACCATGTTTCAATTATTATACCCTTTGAAAACAGTATCCTAAATTACGAAACAGACATCAATGACACCATTCATAGTATCATGGCTTTATAAAAATATTTTGACTGTTAATATAAACAAAACTAATTTTATCCAATTGGCTACTTGACAGTTTTTGAAAAAGTATTGTAAAATGTGCGCCCGTTCATTTTATATCCCAAGCAATTCGATTTATCTAGAATAATCTAAATAACCAGAGAAAAATAAGATTTTGTGTAACACATTTAAAAAGCGCGCAAAAACGCCTAGTCGCGTCGCTGTTGCAATTATGACGTCGACGTCGTTGACAACGAACCGATACGCATAGGAACGACTTAATTAAGATAAACGAAAAATGTTTCAATAAATTCTTTAAACGATTAGAGACACAATAATTCAATTTAATCGGTAAAATAATCATTGTTTCGCCACATTAAAATAAATAATTTTTGCCGACAGCTGTCATTTCCGTATTGCAATGGTGGTTTCCGTTTCGGTTCTTTTGTTCCACAGATAAAAAAACTAAAATTTATTTTGCAAAAATAAAATACTACCTATGCTTTTAATTAAAAAGTAAAAATGTAAAATGATTACTTAACTAATAAGCTAACATATCTAACACTTTTCATATTTTATTGTTAACACTGTCAAGTAGCCAATTTGGAACCAATAGGCAAAGCAAATTAAAACTAAATATACACTATAACAATCATAATTTAGACGAAGTAACGCAAACAAAATTTTTAGGTGTTACTTTGGATGATAGATGTACTTGGAAACAACACATTGAAAACATCAGAGACAAAATAAACAGATATGTCTATGTTCTGAGTAGGCTTCGTAATACCTCTGCAATGTCCACTGCCCTTGCAGCCTATCATGGCTATATTTCGTCTATACTAAATTACGGTTTGATAATCTGGGGTAACTCTGTTGATTTAGACCAACTTTTTATTGCCCAAAAAAAGTGCATTCGAGCCATATGTAGAAAAAGCCCCCGTGAAACTTGCAGGCCATTATTTAAATCATTAGGCATTTTACCTCTTCCCTGCATGTACATTCTAGAAATAGCAAATATTGTCAAATGAAATATTCATCTTTTTAAAAAGTCCCACAACAGTTCTAGATCTACACGAAACCCTCACAAATCAGTTTATAACAGTAGTCCGAATCTTAGTCACTATCTTCGGCAGTGTGATTCAATGTGTGTAAAAGTTTTTAACAATTTGCCTACTGAGTTGAAATCCATTCCTACCAAATTATTTAAAAATAAATTAAGTGCTTGTCTAAGAGAGAAATTTTTTTATTCATAAAGTGAATTCTTTAGTTATAAATAGGATATGTTAAATGTGTATATAAGGTAGGTGTGTACTGTGAAATATGTTTTATGTCAATTTCGATTTTGCATGCTATAATAACTGGTAAAATATGCGTTCTTAGTATTTTAAATTTAAGACCTTTTGTAAATACCATATTTTACGCAAATAAATTTTATTATTATTATTAAATAACAAAAACTAGATAGGTGTCAAGGGACACCTGGTTGAAACGAAATTTGTTTCAATTAATTACATTGAAGGAATTGTAATAAAAAATAATGTAATCGACGATGAGTTTACTCATTTACAACCATCTAGTGGATTTTTCTGATACTATAGCATCTTAACGAAAATAACCGGCTTGCTGTCTATGAGAAATATAGAGAGAGAGAAACATGTGCACGCCGCACGGCTTACAACTATGTATAGCAAAAAGTGTCGTTACAACTTTCGGTCTTAATTTTTTCCGTCTAGCCCCCTTTCGCAATGCCCCATAAGAAACTTCGTTCCAATTATAAAAGTACCATAAGCAAATAATACTATCCTCAGATACCCTCTGCTAAGTGTGGAAGATCATTTATACAAATAAGAAAAAGTAAAGGTCCCAATATTGAACCCTATGGCACTCCTTTAAATATAGGGGCATCAGAAGAGTTGCTACCTTTTGAATTCTGTCATGTAAGTAAGCAATCTTGGGGAACGAAACGACCCGTCGCATAGCATCACCACCCCAATGACGTTTTAGTGAGCATGAGTATATGTGGTGCGTGTATTACAGTCAAATGTACTGGTGCGTGTGGGGCGGGTCGGCGCCTGCGATTGAGACGGCGACGATGTGGGGCAGCGCGCGGCGAGCGTTGGTGCGGCACAAGCTGGTGTACCCGGTCGCGCTCGCGCTGGACGCCGCCGCGGGCCGCCTCTACTGGGCCGACGCCTACCTCGACACGCTGGAGCAGGTCGCGCTCGACGGCTCCGCGCGCCGCACCGTCACCAGGGACTACTTGGTACGTTGGCCCACCACATCAATCACATACTTCTTTATACAAGTAGGGTAGCGTAACACTTATGTATCGTCATTGAATACAATACCCCAGAGAAGACAACGATAACAAAATCAGTGGATACGTTACAATAACAGTATCTTACATTTAGCTATGTGTAAATTACTTTGGACCAAGTCATAAAGTTTAATTAGATGAGCAAAGTATTAAATAAAATAATTACTAAATAAAATAAATAACTTTTTATTTTATGATGACTTTTCGATAACAACAGATTGGTTGCTAGGGTCACATATGTGACACGCCTCCACCGTTATTCTGATGGAGGATCTTCAGGAGCTGCCAGTAGTTGATCCAAATGCCGGATCCATGTTACACCAGTATTTGTTAGAACTTCATAATGCAAACTTCCTATGCGGCGCGTTACTGTAGCAAATTCCCACCGATGATGCGGGTTAGAATAGCTTTTAGCCTGTACTCTTATTTCCTAGGGCAAACTCTCTAAGGCCAGTCGTGAGAACTTAAGCAAGGCATTTAATAAAGTTGGCTATTCATTATTATCCCATAAATTTATTATGGCATATTCGTTGTCGTGGCTATTTAGTTTTATCGTATCATATTTAAGTACAAAGCCCAATTTGAAGCACTAAAGGGCTTTTCTCCATCTTGTATATCTGTATATTCATGTGTTCCTCAGGGATCGCTCTTTGGACCGCTTTAATTCGATAATTGTATTAACTTAATTGATCTCTATGTATCTCCAGACTTAATTAGTATCCTTTTGTGGTCCTCTCTTTGTTATACAGGAGCTTAAAGCCGTATATGAATGTCAGCTATATAAGTTTATACATGGCGCTTCAAAATGATCTTACAAGTGTCGCTGATTGGTGTCATAGAGATTAAATTAGTGTCAACGTGAATAAAAGCGTCGTTATTACCCTTAAAAACAAGAATAACAGTGTCATTCACCAATATTGTTGCGTTGGAGATGAAGTACAGGGTAGGACTAATGTTATAAGAGATTTGGGTAACATAACGCATATTTATTCCTTGTAACATAAGTACCATTCGACGGACATAAATTGCGGGCGTAAACGCATTACACCCAGATCCTAGAAAATTTAGAAAAGCGCTTTACCAAATTGAGCTTTCGCGCTTTAGCCAATTTTGCTACAGCGTCAACGAACGCCTCATATTGACGTCCATGTTGACATTCTAAAACGTTTGTCAGAATCAGTTAATTCCTACGCCTGTCGTGTAAAACTTTCATTCGATGTATCTACAATTTGACATCGACCAATTTCACTTTGACAGTCTCAGCGAGTGGTCCAAATCTCGACCCTGGAAGGACTGATATACGCGCCGATATGGTCCACGCAGTCCATTGTCTCAGTCAATTCGGAGGGAGTCAGGACGGACCTGATGACTCTCGAGGACCGCCCCACCGCCGTCTTCGTGTTCCACCGCCAAGGACAACCCGGGAATTTCTGTGAGTATCAACATCCGGTTAGATTCCTTAAATGGAAGGTCATAAGGTTTAGTATATGGATGATACATTAATTAGATTTAATTGGACTAACTGCCTACAGTTGCTTTTGCCATAACATCATTATGATGGTTATTTACGGTTTAAGATATTTATTTACTCAAAAGAATTTACAATTCATTTGTTTGAGAAATACAAGAATATTTGTTAGTATCGTTGGTGCCGGAACGGCGCCGCGGCGTATGTTAGTTAATATTTAAGTTTTTTTTTTTTTTTTCACCCATGTACTTCAAAATGGTGCCTATACATAGAATACATTTTAATTGTAAATTAAACTATGATAACTGTAAAGTGGAAGTACTTCCGCCGAGCTAGGTGTTATCTGCTCGGGGACCAAGGCCCAACTACCAATCTTGGTTTGTTGTGTATATACTTAGCGGCGACGGAAAATCTGATCATCGGGATGTAGGATCAACGTCATGCATTACGTATGGAGCGTTGAAGCTGTATTTGTGTCGACTTGTAGGTAATGTCGTAGGTCAGCACAATAACCTTTGTAGCCATGATGTACTTAAACTTAAAAATATGTCATAGCACGCTACTTTTTAAAATCTTAGAATAATAAATGTAATGGGTTCGCTGCTAGCGAGATATCCTCAACAAAAGTATTTAATACTTCTTGGGCCGTCATAATATATGCATTTATAATTAAGAGAAACAAAAGCTTTTTGGTTTTCGATTTTTATATTGATGAGGTGAGAATACCGATTCCATTTCCGGTCGGGACAATATGGTAACGGACGTTTGACGTTGTACCGTCGTTGTTTCTGATTTCTATAACATTTACCACAACTACCAGGAATGTATGTGGTCTAATATGAATATATTAGACCAGCATTTGTCGATCCAAAGTAGTTTAGTATCAGTGACAGTGTTTCGTGTCCGCAGCGGAGCACCCGTGCGCGCCGCACAAGCGCACGTGCGCGCACGTGTGCGTGCCGGCCGTACGCGCGGACGGCGGCGCACGCGCACACTGCCTGTGCCGCCACGGGTACCGGCTCGTCGGCGTGGGCGACTGCGTGCGTGAGTATACAACTATACACATACTGCGGCCACTATACATTTTCTGTAAAATCTAACGCTTGATGGTTTTTTACTAGTTGACAAAAGTGATTTGAGCAGAAAATATACTAGCTGTACCTAATATTAACACCAAAAATAAACACGCTTGCTTTCTAAAACTCACCCTCCTAGTCTACTGCTGTGTCCTGTCGAGGAGGCGTAATAAGATTGAGGCGGACCTTGATAATTACTAATTTAATCAAACAATTTTACATTTATATACTAACGATATAAATATAATCTTAAATATGCCTTATCTATAGATGTGGTTACTTAAAGACAAGTGACTTTCCGCCACATCTACTAAAATAAGTTATTTGAAAGTTCAATTGTATGGAGTGACGTCTGTTGTTCTTTCATTAGATACTTAGGATACATTTATATGTAGGATACATTTTATACCGAAATAATCGTAACAAAATATTTTTTTTAGAATTAGTCAATATTATCGTTTTTTGTTTTACTTATGGTGAATTGAATGATTTATCTATAACAAATTGTAAATCCCACTAAATTTTCGTTTAGTAACCCAAACAACTTCAAAGCTTATCGCCAGAGAATTATAAAACCAAAATAATAAAACACAGTTTTATACGTTCATTGTTATGTCACGAAGTAGTATTTCACGTGTCCCAATAGTCGCAAGTGTCTCGTTGTGAAGTGTTGTTTGATGACAGGGGTGCGCCTGTCTCGCTACCTGCTGGTGGCGCGCGGCTCGCCGCCCATGGTGCAGGCGCTGTCGCTGGCGCCGGGCTCCGCGCTGGAGCCGGACGCGCCCGCCACGCACGCCACGCGCGTCTCCACCGCCGACGTCGACGTGCGCGAACAGTACCTCTACTACTGCGACGTGCACAGGTGCGCCGCCACTCACTAGCCACCAGCTAGCTCCTGTCTGAACCGAGGGCCGTCGAAAGTATTACAGATGTGAACGTTGCTCTGTTGTTTGTGGTGATCGCTTCTGGTTGCCGTGACACCAGTGTCTAAGTTGCTTACGTTGGAATCAGGTCAAAAAATGTGTTTATTGCCTGATATTGATGAACATAATGCTCGTTAATCATCGATCCGAATCTTGCACACAAGATGATAATTCTTAGCCGGTTTCTAACTTATACTAACTACCGAAAAGAAATATATTAAATATTCGACTGCCATTATCGAAGTGTGCAAACAAAAGATAAATCTTCGGGTTGTGTTTGTCTTTCAAGTGATTTTCAAATGATTACGCTACATTACTTACTTATACAGAAAAACATGTTTCTCGAGGAGATAAAATCATAATGTCATCCAAGTAAACAAATTTTTTTTAGAAATTACTTGGTAAAAATTATGGTCATTAGCCCCCGATTACACTAAATGTTTAATATGGCATTTTCCGGAAAAAATGGCATAAGCAACTCTTGTGAAGAAACTGTGTTTTCATTTAATCTAGACTCAGTTCTATTTGATGAAATCCCGTGCATATGTCCACCAAAAACTAACATATATTTTGTTTTAGTTACGAGATCGTACGACAGAAATTAGATGGCACCGGCCGCGAAGTGTTTATCGGACAAGACGTAGATAACTGCGATGGTATAGCCGTCGATTGGATAGGTGAGTCAAACCTACACAGCAATCTGAGTCTACATTATTGGTATGCTGCACCGTTCTTTCAGGTTTCCATAACACAAGTGCTACTTTCTTTATTAGGCTAATGTATGTGACGGTGTCTGCATATTACTATCAAAAATTACGTCTTGATCATGACGAATGCCACAAAATAAGGTTTGGTATTTAGATAGATCAGATAAATCTAACAACATATATATATACATTTTATGCGGAAATTAACAGAGTTGCGGGATTCAACCAGTGTATAATATATACGTATATGTCTGTTGTACGTAGGTAACAATCTGTACTGGACGGACGCGGGCCTGGGCCGCGTGAGCGTGGCGCGGCTGTCGGACGCGCGCGTGCGCCGCACGCTGGTGCACGAGCGCCCCGACAACTACAGCCCGCGCTCCATCGCGCTCGACCCCATCCACGGGTGAGTACACGTGTGTTTACCCTACTGCGACAGAGACCGGGTTATGTTTTTAGAGTTTACGTATATGACGTACATTACCACAAACAAAGCATATGACCAAGACACACGCATTCTACGACTCCTGTTCAGACCCAATTTGGCCGGACTATCATACGATGTTGTCTTTTTACTCCAAAGCACTTTAGTTCGTCCTATTTTAATGATTTATATCAACTTAATGCGTTGCTTAATTGATTCGGTGGATCACCATGTCGACCAAATTTAGTGACATTTACTCCAGGGATATTCTTTAAGACACGTTTAACTGATGGTCCTGGCTTATTAATGATTAAGTTTAGTCAGAGGCCATTTTGAGGTTTAAGTAATGCTTATTAGTAGAACATAAAAGGTTGAATTCTAATGATTATAACAATATTGTTTGGTCGCCAGCACGATGTACTGGTCGGTGTGGAGCTCTGGGTCGGGCCTGGAGGGGCTGGGGCGCATCGAGCGCGCGTACATGGACGGCTCCGAGCGCTCCTGGCTCGTCACCACGCAGCTGTTCTGGCCCGCTGGACTCGCCCTGCATCCCGAGCGCGCGGAGCTGTACTGGTGAGTTTACTGTACCGTACTAATTGGTGCACTGTACTAATATTGTAATGTATCAGTAAGTACGGTTGTGGTGTATGTACTGGTATTATAATGTACTCATTGGTTTACTGTGCGGATAGGTGTACTGTACCGGCGACTTTTCGGTACTGGTAAGTGTACTGTACTGCAATTGTAATGTACTAATTTGTGTACTGTGCTGATGGACTGTTACCAGTGCAATACCAATATAGAGTTGATAATATGTTCTCAGGTGTGACACGTACCTGAACAAGGTAGAGCGACTGATACTGGCGACGAACAAGCGCGAGCTGGTCGTGGAGAACACGCCCGCCACGCCCGTGCTCAAGCCCTACGGACTGGCGCTCTACGAGGGTACCACACTTTACAACCATACAACCTCTAGATACAACATATTGTTTTTGATTTTGTGCCGACCTACGACATGACCTACAAGTCGACACAAATACAGCGTCAGCAGAATTGGCGTAGTAAACAACGCTCCATACGTAATGCGTGACATCGATATCCTACATCGCGATATCAGAGTTTTCGTCGCCACTAAGTATATATACAACAAACCAAGAATGGTAGTTGGGCCTTGGTCCCCGAGCAGATAACACCTAGCTCGGCGGAAGTACTTCCACTTTTAGTAAAGAACATACGTTCCTTACAATTTTAACTGGAATTATTACCAATTACAATTTGAATTTATTAATTTTAATAATCTAGAAAAAGCTTCTATCAACCAGCCATGGTGGATTTTTGTATTAAAAAATAACTTGTATATATATTTTCTCGCGTCTCGGTTGAGGGTACCACATAACATCATTGTTTTAGCTATGTTTCTGTAATACAATATGTGTAAGGTGTTCGTTATTAAAGTTGCACAGTAGTTCGCTGTGCGTGTTCCCACCTTATCGTGTAGTACCTCAATGAGTGTGATGGTGTGTAGACGCGGTGATGTGGAGCGAGCACGACTCGGGGCTGGTGAGGAGGCGCGCGCGCGACGGCTCCGTGTCGGTGCTGCACGCGCTGCCGCCGCCGCTGTACGACCTGCGCCGCGTCGCCTACACCGACAAGACCGGTAACACACATCTACTGTTACCTACATCGCGACGGCTCCGTGTCGGTGCTGCACGCGCTGCCGCCGCCGCTGTACGACCTGCGCCGCGTCGCCTACACCGACAAGACCGGTAACACACATCTACTGTTACCTACATCGCGACGGCTCCGTGTCGGTGCTGCACGCGCTGCCGCCGCCGCTGTACGACCTGCGCCGCGTCGCCTACACCGACAAGACCGGTAACACACATCTACTGTTACCTACATCGCGACGGCTCCGTGTCGGTGCTGCACGCGCTGCCGCCGCCGCTGTACGACCTGCGCCGCGTCGCCTACACCGACAAGACCGGTAACACACATCTACTGTTACCTACATCGCGACGGCTCCGTGTCGGTGCTGCACGCGCTGCCGCCGCCGCTGTACGACCTGCGCCGCGTCGCCTACACCGACAAGACCGGTAACACACATCTACTGTTACCTACATCGCGACGGCTCCGTGTCGGTGCTGCACGCGCTGCCGCCGCCGCTGTACGACCTGCGCCGCGTCGCCTACACCGACAAGACCGGTAACACACATCTACTGTTACCTACATCGCGACGGCTCCGTGTCGGTGCTGCACGCGCTGCCGCCGCCGCTGTACGACCTACGCCGCGTCGCCTACACCGACAAGACCGGTAACACACATCTACTGTTACCTACATCGCGACGGCTCCGTGTCGGTGCTGCACGCGCTGCCGCCGCCGCTGTACGACCTGCGCCGCGTCGCCTACACCGACAAGACCGGTAACACACATCTACTGTTACCTACATCGCGACGGCTCCGTGTCGGTGCTGCACGCGCTGCCGCCGCCGCTGTACGACCTGCGCCGCGTCGCCTACACCGACAAGACCGGTAACACACATCTACTGTTACCTACATCGCGACGGCTCCGTGTCGGTGCTGCACGCGCTGCCGCCGCCGCTGTACGACCTGCGCCGCGTCGCCTACACCGACAAGACCGGTAACACACATCTACTGTTACCTACATCGCGACGGCTCCGTGTCGGTGCTGCACGCGCTGCCGCCGCCGCTGTACGACCTGCGCCGCGTCGCCTACACCGACAAGACCGGTAACACACATCTACTGTTACCTACATCGCGACGGCTCCGTGTCGGTGCTGCACGCGCTGCCGCCGCCGCTGTACGACCTGCGCCGCGTCGCCTACACCGACAAGACCGGTAACACACATCTACTGTTACCTACATCGCGACGGCTCCGTGTCGGTGCTGCACGCGCTGCCGCCGCCGCTGTACGACCTGCGCCGCGTCGCCTACACCGACAAGACCGGTAACACACATCTACTGTTACCTACATCGCGACGGCTCCGTGTCGGTGCTGCACGCGCTGCCGCCGCCGCTGTACGACCTGCGCCGCGTCGCCTACACCGACAAGACCGGTAACACACATCTACTGTTACCTACATCGCGACGGCTCCGTGTCGGTGCTGCACGCGCTGCCGCCGCCGCTGTACGACCTGCGCCGCGTCGCCTACACCGACAAGACCGGTAACACACATCTACTGTTACCTACATCGCGACGGCTCCGTGTCGGTGCTGCACGCGCTGCCGCCGCCGCTGTACGACCTGCGCCGCGTCGCCTACACCGACAAGACCGGTAACACACATCTACTGTTACCTACATCGCGACGGCTCCGTGTCGGTGCTGCACGCGCTGCCGCCGCCGCTGTACGACCTGCGCCGCGTCGCCTACACCGACAAGACCGGTAACACACATCTACTGTTACCTACATCGCGACGGCTCCGTGTCGGTGCTGCACGGTGCTCCACTGTCGGTGGTGCTTAGGCCCCAGATTCCATTCGAATTCGGCTAACGTAGAAAACGAACTATTCTTTTGTCGAATCTGGGTTTGGTGGAACCGTCGTTTTTTCTGACTTCTGTCACTTGTACCTATGGGTCACAATTTACCTCAGAATCTGAGCTGTGTATGTAATGTTTTCCAATTTTTATATATTTATGTAAAGTGTCCATGGGTTCGTAACCGCAGGTGAGAACGCGTGCTCGCACGCGAACGGCGGGTGCGAGGAGCTGTGCCTGGCGCGCGGGGGTCGCGGGGGGCCCGAGGGGGGCGAGGGCAAGCACGAGGGGGGCCCGGGCGGGCGCACGTGCGCGTGCAGCACGTCGCGGCGGCTGCGTGCGGACGGCGTCACGTGCGAGGCCGACGTCGCGCCGCCCGCCACCACGCCCGACCCGCTCTGCCCCGAGGGACACTTCCACTGCGGCAGCGGGTGAGTACAAAGGGTACTTAATTGCCTGGCTGGTCACGTACTGTTCAGGTCACCGGTTTGATGCTCAAGACGAAAACTTAAGCTACTTCTAAGTGTTTATACAATCCAGTAAACCGATTCCAGATTTAGTGGCCTCGGGGCGACAAAGGATTTTTAATTATTTTTTTCAGTCGAGTCTTCGAATACATAGTTTAATGTGAATCAAAATACCAATTCTTACTTTTGAAGTTGGTTGGGTAAAAGGGTCGTGGATTCGACCCCCACCCAAGACCAAACATTCGTATGGTGAACATTTAGGTATTTGGTATTTCGGTATTTATAAAAAATAATTTACAATTATCTTAACCTATTTAATGCTCCATAATCACAAATTTAATACGAAAAACCCAAATTTAAATTGTTGGTCCCGCCAATCGAATGATCTGGTACTTAAACCATCATGGAAGCGTTAATAACGTGCAGCTGTAGGTCTGCTGGTTACCCCACGGTGTAATGTTGGTTGTCAGGCGCTGCATCGACTCGCTGTACAAGTGCGACGGCGACGCGGACTGCCCCGACGGGTCCGACGAGGACACCTCGCCCGGCGGCCCCTGCGGTAAACACACACTTACTAAGCATGGCCGCGGACACACTGAAGCCGCTCACTCACCGCTACGTGCCCTTCACTTGACACACATTGATCACAGAACTGTTAGTTCAAATTTAATTTAAGGAATTATTTATTGAACAAATTTGTTAACTTACCACATCATGATCAAATTCACGGTTCTCTACTAATCCTACTAATTATATCATAGAATAACTAAGATAACACGACTAAATTAACGAGAACTATATTTAATCAAACTATTTCTGTACAAAATCATACATAAATTACCTGTTTAATTTTTCATAACTTTACGCTATATCGACCACCTACTAAATACTAAATTAACACGGTCATCCTCGTAAAGTTCTTTTGCCCTATATTGATATAAAAATGACGAGACTCCGTCAGTAGCGGCATTCCACCACATTTGAAGGGATTTCTTGCGGCAACCAATAGCTTGGCGACACGGGATTAGCGCAGCTAATGCAATGATTTTAATTTAACAAATATTATTAAATAAATAAATGAAAAATATTAGCCCAACAAAAGCAATATTTCATTATTTTAACAAGGACAACTATGTATGTTTTTTAATTATAAACCTGCCGCAACTTCGCACGTAATTAATTTAAGAAGAATCGTTGCAGATTGCGTAAAAATTATACGTTGGTTCCCACATGACATTACATCGTCATCATCTTTCATTGTACTTGGCTTTTCGGTTCTATAATGTTGTATGTATCATTTTCTTTTAAATCACTCCATCTATTGCGGACAACTACTTTATGATCGACAGACATGGAAGCGACTTTATTCTACACTAAGTAAAGATTATGAACATATTGATGTTAACAACATGGCCAAAGCATTCGGCCGTCCTGCGCGTACGTCTGTCTGGACAGCGGCCATGGCTAGTGCACTTCATCATTCTCATCCAAAATATCTACTTATGTCCAGGGTTTAATATTTTCTTGTCTCTTCGTAACATTTATTGGTGCGTACAGTGTCTTTTCTATCCTTTACCTTGTCGCGATCGTGGCGCAGTGTTGTAGCGTAGAAGGAGCAGTACGAGGGGAGGGGGGAGACATTGGCGGCGCTATAGTCAAGCAATTGGCTACTTGACAGTGTTAACAATAAAATATGAAAAGTGTTAGATATGTTAGCTTATTACTCAAGTAATCATTTTACATTTTTACTTTTTAATTAAAAGCATAGTTAGTATTTTATTTTTGCAAAATAAATTTTACTTTTTTTATCTGTGGAACAAAAGAACCGAAACGGAAACCACCATTGCAATTCGGAAATGACAGCTGTCGGCGAAAATTATTTATTTTAATGTGGCGAAACAATGATTATTTTACCGATTAAATTGAATGATTGTGTCTCTAATCGTATAAAGAATTTATTTAAACATTTTCCGTTTATCTTAATTAAGTCGTTCCTATGCGTATCGGTTCGTTATATATGACGTTGACGTCATAATCGCTACAATGACGCGACTAGGCGTTTTCGCGCGCTTTTTAAATGTGTTACACAAAATCTTATTTTTCTCTGGTTATTTAGATTATTTCCAGATAAATCGAATTGCTTGGGATATAAAATGAACGGGCGCACATTTTACAATACTTTTTCAAAAACTGTCAAGTAGCCAATTGAGTATTTACCGATTTGGCATATGTCAAGTGGTAATGTCAAAGTAACATTGTTCCGTCGCTGAGTTATTATTTACATAAGTTAAATCGGTAGTTACTTAACGGCTTGACTATAACCATACTCAGTCCGCTTGTACCAGCTAGAGGAAATTGGCGCGTTCTAACCTATTACGCTCTGTTATATTTATCACGCATTCATTACATTTGGTTCTGGTTTGTGAATTATTTCGCAACTGAATTCGTGCTTTAGTAACACCCATCTCCTGATCCTTGGATTTGTAAGGAACTTATGTTCTTTACTAAAAGTGGAAGTACTTCCGCCGAGCTAGGTGTTATCTGCTCGGGGACCAAGGCCCAACTACCAATCTTGGTTCTTTGTATATATACTTAGTGGCGACGAAAACTCTGATATCGCGATGTAGGATATCGATGTCACGCATTACGTATGGAGCGTTGTTTACTACGCCAATTCTGCTGACGCTGTATTTGTGTCGACTTGTAGGTCATGTCGTAGGTCGGCACAGTACTCCCCCCCTTTGGAGTCCAAGCACGTGCCCGATGCGTGTAGTATGCAGGGAGGCAGCTGCTGCTACGCCGGTGTGGACCAATGACTCGGTCGTAGGGCTGCGATGGACTGCTTCATTACACGGGCCCGGAACCAGGTGGCTTTGTCAGCTGCGGTGGTCCGGTGCTCTTGTCGTGGCTAAGCTGGCTGTTGAGGGTATGGAGACAAGGCCTGATGCGAAGGCTCCTTTCTTCTAAGGCTGCTTGTGTTCAGCTCAGTCGGGGTCACCAATGTAAGGAACGTATGTTCTTTACTAAAAGTGGAAGTACTTCCGCCGAGCTAGGTGTTATCTGCTCGGGGACCAAGGCCCAACTACCAATCTTGGTTCTTTGTATATATACTTAGTGGCGACGAAAACTCTGATATCGCGATGTAGGATATCGATGTCACGCATTACGTATGGAGCGTTGTTTACTACGCCAATTCTGCTGACGCTGTATTTGTGTCGACTTGTAGGTCATGTCGTAGGTCGGCACAGATTAATGTTTTTTTATTTGTGGTATCCTGGACTGGCCTTATGGAACAAAAATTAAATCGCCTTTTAAACTAAAAAAAAAAAAATTCCGAAAATACAATTTAAAAGCTCATTTAATCAAGTTCCAAATTCAGAGGTTTCCTTTTTTTATTCTATAATTTTATGACTCTGTAAATGGCCCTGAATTACTGCATACCTGCTTGTTGGTCAAAATTTCAAAGTCCCATTTTTACTTGTCCGCTTCGCGTGAAATGCCCCATATAAAACCACTGAATGATATTGCCAATACATATCTTTCTATGCCAGCAACTTCTGTGCAGTCGGAGAGGGTGTTTTCAGCAATGGGCAACATCCTTTATAATCGGAGAAGTCCGCTGCAGTCTGACGCTGATGTTATGCTTTTTAAATGAAAACTTTAAAATCAACGAATAGTAAAAAATTAAATTTTTTGTCACAATAGTAGCTCTGGGCGCATGTTAAGACTTCATACATATATTTTTCGTTTTTCTGTTAAATAAATATTAAAATTATAATTTTGTATCTTTTTGTAATGTTTTGCAATGTCCATTAAATGTTATAATATGGTAAATTTTTGATTTAGAAGATAATTTAAAAAAAGAACAAAATTATGCACTATTTCCGGTGATTCACCGGTTATCAATCGGTTAAGTTAAATTCACCGGTGATTTCTCCGGTGTTATAATTTCGCTTCGGTGCCAAGCCCTAACTGAGGTGACTCTGAAAGATTGTGAATATTTGTCAGTGTGCGTGCGACGCGCGTCGGTACAGGGCGGGGCGGGTCACGCACACATAGTAGCCACGCCGTGCGTTTGTTGGAGGATTACATACTTCTCTCTTTCTTCTATGCTAAAACTGCCAAATTTGATGTCATTTTGGTGTTCAGGATATTCCTCAACGGATTATTATATTTTTAGCCTGGCGAATTGCCTATTGAGCTACATATATAATATCTCAAAATGAGCAGAGCTTTGAATATAAATGTAATAAATCTCTTTCGAAATTT
Source organism: Glyphodes pyloalis (assembly GCA_037074685.1). Taxonomy (NCBI): domain Eukaryota; kingdom Metazoa; phylum Arthropoda; class Insecta; order Lepidoptera; family Crambidae; genus Glyphodes; species Glyphodes pyloalis. Next base: position 15,077,606 of record JAYKKO010000014.1, on the reverse strand, counting down.
ATTATCTATAAATCATCTTGTATATTTTTTCAAATTAATATTGTGACTAATAAAATATCGTCTAGGTAGCTAATAAATATACCAGTGCCAACTTCCTAAAAAGCGTTCATGATGCTCTGAAATACTGACGGTGCATCACACAGGCCAAAAAGCATTCGTCTTTATTCTAAATTTACCGCCAAGGGTCAAAATTTGTTTTGGGTATCAATTTTTCATGGACTTTAATTTGATAGTCTCCGTCTAATGACGTTAAGTATTTACAACCTCCAAGTTTAACTATAAGATCTTCGACAGTGATATATAATATGGCTAGTGTTTTTCTTTTCATTGTAATTTTATTCAGGCAATAATAATAATCCATATGCGTGTTTTAGTAGAGATTTGTCAGTCGATAATACTGCCATTGTATATGGAGAACTCTTTTTTTAAATACTATGAATGAAAATATCTTTTATTTACTTGTAGTTGATTATGATCGATAAAAAATACTGTTTAAGTGTGGGAATCGTTCAACGCAAGATGTGTGACCTGACATTTGTTAATTTTTCAATACAGTATAGGTACCTAAAATAAATTTTTTGATTAAAGGTGTTCAATAACAAGAATTTAATTGTTTGCTAAAATTATGTTTTGTTTTTTGTAAAACCTATTAAATTAAAATATAGTTCTTGCAAGGCATTTCTTACTCTTTAATCTTTCATTTACTAAAAGAGCACGCGCTTTTTCTAAGTAATGTTCGATGCCAATCGTAGCACTCACAAAATTCATCTGGCTGAATTGTTTACTGAAAACCACAAGATAGCCGCCACACCACTGTTTCCTAGTTTTTTGTGAGATCCAATGGTGAGTCTGCACGAGACCAGAGCAGGCAACACATTGATTTTTATTCAATAAGTATCAAGAAATCAAAAACGTTTACAATCAGAAAAAATATTTTGATTTTAGCTAACTGTTTTAAAAGGATTTATTTAAAAGATAAAGTGATAATAGAAGAAGTTTTATGTATCATACGTACACATTATACTACAGAAAAGCCGAAAAACTCTACATTGCACCCGTTCGAAGCCAGTGGCGATCGCTAGTCATACATGTAATCGTAAAGGAGTGAAATGTACATTCAACATTTCAAATCGTTTTATATGTAGGTATTATGATAATAAAACCGAGGACGAATCCTAGTTTTTAGATTGTTTGTCTGTTTGTACGTGCACAATAAACTGAAAACCGACCAAGTGCGAGCCGGACTCGCAAATGAAGGGTTCCGTAGCAGCATATAACATTATATAATAGTTTATGGTTGGCTTAAAAACTGAACTCCGACACTTTACCACTTTCGCGCAAACAATTTTGACCGTTTAACTGTTATTTGTTTGGTGCAGCGAACGTGACGTGCGACGAGGACCACTTCATGCAGTGCGACAAGAACAGGTGCCTGCCGAAGAGCTGGGTCTGCGACGGATCTAAAGGCATGTGCATTGGGTGTACACCTGTCCACAGTTTAACGAACGTTATAGTATTTGTTTGTCTGAAGTTTAAGTATGCATGGAATGACGAGCGTTAAATCAGTTTACTAAGAATATTCATTTGTCAACATTACCATATAATAAAAAAAAAGATGTTATTTGACACATTCGTCTATGGTCAACCCGTAAGTTAAACTTTAAAATGCAGCCCTTCTTACTTTTGACATTCGTGTTTATTTAGAACAAGATAACGAGTCAAGAAATGCCAACTTTAGTAGTTAATTGCAAACGAAATTTAGTTCTTACTGCCCGACAATTCGTGTGTATAGAGTTGGGATTAAGTACTCAAATTCAAGAAATCCCACGGAATCCTTGAAAAGCTTTAGAGCACCAAAAGCTTAAGCTTTAGCGCGCCGTGTTTTGTGGTAAGTATTTCATTGTTCATGTCATGTGTTCATTAAAATGTTTTATATAAAAATAAATTGTATAGGTGCTTAAAAATATGATTTTCCTTCCTGGACTAAAACCGAGGTAAGTCCGGGAACGCCTTGATGGTCTTTTGTTTTAAGTAACGGGTTACGACCCCGGTAGTAACGTAACGTAACGTAACGTGTGTTGGCGGTGTCCCGGCAGACTGCTCGGACGGGTCGGACGAGTCGGAGGCGGCGTGCGCGCGCACGGCGTGCAGCGCGGAGCAGTTCGCGTGCGCGGGCTCGCGCCGCTGCGTGCCGCTGGCCTGGCGCTGCGACGCCGCGCCCGACTGCGGGCCCGCCGACACCAGCGACGAGCAGGACTGCGGTAACGACAACACTTATTATAACGACACACTTTTATTTCATCTAATCTGACAAATTTCAAGTTTGTATATTGTGACTAATCAGTCAATCAGTGGGAGGTATTCCGCTTAATAATTCATTATATTAAACTAATTAAAAATCATAAATACATATATTGTGGACACAAAAATAAACTGAAATACTGACTCAGATAATTGAAAGATCCAGATAACACTTTATCTAAAGAAAAAAATTGTCACTTATGTCTCATGTACAAAACATGTAAGGGACGTTGTTGTCCTTAGAATAAGGAAAGTATAGAAACCGCGTCATGACAGAAACAATGTAACCGTCCACCCCAAAATAATTTTTTTCAACATCGTTTTGACGTTTAACAATTTAAAAATGAGTTTTAATATCTATTTATTCTTTGGTAATGTAGCAAATGTCGATTTTAATATCGATAACATGTAAGTGATAACAATATGGATGGTGAAGAAATAGGGATATTTTTCTTCTGTCGATATAAAAATAATGAATACATATATAAGTATCAGGCTTTAAAACATTGACCTGAGTCCAAAGTAAACAATTTAAGCACTTGTATTATGGAAACCAAAACCAACGGTGGAAACAGCCCTGCTTTCCTTCATAATTGCCACCATAGTAGTACTAACTTGCTAGGATGAAGAAGACTACAAGAAAGTAGTTGAAGAATTTAAGTTTTGTTAATGACTGTAAATGCTATGAATACCAAAATGTATCAGCATATCGACACACTTGATATCGTTTATGATGTTTGCATAAGTATACGAAAAAATAAAATGACAGTGCTACCAAAATTTATTATAAAAAATATATTTTTTTAAGCACTCTATGACAGCAAAATTAACGATTTGTGTAAAATTAAAACTTTTTGCTAACAAATGACATGTAGTTTAGTCCAACCATTGATCAGAGGATCTCAATCTCATATTACTTTGCAGTTTACTTTATTGAATTTCGCCCTGCAATGGGATTCTGTTTTCACATGTCCTGTAACAAAATACAAATTAAATAAAGTGAATTTAGACATGTTTATATTTATATATCTCGTGAATCATACTTGTTCAATTTATGTCGAACTAAATCAAAAATTTCATACGATGCAATAGGTACATTATGCCATTGCCGATATTTTAAGAGTCATGGCACCATTTTTTACCACTCTTGATAAATTCTTATTTCGCGATCTAAAAGTTAATGTGTTCGAAAATTTTATCGACAAGTACGATGTAATTTTTTTCATTGGCATTGGCATTTTTTCACATCACTACAGCAATAAATATGCAAATAATGCTATATTTTATCTTCTAAAAGATCTCAAAGATTTGAAAATTTGGTTATTATTGCGCCTTTATTTAGGGGAAATTAAAAATCTTAAAGATTAACAAGCATTTTCTAAAGCGTTGGCTCATTTTTACAACATAATATGCAAATGTTTTTGCGAAACTTACCGATGAAGACAATGATATTTAAATGAAGACGATATTGAATAACTCTCGTTATTTTTTAAATCACAAACTTAGTAACCACCATGGTCTTTGAGATACAGTTATCCTTGTCCGCAATTATAATAATTATTTGTTTTTATTGAGTTTTCATACATCATTTTGCTACACAATTAGAAAATCTTGTTTTAGTGAAATTCAGTTTGACAATTCAATGTCAGTTTATTCAAATACGAGATAGGGATACCATAGAACCTGTCACAAGTATGCACTAGTTTTTAAGAATACTAATATTCATAAGTATGACTATTAGTGAGCCGTATTCCCATTTAAAATATAAGAGTACATAAGCTAAAAACCAAAAACTGTTTTCGTTTATACTTAATAGTTTTATTTAATAGTGGCACGGTATTTTGAAATATTAAACATTTAATATGAAATATTTAATTTATTAGGTGTGTGGAAATGTTGTTGCGTAATGGATGCGCAGATGCAAAATATATATCAAACCATGTTAAAACATGGTTTATGATAAAGTTTGTATCGATTAGTAGCACTATTCTGGAAAATATGAAATACTAATAAATTAGTAACATATATACATAGGAATAAAATAAAGCGTTTAGTAAATAGTTACGAATATAACAAATACTGTTAAATACTAGAAAGTGATTTTTCAATAATGGCCCATCACTGATTAAAATACGGCCATTAAAATTAGTCGTATTTGAAATTGAATGTATTTTCAATATGGTAACGTTCTATTGGCAGTCTATGGTTGGACTCCAACTCCGGAGTCCAGTCCATAGATTTTCTATCTGCAGATGCGGACTCCAATACAAGCTTTGAGTGGTTTTTGTTTCAGTCACACAAGGTGGCGCTGCATGGCTAGATGTGAATAAGACAGCTACGTCCCAATTGCGGTTTTTAGCGTTACATCTAGGAATATAATATATCTATGTTGTTGTCACATATAAAGAGAACTGTTAAAATACTTGAAGTATCTGAACGTCCGTTTGGGAAGTTTGAATTGTTTGTGTGGGGTTGACAGTTGATCCTATATACATTGAAACGCACTGGTTTTTGCGCTATCTCTACTCCTACATCATCTCATAATCGATAAATAAATATCAATGAAGTTGATGATCATGACTATTAGTATGTAATAAAGTCTCCCCCCCAATATTCGTTAGCTAATTAAGTCTCAACTCAACTCAAATATTTCTTTATTCAAGTAGGTTACATGTAACACTTTTGAATCGTCATTGAATAGTGCAAAGTGATTCTTCTTCCGGTTCGGAACCTATATCTACCGAGAAGACACCGGTAAGAAACTCAGCAGATTAGTTACAGTAGCTGTATCTATCTTATAGCTATGTGTAGAACACTTTGGACCTAGTGACGACCTCCGTAGCCGAGAGGCAAGCGTGCCGGACATTGGCGTCGCGCCATCTCTGAGGTTCCGGGTTCGATCCCCGGTCGGGTCAATATAGGAAACGAACTTTTCTATATTGTCTCGGGTCTGGATGTTGTGGTACCGTCGTTGTTTCTGATTTATGTAACACAAGTGCTTTAGCTACTTACCACAGAATCAGAGCAATGTATGTGATGTTGTCCAATATTTATTTATTTATTTATTTATTTATAGTGATATAGTTTTATTTTGATGTCTGAAAAAACATTTAGTATTATTTTATTTTAAGAGGTAAACTGGAGCAGACCAATCCCCAAAGGTGGCAAAAAGTAAAGAGTATATTACGTTGTGCAGTGCCGACGGAGTGCGACAGCAACATGATGTTCAAGTGCTCGAGCGGCGGCGGCGCGTGCGTGCCGTGGGAGTACTACTGCGACGGACACGCCGACTGCGCCGACGCCAGCGACGAGCGCGCCTGCCGCGCCGCCTCGCCGCCGCCCACCGCGCACACTGCGCACGACGCGCACGACGCGCACGACGCACACGGCACGCACAGGTACAGCGATGGCTACACATTATTGTTATTGATTTTATACCTGTTACAATTTGGTGGTTATAATGTTATCGTTTATTCAAATTTCAAATTTCTTACATACTTTTTCACAACTCAGAATCTGACGTCTAGAGAAGTGACCAATTTTAATGTGCATAGATTATCTGCCATGTAATGTCCGACCATTTTATGAATTTTGTTTTTCGTCTTTGCAGTCATCCCAATCAGTATGACAACGATAAAGGAGGATTGTGTGAGGAACACGAATTCCAGTGCAAGAACAGCGAATGTATCAGAAAGGTAAGATTTTACATTCCACTACAATTAATTTCTATCGCAAAAAAACAATTTACATTCAATCACGATATCATTTTTTGACGATTTTGGTATAAATGATAACATTATAGTTATATGCAATTGAAGTTTGGAGTTTATTTGTATTAGGAATTCTGGTGCGACTCTCGCGTGGACTGCCTGGACGGGTCGGACGAAGCGGACTGCGAGTATTCGACCACTAGTCGGCCCCTCCCCACGTCCTCCGCGGCCCCCAGCGCCCCCGCCGCCCCCGAGGCCGCCGACGACTGCCCCGCCCCGGCGCTGCGCTGCGACAACGGAACCAGATGCGTGCCCTTACTGCTGCAGTGCGATGAGAACGCGGACTGTGAGGACAACGCTGATGAGACTGACCGATGCGGTTAGTTATTTGTTCGTTTGTGTACTGAGAAATTCATAACCACGATATTGGTTCATATCCGGCTCGAAGGACTTATTTGAGTTTGCATTTGGAGAAAATAAAATGTTAATGTCGTATGCAGGGGAGCCGATGTGCGAGGTAGCGGCCTGCTCCCACACGTGCCACGAGACACCGCGAGGGCCCGTGTGCGCGTGTCCGCCGCACCTGCACCTGCAGCGCGACCAGCTCACCTGCGCACCGCTGCACACCTGCACCGAGTGGGGCGTCTGCAGCCAGGTACGTGCGACACTTACTAGCAGCTGCACCTGCAGCGCGACCAGCTCACCTGCGCGCCGCTGCACACCTGCACCGAGTGGGGCGTCTGCAGCCAGGTACGTGCGACACTTACTAGCAGCTGCACCTGCAGCGCGACCAGCTCACCTGCGCACCGCTGCACACCTGCACCGAGTGGGGCGTCTGCAGCCAGGTACGTGCGACACTTACTAGCAGCTGCACCTGCAGCGCGACCAGCTCACCTGCGCGCCGCTGCACACCTGCACCGAGTGGGGCGTCTGCAGCCAGGTACGTGCGACACTTACTAGCAGCTGCACCTGCAGCGCGACCAGCTCACCTGCGCGCCGCTGCACACCTGCACCGAGTGGGGCGTCTGCAGCCAGGTACGTGCGACACTTACTAGCAGCTGCACCTGCAGCGCGACCAGCTCACCTGCGCACCGCTGCACACCTGCACCGAGTGGGGCGTCTGCAGCCAGGTACGTGCGACACTTACTAGCAGCTGCACCTGCAGCGCGACCAGCTCACCTGCGCGCCGCTGCACACCTGCACCGAGTGGGGCGTCTGCAGCCAGGTACGTGCGACACTTACTAGCAGCTGCACCTGCAGCGCGACCAGCTCACCTGCGCGCCGCTGCACACCTGCACCGAGTGGGGCGTCTGCAGCCAGGTACGTGCGACACTTACTAGCAGCTGCACCTGCAGCGCGACCAGCTCACCTGCGCGCCGCTGCACACCTGCACCGAGTGGGGCGTCTGCAGCCAGGTACGTGCGACACTTACTAGCAGCTGCACCTGCAGCGCGACCAGCTCACCTGCGCGCCGCTGCACACCTGCACCGAGTGGGGCGTCTGCAGCCAGGTACGTGCGACACTTACTAGCAGCTGCACCTGCAGCGCGACCAGTTCATGTGCCTTTATTTTAACTGTATATTTTTAGACAAATTAAATTTGAAACAATGAATTACTCGTAACTAATTCAGTTCATTTCTCACAGACGTGCCAGCCGCAGAAGAACCGCTACAAATGCACTTGCTACGAAGGATATCGGCTTGCTGACGATGGATTTACATGCAAGAGCACTGGTAATAACTTTTTTTTATGCTATACACAAAAAATGTACAGAAAAAAGAAAAAAGTTTTTCATAAAATACGAAAAGAGATATATTCATATCAGGCGTGTTCAATGTGAGGACGTTCAACAATTAGTAAATATATTGTAACAAACTGTAGAAGAAAACCAACAAATCTAATTGAAAAAAGAATGAGCCTTCATTGTGTCTCCTTCTTTTTGAGACAGGATTTTTTTTATTAACTGTGTTATTGTGTTCCTGCGTGTGAGTAAGGTTTTCAAAGCTCCTGGGGGGTGCTACATTAGTAGCAGGGGTCAAACCTTCAAGGTGAGAGCGACAAGTCCAGTATAAGCTTTATTATGCTGTACTTGTCGCCCATAAGCTAGGAGCTCATTACCACTTAACATCAGGTGGGATGAGGTCAATCTCGAGGTGTGTCACAGACCAAGCTTGTACAGTTATTGTGTTGGGTGTGTGCATATAGCCGGGTCTGGGTCCCAATGCGTGTGTGTGTGTCGCAGTGAACGCGACGCCGCTGCTGGTGTTCAGCAACCGGCACGAGGTGCGCGGCATCGAGCTGCCGTCGCTGACGTCCCGCGCGCTGCTGTCGTCGCTCAAGAACACCATCGCGCTGGACTGGTACCTCGGCGACGGCCCGCCGCGCCTCTACTGGACCGACGTCGTCGACGACAAGATCTACTCCGGCACGCTGCACGGCACCGGTCACTATACACCTCCACTATATATACATAGATTAAGCTTTTTGTTTGGGGTCAAATGTTCTGCACCATGAAAAAGACTAAAAGTCTTTTTCAAACAGATAGAATATAGATATCTTCATAATAATATTTGACGACATGTAGCCGAGAAACGAGTCAAACTTTGGCGTCGCGCCATCTCTGAGGTCCCGGGTTCGATCTCCGGTCAGGTCTATATGGGAAACAAACTTTTCCATATTGTCCCGGGTCTGGATTGTGTGTTTCTGGTTTCTGTAACTCCACTTGAGTTAAGCTACTTACCACAGAATTAGAGCCATGTATGTGATGTCCAATATTTTTTTTATTTGAGTTTGGTTAGTGTAAGATACTAATAAAAGAATCCAGTAGTTACTCAGAATGTTTAACATTTAAAGTTTATATTACTCAAATTTTGTTTTTATTTTAACTTTTGTGTTATCCACGAGCGTCAATGAGTAATTTCTAACGAAATTAATGTATGATTTTCATCTTGCTGTCTTTCTTATAGCTTTTTGCAAAAACAAAATTCTTTTCATCAGGTAATTTAACTATTCTGGCAGAAAAGAACCAGCAAAGAAATATTACCATCCTTAATTGAAAAGTGAAAGGTAAACGGTGTTGTTGTGTTGGTTGCAGCCCTGAGCGGCATCGAGGTGGTGGTGGAGCAGGGCCTGTCGACGGTGGAGGGCATCGCGGTCGACTGGGTCGCCAAGAACCTCTACTGGGTCGAGAGCGGCCTGCATCAGATCGAGGCCAGTCTCTTACCTAATTTTTTCTTTATCAGTCCCTCTCTGTTTTTCTCTCTCTTACTCCGACTCCTAGCCCATTGTTTATACCCCCTTATTCTTTAACGACAGAGGCGATTCCGATACGGAAAGCTTTTGTTTTGAAAAAGACAAACTTTGTCTTTTTTGTCTGACTAAGCCTTAAATCTGAATTCGAATTTGTTTGAGATGTTCCGCGGATATGGGATCAAATTTTCTTAATTTGCCTTACATGTTTCCTCTCTCTTAAGTTTCTCTTTCTCGGAACCATTTGAAGTATCAAGTGACTAAACATACGTTTTAGAATTTATGAATTTTAATATTTTAGGAAATTGACCTCATTAGTTTTAGCCTGTGCTAATATCATTAGTTCCTGCGTCGACAATATAAATAATTAATAACAAAGGCGTCACACAATCAAATCTGAAATTAAGGTTTTTAGTTATTATGAGTGCCAGGCGACGGATATAACGGTGCGAGCTAATTTAGAAAAGCGTGTTTTGTAAATTGACCTGAACTAGTCTTCTGATTCCTTTTTATTTCACATGCTATAAGCATATAAGCTAGTAAAAATAATATGAATGCCATTATGCACCGTGTGTGCTAGTACCGAAAGCTGTTTGTCCCCCGGCAGGTGGCGCGGCTGGACGGGCAGTACCGGCGCACGCTCATCTCCGGAGACATGGACAGCCCGCGCGCCATCGCCGTCGACCCGCGAGTCGGTGCGTACACTACTACATTCAAATTTATACTTACTACTTACATTTATAGTTATTTTTACCACTTCATAGAAAACACATTCTTATTATAAAAAGTGATATTCTTTGAACGGTTCGAGTTATGGAGCTATCATTTTTGGTACTTTTTTGTGTTGGTTCCTGTGAGCCAAACTAAAAAAAGTTACTTATTATCATTGTGGTTGGTCAAGTATTTCTAATATACATTAAGCTTATTTCAAGTAAAACCAAAACCAACACTCGGACCACAATATATGCTTAATGCAAATACATTTATACACTACCCACTTACAGAACGAATTTAAAATGGTCGTCTCGCGAATATGCAATCTGGATGTAGAGTGACCCTCGCTTCAACGGCCAAGAGCTCTAACCAGCGTTCCCTTGTCCAGTCGTCTGTATGTGTTGTGTGTGTGTGTGTGTCCAGGGTACCTGTTCTGGAGCGACTGGGACGCGGCAGCAGCACGCATCGAGCGAGCGTCGTGCGCCGGACGCGACCGCCGCGTGCTCGTGCGTGTGGGCGAGCTCAGCGGAGGAGCCTGGCCCAACGGCGTCGCCCTGGACCACCTGGCCCACAGGCTCTACTGGATCGACGCCAGGTACCCTGCTCACAGTGCGCGTGGGCGAGCTCAGCGGAGGAGCCTGGCCCAACGGCGTCGCCCTGGACCACCTGGCCCACAGGCTCTACTGGATCGACGCCAGGTACCCTGCTCACAGTGCGCGTGGGCGAGCTCAGCGGAGGAGCCTGGCCCAACGGCGTCGCCCTGGACCACCTGGCCCACAGGCTCTACTGGATCGACGCCAGGTACCCTGCTCACAGTGCGCGTGGGCGAGCTCAGCGGAGGAGCCTGGCCCAACGGCGTCGCCCTGGACCACCTGGCCCACAGGCTCTACTGGATCGACGCCAGGTACCCTGCTCACAGTGCGCGTGGGCGAGCTCAGCGGAGGAGCCTGGCCCAACGGCGTCGCCCTGGACCACCTGGCCCACAGGCTCTACTGGATCGACGCCAGGTACCCTGCTCACAGTGCGCGTGGGCGAGCTCAGCGGAGGAGCCTGGCCCAACGGCGTCGCCCTGGACCACCTGGCCCACAGGCTCTACTGGATCGACGCCAGGTACCCTGCTCACAGTGCGCGTGGGCGAGCTCAGCGGAGGAGCCTGGCCCAACGGCGTCGCCCTGGACCACCTGGCCCACAGGCTCTACTGGATCGACGCCAGGTACCCTGCTCACAGTGCGCGTGGGCGAGCTCAGCGGAGGAGCCTGGCCCAACGGCGTCGCCCTGGACCACCTGGCCCACAGGCTCTACTGGATCGACGCCAGGTACCCTGCTCACAGTGCGCGTGGGCGAGCTCAGCGGAGGAGCCTGGCCCAACGGCGTCGCCCTGGACCACCTGGCCCACAGGCTCTACTGGATCGACGCCAGGTACCCTGCTCACAGTGCGCGTGGGCGAGCTCAGCGGAGGAGCCTGGCCCAACGGCGTCGCCCTGGACCACCTGGCCCACAGGCTCTACTGGATCGACGCCAGGTACCCTGCTCACAGTGCGAGCTCAGCGGAGGAGCCTGGCCCAACGGCGTCGCCCTGGACCACCTGGCCCACAGGCTCTACTGGATCGACGCCAGGTACCCTGCTCACAGTGCGAGCTCAGCGGAGGAGCCTGGCCCAACGGCGTCGCCCTGGACCACCTGGCCCACAGGCTCTACTGGATCGACGCCAGGTACCCTGCTCACAGTGCGAGCTCAGCGGAGGAGCCTGGCCCAACGGCGTCGCCCTGGACCACCTGGCCCACAGGCTCTACTGGATCGACGCCAGGTACCCTGCTCACAGTGCGAGCTCAGCGGAGGAGCCTGGCCCAACGGCGTCGCCCTGGACCACCTGGCCCACAGGCTCTACTGGATCGACGCCAGGTACCCTGCTCACAGTGCGAGCTCAGCGGAGGAGCCTGGCCCAACGGCGTCGCCCTGGACCACCTGGCCCACAGGCTCTACTGGATCGACGCCAGGTACCCTGCTCACAGTGCGAGCTCAGCGGAGGAGCCTGGCCCAACGGCGTCGCCCTGGACCACCTGGCCCACAGGCTCTACTGGATCGACGCCAGGTACCCTGCTCACAGTGCGAGCTCAGCGGAGGAGCCTGGCCCAACGGCGTCGCCCTGGACCACCTGGCCCACAGGCTCTACTGGATCGACGCCAGGTACCCTGCTCACAGTGCGAGCTCAGCGGAGGAGCCTGGCCCAACGGCGTCGCCCTGGACCACCTGGCCCACAGGCTCTACTGGATCGACGCCAGGTACCCTGCTCACAGTGCGAGCTCAGCGGAGGAGCCTGGCCCAACGGCGTCGCCCTGGACCACCTGGCCCACAGGCTCTACTGGATCGACGCCAGGTACCCTGCTCACAGTGCGAGCTCAGCGGAGGAGCCTGGCCCAACGGCGTCGCCCTGGACCACCTGGCCCACAGGCTCTACTGGATCGACGCCAGGTACCCTGCTCACAGTGCGAGCTCAGCGGAGGAGCCTGGCCCAACGGCGTCGCCCTGGACCACCTGGCCCACAGGCTCTACTGGATCGACGCCAGGTACCCTGCTCACAGTGCGAGCTCAGCGGAGGAGCCTGGCCCAACGGCGTCGCCCTGGACCACCTGGCCCACAGGCTCTACTGGATCGACGCCAGGTACCCTGCTCACAGTGCGAGCTCAGCGGAGGAGCCTGGCCCAACGGCGTCGCCCTGGACCACCTGGCCCACAGGCTCTACTGGATCGACGCCAGGTACCCTGCTCACGCCAGGTGCCTACCAGTCAAATGACATGCTAACAAATGTGTATGATGTGGCAGGTCAGACGCGATCCACACGACGACGTACGAGGGGTCGGGGTACCGCGAGGTGCTGCGCGCGCACGCTGCGCTGGCGCACCCGTTCGCGGTGACGGTGTTCGAGTCGCACGTGTACTGGACCGACTGGCGCAGCAACAGCGTCGTGCGTGCCAACAAGTGGAACGGCTCCGACGTCGCCGTCGTGCAGCGCACGCTCACCCAGCCCTTCGACATCAAGGTACAACCCCAATACTCGTTTAAAGGCATATTCAGGTTTAAAATAAGATTATCTCATAGACATCTTGCACAATCCATCTTAAAGATTTGTATTTATTTTTCTCTATTTTACCCAATACATATATCATTCTAAAATCGACCAAATAATAAATGAAAACAAAAAATCTTGCTCTTCCTTCCATTACCCTCCACCGATACCAAAAGAAATCTACACGTTGTTTGTGTACGTCGATATCAAACTTAGGAAATGTCAAAAAGTAAACTCTAGACTGCACATTAATTCGGCACAACCGGTGCGCGGATGCGCATCTAACATCGTGTTAAACTATAGATTTACTAGATAATTTTAGTTTCCATGATTTTGAAACCAAAATTGATTATTTCTGTAAAAAGTTTATCTTACATCATAAAATGTCTTTAACGTTAACATTTCTGCCAGCGAGTATACATATATGATGTGTGTGGTGTGTGCAGGTGATCCACCCGAGCCGTCAGCCGCCGGCGGCGTCCAACCCGTGCGCTCTGAACGGCAACTGCTCGCACCTCTGCCTCATAGACGCACCCGCGCGTCGCCTCTGCGCCTGCCCGCACCTCATGCGTCTGCAGCCCGACAACCGCACCTGCGCAGGTACCACTGACGTCTAGCGGCAGACTACTGCAACAACTGCTCGCACCTCTGCCTCATAGACGCACCCGCGCGTCGCCTCTGCGCCTGCCCGCACCTCATGCGTCTGCAGCCCGACAACCGCACCTGCGCAGGTACCACTGACGTCTAGCGGCAGACTACTGCAACAACTGCTCGCACCTCTGCCTCATAGACGCACCCGCGCGTCGCCTCTGCGCCTGCCCGCACCTCATGCGTCTGCAGCCCGACAACCGCACCTGCGCAGGTACCACTGACGTCTAGCGGCAGACTACTGCAACAACTGCTCGCACCTCTGCCTCATAGACGCACCCGCGCGTCGCCTCTGCGCCTGCCCGCACCTCATGCGTCTGCAGCCCGACAACCGCACCTGCGCAGGTACCACTGACGTCTAGCGGCAGACTACTGCAACAACTGCTCGCACCTCTGCCTTATAGACGCACCCGCGCGTCGCCTCTGCGCCTGCCCGCACCTCATGCGTCTGCAGCCCGACAACCGCACCTGCGCAGGTACCACTGACGTCTAGCGGCAGACTACTGCAACAACGCATGACCATCAAACTGACGTTACATGCCTAACCCACAACTTAACCTCAAAGAAACTTACTCTGGCAATGATTAAAAATCTTTATCCCTGCGTATTCATAGTGCACGAGAAAGTTCTGCTAATCGGTCGACGCGAAGAGATCCGCGGCGTGGACTGGGATGCGCCTGCGCACACGCTCGCTCCGGCCGTCACCGCGCCGCACCTGGTGGCGCCCCGCTGCCTGCACTACGTGGCGAAGGCGCAGCAGGTCTACTGGGCCGACGAGGTGCGTATTGTAGCTATTAATTAACCATTTCCTGTTATACAAGTTGTTATTCTTGTTGCTAACGATTGTTTGATGTGTCATCAGACGGGTGAGATCAAGCGCACGAACATCAAGGGCGGAGTCCCGCGCACGCTGGTGGAGGGCGGCGGCGAGGGCGGGTCGCTGCTGGCCGTGGACTGGGCGGCCGAGGTGCTGTACTACGCGAGCGGGGAGGCCCTGCTGGCGGCCGACCTGGAGGGCGAGCGCTCCGTGCGCCTGCCGCCCCGCCGCCCCAACCTCACCGCGCTGGCCGTCGACCCGCGCCGGTGACACACGCTTTATATATACATGCACGAGCGATAGACATGCAGTAGTGTTATATGCGAAATCACTCATTTTGTCGGACGGATATTATTATAATTAGTTAGTCATTTATTTTTGTATTAACCGGCACTAAGTCTTTAAATAAATCTATAAAGTTTTTTAATTTGATAAAACGGTGTGTTTGATGCATGGGATAAAAAGCAGGATGTCGTAGGTGTATTTTATGATTTATCAAAAGCGTTTAATTGTGTAGATCATCAAACATTGAAATTGAAGCTGCGGCATTATGGTGTTTTGAACAAATCACTTAGTCTTATTCAATCCTATCTGTCTGACCGTATTCAAAAAGTTAGCGTAAATGGATCAAACTCTTCTGGCGCTCCTCTGTTCATGGGAGTGCCCCTTGAGCGGCCAGTGACGTGTGTCCCTCGTGTCCCAGCGGGCGGCTGTACTGGGCGTGCGGCGCAGGCGCAGGCGGCGAGCGCGTGGAGGGCGGCGCGTGCGCAGGTCACGACGTGCGCGTGCTGCTGCAGGCCGCCGACGACTACAACCTCGCCGGCGTCACCAGTCAGTACACAGCGCTATAAACATATCACTATCGCCGTGTTAGAAAGTATCCGACCATGTCTCTACGATTATTTGAATTAATCCATTGATTCGTAGATGATTCGTTCAAGGAAAAAAAATACAAATCTTATTAAAAAAATTAATCTACTTTTCATCAATCTCTTAACGACTACCCAAATTCATGGCTTCATTTTTCCACCATAAAGTAATCTGAATTAAATTAATTCATTCATTGGACCCGTGTGAACGTACACACAATAGTTAAATGTATTGGAAATTTTCGAAAAAGAGTAGTAGTTGGATTTAAATGTTTGCTCATTACTCAAGAAAGATGCGACTCACAAAAAATATACCGTGTCTGCCTTTGAAACACGTGTTAAATTCTGACCCACCTGTTAGCATTTCATCGGATTCACAAGTGACGACGGCTTATCAGTTTTATTTGATCGTATGACAGGCATGGCGATGGACGTAGAAGAGAACCGGCTGTACTGGGTGAACACAGGCACCGCCACCATCCAGTATCTCGACCTGGAGAATAACCAAGTCACCACCGTGAGTAACATTTTGTTAGAACGACCCTCTAGGAAGAGGATTTAAAATAAATTGAAATAAACACGGAAATAGCTTTGAACTTGAAAAGAGACTGGCGCGATCATTCATGTTAGCACGGAATTTTGGTATTAGAATGCAATAAAATGTTGGTAAACTTATAACTGTCTGGTTGGTTTAGTTTTCCCTGGAGTGGGGGGCACGTCCGACGGCGGTGGAGCTGAGCGGCGAGTGGGCGGTGTGGGCGGACGGCGCCTCGAGCTCGCTGCGCGCCTGTCGCAAGCACGACTGCTCGCAGTCGCGCACGCTGCTGCAGCACGCCGGTACGTCGCACGCTGCGTGCTGCATGCTGCACGCCCTCACGTCGCACGCTGCGTGCTGCATGCTGCACGCCTGCAGGCTTTACATACAATTTGCTACTTGCCAGTTTTTGAAAAAGTATTGTAAAATGTGCGCCCGTTCATTTTATATCCCAAGCAATTCGATTTATCTGGAAATAATCTAAATAAATTATTTCCAAAAATCTTAATTTTGTGTAACACACTTAAAAAGCGCGCGAAAACGCTAAGTCACGTCACTGTTGCAATTATGACGTCAACATCCTAGACAACGAACCGATACGCATAGGAACGACTAAATTTAGATAAACGGAAAATGTTTCAATAAATTCTTAATACGATTAGAGACACAATAATTCAATTTAATCGGTAAAATAATCATTGTGTCGCCACATTAAAATAAATAATTTTCGCCAACAGCTGTCATTTCCGAATTGCAATGGTAGTTTCCGTTTCGGTTATTTTGTTCCACAGATAAAAAAACTAAAATTTATTTTGCCAAAATAAAATACTAACTATGCTTTTAATTAAAAGTAAAAATGTAAAATTATTACTTAACTAATAAGCTAACATATCTAACACTTTTCATATTTTATTGTTAACACTGTCAAGTAGCCAATTGGCTACTTGACAGTTTTTGAAAAAGTATTGTAAAATGTGCGCCCGTTCATTTTATATCCCAAGCAATTCGATTTATCTGGAAATAATCTAAATAACCAGAGAAAAATAAGATTTTGTGTAACACATTTAAAAAGCGCGCGAAAACGCCTAGTCGCGTCGCTGTTCTAATTATGACGTCAACGTCGTTGACAACGAACCGATACGCATAGGAACGACTTAATTAAGATAAACGGAAAATGTTTCAATAAATTCTTTATACGATTAGAGACACAATAATTCAATTTAATCGGTAAAATAATCATTGTTTCGCCACATTAAAATAAATAATTTTCGCCGACAGCTGTCATTTCCGTATTGCAATGGTGGTTTCCGTTTCGGTTCTTTTGTTCCACAGATAAAAAAACTAAAATTTATTTTGCAAAAATAAAATACTACCTATGCTTTTAATTAAAAAGTAAAAATGTAAATGATTACTTAACTAATAAGCTAACATATCTAACACTTTTCATATTTTATTGTTAACACTGTCAAGTAGCCAATTATTAACGATGTACATTATAGCAACATTCGTAATAAAAAATATTAGTTTCGAGTGTTGACCTACCATGAGGCTTTTATCAAATGCCCGTTACACAGATGGGGATCAAATATTTAAATGTTAAATGAATTCGTTATATTATTTTTTCAACACTTGATTTGCAACTAGGGTTTTTATCAAATTATACGGCTAGACATTGAATTTTTGACATATGAGTGGTCATGGAGTATAGTTTTTATTTTTTTCAAGATTGATTAAATGTGTCTTTTCTTGATTAATAAGCAAATATATTTATTTGATTGAGTGATTATCACCAGGCCCAGTGATCTCCCTGCGCGTGTACGACCCGGCGGCGCAGCTGAGCCTGCGCAGCGCGTGCAGCCTGCGCAGGAGTCCGTGCGCGCACCTGTGCCTGCCCGTGGGCGACGCGGACAGCGTGTGCCGCTGCGCGCGCGGCTACGAGGCGCACGGGGACAACTGCACCGGTATGACACTTGTTATAAAACTGCCGTAACTCGGCTCCCATATGGCGGTGAGCGGTTACCAGGCAGCCAATAGACGCCTGCAACACCAGATCAACATGTGCTATGCCATAATTGGGCACAGGCTCCATTCCAGCTATACGAAACGGGCTGTATGTGTGGGACGTGCTAGGTAAGTCACTAATGTTACTGGTAGATATTTTCTAGCTACCGAATAGCATGTGCCGAGGCTTAACGATTTATATAATTTAGTTTTTCAGCCAAAAGTTTGATGTTCGTAGCGCGGATAATTTCGTGACAGAATCACCAAATTCAATCTAATTATTAGCCGGCGGTGTGGTAGTTTCCAAATTATTCCTACTACCACTCCACGAGGCTCGCCGTTTGACCATTGAGTACAGTGTATAATTATGTTTCAGCGATAGACGATGTGGTGGTGTTCTCCCTGAGCTGGGAGGTGCGCGGCGTGCCGGCCAACGAGTCGGCGGCGGTGGTGACGCCGGAGGGGGTCAACGCGGGGCACTCGCTGCTGCCGCCCGTGCCGCAGCTCACCATGGCCAGCGCCATCGACTACCATGCCGGTACACACATTATATATGTCGATGATATAATACTTTACTCCTTATACTAAAAAATGATGCACGGTAATCGAGTTATCTAGATGGTAATAGGATTCTTAGTCCGTAACCTATAAAGAGGAATAACGCGATTTATCCGCGTTATTTCGTAATAAAAAGTATCCTTTATGTGATTCTAGTATGTAATAGGTATAATTATAGACTACATTGTCTTAAACAAATCAATTCAGTAGTTATTGAGTGAAAGAGCAACAAACATCGATACATCTAAACTGTCACGTCGTAAATATTAGTAGGACGTTGTGGTTTACTCCTTGACTTGAGAGACGTATAGTAGTAGTAATATCTAAGGTATCTGGATGACTTACTAAGTCGCCCACTCAAAATTATAAGAAGAAGCTATCATAAGAAAAGGGTGTGCTTTGGCGTTGACGCAATTACGAGGCAGCACCAGCACTATTGGGTTTTTGTTGACCGATAGGACCGCTCTTTGACGAATGGATGAGGACCCATATGTATACATAAATAAATAAACTGTATTTTACTAACATTGGTTATTTAAAAAATGTTACTAACTATATATGGGCCAAGTAGGCCTGAAATAAATGATTTGAATTTGAATAAGACTCTACGTGCTATACGTGCGTAACTAGCTGGATAATATACTAGTGTATGATGATATATTAGGATGTCCAACGTCGATGCTGTTCTAACGCTATTACGTTTTGTGTTTTATTTAGATGACATATTGGTGTACTCGACCCACTATTATAAAGATTTACCACGTTTCCTGTTCAAGCACATTCATTATATTTGATCAAATCATGATACATCATTCAGATCTATTGAATGTGTTGGTACAGAGGGCGAGTGGCTGTACTGGACTGACGGCGAAGGCGGACGCGTGTGGCGCGTGAAACGCGACGGCACCGAGCGACAGTTGCTGGTGCAACAGCACGACCCGCTCGACGCGCAGCCAAACGACTTGATCGCAGGTACACTCCTTCAACACTTTGAGACGCCTGGACATTGTGACAGAAGTGACAAGAAATTGATATATAAGAACACTTGTACTCTAAAACAAGTTTACTGCACGATACACAAATGGCAATATGTGAATAGGTAGTTAGGATGTACAGCGATAGTATAAGACGACCTGTTCACTGCTCGGCGATCGTAAGCAATGTGACTGATGCTCCGGTCGCCGCTTCATCGTAGTCTCCATCATCCTGTAGGTGGCGCTGGCGTCCCGTTCCTCAGAATGGCTGCTTGGTGGCGCTGTTGTTGCTACTTCCGATAAATAACATATTATTTGTATTCAGGTATCGCAGTGGACTGGGTGGGCGGCAACGTGTTCTGGTCCGACCCGCGCCGGAGCGTGCTGCAGGTGGCGCGCCTCGACGGCTCGCACCGCTACGTGCTGATGGACACGGAGCCCACGCCCGTTACTAGTTAGTGTCGCAGAACACTCCTTATCAGACTTGAGCTTTTAGGACATTTTATTATCTACCTATCGTAGAGGATTGTGTGCACTGACTAACTTTATTTTGTTAAATTGTTTTTTCTTACTAATCTTTAAAAGTTTGAACTATTTTTTATTTCTCCTTTTTAGTTCCTTTCCGCTATACTATGTATGTTCTCTCGAAAACTAGTTTTTCGTAATTAAGCATCTACACATATTTATCGTGGATTTTTTTTGCAAATATTAACATTTAAAGAAACTACTGCTAGGCGATGTTCCCACTAGGAATTTAAAAATATTGTACATTTTCGCTTTTTATTTGGTATTTTTCATTATGTTATGTATTGCAATGGTGATACCGGCTATTTCTCTCAATTCCAAATCTGAACCGATTTTGCATAACTATAAGGTCAATGGCATAACGCTGTAAACTTTCTGCAGCATATTATTCCTTATGTCCACGACGGAACGGTGGAACACTTACGTATAGTCTGGCATACATGTTTGGGTAGTGTTGATCTAGTAGATCTGTTCTGAGTGGTTGCGTCGTGCCCAGGCCTGGCGGTGGACGCGGGTCGCGGGTGGATCTTCATGTCGGGCGGCGGCTGGGTCCAGCGTGCGCGGCTCGACGGCTCCGACCGGCAGCTGCTCTACAACGGGACCGCCGTCGCAGACATCGCGCTGGACACCGAGGTTAGACTTCTGCTCTTATGACGATACCATAAGATTCAATATAGAATGAGGCTGTTTCATAACAATGCACGTCACCTTGTCTTAAATGTAAGAAGAAGTATTATGGCTGTAATAGTGACCCTTAAGCAGTCCCACACGTTGCTTTTTACTAAATGTCAATGTTGTTCAAATACAAAAGGATAAATGCATAACAAAAGTACCGGCCATTTCATTTAGTAACCTTAATAAGTATAAACTAACTATCTGTGCTATGTAAGTTTCTTATTATAAATGTATTTAAAACCTGCATATTCCCCTTTACAGTGTTGGTTGCGCTTATATTTCTTGATATGTACATAAAATCTAAAGATCTTCTTTAAAGGGAGCCTGTGCTCCTAACTCACATACGTCAGAATTGATTCCAACATGGAATACTATTTCCTTCCTATCCTTGACCAATCCTTAATTTCAAGAAAGGGACAAAATATAATTACCGAATTAGAATCCGCTTCCGACCTTTTATCAATATGTCAGATAAAACTACATCACCAAAACATGGTGGCTTGAACAAATAATTTGACTCTTCTCTTGAACTAATCGGTGATTGACCTCGGTAGTAATGAGTTCTTATGTTCACGTGTCGTTTGTTCGTATCAGAACGCGCAGGTGTACTGGTCGGACGGGTGGGAGCAGAGTGTGTGGCGCATGCAGTACGACGGGTCGCGGCAGAGGCGCGCCTCCCCGGCCCACGTGCGCGCCTGGACGGCCATAGCCGTGCGCCGCGGCCGCCTCTACTGGCTCGACACGTGAGTCCACTCGCATCTGTGTAGTGCCTCCTCCACACCACTCGCGACATTTAACGCAGTTAGACGAATACGATAGTGTAGAGAGACACTTCGGCTTGACTCGTCGACCTTCACCTCGCCTCGGGCGACTATCATTTGCTGTCGGTTTTTGCATCCTAGTCAAAGGGCATGAGGTTGAAAGAGTGTATAAAGTCATACTTCGGACTTCGCTGGAGTTTGCCGAGAAGCTTCGCGAATAGTGTGATATATGATCTATGAGCAGGCCGTGTGATGTGTGTAGGACGTGGCGCGGCTGTTTGTATTGATTGGACACGTGTGCACAGACACAGTGTAGTGTTGTCTAGGAGCAGTGCGGGTGGTCAATTATCAACGGTCACTGAAGTCTCACTTCATGCAAGGTGATGTGTGGCCGCCGCCTGTATTGGACGTGCTTAAGCTTTGCTCAAAATGTATTGACATACCTTCCCCGCTCAGGTACAACCACGGCAGCGTGATGGTGGCGCCGCTCTCCAACTTGTCGAACTACGCCGTGCTAGCTGATAACATCGGCGACAGCCTCAAGGACATTTTGGTATGACCATTTGTAACCTTAAGCCTTGATACATGAACTATCTAACACAATTTTCAAATTGTTCAATTCCAACTAGTAATTTCTGACATGCCGCAATTTTTACTGTAAATCTTAAGAAAGTACATACTCTAACTTAAGATAATGTGCTCAAGAAACTAGTATTTCAATTCAACGGAAACGATTTATTGCATCAGAAACAATATGTTCTAACAAATTTGATAACAATCCACTAGTGATGCTGGTTTAGAGGTTGTAAAGCATATGTTGGATGCGTGAAGAGAAAGCAAGATGTTTTTTACCTTCGTAACTCATTATTGTATTAATAAAACTCCCGAACTTTATTTTACCATTTTTCCGTTTAATGACATTTTCTCAAGTTGACATATTTTCAAATGTTCTTTTTAAATTCTATCACATAATGTAACCTTTTTTACTCAACAATGTCATTGTTATAATCTGCGATTTGTCAAAGGCTTTTGGTTGTATCTATCATTAAACGTTGCTAATTAAATAACGGCATTAA
This sequence comes from Glyphodes pyloalis, assembly GCA_037074685.1. NCBI lineage: Eukaryota > Metazoa > Arthropoda > Insecta > Lepidoptera > Crambidae > Glyphodes > Glyphodes pyloalis. The sequence continues at coordinate 15,055,126 of JAYKKO010000014.1, read as the reverse complement.
GATATCTCAACAATTGCGTCAAATCTTAAACAATTATATTAACTGGCAAGATTACGGCAAGTTAAAGTATACGGAATAAATTTTTCTGGTGCCCCTCCACTTATGGGAGTGCCCCAAGGCTCAACGTTGGGACCTTTACTTCATAATTAATTACAAATTTTCTGTATTTCTATCCTTTGACTGTCTATAATTTTTTACATAGTTTGTGACGTTCTTCTCTGTATATCAATAGGTTTGGTCACGCGAAGCACAAACGCTCCCGACGGCGAGCAAGTCCGGGGCGGGCAACGCAAGCGAGGAGTACAACACGTGCGCGGGCGGCGGCGGCTGCGAGGCGCTCTGTCTGTTCAGCGGGCGCGCGCGCTGCGTGTGTCCGCACGGCGAGCGCGCGCCCGACGGCAAGAGCTGCACGCGTGAGTACACCCCTACTTACTCGTACCCGTACCCACTCGTGTATACTAGTACTGTTCAGCGGGCGCGCGCGCTGCGTGTGTCCGCACGGCGAGCGCGCGCCCGACGGCAAGAGCTGCACGCGTGAGTACACCCCTACTTACTCGTACCCGTACCCACTCGTGTATACTAGTACTGTTCAGCGGGCGCGCGCGCTGCGTGTGTCCGCACGGCGAGCGCGCGCCCGACGGCAAGAGCTGCACGCGTGAGTACACCCCTACTTACTCGTACCCGTACCCACTCGTGTATACTAGTACTGTTCAGCGGGCGCGCGCGCTGCGTGTGTCCGCACGGCGAGCGCGCGCCCGACGGCAAGAGCTGCACGCGTGAGTACACCCCTACTTACTCGTACCCGTACCCACTCGTGTATACTAGTACTGTTCAGCGGGCGCGCGCGCTGCGTGTGTCCGCACGGCGAGCGCGCGCCCGACGGCAAGAGCTGCACGCGTGAGTACACCCCTACTTACTCGTACCCGTACCCACTCGTGTATACTAGTACTGTTCAGCGGGCGCGCGCGCTGCGTGTGTCCGCACGGCGAGCGCGCGCCCGACGGCAAGAGCTGCACGCGTGAGTACACCCCTACTTACTCGTACCCGTACCCACTCGTGTATACTAGTACTGTTCAGCGGGCGCGCGCGCTGCGTGTGTCCGCACGGCGAGCGCGCGCCCGACGGCAAGAGCTGCACGCGTGAGTACACCCCTACTTACTCGTACCCGTACCCACTCGTGTATACTAGTACTGTTCAGCGGGCGCGCGCGCTGCGTGTGTCCGCACGGCGAGCGCGCGCCCGACGGCAAGAGCTGCACGCGTGAGTACACCCCTACTTACTCGTACCCGTACCCACTCGTGTATACTAGTACTGTTCAGCGGGCGCGCGCGCTGCGTGTGTCCGCACGGCGAGCGCGCGCCCGACGGCAAGAGCTGCACGCGTGAGTACACCCCTACTTACTCGTACCCGTACCCACTCGTGTATACTAGTACTGTTCAGCGGGCGCGCGCGCTGCGTGTGTCCGCACGGCGAGCGCGCGCCCGACGGCAAGAGCTGCACGCGTGAGTACACCCCTACTTACTCGTACCCGTACCCACTCGTGTATACTAGTACTGTTCAGCGGGCGCGCGCGCTGCGTGTGTCCGCACGGCGAGCGCGCGCCCGACGGCAAGAGCTGCACGCGTGAGTACACCCCTACTTACTCGTACCCGTACCCACTCGTGTATACTAGTACTGTTCAGCGGGCGCGCGCGCTGCGTGTGTCCGCACGGCGAGCGCGCGCCCGACGGCAAGAGCTGCACGCGTGAGTACACCCCTACTTACTCGTACCCGTACCCACTCGTGTATACTAGTACTGTTCAGCGGGCGCGCGCGCTGCGTGTGTCCGCACGGCGAGCGCGCGCCCGACGGCAAGAGCTGCACGCGTGAGTACACCCCTACTTACTCGTACCCGTACCCACTCGTGTATACTAGTACTGTTCAGCGGGCGCGCGCGCTGCGTGTGTCCGCACGGCGAGCGCGCGCCCGACGGCAAGAGCTGCACGCGTGAGTACACCCCTACTTACTCGTACCCGTACCCACTCGTGTATACTAGTACTGTTCAGCGGGCGCGCGCGCTGCGTGTGTCCGCACGGCGAGCGCGCGCCCGACGGCAAGAGCTGCACGCGTGAGTACACCCCTACTTACTCGTACCCGTACCCACTGGTGTATACTAGTACTGTTCAGCGGGCGCGCGCGCTGCGTGTGTCCGCACGGCGAGCGCGCGCCCGACGGCAAGAGCTGCACGCGTGAGTACACCCCTACTTACTCGTACCCGTACCCACTCGTGTATACTAGTACTGTTCAGCGGGCGCGCGCGCTGCGTGTGTCCGCACGGCGAGCGCGCGCCCGACGGCAAGAGCTGCACGCGTGAGTACACCCCTACTTACTCGTACCCGTACCCACTCGTGTATACTAGTACTGTTCAGCGGGCGCGCGCGCTGCGTGTGTCCGCACGGCGAGCGCGCGCCCGACGGCAAGAGCTGCACGCGTGAGTACACCCCTACTTACTCGTACCCGTACCCACTCGTGTATACTAGTACTGTTCAGCGGGCGCGCGCGCTGCGTGTGTCCGCACGGCGAGCGCGCGCCCGACGGCAAGAGCTGCACGCGTGAGTACACCCCTACTTACTCGTACCCGTACCCACTCGTGTATACTAGTACTGTTCAGCGGGCGCGCGCGCTGCGTGTGTCCGCACGGCGAGCGCGCGCCCGACGGCAAGAGCTGCACGCGTGAGTACACCCCTACTTACTCGTACCCGTACCCACTCGTGTATACTAGTACTGTTCAGCGGGCGCGCGCGCTGCGTGTGTCCGCACGGCGAGCGCGCGCCCGACGGCAAGAGCTGCACGCGTGAGTACACCCCTACTTACTCGTACCCGTACCCACTCGTGTATACTAGTACTGTTCAGCGGGCGCGCGCGCTGCGTGTGTCCGCACGGCGAGCGCGCGCCCGACGGCAAGAGCTGCACGCGTGAGTACACCCCTACTTACTCGTACCCGTACCCACTCGTGTATACTAGTACTGTTCAGCGGGCGCGCGCGCTGCGTGTGTCCGCACGGCGAGCGCGCGCCCGACGGCAAGAGCTGCACGCGTGAGTACACCCCTACTTACTCGTACCCGTACCCACTCGTGTATACTAGTACTGTTCAGCGGGCGCGCGCGCTGCGTGTGTCCGCACGGCGAGCGCGCGCCCGACGGCAAGAGCTGCACGCGTGAGTACACCCCTACTTACTCGTACCCGTACCCACTCGTGTATACTAGTACTGTTCAGCGGGCGCGCGCGCTGCGTGTGTCCGCACGGCGAGCGCGCGCCCGACGGCAAGAGCTGCACGCGTGAGTACACCCCTACTTACTCGTACCCGTACCCACTCGTGTATACTAGTACTGTTCAGCGGGCGCGCGCGCTGCGTGTGTCCGCACGGCGAGCGCGCGCCCGACGGCAAGAGCTGCACGCGTGAGTACACCCCTACTTACTCGTACCCGTACCCACTCGTGTATACTAGTACTGTTCAGCGGGCGCGCGCGCTGCGTGTGTCCGCACGGCGAGCGCGCGCCCGACGGCAAGAGCTGCACGCGTGAGTACACCCCTACTTACTCGTACCCGTACCCACTCGTGTATACTAGTACTGTTCAGCGGGCGCGCGCGCTGCGTGTGTCCGCACGGCGAGCGCGCGCCCGACGGCAAGAGCTGCACGCGTGAGTACACCCCTACTTACTCGTACCCGTACCCACTCGTGTATACTAGTACTGTTCAGCGGGCGCGCGCGCTGCGTGTGTCCGCACGGCGAGCGCGCGCCCGACGGCAAGAGCTGCACGCGTGAGTACACCCCTACTTACTCGTACCCGTACCCACTCGTGTATACTAGTACTGTTCAGCGGGCGCGCGCGCTGCGTGTGTCCGCACGGCGAGCGCGCGCCCGACGGCAAGAGCTGCACGCGTGAGTACACCCCTACTTACTCGTACCCGTACCCACTCGTGTATACTAGTACTGTTCAGCGGGCGCGCGCGCTGCGTGTGTCCGCACGGCGAGCGCGCGCCCGACGGCAAGAGCTGCACGCGTGAGTACACCCCTACTTACTCGTACCCGTACCCACTCGTGTATACTAGTACTGTTCAGCGGGCGCGCGCGCTGCGTGTGTCCGCACGGCGAGCGCGCGCCCGACGGCAAGAGCTGCACGCGTGAGTACACCCCTACTTACTCGTACCCGTACCCACTCGTGTATACTAGTACTGTTCAGCGGGCGCGCGCGCTGCGTGTGTCCGCACGGCGAGCGCGCGCCCGACGGCAAGAGCTGCACGCGTGAGTACACCCCTACTTACTCGTACCCGTACCCACTCGTGTATACTAGTACTGTTCAGCAACGCGCGCGCTGCGTGTGTCCGCACGGCGAGCGCGCGCCCGACGGCAAGAGCTGCACGCGTGAGTACACCCCTACTTACTCGTACCCGTACCCACTCGTGTATACTAGTACTGTTCAGCGGGCGCGCGCGCTGCGTGTGTCCGCACGGCGAGCGCGCGCCCGACGGCAAGAGCTGCACGCGTGAGTACACCCCTACTTACTCGTACCCGTACCCACTCGTGTATACTAGTACTGTTCAGCGGGCGCGCGCGCTGCGTGTGTCCGCACGGCGAGCGCGCGCCCGACGGCAAGAGCTGCACGCGTGAGTACACCCCTACTTACTCGTACCCGTACCCACTCGTGTATACTAGTACTGTTCAGCGGGCGCGCGCGCTGCGTGTGTCCGCACGGCGAGCGCGCGCCCGACGGCAAGAGCTGCACGCGTGAGTACACCCCTACTTACTCGTACCCGTACCCACTCGTGTATACTAGTACTGTTCAGCGGGCGCGCGCGCTGCGTGTGTCCGCACGGCGAGCGCGCGCCCGACGGCAAGAGCTGCACGCGTGAGTACACCCCTACTTACTCGTACCCGTACCCACTCGTGTATACTAGTACTGTTCAGCGGGCGCGCGCGCTGCGTGTGTCCGCACGGCGAGCGCGCGCCCGACGGCAAGAGCTGCACGCGTGAGTACACCCCTACTTACTCGTACCCGTACCCACTCGTGTATACTAGTACTGTTCAGCGGGCGCGCGCGCTGCGTGTGTCCGCACGGCGAGCGCGCGCCCGACGGCAAGAGCTGCACGCGTGAGTACACCCCTACTTACTCGTACCCGTACCCACTCTGTATACTAGTACTGTTCAGCGGGCGCGCGCGCTGCGTGTGTCCGCACGGCGAGCGCGCGCCCGACGGCAAGAGCTGCACGCGTGAGTACACCCCTACTTACTCGTACCCGTACCCACTCGTGTATACTAGTACTGTTCAGCGGGCGCGCGCGCTGCGTGTGTCCGCACGGCGAGCGCGCGCCCGACGGCAAGAGCTGCACGCGTGAGTACACCCCTACTTACTCGTACCCGTACCCACTCGTGTATACTAGTACTGTTCAGCGGGCGCGCGCGCTGCGTGTGTCCGCACGGCGAGCGCGCGCCCGACGGCAAGAGCTGCACGCGTGAGTACACCCCTACTTACTCGTACCCGTACCCACTCGTGTATACTAGTATTTTCCATTACAATATTTTTCTATGACATGTGACAGACATTCATTCTTAAAAACCAAAAAGAGCGTAATCTTGAAAGTAGTTTTAACTTCAAAAATAAAAGAGTTTCTAATCTAAACAATGGTTTTACTAAATTGTATGCGTTGTATGTTCCAGCGTACAAGTCATTCATAATGTACTCGCGCGTGACCAAGATCGACAGCATCCACCTGAGCGACGAGCGCGCCCTCAACTCGCCCTACCCGCCCATACAGGACAAGTGAGTCACCACTAAATTATATCCACCAAAGGGGAGGGAGTTGATTGCAAATTGTTTGTGACTCAATACTATAAATTGAAAGTGAATAAACAACAAACAAACATTATTCTTTGTTTATTTATTGGCTTGATGGCCTGTTCTTTGAGATGTAGTAACTTATTTTGTATTAAAAGTTTAAAGTAGAATGTACTAAGACTGCAAACCATTCGGATCCATGCGACCACTTATTTTGGAAGCGTGAAGTAGCCGCGTGTGATCTAACGTCCCCTGTGCCTGTACATGTTGCGTGTCGCAGGGAGCTGATGCGCAACGCCATCGCGCTCGCGTACTGGTACGACGAGGCGCGGCTGTTCTACTCGGACATCCAGCGCGGCTCCATCAACACGGTGCACTTCAACGGGACCGGCCACCGCGTGCTGCTCGACCGTGAGACACTTGCAGACTTATTACTTATTGACTTTTACATAATTTCCCGATATAATTAGTTTAAGCTCGTTTCTAGCCTCAATCGGGTCTAATGTGGTCCACGTGGACAAGCCGTTTGACATAGATGCCACTTAACAATCTAATCTAAACAAATACTGATAACTACTGAAGACATTTAGGTACATATTCGACAAATGATAAATAAATAAATAAATTGGGTCAACCATGTTTTTCCTTCTACTACCTTCACACTTTACCTTCTAGGCAAACGCGAATACATCCCAGGCCTCATTTACGCCTTCTTATCAAGCGAGGCTGTGGTCATCGTGAGCCTTGTTCATGAAACATATACAATATTGCAGAGGTGGGCGCCGTGGAGGGCCTGGTGCTGGACTGGACGTCGGGCTCGCTGTACTGGACGTGCGCGAGCGCGGCCGCCATCCGCAGCGTGTCCGTGCGCGCCGCCCTGGACGCGCACGCGCACGCGCACGACGCGGGGGAGGGGGAGGGGGAGGGGGGAGCCCCCGCCGCCGACCGGCCCGCCGCGCCGCGCACTGTGCTGCGCCTGGCGCCGCACGACCGCCCCAGGGGCATCGACATCGACCCGTGCGAGAAGTAAATACAACTCATACCGTACATCGAGCCAATATTTGCAGAGTTCTTTTTAATGTGTACAGGATTGTTTTATAAAACCAAAAAGGTAACACCTATATGTCACATCCATATGTTAACGCAATACCTATAAGAAAATAATACATTCACGGTTCTAATTCTGTAGTAGACGTAGTTTGCTCTGATTTTGGCAACATTAACAAAATGAAGTTCAATTAAACCGTGTAACACTTGTGCGTGTGCATTGTGTTCTAGACGCGTGTACTGGACGAACTGGCGCACGACGCGGCCTTGCATCGAGCGCGCATGGACGTCCGGCCTCGGGCGCACGAGCATCATCTCGCGCGACGTGCTCATGCCCAACGCGCTCGTGCTCGACCACGCCGCGCGCCGCCTCTACTGGGCCGACGCGCGCCTCGACAAGATAGAGCGTGCGCACCTCGACGGCTCGCACCGGCAGGTCTGTACCTGCACGACACGTAGCGTGCGTGACACGCCGCCTCTACTGGGCCGACGCGCGCCTCGACAAGATAGAGCGTGCGCACCTCGACGGCTCGCACCGGCAGGTCTGTACCTGCACGACACGTAGCGTGCGTGACACGCCGCCTCTACTGGGCCGACGCGCGCCTCGACAAGATAGAGCGTGCGCACCTCGACGGCTCGCACCGGCAGGTCTGTACCTGCACGACACGTAGCGTGCGTGACACGCCGCCTCTACTGGGCCGACGCGCGCCTCGACAAGATAGAGCGTGCGCACCTCGACGGCTCGCACCGGCAGGTCTGTACCTGCACGACACGTAGCGTGCGTGACACGCCGCCTCTACTGGGCCGACGCGCGCCTCGACAAGATAGAGCGTGCGCACCTCGACGGCTCGCACCGGCAGGTCTGTACCTGCACGACACGTAGCGTGCGTGACACGCCGCCTCTACTGGGCCGACGCGCGCCTCGACAAGATAGAGCGTGCGCACCTCGACGGCTCGCACCGGCAGGTCTGTACCTGCACGACACGTAGCGTGCGTGACACGCCGCCTCTACTGGGCCGACGCGCGCCTCGACAAGATAGAGCGTGCGCACCTCGACGGCTCGCACCGGCAGGTCTGTACCTGCACGACACGTAGCGTGCGTGACACGCCGCCTCTACTGGGCCGACGCGCGCCTCGACAAGATAGAGCGTGCGCACCTCGACGGCTCGCACCGGCAGGTCTGTACCTGCACGACACGTAGCGTGCGTGACACGCCGCCTCTACTGGGCCGACGCGCGCCTCGACAAGATAGAGCGTGCGCACCTCGACGGCTCGCACCGGCAGGTCTGTACCTGCACGACACGTAGCGTGCGTGACACGCCGCCTCTACTGGGCCGACGCGCGCCTCGACAAGATAGAGCGTGCGCACCTCGACGGCTCGCACCGGCAGGTCTGTACCTGCACGACACGTAGCGTGCGTGACACGCCGCCTCTACTGGGCCGACGCGCGCCTCGACAAGATAGAGCGTGCGCACCTCGACGGCTCGCACCGGCAGGTCTGTACCTGCACGACACGTAGCGTGCGTTCACAATACAAAGACCATTCGCCGTGCGTGCTGGTACTACTATACACCCTTTTTCTGTTTGAGCTTCCTTACAAAAAAGGACTCAAAAGGTAGGTTTTATTATAATAAAGTAGGTAGTTCCGACGAGAAATAATTGCTCACCTCGTACGTGATGCTAATTAAAAGTTTGTCACAAATATTACATTTTTGGCCTGGTATGACATTAGACTTCGATTTTCAGACGGAGCAAAATATGATTCGCATTTCTCAAAGTATTTTTGTTTACCTGTGCGCAGGTGATAATCCGCAGCCGCACGTCGCACCCGTTCGCGATGGCGCTGGCGGGCGACAGCGTGCTGTGGACGGACTGGGTGTCGCGCGGCGTGTTCCGCGCACACAAGCTCGGCGGTGACGTCACGCCGCTGCGTCGCGACACGCCGCGCCCCATGGGCGTCGTCGCCGTGCACCCCCACGACGCGCACTGTGAGTGCTCTGAATTGTTACATCTACCTACCTCATGCGCTCCTGGTACCGACGCCTTGAGATACTTACATTATCAAACATTATACTGCGACGAGCGTGCATGAAAAGATTAATTAATGTGGAAGTAACGATAATTGCCAACCAAGATTTTACATATTAAGTTGGATACTGGCCTTTCGTTTGACTAGAACTTAGGTCTGAGACCTAGTACCTATTGTATGTTATTGACTTCTAAAAGTATTTTCAATTAGAATATTCTGATAAATAGGGCGTAAAAATGTGTACGAGCAAGCAACGTACATTTCGGTGTAATTGGCATTTTTGCACTCTGACCTCGTTTAGAAGTCATCACGGCCAGTTCGCATTTAGCCATCAAGAGCGCCGCGCGTACTCATTTAGTATTATAAGTTTTATATCAAGTTTATAACAAATATACGTCAGTTTTATCATAATCAAGTTTTATCATTTAGCTTCGGCATACCCCGAACATTGGTCCTTCGAGCCTACCGTAAAGGGCGGGACCTTACACGTGGTTCAGTGAACTGTATTCGTGTCATCGTTTCCGCTTCGAACCCTATCGGACAAATTACACGTCAGCGAAAGTGTTGCTGAACAATCAAGGGACTTCAAGACGTTCCAGCATCACCAAGGCAACAAGGTCTTGGGTTATCACGAGTAACCAGGTCAGGTGCGGAGACTACGGTGTTCCCGCAGATCTACACAATCAGAAGTTTTATCAAGTAAGACCAGCCCATTTTATTTAAATCAACATGTCTACTATGGATGATGTTTTGGCTACTCAGCAGCAAGTTGCAACAGCCATTGAACAAGTCTGGACTAACTTTAAAAAAGATGGTTCAGAGAGAAAGACGCTGGAATATTTACAGCGTCGTGTAGACTTGCTAGATAAATATTGGGTCGAATTTGAACATAATCACAGCAGGTTATCAGAGTTCGGTGAACAATCGTCGTACTTTGAAAATAATGAGTTTGAAAGGGTAGGGGAGAGATACAGGGTGATTAGAGCTAACATCCTAGGTTATCAGCAATCTTCATCCATGGATAGGCCTACCACTCCTTTGTTGAAAGCTGCAACTTTCAACTTCTCTTCTGTCGGTAAGACGGCCGACCAGCATCAACTGCCGGCGGCATCAAAGTCGACCGACGTCTATCTGCCGTCACCAGCATCCAGAGCAACGACAAGCAAAACTGACGATATGCTGAAGAAACAGCAAAGCAACTTCAAGGCTTTTCATCACTCTGTGGCAAGTCTAGACATAGAATCTATAACAGAAAAATGGGAATTTGACGACATATTACGTACACTCCAGGCACGTTGGGCGACCATTGATGCCCTTCACTGGGAATTGGATAGCGATTTAGACGAATCCAACAAGAAATATGAAGAAGCTTTCGCAAATTATGAAAGAGAGTATAACAGAATCAAAAAAGATATTAACAAGAAAATGTGGTCTCTGGCGCACAGAGAGAAATCGACGCCGCAGATGGAAATCCCAACTTTCAGTGGTAATTACAACAATTGGGTGTCATTCAAGGATCTTTTTACGGAAATTATACATAACAACCCGACTATGTCTCATGCTCAAAAAATGCAATACCTCAAAACCAAAGTCAGAGGCGAAGCTGAAAGACTGATTCATCATCTATCTGTGAGCTCAGATAACTATATGACATGTTGGGATATATTAAATCAGAGGTTCAACAATAAGAAGCTTTTATTTACGTCACAAATTAATATATTATTAAATCTCCCAACAGTACAACAACAATCAGTGAATCACATCAAACGAATGCACGACTCTACTGTAGAATGTCTCAACGCTATCAAAAACTTAGGGGTCGATGTTAGTACGTGGGACCCTTTGATTGTGCATATCCTATCGCAAAAGTTAGATTCAGATACATTTACCAACTACATTGAATCAGTTAAGCAGCCTAGAGAATTACCCGTATTAAATGATTTTTTAGACTTTTTAGAGGCAAAGTTTACTACTCTCGAGTCATCGCGCAGAAACAATGACAACCCCAATTCAAAAAAACAAGGTATAACGCATCAAGGCAACACGAAATACCCTAGCAACAACCCGTTTCATAAATCTTCATTTAACAAGAGCGCATTCTCTTCAAGTTTGACTGCGCCAGCAGTGCCAGCGTCTAATAGCAAGATAGGCGCGGCAACAGGCAGATATAGATGTTGGAATTGTAAAAGCAACGATCATGGCATATACTTTTGTCAAAAATTCTTGGATTTGTCTTCTTACAATAAACGCAATCTTGTTACCAAACTAAATCTTTGTCAAAATTGTCTTCATAGTCACCCGGGAAAAACATGTCAATCAAATAACCGTTGTCGTGAGTGCAATAAAGATCATAATAGTTTGTTGCACGAATCATTTACGCAATCGGGTAATGCAACGGAAACGGTCAGCGCGGACGTGATGAGTACGTCCAACGTCAATGCTTACTCAGGAAAACATGTAAAAAGTAGTTCACATGTGTCAATACCGCATGAGCTAATAGAAATATTGTTACCAACCGCAATTATCAAGATAAAATCAGCGGATGGATCATATCATACAATGCGTGCTCTTCTCGATCAGGGCTCACAAATCTCATTGATTACGGAGCACGCAGCTCAGTTATTAAGATTACCAAGGACGAAATGCAAGGGAGTCATATCAGGTGTCGGAGATAAAGAAAGCAGCTGCAAAGGGATGCTTAACATCAAGTGCAAGTCGGCTGCTAATGACTTTACATTCGAAACTAATGTATTAATCATGAAAAACTTAATTAAGGACTTACCAAGTTGTACCTTTCAAAATCCAAATTGGTCATACTTAGACAACATTAAGTTAGCAGATCCAGAATTTTATATTAGACGTCCCGTAGATGTACTGTTAGGCGCTGACGTATATTCCACTATCTTATTAGACGGCATTTGTAGGGCGGATTCCACGTTACCGACTGCCCAGCAAACACGATTGGGTTGGATATTGAGTGGCAACGTAAGAAAATTTCAATGTAATATCGTACTGCATGATCTTGAGGATATTCAAAATTTCTGGGAGATTGAAGATATTTTAGAGCCTTCTGATATATCTTCCGAAGACCAACGATGCATTGAATATTATCAAGACACTACAAGTAGACAGGAAGATGGTCGGTACCAAGTCAGATTGCCGCTAAAACAGAATTATCAACAGAATCTGGGTTCATCTAAACACAAAGCCATAGGGCAATTTTATACATTAGAACAAAAATTTATGAAACAAACGGATATTGCACAAGATTACAAATTATTTATTATTGATTATTTAGCTCTTGGACACATGAAACCCGCAAGCGAAAATAGCAATTCGACACTACAATGCTATTTACCTCACCATTGCGTCATGCGACAAGACTCCTCGACGACCAGACTGCGAGTTGTTTTTAATGCGTCAGCTAAAACATCAAGTGGCCAAAGTTTGAATGACGTAATGTGCCGGGGTCCCAACCTACAGCAGGATCTCCAAAGTCTCATTATCAAGTGGAGACAGTACAAATTTGCATTTACAGCCGACATTGAAAAAATGTTCAGGCAAATTTGGCTACATGAGGAAGATCAACAATTCCATAAAGTAATATGGAGAGATCACCAGTCCCAAGAACTACAAGCTTATCAGTTAACTACAGTTACTTATGGCACTAAGGCGGCTCCTTTTTTGGCCATGATGACTCTCAAGCAATTGGCTTACGATGAAAAGGAGAACTATCAAGACAGTTCGGCGCCACGTGTCCTTCAAGAGTGTTTTTACATGGATGACCTCATTCACGGAGAGCATTCGCTACAGCAAGCTAAAAAATTACAAGTAGATATGATCAATCTTTTAAAATCAGGCGGATTTAACCTCAGGAAATGGAAATCCAATGTACCCGAGCTGCTTGAAACCGTTGAAGAAAATAACCAAGATATTTTCGATTTCAAACAAATGGAGTCAACGAAAACATTAGGCCTCGGGTGGAATTCTAAATCTGATAATTTTACATTTCAATCAAAATTAGGCAACAAAACAAAATGGCCCACCAAAAGATCGCTCCTATCGGACATTTCTAAACTATACGATCCGTTAGGTTGGCTCGCTCCTGTGACTTCAAAATTAAAAATCCTATTCCAAGATATATGGAAGTCAAAAATTCAGTGGGACGAAGAAGTACCAAAGACCATATACGAGGAATGGACCAAGACCAAGGCAGATTTAGGTGCCATCAGTGAATATCAAGTGCCTCGATGGCTTGGAACAGCAGAAAATGATTGTATTGAGCTTCATGGGTTTAGTGACGCAAGTATGAAAGCCTATGGATGTGTCATATACTGTCGAATAAACAAAAATAACAGACAATCAATTACTTTAGTCGCAGGAAAAACCAAGCTCGTTCCTTTAAACAAAAAGGTGTCCCTACCCCGTCTTGAATTGAGCGGGGCAGCACTATTATCAAAGTTGATGACCAAGGTTATCTCATGTCTAAACAGCCATGATATCAAGATCTACGGCTGGGTAGACTCAATGGCGGTCTTAGGATGGCTCCATGGTGATGCTGACCGCTGGAAACCTTTCGTAGCGAATCGAGTAAAACAAGTTACAGCCACAATACCATCAGAATGCTGGCGCTACGTTAAGTCAAAGGATAATCCAGCTGATTGCGCCAGTAGAGGTCAAACTGCATCTCAACTAAAGGATCATTCGCTATGGTGGAAGGGACCTGAGTGGCTATCAACATATCAACATGAAAAACCGGCCCATTACACTACAGATCAAGAAATTAAAAAGATAAAAGCAGTAAATGTTGTGCAAGCAAGCAATAATCAAGTAGTAAAGGATTTAATTACAAGAAATAGTTTGTTATCAAAAGCTGCCAGAATATTAGGGTGGGTCATAAGATTTATCAAAAGAAGTAACAAACAAAATTATTTATCATGTGAAGAGCAGCAGAAATCAAAGGAAATTATAATAAAAGCAATTCAGCAAGAAGAATTCTACGACGAAATAAACTCTCTGAAAGCAAACAGGAGTATTAACAGTAAGAGCAAGCTGCTTCAGTTCAATCCAAAACTCGATGAAAATGGAATTCTCAGAGTCGGTGGTAGACTGAAACACGCCAATATAGACCATGAAACGAAATATCCTGCCATCATCCCTGGCAATACGAGATTGGCAGATCTGTTAATCGACGAAGCACATGAGCTCTGTTTCCATGGCGGAGCACGATTAACTACGTCATTTTTGAGACGAAAATATTGGCTCATAGGTGGTATTAGAGCCACGAAAAAACGTATTCGGTTTTGTGTTAAATGCAAGAAACACAATCCAGACCAACCAAATCAATTAATGGGAGACTTGCCGCCGTCCCGATCGAATCTATCACGTCCCTTTTATCACACGGGAGTAGATTACACAGGGCATGTCCTAATAAAAGCCAACAAGGGCCGTGGCATTAAAACCACTAAGGGTTATGTAGCTGTGTTCATATGCATGGCCACTAAAGCAGTCCATTTAGAGTTAGTCTCGGACCTAACAGCTTCCGCATTTTTATCAGCTTTGCGACGAATGACCGCAAGAAGAGGAATGCCAGGCCACATGTATAGCGACCAAGGCCGAAACTTTATAGGAGCTAATAAAACACTACAACAGGAATATGAAACATTATTACACAGTACATTTAGTCAACAGTTTTTATCAGAAATAAACAGTATGGGAATCAAGTGGCATTTCAACGCTCCTTCTTGGCCGTCAGCAGGAGGGCTGTGGGAAGCTGCCGTCAAAAGCCTAAAATACCATCTCAAGAGAGTGATTGGCGACCAAACACTAACTTTTGAAGAGTATAGCACCATCCTAAGCCAACTAGAGGGATGTTTAAATTCAAGACCGCTCTGCTCTTTATCCGAGGATCCCAATGACTTAGACGTCATTACGCCAGCCCACTTTTTAGCAAGTGGCCCAATGCTGACCATATATGAAACAGAAACTGATTTAAGAACTAGGTGGCACCTAACGCAAAAAATATATAAAGACATCTGGGATCGATGGTCTAACGAATACCTTACTCAACTAGCAGCACGGAGCAAGTGGAGAAAAGCACAACGAAATATCAAGGAAAATGACGTTGTGGTTATCCGAGACGACAATCTGCCGCCGGGGAAATGGCCCCTAGGACGCGTCGTACAGCTGCACCCTGGGCGCGACGGCTATGTCAGGGTCGTCACGCTCAAGACCAAGAACGGATTTATGCAGCGTCCTATTGTAAAACTCTCAGTGCTACCAGTTTATGAAAATCAAGAGGATAAGAAAAATCACACAGTATTTAATCAAAAATCAAATGACCAAGAAAATGAATCATCAGAACCGAAATTAAGATCAGCATCTTGTAGGAAGAAAACATATAGTTTCGCGTCTATAGCAATGGGACTATCACTGTTTTTGTTAACAGTTATAAGTTCAGCACATTGTTCATATAATGTAACACCGCTACAGAATAATAGCCTTTACTTTGATAGCATTATGAGCATGCATTTAATACGGGACGACTGGCGCCTAGTTGTCTATTACGACACCCATCCTTATCGAGAAGGTAACGAGACACTTAGTAAATATATACGCTATCTCAATGGCTTGTGCTCAAACATAAAAGAACAATCTCACTGCGGCGAGATCATGTTACAAATGCAGCACGAGTTCGCGGAACTACAATATTATAATAATATTTTAATGAATCAGAAATCAGATACTCGCTCACGCCGCCGCCGCGGCCTGATAGACGGCGTCGGATATGTAGCAAATAGTCTCTTTGGGGTTTTAGATCATCGCTTTGCCGAAAAATATGAACAGGATATTAATATAATCAAAGATAACCAGAAGCACCTTGCGTCCTTGTGGAAGAATCAAACTTCGGTGGTAGAGGCTGAATTTAATCTGCTGAAGCGCACTGAAAATATCATGAATAAACACCACAAGATTATCAACAAGAAGCTTACTCAGTTTGAAAATACGTTTAATGAAGTAAATCTTGCTTTAAAAAATGTATCTCTTATAAATGAATTTTTAAGTACAGCCATGATGGCAAACAATCTATTACACAGCCTCTCCAATACCCAACAGACGTTATTAGATATGATCACGAATATCTACAATGGCAATTTTAATGTTCACCTGTTGACGCCAGACCAAATACGTCAGGAGTTGAACGTGATAGCAGGTCAACTTCCTAAGGATTTAGCATTACCAGTTGAAAATAATATATTTTCTATTATTTACAAGTTGTTACAAGTGCGAACTCGAATTACATCAACCTACATTATATTCGAGATCAAAATCCCACTCATAAACAGAGAAACATATGAGATCCTAAAACCTATACCAATTCCGCACTTATTAGATAATGGAAAACTGCTATCAGTAATACCTATTGCTGAATTTGTCGCGATAAATATAAGAAAAGATTCTTTTGTGTCATTTTCCCAAACAGACTTCCAAACATGTGTGAACAGAGATACAGAACTGAATCTATGTCGTCTTAGAAAGCCCATTTATCATATAGAAGATGATCAGAGCTTATGTAAAAGATTGCCTAACTCCAGAAATTGCAAATCAATTAGTGAATCATGCGTTAATAAATGGACAGAGTTGTATAAAGTAAACACATATTTTTATTATTGTTGCAAACGGTGTCAATTGAAGTTGCTATGCGAAGATCAGGTTACCGTAGTGCAATTGACCGCCGCTGGCTTGTTTGTTGTAGACCAAGGTTGCATAATAAAGTCAGCTGATTTTGTAGTATATTCACACAAAGAAAATACAAGCAAGTTGAGTATCAGCTCTACAATCTTAGCACCTGAGATTTCGCCCATCAACTATATTTTCAACGTATCTCTCCCAGAACAATCAAGAGAACCGAACGTCGAAACTGATAACATGGCCCATATACTTAAATTACAAAAGATTCAACATCAGCTGGACATCATGAAAAGCAGCGAACCAATCGTCGAAAGTATCTCATACCACGATGTCCACCATTACGTGGCGATATATGTATTATTCGCGATCGCGGCGGGGGGAGGGGCGGCGTACGTGTGGTGGCGCTGTCGGCGAGCCGCGGCACCAGCTGCCGCTGCCAGCAGCGCGAAGCCAGGGCGGTCCAACGACAGTGCAGTGCAGTGTAATGAATACAATACGGGCAATCAGTGCAGTGTTACAGAGTTAAGTGAGCTTCCCAAGCAAAGTGCGCGAGTGATAAAGCAAAGTAAAAGCACTTCGCCTGTGCTACGTTCAGTTTTTTCTATTCCTGACTCAAGTGATTAGAGTTAAGATCAAATATTGACATCACCTTGTTAACTCATGGGGATACTAATAAAACTAATCATAAGTGTTAGCCCTGAATTAATATTGTTATATCACCTTGTATTATTTTAAGATCATGCTTAATCTTCATCTCTAACAGCCTCACTTTTCTCGCCCGGGAATATGTACGAGCAAGCAACGTACATTTCGGTGTAATTGGCATTTTTGCACTCTGACCTCGTTTAGAAGTCATCACGGCCAGTTCGCATTTAGCCATCAAGAGCGCCGCGCGTACTCATTTAGTATTATAAGTTTTATATCAAGTTTATAACAAATATACGTCAGTTTTATCATAATCAAGTTTTATCATTTAGCTTCGGCATACCCCGAACAAAATGGTTTGTTTTTAAATGTTTACAAAAATGAGGAATCCTTAAATTTCAACCAATACATAATGACAAAATCGAGTCTTGTGAGCCACACATAGCAACAAGTTAGATACTGATACTGTAAATGATCTGCTGAGTTTCTTACCGGTGTCTTCTCGGTAAATATAGGTTCCGAACTGGAAGTAGTATCACTTTGCATTGTATTCAATGACGATTCAAAAGTGTTATATGTAACCTACTTGAATAAATAAATATTTGAGTTTAAAAGAAACAAGTTCAGCTCATGCTAACATATAAGCCTAGCACCTAGTCTAAGCTGATTTTCAATCTTCTCTTTCACTTCTGGAAGACGGTTGATAGTTTACGTTTATATCGATCACCTTAAAGATGAACACTGATGCCCGGTTCCATTATTTGAAAAACGATCCGTTCTAGTTACGGTAACAAATTATACGAGGCGTAAGCTAAGCAAATTACGGACGACTGATGACAGCTGTATGGTGTGGTATTATTTTACGTTGAAGTAGTCGCTTGAAGAAAAAACGGATAAGTCTTTTATGACACATTACGAATCGTAAAATATTGTAACAATATTTGTGACCGTCAGGTCCTATGGACCCGTGCGCGGTGCTGAACGGCGGGTGCGCGGAGGAGTGCCGGTGGGAGGCGGGGCGCGTGCAGTGCGCGTGCGGGGGGGGCCGCGTGCTGCAGCCGGACGGCGCCGCGTGCGCCCCCCCGGGGGGGGCCTGCAGCGGCCGCCGCTGGGCCTGCGCCGAGGGGCCCTGCATCCCGCCCGACCTCGTCTGCGACGGCGTGCCGCACTGCAGCGACGCGCCCTCCTCCAGCGACGAAGACCTCTACTATTGCAGTAAGTGACGTGTCCGTGACCAGGAAGCAGCATTCGTTACTTTTAATTTCCTAGGTCATGTTTGACATGTTTGTAACCTGAGCAAAAGTATCGATGCTCTATTATAAAATCATCTTTTAACACGAATGTTGTACGAAACTCATATATTGAATATTGATTTTGTTTCTAGTGTTAAATAAAATTCTTGAAAACTTCACATAAAAATTAATTTAATAATTAAACTAAATGTTTTTACATTTTTATCTTATACTTTTTCTATCTGACAATTATTACACTTTATTGAAATGAGCAAAGTAGAAATTGTCGAATTCCATTTTGTTACTTTTTTTTTATTTTTAGTGTAAGGTATTTCTTTTATTTCCAATTAAAAGGTATGACAAGTCTCTGTACCAATTGACCCTAGCTATACTCAACATATTTCATCAGAAAGAAATTGGCTACTTGACAGTGTTAACAATAAAATATGAAAAGTGTTAGATATGTTAGCTTATTAGTTAAGTAATTATTTTACATTTTTACTTCTTAATTAAAAGCATAGTTAGTATTTTATTTTTGCAAAATAAATTTTAGTTTTTTTATCTGTGGAACAAAAGAACCGAAACGGAAACCACCATTGCAATTCGGAAATGACAGCTGTTGGCGAAAATTATTTATTTTAATGTGGCGAAACAATGATTATTTTACCGATTAAATTGAATTATTGTGTCTCTAATCGTATAAAGAATTTATTGAGACATTTTCCGTTTATCTTAATTAAGTCGTTCCTATGCGTATCGGTTCGTTGTCTAGGACGTTGACGTCATAATTGCAACAGTGACGCGACTAGGCGTTTTCGCGCGCTTTTTAAATGTGTTACACAAAATCTTATTTTCCTCTGGTTATTTACATTTTTTCCAGATAAATCGAATTGCTTGGGATATAAAATGAACGGGCGCACATTTTACGATACTTTTTCAAAAACTGTCAAGTAGCCAATTGGTGATAATCAGTTTTCCAAAAACAGAATATGTTTTGATCCATTTACAAAAGTTTAAAAAACAAAGTTAGTATTCGTTACTATTACGTTAGCGATAATCTGGCGACGGCTGTTACATGCCCCAGCTTTTTTTAGATTGAAAAACAATTAGGCAATTAGACCAAACAGTAAAACATTCTAGTTCTCGGAGTAGACGACGTCTGGTGCCTTACCTTAGAACTACTGACATTGCAGTGATAGCGCAAGCATCTGTGATCGATCCTATCAAAGCGGATATTTTCATTGCTTGTTTCACTCCGCGAGTATGTAATAAAAATATTTTTGGGAGAGGAAGATGGTGACACATCACTAATGGTTTCTGCGTTTCTGCCGCTTCATAGCAGATCACGTTATTGTAATTCTACATTAGTAGCAGGGGTCAAGCCTTCAAGGTAAGGGCGACAACAGGTAACAGCTTTATTATGCTGTGCTTGTCGCCGTTAAGCTAGGAGCTCATTATTACTTAACATCGGGTGGGATGAGGTCAATGTAGTACAGTTGTGTCGCGTGTTGTCCTGGCAGCGTCCCGGCAGTGCCCGGCGGGGTCGGTGCGGTGCGGCGCGGGCGGCCGCTGCGTGTCGCGCGCGCGCCTGTGCGACGGCCGCGTCGACTGCGACGACGCCGCGGACGAGGACGGCTGCGACTGCCCGCCCGCGCACTACAAGTAACACACACACACTCTACTACACATACACTTAGAGCCGAGTATACAAGGCCGCTGCGTGTCGCGCGCGCGCCTGTGCGACGGCCGCGTCGACTGCGACGACGCCGCGGACGAGGACGGCTGCGACTGCCCGCCCGCGCACTACAAGTAACACACACACACTCTACTACACATACACTTAGAGCCGAGTATACAAGGCCGCTGCGTGTCGCGCGCGCGCCTGTGCGACGGCCGCGTCGACTGCGACGACGCCGCGGACGAGGACGGCTGCGACTGCCCGCCCGCGCACTACAAGTAACACACACACACTCTACTACACATACACTTAGAGCCGAGTATACAAGGCCGCTGCGTGTCGCGCGCGCGCCTGTGCGACGGCCGCGTCGACTGCGACGACGCCGCGGACGAGGACGGCTGCGACTGCCCGCCCGCGCACTACAAGTAACACACACACACTCTACTACACATACACTTAGAGCCGAGTATACAAGGCCGCTGCGTGTCGCGCGCGCGCCTGTGCGACGGCCGCGTCGACTGCGACGACGCCGCGGACGAGGACGGCTGCGACTGCCCGCCCGCGCACTACAAGTAACACACACACACTCTACTACACATACACTTAGAGCCGAGTATACAAGGCCGCTGCGTGTCGCGCGCGCGCCTGTGCGACGGCCGCGTCGACTGCGACGACGCCGCGGACGAGGACGGCTGCGACTGCCCGCCCGCGCACTACAAGTAACACACACACACTCTACTACACATACACTTAGAGCCGAGTATACAAGGCCGCTGCGTGTCGCGCGCGCGCCTGTGCGACGGCCGCGTCGACTGCGACGACGCCGCGGACGAGGACGGCTGCGACTGCCCGCCCGCGCACTACAAGTAACACACACACACTCTACTACACATACACTTAGAGCCGAGTATACAAGGCCGCTGCGTGTCGCGCGCGCGCCTGTGCGACGGCCGCGTCGACTGCGACGACGCCGCGGACGAGGACGGCTGCGACTGCCCGCCCGCGCACTACAAGTAACACACACACACTCTACTACACATACACTTAGAGCCGAGTATACAAGGCCGCTGCGTGTCGCGCGCGCGCCTGTGCGACGGCCGCGTCGACTGCGACGACGCCGCGGACGAGGACGGCTGCGACTGCCCGCCCGCGCACTACAAGTAACACACACACACTCTACTACACATACACTTAGAGCCGAGTATACAAGGCCGCTGCGTGTCGCGCGCGCGCCTGTGCGACGGCCGCGTCGACTGCGACGACGCCGCGGACGAGGACGGCTGCGACTGCCCGCCCGCGCACTACAAGTAACACACACACACTCTACTACACATACACTTAGAGCCGAGTATACAAGGCCGCTGCGTGTCGCGCGCGCGCCTGTGCGACGGCCGCGTCGACTGCGACGACGCCGCGGACGAGGACGGCTGCGACTGCCCGCCCGCGCACTACAAGTAACACACACACACTCTACTACACATACACTTAGAGCCGAGTATACAAGGCCGCTGCGTGTCGCGCGCGCGCCTGTGCGACGGCCGCGTCGACTGCGACGACGCCGCGGACGAGGACGGCTGCGACTGCCCGCCCGCGCACTACAAGTAACACACACACACTCTACTACACATACACTTAGAGCCGAGTATACAAGGCCGCTGCGTGTCGCGCGCGCGCCTGTGCGACGGCCGCGTCGACTGCGACGACGCCGCGGACGAGGACGGCTGCGACTGCCCGCCCGCGCACTACAAGTAACACACACACACTCTACTACACATACACTTAGAGCCGAGTATACAAGGCCGCTGCGTGTCGCGCGCGCGCCTGTGTGACGGCCGCGTCGACTGCGACGACGCCGCGGACGAGGACGGCTGCGACTGCCCGCCCGCGCACTACAAGTAACACACACACACTCTACTACACATACACTTAGAGCCGAGTATACAAGGCCGCTGCGTGTCGCGCGCGCGCCTGTGCGACGGCCGCGTCGACTGCGACGACGCCGCGGACGAGGACGGCTGCGACTGCCCGCCCGCGCACTACAAGTAACACACACACACTCTACTACACATACACTTAGAGCCGAGTATACAAGGCCGCTGCGTGTCGCGCGCGCGCCTGTGCGACGGCCGCGTCGACTGCGACGACGCCGCGGACGAGGACGGCTGCGACTGCCCGCCCGCGCACTACAAGTAACACACACACACTCTACTACACATACACTTAGAGCCGAGTATACAAGGCCGCTGCGTGTCGCGCGCGCGCCTGTGCCACGGCCGCGTCGACTGCGACGACGCCGCGGACGAGGACGGCTGCGACTGCCCGCCCGCGCACTACAAGTAACACACACACACTCTACTACACATACACTTAGAGCCGAGTATACAAGGCCGCTGCGTGTCGCGCGCGCGCCTGTGCGACGGCCGCGTCGACTGCGACGACGCCGCGGACGAGGACGGCTGCGACTGCCCGCCCGCGCACTACAAGTAACACACACACACTCTACTACACATACACTTAGAGCCGAGTATACAAGGCCGCTGCGTGTCGCGCGCGCGCCTGTGCGACGGCCGCGTCGACTGCGACGACGCCGCGGACGAGGACGGCTGCGACTGCCCGCCCGCGCACTACAAGTAACACACACACACTCTACTACACATACACTTAGAGCCGAGTATACAAGGCCGCTGCGTGTCGCGCGCGCGCCTGTGCGACGGCCGCGTCGACTGCGACGACGCCGCGGACGAGGACGGCTGCGACTGCCCGCCCGCGCACTACAAGTAACACACACACACTCTACTACACATACACTTAGAGCCGAGTATACAAGGCCGCTGCGTGTCGCGCGCGCGCCTGTGCGACGGCCGCGTCGACTGCGACGACGCCGCGGACGAGGACGGCTGCGACTGCCCGCCCGCGCACTACAAGTAACACACACACACTCTACTACACATACACTTAGAGCCGAGTATACAAGGCCGCTGCGTGTCGCGCGCGCGCCTGTGCGACGGCCGCGTCGACTGCGACGACGCCGCGGACGAGGACGGCTGCGACTGCCCGCCCGCGCACTACAAGTAACACACACACACTCTACTACACATACACTTAGAGCCGAGTATACAAGGCCGCTGCGTGTCGCGCGCGCGCCTGTGCGACGGCCGCGTCGACTGCGACGACGCCGCGGACGAGGACGGCTGCGACTGCCCGCCCGCGCACTACAAGTAACACACACACTTAAGACTCTAGTATACAAGATTAATTTTTGTAAATCAACTCTTTTTGATATCGAATTAAAAAAAGATAGTTAAATAAAATAGGATATCATTTTATCCTGAAATAACGTTGACTAGTACGCGAGTCTGTAAAAAACATAACGTGTGGTGCACTAACTGTTTAAAAAGTAATGCCCAATATCTTTTACTCTACAATTCTGCATTGCGTGCTTAAATTCGTGCCAAAAATAGACTTATAAATATTTACTGTTTTTAGAAATTGTGTAACGTATATTTTCCTTATACAATTTCTAAAAACAGATGCAACTCTGGCGGGTGCGTGAACGTGTCCGCTCGGTGCGACGGCGTGGTGCAGTGCCCCGACGCGTCGGACGAGCGCGGCTGCCCCCGCGCCGAGTGCGCCGCGCTGGGGCCCCAGGCGCTGCCCTGCGCCCCCGCCCCCGCCCCGGCCTCCGCCCCCGCCCCCGGCCGCGCCTCACAGCCCGCCTGCTACCTGCCCGACTGGAGCTGCGACGGGTACCCGGACTGCCCCGACGGGAGTGACGAGATGGGCTGCCCTACAGGTAACTTGCCTTATACAACAATGCACACCACTTTTATTAGAGAAGAGAAAATATTAACTAACGAGTTTATATAAGGAACGTATGTTCTTTACTTAAAGTGGAAGTACTTCCGCCGTGCTAGGTGTTATCTGCTCGCGGGCCAAGGTCCAACTACCAATCTTGGTTTGTTGTATATATAGCTAGAAGCGACGAAATCTCTGACATCGCGATGTAGGATCGATGTATTGATCGGCTAATCGTGCATAACGTATGAAGCGTGGTTTACTATGCGAATTCTGCTGACGCCGTACATAGAACGCACTAGCTATCTAATCCTAATTACATGACTTTCTGACCAAATTAAAGTCTCTACTATTAAAATTATTGTTGTTTTTCAGAATCATCTGTAACATCAGACACGACTTCCATAGCGGACAGCATATGCGGGCCCGACCAGTTCAAGTGCGGGCGGACGGAGGGCCCCCCGGACGGCAAGCAGTGGGGCCCCGCCTGCATCCCGCTGGACTGGCGCTGCGACGGCCGCGTCGACTGCGACGACGGCTCCGACGAGTCTACGCACTGCCGTGAGTACCTTCTTCTGGTACTGACAGACAGCAGCGAGCAGCAAGGGGAAGGGGGAGCTAAGAGAATAAACGAAATAGAAATGGTCTGAATTGATACAACGTGACGATTGCACGCCATGTCTCATTTTGTGAGTTGATGTTATAGTTAACTAAGTTCTAACAATCCTTATAATCGTTCGTCCCAGGGCACACAAACTCAAGCTGCACAGCGGATCAGTTCCCGTGCCACGACGGCGGCAGCTGCGTGCCTCGCGCCGCCCGCTGCGACGACAAGCCCGACTGCCCCGGGGCCGAGGACGAGGCCGGCTGCCCCTGCCCCCCGCGCTCCTTCCGCTGTGCGCACGCGCACGCGCACGCCTGCATACGCGCCGTGAGTACACTCGCAATATACGCTTCTATCAAGATTGGACACTGATAACCTTTATCAAAGAATTTAAATAATGCTAAGCATTGTTGGTAATTCATTTGATTCCATATATTTATTTCTATTTGTTTAAATCATAAATATTTTATGGAAATTTAAATATTTATTTATTATAGTTTTATTTATTTTTACGTATTGTTTTATATTTTAATCTCGTTATGGTATTTATATTGATATTTTCTGTTAGTATTTTTCTCAAACATTTTCTTCTATTTCCTCTACCTAAAGGTTGTCTGGAAGAGATTGCTCTCTTGCAATAAGACCGCGTATATTGTACTTAAATATGTCTGTAAAACCAATTTCTGTAAATTGTATGTGCAATAAAGTGTATCTATCTATAACGCCGAGTTTGATATAGCCACATGCGGCGAGATGGCCCAAAGTTTGAAAATATCTGACTTAATGTACATCATCGTAATAGATATTAACCTACACACCTGTTCCAATTTGCCTAAATAATGGT
This sequence comes from Glyphodes pyloalis, assembly GCA_037074685.1. Taxonomy (NCBI): domain Eukaryota; kingdom Metazoa; phylum Arthropoda; class Insecta; order Lepidoptera; family Crambidae; genus Glyphodes; species Glyphodes pyloalis. The sequence goes on along the minus strand of JAYKKO010000014.1, from coordinate 15,029,744 downwards.
TATAATGAATGTTACTCTCGTTCAGGACTTGTTCTGCGACGGCGACGCGGACTGCGCGGACGGGTCCGACGAGCCGCCGGGCTGCTCGCGGCCCGCGACCGACCCGTCCGACCCGTCCGACCCGACGGGCGCGTCCGAGCCGACGGACGAGCCCGAGCCGACGGCGCCGGCCGCGCGCCTGCCCGCCCTGTGCTCGGGCATGGGCCCCGGCGCGCTCTACTGCGCGGGCCGCTGCCTGCCGCCCGAGCTGGTCTGTGACGGGAGGGACCATTGCGAGGACGGGGGCGGAGGCGGCGCTGGCACTGACGAGGATCCGGAGATTTGTAGTAAGCCTTTAGTGATAGTACGGCATGTCCGACTATACTGCTAATAAACCAGTCGCAAGCGCTCCTAATTGGAATTAAATAGTTTATTTTAGTGCACCAGTATATTGGAAAAAGTTAAGGAAAAAAAGTGATCGTTTTTTATGCAAATTGCAATGTGTACGGTTTTACCGATCATTACAATTAATAAATAATAATAATATGAAAAGAGTAAAATCTATTAATAATAACAGTGGAAGAATGATAAATACTGTTCGATGCATTTAGCGGGTGCCATTTTTAGGTCGCACGTGTGCTTCTACAAAATCATAATGTAATATTTGTAAACAATGGTTGCAGGTTCGTTCGCGTCGTCGTTCCCTCCGGAGGGCGAGGGCGTGCCGGAGGGCGAGGGCGTGCCGGAGGGCGAGGGCGTGCCGGAGGGCGGCGCGTGCGCGCGCGGGCTGTGGCGCTGCGGCGGCGGCGCGTGCGTGTCGCGCGACTCGCTGTGCGACGGCGACGACGACTGCGGCGACTACACCGACGAGTGGCGCTGCAGTCAGTACAATATTCAACACTTTTTCCCCCCTAAATAAGATTAATAAAACTACTGCAAACAGAAAAATTGCCGTGTAATGTTATTACTAGTGATCGACGACGCCATCTATGGATGAAAATGAAGGAACACTAGTTAGAACTACTATTAACGTTCTATTTCTTCAAATGACAACAACCGTTTTGACAGACATATATAACGAGGCATCATAATTATTAGAAATAACTTTTACGTGTGACGGTAATAGCCAACACTGTGTGATGTGTGTGCAGACGTGGACGCGTGCGCGGTGCTGAACGGGTCGTGCGCGCACACGTGCACGCGGCTGCGCGTGGGCCGCGCGTGCACGTGCAGGCGCGGACACCGGCTGCGCGCGCGCACCGCCTGCGCCGACGTCGACGAGTGCGCCGAGGACCAGCCCTGCGACCACCACTGCAGGTGCCGGCACACACATGCGATACCAACGCATAATAACCTTATTCAATGCGTTATGTCTTCTCATAGATATTTAAAGTAATATTGACACGCGTTTTCATAAATAAACCGGGCAAAATCACATATCGACGGTGAAGTGCAAATACCACCTAACTGTACATTTGTGAAGAAATAATTAAGACCTTATTTCTAACCAGATAAATCATATTTTACTTAAATTGGACACTCATAGTTAGGTGGTATTGGTACTTCACCATCGATATATAACTCTAATTATGTGGTACATAGCTAAAGCACTTATGTTGCGTAAAGATCGGGAACAATTTAGAAAAGTTAGTTTTTTATATTGAGCCCACCTGAAATGGAGCCCGTGACCTCAAAGATGACCTAACACTAAAGTCCGAGACGAGCGATCCGTTCGTCTTTTGGCTACGGAGGTCAATGGGCAGACTCTAATGAAATAAATGTTTTATTTTAAGAAATACAATGGGCAGTTTCGTGTGCTCCTGCGCAGACGGATACAAGCTCATGTCGGACGGGGTTAGCTGCAGCCCGATATCATGTAAGTTTGTTTTTATTGACTTCATAAATGGAAGAGGTTCTGCTTTGAACTATATGATTTTTCGTTTGTTATATTTCGCTCACAGTTATTGTTGCTGCGTATTCTATCTCCAAATAAAACCACCACTGCTGTTGAACTCAATTTATTCTAAGTACCATTTGGGTTAAGTAGTTTCGAAGAAAAATGTTACCACCGCGATGTAAAGACGTACAGCGCCATCTAGTTACAAAAATAGGAACTACTATGCTCGTTAGGTTCAAATTGTGCATTACGTCATATTAAACAGTTATGATTTCACATTACTTCGATTTGCAACATTCCATATTACTTCGATGGTAGGTATAAACTGTTGAAATTACGCCTAACGTTGCCGTGTCGTTCCCCAGCCGTGGTCCCGTCGTTGATCTTCACGAACCGTTACTACATCCGGCGCGTGTCCCTGAGCGGCGGGCCGACGTCGCTGCTCGCGCACAACCTGAGCAACGCGGTCGCGCTGGACTCGTGGGGCGAGCGGCGCTGCCTCTACTGGAGCGACGTTACGCGGCTCGGGTCCGCCGTGCGCCGCGACTGCGCCCCGCCGCCCGGGCCCCTCGCCCCCCACGCCCCCCTCGCCGCGCCGCCCAAGCGGACCGACTACCAGGTGAGCGCTGACGTCACACGCGCCGCCGCCGCCTCTACTGGAGCGACGTCACGCGGCTCGGGTCCGCCGTGCGCCGCGACTGCGCCCCGCCGCCCGGGCCCCTCGCCCCCCACGCCCCCCTCGCCGCGCCGCCCAAGCGGACCGACTACCAGGTGAGCGCTGACGTCACACGCGCCGCCGCCGCCTCTACTGGAGCGACGTCACGCGGCTCGGGTCCGCCGTGCGCCGCGACTGCGCCCCGCCGCCCGGGCCCCTCGCCCCCCACGCCCCCCTCGCCGCGCCGCCCAAGCGGACCGACTACCAGGTGAGCGCTGACGTCACACGCGCCGCCGCCGCCTCTACTGGAGCGACGTCACGCGGCTCGGGTCGCGCTTATCCTAACTATATTCTAAATTGTGCCTATAAACATTGCAAAATAAACTTCTTACCTTTGTTAATTATTAGGTTTAAAAACAATTAGGTAATTAGTTCAAACAACGAAACAACTCGGGTCGAAGATTGAGTGATTGTTACCGTATTGATGCAGGTTCTTTGTGCAAGAGACAAACGGCTAATTGGTGATAATGTTGCCAGCTGCTGCACGGCGCGACGCTGCAGAACCCGGACGGGCTGGCCGTGGACTGGGTGGGCGGCAACCTGTACTGGTGCGACAAGGGCACGGACACCATCGAGGTGTCGCGGCTGGACGGCGCGCACCGGCGCGTGCTGCTGCGCGCGCAGCTGCAGGAGCCGCGCGCGCTCGCGCTCTACCCCGCCGCCGGGTGAGCGATGCACCACACACTACACACTACACACTACACACTACACACCGTCGAGGTGTCGCGGCTGGACGGCGCGCACCGGCGCGTGCTGCTGCGCGCGCAGCTGCAGGAGCCGCGCGCGCTCGCGCTCTACCCCGCCGCCGGGTGAGCGATGCACCACACACTACACACTACACACTACACACTACACACCGTCGAGGTGTCGCGGCTGGACGGCGCGCACCGGCGCGTGCTGCTGCGCGCGCAGCTGCAGGAGCCGCGCGCGCTCGCGCTCTACCCCGCCGCCGGGTGAGCGATGCACCACACACTACACACTACACACTACACACTACACACCGTCGAGGTGTCGCGGCTGGACGGCGCGCACCGGCGCGTGCTGCTGCGCGCGCAGCTGCAGGAGCCGCGCGCGCTCGCGCTCTACCCCGCCGCCGGGTGAGCGATGCACCACACACTACACACTACACACTACACACCGTCGAGGTGTCGCGGCTGGACGGCGCGCACCGGCGCGTGCTGCTGCGCGCGCAGCTGCAGGAGCCGCGCGCGCTCGCGCTCTACCCCGCCGCCGGGTGAGCGATGCACCACACACTACACACTACACACTACACACCGTCGAGGTGTCGCGGCTGGACGGCGCGCACCGGCGCGTGCTGCTGCGCGCGCAGCTGCAGGAGCCGCGCGCGCTCGCGCTCTACCCCGCCGCCGGGTGAGCGATGCACCACACACTACACACTACACACTACACACCGTCGAGGTGTCGCGGCTGGACGGCGCGCACCGGCGCGTGCTGCTGCGCGCGCAGCTGCAGGAGCCGCGCGCGCTCGCGCTCTACCCCGCCGCCGGGTGAGCGATGCACCACACACTACACACTACACACTACACACTACACACCGTCGAGGTGTCGCGGCTGGACGGCGCGCACCGGCGCGTGCTGCTGCGCGCGCAGCTGCAGGAGCCGCGCGCGCTCGCGCTCTACCCCGCCGCCGGGTGAGCGATGCACCACACACTACACACTACACACTACACACCGTCGAGGTGTCGCGGCTGGACGGCGCGCACCGGCGCGTGCTGCTGCGCGCGCAGCTGCAGGAGCCGCGCGCGCTCGCGCTCTACCCCGCCGCCGGGTGAGCGATGCACCACACACTACACACTACACACTACACACTACACACCGTCGAGGTGTCCGTCGAGGTGTCGCGGCTGGTACTCACACTCTGCTCCACTGACACAGACATCAAGAACACTGTTTTAACGCCATGTTTCGTCTTATGGACTTATCCCACCTGATGTTAAGTGGTAATGAGCTTAAGAGCGACAAGTACAGCATAATGAAGCTGACCCCTGCTGCTAATATAGCAACACCCCGGAAAAAGGCAACACTAGATGACGGGTACTAATTGGCTACTTGACAGTGTTAACAATAAAATATGAAAAGTGTTAGATACGTTAGCTTATTAGTAAAGTAATCATTTTACATTTTTATTTTTTAATTAAAAGCATAGTTAGTATTTTATTTTTGCAAAATAAATTTTACTTTTTTTATCTGTGGAACAAAGGAACCGAAACGGAAACCACCATTGCAATTCGGAAATGACAGCTGTCGGCGAAAATTATTTATTTTAATGTGGCGAAACAATTATTATTTTACCGACTACATTGAATTATTGTGTCTCTAATCGTATTAAGAATTTATTGAAACATTTTCCGTTTATCTAAATTAAGTCGTTCCTATGCGTATCGGTTCGTTATCTAGGACGTTGACGTCATAATTGCAACAGTGACGAGACTTGGCGTTTTCGCGCGCTTTTTAAATGTGTTGCACAAAATCTTATTTTTCTCTGGTTATTCACATTTTTTCCAGATAAATCGAATTGCTTGGGATATAAAATGAACGGGCGCACATTTTACATTACTTTTTCAAAAACTGTCAAGTAGCCAATTGCTGGGGATATAAAATGATATATAAAAAACTGTCAAGTAGCCAATTGGGGGCGTTATCCCAGCGCACCTGGACCCAACTACATTAAACATTTTCCAAATTGACTTGACCGAGAATCGAACCCGGGAGCTCAGGCACTGCGGCGCCCAGGTGGTGAGAGGGTCCACAAGATGAGTTGGTCTGTCGTGTCAGCGTGCTGTTCTGGTCGGACTGGGGCACGGCGGCGCACATCGGGCGCGCGGGCATGGACGGCGCGGGGCGCACGCTGCTGGTGGCGGAGGGCCTGGGCTGGCCCAACGCGCTCACCGTCTCGCACGCCTCCAAGGAGCTCTACTTCGCGGACGCGCGCGAGGACTACATCGCCGTCGCCGACCTCCGCGGCAAGAACATCAGGGTGCTGTTCTCGAGAGGTGACTTTCTTTTGACATATATCTATATTACCATTATTTACCCCTCGTGACAAGATCGTCTGTCCATCTTTTCCGGGGCAGTTTTGCGCTGCATTCTCCGATCCGTGGTCGCCCTTTTAGAATAGAATTGAAAATAACTTAATGTACGCTTTACAGAAGCACTTCTGAATCGTCAGTATAACTTCAGTATGCTAACGCAGTGTTCGGAATGTTGATGATATCGAGAAGAACCGGCAAAAAAACTCGAAACCTACTTACTCATTTCAATCATAAAATACTTCCTCATACTAGGTTTTTAAGTCATATAGGTTACATCATTAACAATAATGAATAGTCTGTGTATATATTAAACGATGCAATAGCTCCAGTACGGAACACATAACTACCGAGAAGATACCGGCAAGAAACTCAGTAGTTTTTTAAAAAAAGAAAGCTAAACTTATTACTAATTTTGCACCAAGACGTAATTTCTTAAATTAAATATACTGAGTTCAATTTTCAAGGATGGAGGAACTCCTAATATTTTCTCAGTTTACATGGTGTTCCCATTTCCGCTCTAATCTCCTATTAACTCTACCTAAGGACTACATCTAGTTTTGATTGTGCTAGAATTAATCTGTGAAACTAGTATCTGTAACTGTTTTGTGTAGTAACGTATACCAACATGGGTTGGGGTGATGAAGTATGTATCATTGTTCGCGTGCAGAGCGCATGCCGTGGCTGCGGCTGCACCACGTGTTCGCGCTGCAGGTGTGGGCGGGGCGCGTGTACTGGACGGACTGGGAGACGCGCTCCGTCGAGTCCTGCCGCCGCCGCCCGCTGCGCGCAAGCCAGTACAAGGTCACCAACCAACACTCATACAGCTGTTTAATGTTCACGGAAACTGTTACCATGTTCCAGTCTATTTCATATAGAAACATAACGATGATTTATATTAATTTAAGTAAAGCTCCGCTGTTTTATTGTGAAGTTTCAAGGAATTCACTTCGAACCTTATACATTCACATTAAGGAATAAGTTCTTAAAATAAAACAAAAGTATGCATCTGTCACTATGATCAAAGATTTGATAGATTGAATAAACAGTTGCGACTCATAAATGGCACCAGCAGAATTAGGTTTAAGCCTGCTTTCCCTATGACTGTATGGCTGCAGTCAGGCTAACGCGTGTCAGTAAATCAAAAATATGAATTTCCTCAGTCACACAAGATATAGATGACAATATAATTATTTACCCTAAAGGCCTTTTTTGCAATGATTGCGTTCAGATTCAGACACCTATGTAAGTAATGACACGGGGTATAATATATTTGTTTAATTTGCATGGAACTGTAGCTTAAATCATTGATCAGGTCAGTTTAGAAAACTAACTTTTCTAAATTGACTTGGGTCCGATTGAGTCGCCCCAAGTTGGTGTCTGTCGTTTCGTTATACACAACAAACGTTCCGCCTTCTATTATAATAATATATCGTATGTAATGTTTGTGTGCGCAGGCGCTGAACGAGAGCTCCGAGTTCGAGGCGGGCGGCGCGTACGACTGCCGCACGCTGGTGCAGACGGTGCACAAGCCCATGGACCTGCGCGTGCTGCACCCCAGCCGGCAGCCGCCGCAGCCAGGTCTGACCACTGGCACACACGTTATACCTTTACATGCATGAAACTGACGAAAATTAATAATTATCTCAGCGAGTCACGTGGTCTTAGCTTGTAAATGGCTCTGATGGCCCTCTTTTGTAACCTAAAGATCGGCTGCAGATCCCCATAAAAGCAAACCACACGACATGACGATGCCATGATATCAAATAGCTAAAATATATCGATCTTGCCGTTTCCACATCAGTCAGTTGCCTTATCTTCCTAACAGCTTATGCCGCTGAACTCAGTCTTCCAGCCAGAGAAGTTATGTGAGGAGACCATTGTAATATATAATCTAAGATTATGCCAAGAAATATAGTAGAGTTATTAACTTTTTGTAATTTTTGTTTGTCATTCATTTTAATTATAGTGTTGATCTGCTTTACATTCGGCATGGATGCTTTATGCATTTTGTTTTTTTGGCATTAACTAAAAGGTTGTTAGTTTTAAACCGATTTAGTACTTGGCTGAGAACAAAATTACATTTTGTCAACAACATTTTCATTTTTTCTATTTATTTTTAAAATTAGAGACGTATCATCATCGGCAAATAATACTATCTCACATAAATGTTTGGTAAGTAAAAGAAAACGATGTTTATCAATACATTTATTAAATATAAATGCAACATCAGGAGCAATAATATGTATTATAGTTTTAAATATATCTACCGACAGACCCCATAAATCTCTAGTTCTCTGAAGGCATTCAAACTGTCTTCAAGTTAAGTGATCAAACTTAAAGGGAGTTTTGTTCTCATCGACATGCTATTTGAGGAGGGAATTAGCTTGGTCTGGGTTAAAAAATCCACTAGTTGTTGTGACCGTATATGTGCATGTATACTCATCATTGACGCAAGGCGGTATTTCCTTTGTGTGCATTTTAACCGGAGCACGCAGTGAACATTATCTCCCGGTGGTCCGCAGAGATCTCAGCTCTATGCGAGTCGCTGAACTGCTCGGGGCTGTGCCTGCTGACGGCGGCGGGCGGCGTGGACGAGGGCGACGGCGGCGGCGACGGCCGGCCCGGCGCACGCTGCACGTGCCCGGAGCACTTCGCGCTGCACGCTGACGGACGCACGTGCACGCCCAACTGCACGGCCGCGCACTACGTCTGCGCGCACGCGCTCAAGTGCATACCCTTCTGGTGGCGCTGCGACACGCAGGTCAGTTGCGTAGTCCATTACGTGACAGGCTCTAACTGATCTCGCTGGATAAAACTCAGAAAACTTAATTAGTAGATTGACAATTTATACGTATTTTCGAATAAAGATATTTTATATTATGATTTAAATTATATAACGTATTATTTTGTGTACGAATGAAAATTATTCGTGAAAAACTGGACAGAAATTAAGTACTTACCATAATTCTGTACTTCTTTATTTTTGTCGAACTCCCTAGCCGAGAAGCGAGCGGTCCGATGTTGGCTTGGCACTATCTATGAGGTCTCTAGTGTTTACATTTGTCACTTACAGCGACTTGCAGTTAGGTCAGTTGGAAGAGTATCAAGACCCCGGGATCCCACGCTCCAAGAGCAGATGAAATCGTTGTTTTAGATGTAATCAATTCACTTTTTTGTATATGTCACCGTAAGATTATAAAAACCGTTAGATTATAATCTATCTCGCGAGATTGTAAACTGTCGACAGATTGTGAACCGTAACATTATGATTGCAATTTAACGCGTTATTTTCCGCTATATTGTAATCTATCGATGGGAATCGGTCAAATTGTGAACTGACGTAGAACGAAATGCATCTCACGCTGATTGGTTGAGAGTTATGTGCCCCCGCCGCCTCGTCATTCGCCATATTTGTTTGTTATTTCGTTTGTTGTCTTAATACTTTTAATTTATGGTATGTTTAAAGGACTCAATCTTTTTTTTACAAGAGTTTGTAATTAAGATTTTAATTTTCGAATTTTAATTTGTGTTAAAAGACAAAATAATTGTTTTATTTTATTGTAATTTTCAATAAAAATTTTGAGTGTTTGAAGAATAAATTTTTCGGTACAATTATTTCTCAACGTATATCAGGATTATTGATTTTCTACTAAATAGTAAATAAATACTTGAATATTTTTTGAATGCATTTGTCTGGATTTATTTTATTTAAATATAAGAAATGATTTGAATTGAATTTTATTCCTTAGTTTCCGGGGTCATAGAAAGGCTGGTCGTGATTGGTCGCTCATACAATAAACCGACCAATCAGGAAGAACTTTCGGACAGTTGACAGTTTAACGCTATAGATTACAATAAAGCGAAAAATAATGCGTTAAATTGCAATCCTAAGTTACGGTTCACAATCTGTCGACAGTTTACAATCTCGCGAGATAGATTGTAATATAACGATTTTTACAATCTTACGGTGACATATACAATTTTGTGTGGCGAACTATTGTTTTGATCTTCTTTACCCAGGACGACTGCGGCGACGGGTCGGACGAGCCGGCGTCGTGCCCGACGTTCCGCTGCGCGCCCGGACAGTTCCAGTGCGGCGCCGCGCACTCCGCCGACGTGGCCGTCAACGTGACGCACGCTGCACACGCCGCACACGCCGCACACGACGCACACGACGCACACGACACAGACAAGCCCAAGTGCCTGCACCCCGCGCAGATCTGCGACGGCACGCTCCACTGCGACGACGGTAGCGACGAACGTGACTGCGATAAGGTGAGTTTTTATTGAGCTGCTAAACATCGTAATTTCATAATGGGAGGTACCTCCGGAGATGTGTATAAAAATATAATAGAATAGAAAATATCTTTATTCATGTAAGCTTTACAAAAGCACTTATGAATAGTCAGTGCAAATAAAGTATTCTACCGCCGTGTTCGGAATGTTGATCATGTCGAGAAGAACCGGCAAGAAACTCGACACTTACTCTTTTCAAATATAACAATGTGTCCTTAAACTAGGTACTTAAATAAAGTATACAAAGCTATAGTAAGATTTCAAAGAATTAAGTTATTCTAGACCCATACATTTTTGTCATTTAAATAATCATCAATTTTGTAGTAGCCCTTTTTTATTAAACAATTTTTAACATGAGACTTAAATCTATGCATGGGCAACTGGATAACATTTTCAGGTAACTTGTTAAATAATTTAACGCTTAAACCCACAAAGGAACTACTTATCTTATGTAGTCTTAGATATGGAACAGCAAGCTTGTGTTTATTTCTAGTGTTAAAGTTATGGAAGTCAGATTTTTAATAAAGTAGATTATAATTTTTGCGTACATACATAATACAATCAAAAATGTATTGCGATGCAACGGTAAGTATGTTAATTTTTTAAATAAGTCTCTGAGAGAATCCCGATTTAAGACCGTATATGGCGCGGATAGCCCTCTTCTGTAAAACAAAAATAGTCAGAATGTCAGCAGCTGTTCCCCACAAAAGGAGACCATATGACATAACACTATGAAAGTAACTGAAATAAACCAGTCTTGCCGTCTCAATATCAGTCAAATTACGAATTTTTCTTACAGCGTATGCAGCTGAACTAAGCCTTCCTGCCAGGGCAACAATATGGGGTCCCTATTGCAATTTAGAGTCTAATGTGATGCCGAAAAATACTGTAGAATTAATTATTTCAATAGGTTCACCATTCATAGACAATTTGATGTTGACCTTTTTAACATTCGGCATTGTAAATTTGACACATTTCGTTTTCTTAGTGTTAAGCAGGAGATTATTATTCGTGAACCAATGTAGCACTTGTGAGAGAGAACTATTTACATCTTCAAATGATTCTTTACATCTATCAACTTTGAAGATGAGAGAAGTGTCATCAGCAAATAACACAATCTCACAGAGATCCTTCGCAAAGTAAGGAAGGTCGTTAATATAAATAAGGAACAACAGAGGTCCCAATATTGAGCCCTGGGGCACTCCCATCGCTAGAGGTGCACCAGAAGAGTTAGTTCCATTCACATTGACCCTTTGAGTTCTGTCAGAAAGGTAAGATTGTAGAAGACTCAGTGAAGTGCTTACAACACCATAATGCCTCAACTTCACCAGCAACGTTTGGTGATCAATTCAATCAAATGCCTTTGACAGATCACAAAAAACTCCAATGGCGTCCTGTTTTCTCTCCCAAGCATTGAAAACATGTTTGATAAGTGCCACACCTGCGTCCGTAGTAGATCTACCTTTAGTGAATCCAAATTGCTTACTATGTAACAGAGCATTAACTGTAAGATGAGCTAATAATTGATTGAAAATATTTTTTTCAAAAATTTTGCTAAGTGCTGGTAATATGGAAATTGGTCTAAAGTTAGACGGATCACTTTTATCGCCTGATTTATAAAGTGGAATAATTTTACTTAATTTCATTAAATTAGGGAATTCACCAGCGTCAATACATTTATTAAATATAAAGGATAAATAAGGTGCAATTCCATGAATTATGTTTTTGAGTATATTAATGGAAATATTTACACTGGAAATTATTTGTTCCAGTTCACCTGCCTCTCATCGCAGTTCAAGTGTCCCGGGAACGCGTCGGCGGGGCTCCAGGCGCGCTGCGTGAGCGCCTCGGCCCGCTGCGACGGGCGCCGCGACTGCGCCGACGCCGCCGACGAGCACGCCTGCCCCCCGCGCACCTGCCCCGCGCACCACGTGAGCACACCCACACCTGCCGCCCCACACGTATACACCTGCCGCCCCACACATATACACCTACACGCGCTGCGACGGGCGCCGCGACTGCGCCGACGCCGCCGACGAGCACGCCTGCCCCCCGCGCACCTGCCCCGCGCACCACGTGAGCACACCCACACCTGCCGCCCCACACATATACACCTGCCGCCCCACACATATACACCTACACGCGCTGCGACGGGCGCCGCGACTGCGCCGACGCCGCCGACATTGTCAGCCAAATCAACATGGCCTTTCTAATATAATGTCTTCTTTTACAGGATTGATACTGTTGTCCGCAACAATTAATACCTGATACATGATAACATTAGTTACCACTAGCGCCATCTGTGTTCGAGAGGCGGAACTGATAGTCGCTGGCGCCTTCTATTGTCGAATAGAGATTTCGATGCTGGAACTAACTAACACTGTCAACATCTGGTCAGACAGAGCCTGTATGTGCCCGAACATTCTGGATGTTTCTACAATGGAAGGTTTTGGAACTATCTGCAGTACTATATTAGGCCGAGACTGGCCGTAACCAAAGAGTCTTGGATCCATTGATTCAAGACTCTTTGGTTCCGATGTCATCGACAACTTGCAACTTGCACAACTTGCACTTGAAGCGATCTTCAAGTGCAAGTTGTGAGAGATTCCACCGCACAGTTAACGTAAAATGATGTGTGTAATTTTTATCGGCAGTTTCAGTTGTCAGTTGTCCCGAAGCTCGTAACAAACCTTTCGTAACAAAACGATCAGTGAAGGAGTGCATTGCGTGTGTGCAGTTCACGTGCGCGGGCGGCGGGTGCGTGCCGCTGGTGTGGGTGTGCGACGCGGACGCGGACTGCGCCGACGCGTCCGACGAGGCCGCCGCACTGTGCACCGCGCGCACGTGCCAGCCCGGACACTTCCGCTGCTCCTCCGGACGCTGCATCCCCAGCGAGTGGCTCTGCGACACCGAGGCCGACTGCCCCGACCGGGAGGACGAGGTAACGCGCTCGACACATTCACACTCACACACACACACACAATAGCGACGCATGACACGTGGAGGAGATTTGAGCGGAGTGGATTTGAGGGATTGGAGCGCATCGAAAGAGAAGATTACATTTTTCTGTTTCTTTGAAAGACATCTACTCGTATTATGCTGTTTAAAAGTCATCGTTTGAGCTATTGTAACACTGAGGTATGTTATGTGCTCTGTTCTTTGGAGGGTCGGGCAGGAGCATGGCATATTATTATGATCAAATTTTCAATTATGAGCTGTTACCTGAAAGGAAGTGGAAGGGAGTAGGTTAGCTTCAAGGGCAAAAGCAATATATTTAGTTTTGGCAACATTTTATGTCAGTACATAACTCTTCAGCCATGCACTGACTTTGTCAAAACCTTTCTAAGCTCGTTCAAAGACCTCGTCCCAAGTATTTCCACTGAAAAAGAGAGCTGTGTCATCAGCGATGTAAAAAATTTACCACCATGGAGTTGGAGCTGGCACAACTCGTTTAAATATACCATTAAAATAAACTAAATAATATTGAAATAGCATTTAGCATGACGACACTTCTTCATACAGTTTTTTACGAATAAGTGACGTACACACAACCCTCCACTGAACTCCGATGCTTTGTATCATTATCAATTTATTTTTTACAAAAACTACAACAAATACAACAAGTATCCCTCGTCTATATGTGTGCGTATCGCTTAGGCGTCGTGCGACGGGTTGCCGGCGCCGTCGTGCCAGCCGACGTACTTCCGGTGCCCGGACGGGCGCTGCATCCCCGGCCGCTGGCGCTGCGACCTCGAGGACGACTGCGGCGACGCCGCCGACGAGATGCACTGCGCGCCCAGGAACTGCTCTGAGTCTGAGTTCAGGTACCGACTAAAAATTAAAATCGAAGCTAAAATCAGATTTTTAGCTACTTTATAAGATTGGGGATGGGGATTCCTTTCCTTTAGGTGATGACATTTGGTGAGGTTTTGTACTGTCCCTCCCCCCACCAATGATCACGTGTATTTTTTTGTTCACATTTAGTAGGGCTACTTAAAAATCTACTATATAAAAATAAGACGGGTTTTCCTCCCTGACGCTATAACTCCAGAACGCACGAACCGATTTCCACGGTTTTGCATTCGTTGGAAAGGTCTCGGGCTCCGTAAGGTTTATAGCAAAGAAAATTCAACAGAAAAGCGGGAAAATCCTCTAAGGTGAAACGAAGTTCGCCGGGAAACAAACCCTTTCTCCCCTTTGTAACGTTTGGTGTTTTTATTTTCTGTGAAAAGTGATGTGGACAGCTGCTTTTTAATTTCAGCTTGTGAGTTCATTAGATATATTATAAACGTAATGTTTGGTTCATAGGTGCGGCAGCGGCGAGTGCATCCGCGGCTCGCTGCGCTGCTCGGGCGGCGCGGAGTGCGCGGACGGCTCCGACGAGGCCGGCTGCGCGCCTCACTGCGGGCCCGCCGCCGCCATGTGCCTGCAGCGGCCGCAGTGCGTGCCCGAGTGAGTACACGGACACATCTGGCGTCTGTCCACGAGATAATGGCGCGACCAGTCATTGCTCATCATCTATTTGATCCGTACAGAGAGTGGTGGTGCGACGGCGAGCTCGACTGCGACGACGGGACCGACGAGGCGGAGTGCGGCGCGTCGCGCGACAACTCGACGTGCGGCGCGTGGCGCGTCGCGTGCGCTCACTGCGGGCCCGCGGCCTGGCGCTGCGACGGTCGCCGCGACTGTGGCGGCGACCGCGACGAGCGGCGCGACCTGTGCGCGCGCCTGCTGTGCCCCGGCGACATGTACCGGTGAGTGTCGCGCGACGGTCGCCGCGACTGTGGCGGCGACCGCGACGAGCGGCGCGACCTGTGCGCGCGCCTGCTGTGCCCCGGCGACATGTACCGGTGAGTGTCGCGCGACGGTCGCCGCGACTGTGGCGGCGACCGCGACGAGCGGCGCGACCTGTGCGCGCGCCTGCTGTGCCCCGGCGACATGTACCGGTGAGTGTCGCGCGACGGTCGCCGCGACTGTGGCGGCGACCGCGACGAGCGGCGCGACCTGTGCGCGCGCCTGCTGTGCCCCGGCGACATGTACCGGTGAGTGTCGCGCGACGGTCGCCGCGACTGTGGCGGCGACCGCGACGAGCGGCGCGACCTGTGCGCGCGCCTGCTGTGCCCCGGCGACATGTACCGGTGAGTGTCGCGCGACGGTCGCCGCGACTGTGGCGGCGACCGCGACGAGCGGCGCGACCTGTGCGCGCGCCTGCTGTGCCCCGGCGACATGTACCGGTGAGTGTCGCGCGACGGTCGCCGCGACTGTGGCGGCGACCGCGACGAGCGGCGCGACCTGTGCGCGCGCCTGCTGTGCCCCGGCGACATGTACCGGTGAGTGTCGCGCGACGGTCGCCGCGACTGTGGCGGCGACCGCGACGAGCGGCGCGACCTGTGCGCGCGCCTGCTGTGCCCCGGCGACATGTACCGGTGAGTGTCGCGCGACGGTCGCCGCGACTGTGGCGGCGACCGCGACGAGCGGCGCGACCTGTGCGCGCGCCTGCTGTGCCCCGGCGACATGTACCGGTGAGTGTCGCGCGACGGTCGCCGCGACTGTGGCGGCGACCGCGACGAGCGGCGCGACCTGTGCGCGCGCCTGCTGTGCCCCGGCGACATGTACCGGTGAGTGTCGCGCGACGGTCGCCGCGACTGTGGCGGCGACCGCGACGAGCGGCGCGACCTGTGCGCGCGCCTGCTGTGCCCCGGCGACATGTACCGGTGAGTGTCGCGCGACGGTCGCCGCGACTGTGGCGGCGACCGCGACGAGCGGCGCGACCTGTGCGCGCGCCTGCTGTGCCCCGGCGACATGTACCGGTGAGTGTCGCGCGACGGTCGCCGCGACTGTGGCGGCGACCGCGACGAGCGGCGCGACCTGTGCGCGCGCCTGCTGTGCCCCGGCGACATGTACCGGTGAGTGTCGCGCGACGGTCGCCGCGACTGTGGCGGCGACCGCGACGAGCGGCGCGACCTGTGCGCGCGCCTGCTGTGCCCCGGCGACATGTACCGGTGAGTGTCGCGCGACGGTCGCCGCGACTGTGGCGGCGACCGCGACGAGCGGCGCGACCTGTGCGCGCGCCTGCTGTGCCCCGGCGACATGTACCGGTGAGTGTCGCGCGACGGTCGCCGCGACGTCGCGGCGCGACCTGTGCGCGCGCCTGCTGTGCCCCGGCGACATGTACCGGTGAGTGTCGCGCGACGGTCGCCGCGACTGTGGCGGCGACCGCGAGTCGCGGCGACCGCGACGAGCGGCGCGACCTGTGCGCGCGCCTGCTGTGCCCCGGCGACATGTACCGGTGAGTGTCGCGCGACGGTCGCCGCGACTGTGGCGGCGACCGCGACGAGCGGCGCGACCTGTGCGCGCGCCTGCTGTGCCCCGGCGACATGTACCGGTGAGTGTCGCGCGACGGTCGCCGCGACTGTGGCGGCGACCGCGACGAGCGGCGCGACCTGTGCGCGCGCCTGCTGTGCCCCGGCGACATGTACCGGTGAGTGTCGCGCGACGGTCGCCGCGACTGTGGCGGCGACCGCGACGAGCGGCGCGACCTGTGCGCGCGCCTGCTGTGCCCCGGCGACATGTACCGGTGAGTGTCGCGCGACGGTCGCCGCGACTGTGGCGGCGACCGCGACGAGCGGCGCGACCTGTGCGCGCGCCTGCTGTGCCCCGGCGACATGTACCGGTGAGTGTCGCGCGACGGTCGCCGCGACTGTGGCGGCGACCGCGACGAGCGGCGCGACCTGTGCGCGCGCCTGCTGTGCCCCGGCGACATGTACCGGTGAGTGTCGCGCGACGGTCGCCGCGACTGTGGCGGCGACCGCGACGAGCGGCGCGACCTGTGCGCGCGCCTGCTGTGCCCCGGCGACATGTACCGGTGAGTGTCGCGCGACGGTCGCCGCGACTGTGGCGGCGACCGCGACGAGCGGCGCGACCTGTGCGCGCGCCTGCTGTGCCCCGGCGACATGTACCGGTGAGTGTCGCGCGACGGTCGCCGCGACTGTGGCGGCGACCGCGACGAGCGGCGCGACCTGTGCGCGCGCCTGCTGTGCCCCGGCGACATGTACCGGTGAGTGTCGCGCGACGGTCGCCGCGACTGTGGCGGCGACCGCGACGAGCGGCGCGACCTGTGCGCGCGCCTGCTGTGCCCCGGCGACATGTACCGGTGAGTGTCGCGCGACGGTCGCCGCGACTGTGGCGGCGACCGCGACGAGCGGCGCGACCTGTGCGCGCGCCTGCTGTGCCCCGGCGACATGTACCGGTGAGTGTCGCGCGACGGTCGCCGCGACTGTGGCGGCGACCGCGACGAGCGGCGCGACCTGTGCGCGCGCCTGCTGTGCCCCGGCGACATGTACCGGTGAGTGTCGCGCGACGGTCGCCGCGACTGTGGCGGCGACCGCGACGAGCGGCGCGACCTGTGCGCGCGCCTGCTGTGCCCCGGCGACATGTACCGGTGAGTGTCGCGCGACGGTCGCCGCGACTGTGGCGGCGACCGCGACGAGCGGCGCGACCTGTGCGCGCGCCTGCTGTGCCCCGGCGACATGTACCGGTGAGTGTCGCGCGACGGTCGCCGCGACTGTGGCGGCGACCGCGACGAGCGGCGCGACCTGTGCGCGCGCCTGCTGTGCCCCGGCGACATGTACCGGTGAGTGTCGCGCGACGGTCGCCGCGACTGTGGCGGCGACCGCGACGAGCGGCGCGACCTGTGCGCGCGCCTGCTGTGCCCCGGCGACATGTACCGGTGAGTGTCGCGCGACGGTCGCCGCGACTGTGGCGGCGACCGCGACGAGCGGCGCGACCTGTGCGCGCGCCTGCTGTGCCCCGGCGACATGTACCGGTGAGTGTCGCGCGACGGTCGCCGCGACTGTGGCGGCGACCGCGACGAGCGGCGCGACCTGTGCGCGCGCCTGCTGTGCCCCGGCGACATGTACCGGTGAGTGTCGCGCGACGGTCGCCGCGACTGTGGCGGCGACCGCGACGAGCGGCGCGACCTGTGCGCGCGCCTGCTGTGCCCCGGCGACATGTACCGGTGAGTGTCGCGCGACGGTCGCCGCGACTGTGGCGGCGACCGCGACGAGCGGCGCGACCTGTGCGCGCGCCTGCTGTGCCCCGGCGACATGTACCGGTGAGTGTCGCGCGACGGTCGCCGCGACTGTGGCGGCGACCGCGACGAGCGGCGCGACCTGTGCGCGCGCCTGCTGTGCCCCGGCGACATGTACCGGTGAGTGTCGCGCGACGGTCGCCGCGACTGTGGCGGCGACCGCGACGAGCGGCGCGACCTGTGCGCGCGCCTGCTGTGCCCCGGCGACATGTACCGGTGAGTGTCGCGCGACGGTCGCCGCGACTGTGGCGGCGACCGCGACGAGCGGCGCGACCTGTGCGCGCGCCTGCTGTGCCCCGGCGACATGTACCGGTGAGTGTCGCGCGACGGTCGCCGCGACTGTGGCGGCGACCGCGACGAGCGGCGCGACCTGTGCGCGCGCCTGCTGTGCCCCGGCGACATGTACCGGTGAGTGTCGCGCGACGGTCGCCGCGACTGTGGCGGCGACCGCGACGAGCGGCGCGACCTGTGCGCGCGCCTGCTGTGCCCCGGCGACATGTACCGGTGAGTGTCGCGCGACGGTCGCCGCGACTGTGGCGGCGACCGCGACGAGCGGCGCGACCTGTGCGCGCGCCTGCTGTGCCCCGGCGACATGTACCGGTGAGTGTCGCGCGACGGTCGCCGCGACTGTGGCGGCGACCGCGACGAGCGGCGCGACCTGTGCGCGCGCCTGCTGTGCCCCGGCGACATGTACCGGTGAGTGTCGCGCGACGGCCTCATATCGAGCCAGTCAACACATGTGTTATTTTGCGTTGAATCATTACTGACGTAACATCTGTGTATAATTTAGGTGCGGCGACAACAAGTGCGTGCCCTCTAACTTGGTGTGCGACGGCTACCGCGACTGTGGCGCCACCCTCGAAGAAAGCGACGAGAGACCCGACTTGTGTGAGTTTTATATACTGTGTTATTTTTTTTATTTATTTAATCACCTGTGTTAATAAAATAGAGCAGTTAATCGGACATCGGGACCATCCGGGGACTCGAATAACTCAATTCTTTTAGAATAAGCCTTTGTCGGAATCTTTTTAATATTTTAAATTCGACGACCTACGTAGTCAAGGGGTGAGCGGGCCGGCGTCACGCCTTCTCTGAGTTTCAATATGTAAAATTAACGTCTCTGCTCTGTCTCTCCCAGTGTGGTCTCGGGTCTGGGTATTGTGGTACCGTCATTGTTCCTGATTTCTGTGACACAAGTGTTAAATCTACTTACCACAGAATCAGAGCAATGCATGTTGCCCAACGTTTATTTATTCCAGGCTAGACATAATAAGGACAATAGTATACTCTGTGCTGTTTGTGCAGGCCGCACGTGGCGCGCGGGGGAGGGCCGCGAGGAGGAGGGCTCGTGCCTCCCGGAGGAGGTCGCGTGCGTCGACGGCCGCTGCCTGCCGCCCGGCGCCTCCTGCGAGGAAGGTTCGTACACTATTAACCGCTTATTTATACGTACAGAACGACAGTTTCACCCCTATGTTGTAGACATTCCTTCATTACGCTCGAGGTGGTTTGCCTCTTCTTTTATATGTAAACGGCTACGGAGTGGAACTAACTGCTGAGGTCAATTTTTCCGGAACGTTATCTGGACAGGCTTCTTCTAAGTGTTTTCTTTTAAATAAATTTGTCAATATTAGTTTTACACTGTCAAGTAGCTCTCAACAGTCGTATCGTAATTATTGTTTTTAAGCATTAATATTAGTAAGTAAGTGCACGAGTCTAATCCATTGTGTCGTGCGCAGAGGAGGGTCTGTGCACGTGGCGCACGTGCCCGCAGCTCTGCCTGCCCAAGCGGAACAACCACACCTGCAAGTGAGTATACCCGCCGAACATAATTATCACTCTTTCATGTATATTCTATAAACATACCACACTATGAGCTCACAATTATATTTATAAATCTAATGACTCTTAAGTAGTTTCGGAGCACTTTAAAGATAATTTTAAAAATAATATCATTTAGTCGATGTAGCTTAGAATTGGAATCTTACAATTATTTGTAAACGTGTCAACACTCTAAATGCAGTGTCTGTAGTAATAAAACTACCTCTCTTCGCTAAATTTACTCGTAGATGGCGTTGCAGTACAATATCTATCGGGTTTTGCTAGAAGGAATAATTTGATAGATGAAAATATTATCTGTTTAGTAATATGTAATGAATTGTAGGTGTGTCCCGGGCTACAAACAGCGGCAGCTGCCCGACGGGAGCCTGGCGTGCGAGTACCTCGGTGAGTGACTGTTTACGTGTGAACACAAATTTAAGGTTTTTGTGGATGACGCAAGTGTTACGTACGAGAACGTTCACTGTTCTTTGTGATGAGCCTGAGGGGCGAGTGCTGCTCTTCGCGTGCGCATATCATCATAATCATCACAACCTGTCGTCTACCACGGTGGTAAAGGCTTCCTTCAATTCTCTCCACTGTAACCTGCTCTGGGCTACTTTGATCCAGTTCGAGCCAACTATTCTTACGATGTCATCCTTTCACCGATTCTGTGGCCTCCACACGTGTCTCCATTTCAGAATAGTTCCACATCACGTGTCTGGCTCTCTGGCTATATGTCTGGCCCATTGCCACTTGAGCATAGTAGTCATAATCAATGCATTTTTTCATGTTAGTTACAAGTAACTATGCATCGTCAATATGAATATAAACCAAAATTTAAGCTACAGCCGGTTCGGAACCTTATTCTACCGAGCAGAATCCGGCAAGAAAATAAGTAGTTATCACAATCTTTATAAAAATTAGGACTAGAGATAACCTAAAAATATGGTGTGCGAGCGAGCAGACAATCATGTCCATATATCTTGATCGTTTAAATAATTAGCAATTTTGTAATAGCCATTTTTCATTAAACCTGATTTCATTTAGACCTTAAATATATGCATGTTAAATATGTTAATACATAATTTGCAAACAATACAATTGCATATAGACTTTCGGTAAAGTGAAGAAGAGCATTTATATAGATTAAATATACAAGAGGTCCTAATATAGAGCCCTGGGAAACCCCCATAAAATGTGGAGCGCCAGATGATTTGGCTTCGTTAACATTATTTTTTGTATTCTACCAGTTAAATATGATTGTAATAAAGATATTGCAGGACTTGAGACACTATAGTGTTGCAATTTCAAAAGCAAAGTTTCATGATTGACACAATCAAACGCCTTTAACAAATCGCAATAAAGAGCTTTGATATATGTTGAGAAACATGTGAGGCCTGACTTCGTTCCCGGAGCCACATAATAGTCTACGCGTGCGCAGTCCAGAAAAATATATAATCTGAATTCTGACACTTTGTAACTGAGTTTTGTATATTTTTAAGTATGAAGAGTGAGAAAGTGCGAAAATCCAGGTCATTACTAACATCGTTGAAAGATCTATACATTTGATTAATACCATGACTTAACTTTATTTACTTATTAAATTAATCAAGTAAATGGAAAAGCAGATTCCCAAGACTGTTTACACAGTTTTTTTTTGCGCGTTCAGGATTCTTTCTAAGAGGTGCTTGTGTAGGTACTTTCTCTGTCTCGTGTATATATGTAAGCCGTTGTGCGTTTGTGCGTGTGTCAGGGTCCCGTCCGCGGCTGCTGGTGGCGGAGGCTGGCGGCTCGCTGCGCGTGGCGGAGCTGCACAAGCTGGAGCGGCCGCCCACCGACGCGCCGCCCGCCGACACACCCCGCCAGGGGTTAGTTGGACACGACTATGCATGCACCACAACCAACAAACTTGTTCACTTTTATTGGTTTATCAGTACATAGGATAAGACAAGGTCGCTTTTTTGTATGTCCATTTTTATGCTTAGATCTTACGGATTTTCATGCGATTTTTTTTATAGATTGAGTGTTGTATGAGAAGGGCTTATAATAATATGTTAATGTACAGAAAAGCCGAAAACTTTATTATTTATTTAAAAATGTATTTAATTGCACCCGTGCGAAGCCGAGGCGGGTAGCTAGTCAACAATAAATAAATTTCGACAAAAAAAAAACACGTTATCCTAAATTTTTGTTGGTCGTGGTTTCTATAATAGCGAATATTCCATAATTTATTTCCAACAAAAATGAAAAATCATCAAAACGACAAACTATTGAACAATAATAGCATAAAAATTCAGCAATTATACTTTTATTCACATTCCATTTTATTTAACACTAGCTTCGAAACTTCTAACGTTTGGTAAATGCCCTCTCACGGATTTGAATTACATACTGATCGACCATAAGTACATTCGATACAAAAATATTTGGGAAGGCACGTGCGACATTTGAAGCTCGTGGGTTCGAATCCCACATTGCATGACGTTTTTTTTTTAATAATTAAAGGTGATATAGCGTGATGCACTATAAAAATGTGTATTATAGAAACAAATTGTGTGGCTAAAGTTTCCATTCCCAGAGTATCTCTGTATGTCTATCGTGTTTGCGTCGCGATAGATCCATTTACAAAGTGTCAGTTCTGTTGCAGCGGGCGGGAGAAGTCTGCGGAGGCGGCCACGGTGACGAGCGTGACGGTGGCGTGGGTGAACGGGTCGCAGGTGGCGTGGTGGGGCTCCGAGGACGGCCGCCTGCGCCGCGCCGGCCTCTCGCGGGACCAGCCGCCGCGCCTGCTGCCCGCCGACCTGCTGGTACGATATGTGCTTGACGAACGCTCCCCAGTCCCCCTCCTTATCCAGAATTGGCTACTTGACAGTTTTTGAAAATGTGTGCCGACCTACGACATGACCTACAAGTCGACACAAATACAGCGTCAACAGAATTGGCGTAGTAAACAACGCTCCATACGTAATGCGTGACATCGATATCCTACATCGCGATATCAGAGTTTTCGTCGCCACTAAGTATATATACAACAAACCAAGAATGGTAGTTGGGCCTTGGTCCCCGAGCAGATAACACCTAGCTCGGCGGAAGTACTTCCACTTTTAGTAAAGAACATACGTTCCTTACATTGGTGACCCCAACTGAGCTGAACACCAGCAGTCTTTGAAGAACGGAGCCTTCGCATCAGGCCATGTCTCCATACCCTCAACAGCCAGCTTAGCCACGACAAGAGCACCGGACCACCTCAGCTGATAAAGCCACCTGGTTCCGGGCCCGTGTAATGAAGCAGGCCATCGCAGCCCTACGACCGAGTCATTGGTCCACACCGGCGTAGCAGCAGCTGCCTCCCTGCAACTACACGCATCGGGCACGTGCTTGGACTCCAAAGGGGGGGAGTACTGTGCCGACCTACGACATGACCTACAAGTCGACACAAATACAGCGTCAACAGAATTGGCGTAGTAAACAACGCTCCATACGTAATGCGTGACATCGATATCCTACATCGCGATATCAGAGTTTTCGTCGCCACTAAGTATATATACAACAAACCAAGAATGGTAGTTGGGCCTTGGTCCCCGAGCAGATAACACCTAGCTCGGCGGAAGTACTTCCACTTTTAGTAAAGAACATACGTTCCTTACAAATGTATTGTAAAATGAGCGTCCCATGACTGTTGAAGTGGTGACGTCAACATTCTATACACCAAACCGATACTGGTTGGAACGATTTTCTAGCTTTAAAATACAATTAATTTTATGAAAATATGTATAGATTTTTAAATAAATGGAAAATGTTTAAAAGAATATGCTTTTATGTTTAGTGACGCACTAATTCAATATAAAATCATCATCGCTTGCCCATTAAAAAAAATTCGCCAACATCTTTCATTTCCGAATTACAGTGTGTAGTGACGTCACATAAATTGTGGTTTCATTTCTGTTCTTTTGTTCCATTTAGATTTATTTTGCAAAAAAAAGTAACTATGTAAAATTATTGTTTAACTAATTAGCTAACATATTTGACACTTCATATTTTATTGTTAACATTTTCAAGTAGCCAATTGTAAATGTCTTAGCTTCGCTCCGTACCCCTCGCTCCCCGAGTGTTGTATTGGTATTAGTTGTCAGCGGGTATAATGTAAGGGCCTATATTGTCCCAGATCCCCGGCGGCGCGTCGGTCCGCGGCGTGGCGGTGGACGCGGTGTCGCGGCGGCTGTACTGGACGAGTGTGGCGACACAGACGCGCGAGTGGCGCGACTCTGCGCGCGGCTCCGTGTACTGCGGCTCGCTGGCCGCGCGACGCCGCGTCACGCTGTACGCCGCCGACGACGCCGAGCCCGACGACATCGTGCTGCACAATGACACCGGGTAACCGCGACACGCGCTATGTATTATTTATGATACACATGATACACTAGAATTATTCAGGGAAATCTATGTCCGCCAATAGAGATAGAAACTAGCTTTTGTAAAATCTAGACGCGCGGCGCTCGTGGGTGCTACTCGGGGGTCCAACACCCCCGAATCCGTCCGCAATGAGGGCTCAGCGTTTTTTTGTTTCAAGGTGTTTCAGGTGGTTTCAAGTTATTCAAATGTAGCCTAAAGAGCACTCGGTCTGCGGCCTCAAGTAGGTTACTTGTTCCATTGTCTTTATTTAAATACGTCTAAAGTTTCGACGGAAGCCGCATTCAGCCTCGCATCCGAAGATCGGCCTTTCGCTTCGCAAAAGTTAAGCCAAGTTTTACAAGCCTTCGATACGGTACTATTTTACTATGGAACAATTTTAACTTGCTGCCCTTACCTTGAAGGCTTGACCCCTGCTACCAGCACCCCCCAGGAGCTCTGGAAACTTTAGACGCAGGAACACAACAACACGGAAATGATTGTTATTTGACTGCGGTGTTCTGTAAGGTAATTGGGCTGGTCCAGTTCGAGCGATAAATCGCTATGCCCTACCTGTCTTATATATTAACAATTAATATAAATATTATTTTATGTCCCCCCCAGCCGCGTGTACTGGTCGGACCGCGGCTCGCGGCCCGGCATCCTGGTGCTGGAGGCGGGCTCCCCCCCCCGCTGGCTCGTGCGCCGCCGCGTGCGACGCGTGGCCGCGCTCACCATCGACTACGCCGGGGACAGGCTCTACTTCGTCGACCGGTACCGCTCCCTGTCATACATAACTAAATATATCAAATCATTTACTGTATATTCACAGAAGACTTACAACAACTTGTGATTACTAGTAGCTACTAGTCTGGGAACTATCAGAAAAAGCTGACTTACTGACTGATCTATCAACGCAGGGCCTAAACTATAAGGGTTAGAAACATTAAATTTTGCAAAGGGGTTTATTTTATAGTGTAGGGCAAAATAAAGAAAGGATTTTTGTGAATTCACGCCTTAAGAGGGTAAAACGGGGCTTCTAACGTGGTTATTTGAATGATATTTAGTATGAAAGTTCTTCATCGAAAATCATGTAACACGTGTAATTTTTTTTTTCTTTCGAAAATCATCTCCTAAGGTTTGAAAAGGGGCGGGGGTTAGAAGTTTGTATGAAAGTTCCCTGATTTTTTAAGTTATTCCAATAAAATTTTGCATGCAGATTCTTCATTGAAAATCACGCTACATGTGTTCTACATGTGAAAGGGGTGAAGTTATTCTGAAAATCCAATGTTACATAATAATTGTCAATTATTTTTATTTGTAAATAGGTGGCTAACTTCACGTGTACGAGTTCGCAAGCGGCCGCTAGTAATAATGTATTGATTTCACGCAAGATTGCTCAATAGATATGGATTAAATTTGGGGATGCCATTTTTTATGTTATATAAAGCGTGTGTGTATGTTGTGCGCGTCAGGTACTACGAGACGCTGGAGAGCGTGCGGCTGGCGGGCGGGCGGCGCGCGCTGGTGGCCGCCTTCGTGCACCAGGCACACGCGCCACACGCGCCGCACTACGCCGCACACGGTACGCCGGGGGCTGCTCAACAGTTCGAACAATCACACATAACATGTTGTTTTACCTCATGGTTTTGACGTGACAACCTCTAATAACTCGATACTACGGGCTGCATGCACGTCATTGTAGTCAAGCGCGGCAAGAACGAGAGGCATGATCAGCTCGAGCGATCGGCTAAGCGTTGCTACGTCAAACTACCGTCCGTAAACCTTTACAGACAATAAATTTAAAATTCAAATCATACAATTTAATCGTATTTCTGGTACAATGTGATTTTAGTATATTTTATTAAATTAATTTGGTTTCAATCGCTCTGAACACTGCTCATTAAAATGAAAATTTATATCATTTTTTATAATTTCCGAATTTGTTTATGTATTCGCAGATACTTAATACGTTTTTATTTATTCGTTTAAATTAGAGCTGAAGGCGGTGAGCGTGTGGACGCGCGCGTGCTCGCGACTGGCGGTGTGGGAGGAGTGGGTCTGGTGCGGCACCGCGCGGGGCCTGGCGCGCCTCCCCCGCCGCCTCAACACCACGCGCGCCCCCCTGCCGCACGCGCCCCGCGCCGGCGCCGTGACCGCGCTCGCCCTGCTGCACGCCGACCCCCCCACAGGTACGCGCCTCCCCCGCCGCCTCGACACCACGCGCGCCCCCCTGCCGCACGCGCCCCGCGCTGGCGCCGTGACCGCGCTCGCCCTGCTGCACGCCGACCCCCCCACAGGTACGCGCCTCCCCCGCCGCCTCAACACCACGCGCGCCCCCCTGCCGCACGCGCCCCGCGCTGGCGCCGTGACCGCGCTCGCCCTGCTGCACGCCGACCCCCCCACAGGTACGCGCCTCCCCCGCCGCCTCAACACCACGCGCGCCCCCCTGCCGCACGCGCCCCGCGCTGGCGCCGTGACCGCGCTCGCCCTGCTGCACGCCGACCCCCCCACAGGTACGCGCCTCCCCCGCCGCCTCAACACCACGCGCGCCCCCCTGCCGCACGCGCCCCGCGCTGGCGCCGTGACCGCGCTCGCCCTGCTGCACGCCGACCCCCCCACAGGTACGCGCCTCCCCCGCCGCCTCGACACCACGCGCGCCCCCCTGCCGCACGCGCCCCGCGCCGGCGCCGTGACCGCGCTCGCCCTGCTGCACGCCGACCCCCCCACAGGTACGCGCCTCCCCCGCCGCCTCGACACCACGCGCGCCCCCCTGCCGCACGCGCCCCGCGCCGGCGCCGTGACCGCGCTCGCCCTGCTGCACGCCGACCCCCCCACAGGTACGCGCCTCCCCCGCCGCCTCGACACCACGCGCGCCCCCCTGCCGCACGCGCCCCGCGCCGGCGCCGTGACCGCGCTCGCCCTGCTGCACGCCGACCCCCCCACAGGTACGCGCCTCCCCCGCCGCCTCGACACCACGCGCGCCCCCCTGCCGCACGCGCCCCGCGCCGGCGCCGTGACCGCGCTCGCCCTGCTGCACGCCGACCCCCCCACAGGTACGCGCCTCCCCCGCCGCCTCGACACCACGCGCGCCCCCCTGCCGCACGCGCCCCGCGCCGGCGCCGTGACCGCGCTCGCCCTGCTGCACGCCGACCCCCCCACAGGTACGCGCCTCCCCCGCCGCCTCGACACCACGCGCGCCCCCCTGCCGCACGCGCCCCGCGCCGGCGCCGTGACCGCGCTCGCCCTGCTGCACGCCGACCCCCCCACAGGTACGCGCCTCCCCCGCCGCCTCGACACCACGCGCGCCCCCCTGCCGCACGCGCCCCGCGCCGGCGCCGTGACCGCGCTCGCCCTGCTGCACGCCGACCCCCCCACAGGTACGCGCCTCCCCCGCCGCCTCGACACCACGCGCGCCCCCCTGCCGCACGCGCCCCACGCCGGTGCCGTGACCGCGCTCGCCCTGCTGCACGCCGACCCCCCCACAGGTACGCGCCTCCCCCGCCGCCTCGACACCACGCGCGCCCCCCTGCCGCACGCGCCCCGCGCCGGCGCCGTGACCGCGCTCGCCCTGCTGCACGCCGACCCCCCCACAGGTACGCGCCTCCCCCGCCGCCTCGACACCACGCGCGCCCCCCTGCCGCACGCGCCCCGCGCCGGCGCCGTGACCGCGCTCGCCCTGCTGCACGCCGACCCCCCCACAGGTACGCGCCTCCCCCGCCGCCTCGACACCACGCGCGCCCCCCTGCCGCACGCGCCCCACGCCGGTGCCGTGACCGCGCTCGCCCTGCTGCACGCCGACCCCCCCACAGGTACGCGCCTCCCCCGCCGCCTCGACACCACGCGCGCCCCCCTGCCGCACGCGCCCCGCGCCGGCGCCGTGACCGCGCTCGCCCTGCTGCACGCCGACCCCCCCACAGGTACGCGCCTCCCCCGCCGCCTCGACACCACGCGCGCCCCCCTGCCGCACGCGCCCCGCGCCGGCGCCGTGACCGCGCTCGCCCTGCTGCACGCCGACCCCCCCACAGGTACGCGCCTCCCCCGCCGCCTCAACACCACGCGCGCCCCCCTGCCGCACGCGCCCCGCGCCGGCGCCGTGACCGCGCTCGCCCTGCTGCACGCCGACCCCCCCACAGGTACGCGCCTCCCCCGCCGCCTCGACACCACGCGCGCCCCCCTGCCGCACGCGCCCCGCGCCGGCGCCGTGACCGCGCTCGCCCTGCTGCACGCCGACCCCCCCACAGGTACGCGCCTCCCCCGCCGCCTCGACACCACGCGCGCCCCCCTGCCGCACGCGCCCCGCGCCGGCGCCGTGACCGCGCTCGCCCTGCTGCACGCCGACCCCCCCACAGGTACGCGCCTCCCCCGCCGCCTCGACACCACGCGCGCCCCCCTGCCGCACGCGCCCCGCGCCGGCGCCGTGACCGCGCTCGCCCTGCTGCACGCCGACCCCCCCACAGGTACGCGCCTCCCCCGCCGCCTCGACACCACGCGCGCCCCCCTGCCGCACGCGCCCCGCGCCGGCGCCGTGACCGCGCTCGCCCTGCTGCACGCCGACCCCCCCACAGGTACGCGCCTCCCCCGCCGCCTCGACACCACGCGCGCCCCCCTGCCGCACGCGCCCCACGCCGGTGCCGTGACCGCGCTCGCCCTGCTGCACGCCGACCCCCCCACAGGTACGCGCCTCCCCCGCCGCCTCGACACCACGCGCGCCCCCCTGCCGCACGCGCCCCGCGCCGGCGCCGTGACCGCGCTCGCCCTGCTGCACGCCGACCCCCCCACAGGTACGCGCCTCCCCCGCCGCCTCGACACCACGCGCGCCCCCCTGCCGCACGCGCCCCGCGCCGGCGCCGTGACCGCGCTCGCCCTGCTGCACGCCGACCCCCCCACAGGTACGCGCCTCCCCCGCCGCCTCAACACCACGCGCGCCCCCCTGCCGCACGCGCCCCGCGCCGGCGCCGTGACCGCGCTCGCCCTGCTGCACGCCGACCTCCCCACAGGTACGCGCCTCCCCCGCCGCCTCGACACCACTGTTTGCTAAGCCATCTTAGCGGTAGACGTTACTCTGCGTGGAACTATGTCTGACTTCTCTCGGATTTTTTGCCCCCTCTGTAAGTTTCAATCATCGCTCATTAAAGAGGCTACAAGCTGATACAATATTCGTCCTTTGCAGACACGCCGTCGGACCCGTGCCTGCACGTGAACGGGTCTGAGCGCTGCGACGCGAGCGCCCTGTGCGTGCGCCGGCCGGCCGCGCCCCGCTACACATGCCTCTGCCCCGACGGACTCGAGCCCGTCGGCCTGCTTGTAAGAAACAATCATTACACTTAGCCCTTCATACTCCATTCAATGGTACGTCAAGGAACAGTTGATTTCCTTCAGTATCTTTATATATCTTTGTTTTTGGGATATACATAGTCTTAAAATATGTGTCTGCATGAGACGTCAAATACTTTGCTAAGACTGTCACTGCAGAGGAAAGCATTAGCAAAGACCTAAAAATTATAAAACCATCACGTTTTATCAGGATTGCCCAATGAAGGATCAAACCCGTCCAGTAGTTATTTATATGAATGCGTTTAATGTAGGATCAACGCAAATGCGTGTCGTCGTCCCGCGAGCGCATCCTCACGGGTGGGTCGCCGCTGGTGCCGCCGGGGGAAGGGGGGGAGGCGGCCGACGGCGGGGAGGCGTGCACGCTCGCGTGCGGGCCCGGCACGTGCACGCTCGTGCGCGGCCGGCCGACGTGCACGTGCCCGCCGCTGTACCGCGGCGCGGCCTGCGAGCACTACCGGTGCGCGCACCACTGCCTGCACCGCGGCCGCTGCGAGCTCGACACAGACAAGGAGCCAGATAAGAACGGCTTGCTTCCGCTTAAGGTCAGACCTCCTACGTGGCGTACTTTGAGATTATTGTCTACCCATGACCTTACATATAAATATCTAATAACGTTTATCTATCTCTGTACGTACAGTGCACGTGCAATAGCTGGTACCGCGGGGCGCGGTGCGAGGAGGCCCTGTCGTGCGGCGCCCTGCGCTGCTACAACGGGGGCGACTGCCGGCCCATGCGCGCCGTGCCCGGCGCCTACTGCGCCTGTCCGGCGGGCTTCACAGGTCAGTGACACCTCGCCGAGGGCAACAGCTGGTGCCGCGGGGCGCGGTGCGAGGGGGCGCTGTCGTGCTTTTTATTCTTACCAAGTTTGTCTTATCCATTAGCGTATGGATAATGAGTACAGTTGTAGTCGCCCTCAAGTGCGCACGTATGCGCCACAAACATAAGTAGAATTAAACTATATATTTGGTGCAGGGTCCCGCTGCGAGCAGTGCGAGAGTCTGCCCGCGTGCCGCACCGGCTACGTGTGCGCGCCCAACGCGACGCACGACGCGCACGACGCGCACTGCCAGCACGCGCTCTGTGTGGACTACTGCCTCAATCAGGTGAGTAATACAATCTTAGGAATAAGATTAAGGGTTCGATCCCCGGTCGGTTTAATCTGGAAAACGTACTTTTTTATATTGTCTCTTGTCTGTATGTTGTCGTATCGTCGTTGTTCCATATTTTTGTATCACAAGTGCTTAGCTACTTACCACAGAATCGTAGCATGCTCTCCAATATTCTTAACTGTATACATTGTCTCCCCGCCAGGGCACGTGCCTGGTGTCCGGCGCAGGCGCAGTGTCGTGCGCGTGCGCAGGCGCGTGGAGCGGCGAGCGCTGCCAGCGGCGCGCCTGCGTCGACGCGGCCTGCGCACGCGCACCCGACCACGACAACAGGAGCACGCACGACCTGCAGCCGCACGGTGAGTACTGACACACCATACCCTTGCAGGTCGCGTGCGCGCCTGCGTCGACGCGGCCTGCGCACGCGCACCCGACCACGACAACAGGAGCACGCACGACCTGCAGCCGCACGGTGAGTACTGACACACCATACCCTTGCAGGTCGCGTGCGCGCCTGCGTCGACGCGGCCTGCGCACGCGCACCCGACCACGACAACAGGAGCACGCACGACCTGCAGCCGCACGGTGAGTACTGACACACCATACCCTTGCAGGTCGCGTGCGCGCCTGCGTCGACGCGGCCTGCGCACGCGCACCCGACCACGACAACAGGAGCACGCACGACCTGCAGCCGCACGGTGAGTACTGACACACCATACCCTTGCAGGTCGCGTGCGCGCCTGCGTCGACGCGGCCTGCGCACGCGCACCCGACCACGACAACAGGAGCACGCACGACCTGCAGCCGCACGGTGAGTACTGACACACCATACCCTTGCAGGTCGCGTGCGCGCCTGCGTCGACGCGGCCTGCGCACGCGCACCCGACCACGACAACAGGAGCACGCACGACCTGCAGCCGCACGGTGAGTACTGACACACCATACCCTTGCAGGTCGCGTGCGCGCCTGCGTCGACGCGGCCTGCGCACGCGCACCCGACCACGACAACAGGAGCACGCACGACCTGCAGCCGCACGGTGAGTACTGACACACCATACCCTTGCAGGTCGCGTGCGCGCCTGCGTCGACGCGGCCTGCGCACGCGCACCCGACCACGACAACAGGAGCACGCACGACCTGCAGCCGCACGGTGAGTACTGACACACCATACCCTTGCAGGTCGCGTGCGCGCCTGCGTCGACGCGGCCTGCGCACGCGCACCCGACCACGACAACAGGAGCACGCACGACCTGCAGCCGCACGGTGAGTACTGACACACCATACCCTTGCAGGTCGCGTGCGCGGGCGCGTGGAGCGGCGAGGCGTGAAAAGGTTAATCAGTTACAAGTAAATAGATAGATAGATACACTTCGTTGCACAGAAAATTTTCAGAAATGTTCAGGTTTTACAGATATATTCAAGTACATTCTAGGCGGTCTTATTGCTAGAAAGCGATCTCTTACAGACAACCTTTAGGTTTGTATTAAGAACATTTAAAAAAATGTATCTGACGTGTTCTAACTTATATGTCATAAGTTAATAAAAAGAAAATGGTAAAGCGAAAATCGTGGTTTTACATTAAGTTTAAAATAAATATGAGTTACGTACGAAGGAAACAATTAGCCTTCAGGGAATCTCTGGTAAGTTTAGTTCATTACACAAAGTTGAGTGCATTCGCTGAAATAACTGAAGACGCTCGTTGAAATACCATTTTATTGTGAAATAATTTAAGTTTTAACAACACCTTATTACAATACATTCCATATACCGTTAATTATGTAACAAAACACGTATTATTAGTAGTCAGCGGCAAAACCGCATCAACTAAACAATCAACAATAAATAATCATCAAGATAATTACTCTCTGTTCCTGTACACAAAGTACGTACGATGATGATGACCTTGGCACCGCCCCTATGCCGTGCACATAAGAACAAATTTTAAACTTCAATAGTTTATCTTGACGTGCTGTCGACTGTACATACCTGGAATTTACTTATTCTACACTAAGACGCAATCAGCAGTGTATTGAGACGTACATATGACAACTATTCAGGCAGGTCGGAATACCAGCTTGACCGGAACTGATGCAAATCAGCTCTGACACTTAATTGAACCGGTCACAAGTCCCGCAGTTGTACGCGGAAAATGTGTGTTTGTTTGAATGCCGTAATACCTCACAATTACGACAGCCTTCTGACTTCATTTATCTTTCGCATCTCCGATTATATCTGCGATTGACACCCTTGATATGAAGGTTACAAAGGTCCGGCCGGTAATCCACCAATGTACATAAAACACAAACCGAAAGAAACAACAGATTCAAAAGAAAAAACGCGTCAAAACTAAATTATACAATTAAAACATGGTAATCGAGAAGTTTTCATACTTAAGCGAATAGCAGCAGGAATGCTATGGCTAGAAGTTTCATACCAATTAATAATTCTTTAGTTGCCAATAGATCTACCGAGTATGATTTCACTAATAAAAGCGAGATAAAATTCAAATTCAAATTCTTTATTGGATGTCACATGGGATGAGAGTTGACATTCTTAAGGCTAAGTACATGTGAAGCCCTGTAGAGAGGGAAATTATATTCATCCAATCCGTATATTAAAAAAAGACCCTTTGAATACCATCTAAATGTTGCAGTTTTTAAACTGCTTTACTCATAATAATCTAAATAGTAAATACCGTTATGGTCCTTCGAGCATGATTATATTAGGTATATAATCCGGCTCGAAGGACCAAAACGGTCTTGAGCACATAAGAGATGATTTCAGGGATGATGAACCAGTTTCCGCAAAAGCTTTCACTATTAAATTATTGTAATATTTTAATAATACATATTTGAGCGACATAGGTTTTTAGTGTCTGAAATATTTTGTATAGTGCTAATAAAACACTAGAAAGAACAATCGACTTCGTCCACCTTTTTTAGGTTAAAATATCCCATACGTTTATCAAGTATCTACGCTTATCTAGGTACTAAATTTAACCCAAAACTATTCAGCAGTTTTTGTGTCAAGCTCTAGAAGAGATCAAAATATGTGAGTTTTCAACGATGTTTAACAACGTTTAGTTCCGTACAGAACAGAGACGATGACTCTGTAAAAAATAATAAAAATCACTGCACTTCAAAGTTCAGTAGATGGCTCGTGGAGGGGTGTATTTACGTAACTGTTTAGTAAACACTGTACGAAAATCCGACGTCGCACTAAATTGTAACGCTATTTATCTTAGATTTTTTGTTTACATATTGAAGAAAAAATTGGGCTAAATTTTTTTTAGTAATTTACTCGTATTATTGTGTATGGTAGCAGCAGTAGCAGCAACTAGCCCGCCTGCAGTTCTTAAGGTAAACTGATCTCATAATTCACAGTTTATGTAGACAAGTAAAAGGCGTCGGCGTGGTCAGACAGCTCTTGTATGTCGGTGTATATATATGCGTGCGACTACAGCGAGACGCGCTGACGTACGACGAACAGACCGGTACTGAGAGGCCGAGGCAGGGCACAGTGTAGTTCGGTTAACAGTAGGCGTTATATTCGTTGAAAATTGCATATGGTGAAGTTTACTGGCATTTGCCCATTATTTTAATATTTTGTGTTGAGGTTACGTCTGAAGATATTACTGAATCACCAATGCATAGATTTAAATCTTATATTAAAATTTGTCTAATGAAACAGGGTTTTATAAAATCGGAGACTAATTAAATGATTTGATTGATTATTCTTCATAAGGACAAACTACACGATTTATTTAATTGGTTATTATTTTGCTTGTCAAACTTGTGTAAATACAAATTTACTAAATAAATAAAATATATTTATATCAGACAACATCACATTTATGGATCAATTCCCAAAGTAAGCAGTTGTGTTATTAGAATCTAAACCAACTGTATCGTTGCAATATATTTAAATTAAATACATTTGTAAAAACTTAAACAAAGAACATACACAAATGTTTGTCCTAGGTCAAGAACAAACCCAAAACCCTAAGTAAATTATTGTTCCAATGAGCCTGTCGAATATATCAATTCCGGATTGTGGGACGTCCAATGTTCATATCTGCCTGCATTTTACTTATATCACCATATTTTTAAATTTAATATAATAATATCCCATGGGATACATTTCACTACAATATATTTTTCCTGTGGTATTCTGTGGCGTGCATTCGGTCGAGTTTACTATTAGCATTCCTACACCGTATAATGTGAGCCGCGGCCCAGGGGCTAGTTTCCCCGAACTCTGTCAATGTAGTGCACGTCGCGAACCAGATTAAATCTTAATTCGCCCTCTGTTCGATCGCTTACCGGCGCGAGCGGTCTAGTCTCCAATGCAGTGGTCTCGCTGACAGTAGTCGCAGCGTGCCGCGTCGCGCGACAGGCGGCCTTGGAGCTGCCTTCGCGTCGAGCGGAGCGCTGGACGCGCCGGGGATTTTGTGCCTAATTGTTCCGGGTCTAAACTTTTTTCATTTTATATATATTTTAGACTTCCGTGGTGTAGTGGTTAGGCTCAAAAACTCGGAGGTCATGGGTTTGAATACTGCGCGATTCACTCTCAATTTGTGAGCTTTTACAAGTTTGGGTAGGACATAAATATTAGACAACATCATATACATTGCTCTGATTCTATGGTAAATAGCTAAAGCACTAGTGTTACAGAAATCAGATACAACGACGGTACCCCAACACCCAAATCCGGGACAATATAGAAAAGTTTGTTTCCCATATTGACCCGACCGGGAATCGAACCCGGGACCTCAGAGATGGCGCGGCACCAAAGTCCGGCCACCTCGCCTCTCGGCTACGGAGTTCGTCTGTTTGTAACATAGTCAGCTGTTTGCCCGATATATATGATGATTCCATCCAGACTATGCTCCAAATAGGTCTTTGTCCCTTGGAAGGGTTGCGGAGGTCACACGGCAATCGCGCCAATGTAGTAATAACCAGCCTCGTCAATTAGGACCATAGTCGTAGGGAGCCCCGGGGTACGTAGTTGTAATATTTTATTTATTGCGCCCCAGCGCGGGTGCACCAGCGGCGCCCGCGCATGCACCGTGGTATAACTTGCCCGTGTGTCTTGCAAATACATTTTCCTCAAACACTTTTCTTGTGTTATAAAAGTTGTAGGAAAAATTGTGTACACCAACGAAGAGTGGGTATGCGACTGCATAAATAAGCTTGTATTTATAGGTGTTGGTATGCTTGTATAAATGTATTAGGAATGGCTATTAAATCATATAATTAAAATATTATGTAGTTGCCCATGCATATATTTTAGTCTCGTATATAAACAAAAAAGAAAAAGGGGTTCTACAATATAGATGATTACTTAAATGACAGAAATGTATGGATCTAGAATATATCACTTACATTCTGATGAAAACTGAACTTTGTATATTTTATTTAAATGCCTGGATTTGTTATAATTAAACATATTGTTATTTTGAAACGAGCAAGTGTCGAGTTTCCTGCCAGTTCTTCTCGACTTGATCAACATTCCGAAGCTCACACAAATAAAGATATATATTTCTAACTCTATCGGCATCCTTCTCATTTGGTCCGCTAGTAATCGCTTACTATTAGGCAGGCCGTAAGCAAGATTTCTACCTTCATAGTATGAAACAAAATTGTGATGTCCAATATAAATAAGTTTCCTAGACGTCGAAATAGTTTAAATACAGCTTGTTTGAGAAAAACTCGTTAACCTAAACAAATAAAATAACGATACAAATTAAATAGAAGTAAAAACCTTCGTATGCGGAAGTGCATATGTCCTTTGACGGACTAAGCAACGTATGGCAAGGTTAAGGATGTATTTAATTAATTTAGTTAGCTGCTAAATAAAATATTTATGATTGCAATGATAATGGGCTAGCGTCATTCTTACCAGTTGAGGCCGCTGGAGGCGGGGAAACCAGCTGTCTTGAGAAGTTTACTTTTTATACATAATATATTATGTATTTAACGTGTGTCGCATGTGTGATTGACAAATGAACTCTTGATTTAGCTTAAAAAAAGATGTGGTTTAAGTATTGGTTATGACTGTGTTTTTTTACAAATAATACCTGCTTCTATATAAATAAATAGTAAGTTGAGTAGGTACTTCGCGATTTTCGTAATATTTAAACGTAAAAGTGAACCTTAAAGTCAATCAGTGGCAAGTTTTTATTTCAAGCAAGAGAAACTCGGATGCGTGCACCGTCGTTTTCATCTATATTTAAATTTTTTATTCTTCCAAATACATTAATTGATCTATTTCACTTAATGCTTTAATTTATTTTTTGAGTAAATCGTTCTTGACAGACAAGGGAGTCATTTAGTTTGGGGTCGTTTTTTCCTTGAAATGTGCAGAATCATATTATCGTAAACTAGCGGTCCCGGCGAACTTCGTTTCTCCTTAGAGGCAATAAATTAGCAGACTTAAAAAAAAAAAGAAAATTATAATAATAAAGTATCCTATGTCCTTCTCTAGAACTAGTTCTAAACTACCTCCCCACTAATTTTCAGCCAAATCGGTTCAGCCATTCTTGAGTTATAAATGGTGTAACTAACATGACTTTCTTTTATATATATAGATAGAGTAAAAAGCAAATAAAATCGTCCACACGACTTCTAACGAGTCGGTGTAACAAATTGACCTTTGCGTCACATAGGTAGGTACCTACACAGATCATATGCTTGCCTCGCAAATCTATCGTAGATTGTATCAAAATTAATAAAACCATTGCTTCATCATTCCATCTTATAATCTTTTCCATGCTATATCGTGTCTGTGTGTTGTGGTACCGTCGTTGTTTCTGATGTACCTATGTTACACAAGTGACATAGCTACTTGCATAGAATCAGAACAATGTATGTCCAATATTTATTTATTATCGATAACAATGTTGATTCTGTCTTGGCTACGTTCCCAATGGGTCTGGATCCTCTTGTCAGTATTGCCGCGGCAGACGGCTATAGTACCAATACATAACCAGGCTCATCAAATAGGGATCACAGTCTTAGCGGACCCACGACTCCGTATACATTATATGCAATACGGTATTCACGTTAAGATAAAGAAGATTAAATTATATGCAATTGTGATTGCTTCTGGCAACCAGGCACAATTGCTTACTTTTCTTGATATACATGTTTTTTTGCCAAAATAAGCGGATGGAAATGAACAAAACAATCTTATCTGCCTTTGTACAACAATTTCCAATAAAATAAACGTTGTTTTTTTTCACAATTTCCTTCTCTTTTGGTGACAGCGTAGTCGTACATCTAATAAATTATTATCGGCGGCGGCTGTGTACCTCGGGTGTTACCCGCGAGTCGCGGGGAAACACGCTCGTCTTGCGAAATTCACTTCGCGGTATCGCTCAGACGTTTTGACGATAATTTTTTCCTGTTCCAAGTAGTATTTAGATTTTGAAGCAAGGTAAAATCGAACATAGATATCAATACTTACTTTTATCTGATCTAATTTTCTCAAGAGGAAAAATGTGTTTTTTCATTCTTCACGTAACTAGGTAATCTTAAATTGAAAAACTACTGGGCTGATTACAATAATTCCTTCACCATGAGAATGTTACTTATTTGACAACCTCTGTAACCGAGAGGTGATCGGACCTGAGTTTGGCGCCATCCCTGAAGTCTCGAGTTTGATTCGAGGTTAGGTCAATCTGGCAAACTAACTTTTCTAAATTGTCTCAGAGTTTATGTGGGGCTATCGTTGGTTTTGATTTCTAAAACACAAATGATTTTGCTACTTACAACAGACCAATGTTTAGGTATGTGAAGTCCATATTATTCTTGAATGCCACAAAGTTATATTTATCATGAAAAGCCACTGTGTGGCCCACTAGCTGCATGGCGCGCGGTGCGACAGCCGCGAGTGCATAGCTGCAGAAGTAACGCGATTACTCGGCTCGGGTCAAGGGGCCGCCGCCGCCGCCGCCGCCGCCCTACGACACGGACTTATTTTACATTTGCAAACTACCCCATTTACTAGTAGTAAAATATTAAGTTTATGGCCCATTGTCATCTCGTTACGTAAAATCTACACGTCCTAAATTTTGCTGTATCTATTATTAAATAAACAAAATATTTTTTTGACAATAAAAATCTTGAGATAAATCTTCATTTGAGATAGGGTTCAAGTACTCATTTCTTGACTTGTTGTTTCTGATTTCTGTAACACAAGTGCTTAAGTTACTTACAGCAGAGTCAGAGCAATGTGTGTGATGATGTCCAATATTTATTTATTTGTTCATTATTATTTATATTATATACCTACAAAAGTCAAATCATTATTTTTTCATATAAATAACATCATTAAGACTCTTACGACGAGTAGGTACGACGGAACTACAACACCTCTGATAAATTATTACTATCGACAATTATGTCCTGTCTTAGGGTACCGCGATTTCCGATGTATCGTGCAAACGCGTTCTTGTCGGAGCGGCAAAGGTGACAAAGGGGATGAAAAAAGGGAAGATGACAAAAGGTGTTGAGTGAAACACGAGAAGGTTATTATGACCGACTCGTTGCACGTTTAACTAACAAATTTGTTAAAATTACCTGAAAGAGCCGACAAAGGATTTTTCAGGGAATAAACTAGAAGCTTTTTTAACACTACCTATAATAAGGGTACCATACTCGTACATATAATAAGGGATTTAACATAAGTAAGTCAAAAATTAAAAATTGTCCGTATGCCATAAATTGTATCTGACACTTAACCGATAATTATAAAACAATTGTAGATAATCTCGAACTGTGATTTAAATAATAATTATATCTATTATGAATGGTGGTGCCTTCCTCAAGATCGCAAGTGCCTTCACGCCCAGTTATCATTTCAAAACTAGGTTGAAATGCTGCGACTAAGTAGGCACCCGGCAACTCATCGACTTACCCAAAACTAGTGAAATATTATGAGGAATAAAGTACATCAAGTAATACTTATTAATTAATTTATATTTCTAGCAAAAGTAACAAAAAGTTTCAAAATTGTTAGCTTGAGCTTATAGTTATCATTAACGCCAGCGCGCGGCCAGTGCCTCGCTGACGGTCAGCAGGCGAGCACGCGCGCGCGTTGCACGACCACGCCGGTTGCGAAATATTCGCGCGCTTTTGACGTTTACAAAGATTTTTTTTCTGAATATCTGAAATTTTTTTTCGGATGAGAACTAATATTAACTGCATAATGCGAAGATTAAAGTGCTGTAGGAATTATCAAGGATTCTAAAATTAATACATAAGTGCGTTAATAGGTAATACGCGAAACAAGCGAAGATTGTTGAATTTGTTTTAAAATTAAAAAAGCGGTTACGTTTAAAAGAACAGTTTAAGTGCTGATTATTTTACAGTGTTTTAAAACATACAGTCTTACATAAAACCTCTTCCTTTTTTGAAGTCGGTTAATGAACAAACTTAACACCTGACTGTTATGCTAACACTTATAAAATACTTGTCTGCAAATAATACCGCGTGGATCCACAGATATGAGTATGTGTCTTCATGCTCTAACAAGCTGAGATCTGTTGACTAAGTCTAGTGCAGTAATAATGGTTTGCTTGCGGTGACGTGTTCAGTGTGGTTTAGTGATTGCGGACAGGCATAAACTTTAGTGATGGGTGCGCGTCGGCGGAAGCGCAGCAACAATGCCGGAGGTAAGTTTATTATCTCCAACACCTTTATTGTTCTAGACTCGTCTGTTTTGTTTGCTCAATAATACGACTACCTGACTTTTGACTACCCCATAGCGCAGTGGTTGAGTGCGCGGCACTAAGGGTGGCGTATTCGATCGTCGGAACTCGCTGGTGTAGTACATTTGTGTTGAGCTCAGTTTTGGAGGGTTGGCTGTGGTTTTATTTTTCTGTAATACACTTGCTATGTGCAGTTGCACATGAAAAGCTTTTGGAATTCGTATCGCCCTTATGTCATAGACATAAGAAGTAATATTAAACTGTAAATTAACCCTGACGTGCACCTAGCAATACTTCGGTGGTCCGGTATCTTCTTTTGGTAATTGGATTATGATCTGGGGTCCAGGGCTTACATACAGTAACACCTTTCTTCTACCGGGGGCAGAGGTCGCAACCATGCATATGCCATGACATTAAGCGTAGCAAGCACTCAGCGGTCCACTGTTGGCTCCCGCGGGGAACGTGACTTGAAGGGTTGACAGACGCATCGCCGGCTTTTCATTTGTTTCTTGTTTTATCAAATTCTTTGTGTTCCCACGAGAAGTGAGGTACATAATCGTCCCTTCCGATAATGCCGGAAGAAGGTTAGTCTGTTTAGGGGCACCCGGTCCCAGTGCAATGTGGCACGCTTTTTTCAAGTTCATAAGCAGATCTTGAATTGGAGGAAGAAGGTATAGAGAAAAGATATGGAGGGCACTAGAGGATGGTGAACAGGCCAATACGGCGTATTTGATAGTTAATGACATATGATTTGTTGTTTTGTAATAACAGATATCGTTATCCCATTTTACATCGCGGTGATGAGATTTTCCGCCGTTTGCGTGTGTCCTGGCTGACAACGAATAAATAATCTCTTGAACAAGTAAAATTGTTGTGGTTTAGTTAATTTACTCAGGAACCAGTACTATCCTGAGGGTGCACATATGCAGGGTCTTGTTCATGTGGTCATTCATATCACTGAAAATCCTAAGAAGAATAATAAGGATACTACAGTCTCGGAACACTTGGCTTGAACTGGGTCA
Source organism: Glyphodes pyloalis (assembly GCA_037074685.1). NCBI lineage: Eukaryota > Metazoa > Arthropoda > Insecta > Lepidoptera > Crambidae > Glyphodes > Glyphodes pyloalis. The sequence continues at coordinate 14,988,331 of JAYKKO010000014.1, read as the reverse complement.
TATACCCATTCCCGTATTTTGACGATCTCCGTAGCCGAGAGGCGAGCGGGCCTGACTTTGGCGAGCGCCATCTCTGAGGTTTCGGGTTCGATCCCCGGTCGGGTCAATATGGGAAACGTACTTTTCTGTATTGTCTCGGGTCTGGGTGTTGTGGTACCGTCGTTGTTTCTGATTTCTGTAACACAAGTGCTTTAGCTACTTATTACAGAATCAGAGCAATGTATGTGATGTTGTCCAATGTTTATTTAATTATACCGTTTATAAACCACCGGATAGGGAATTGCTATCAGTACCCTCTGACCGATATATCCTGTTTCAGATCTTTCATATTTGGGTCTATCATCAATCTGCGTATGGCAAGCGTGGTGACTAAGCCAGAGCATATTGTTATACGTACTGATACTAATAAATAACACTCAAAAATGCTGCTTGATTTTATAAAGGTTCGTACTTGTAATAAAGAGGATCCATAGCCCGTTTTAACAAAAGTTATTAACAAGAGTAAACTATAATGTTTAATTACCTTCTTGTTTTGTATGACATACGTAAGGCTATTGTTTTGCATTGAAGTATACTTTGAAACCGAACGATTAAGCACAAGTCGCGTAGGTGGCGCCACTCGTCCAGTATGCACATCCACTTTAGTTTAACACGCGGTGATGTCACACTGAGCACTATTTATGGCGTATAGATATTAAAGTATAGATGTCTGCCTGCTTAGGGCCGATGATCACTGACCTGCTTCAATATCATACGCACAACCGGACTTTAATGTTATAACATTGTATTGAGGCACTCGTGCCATGCTAGAGATGTTGCAGCCAACTAGTTTCTCAAGAATTTAGTTAACAGCCTAGGCCGTTCACTAAATGCTGGCATCCAATTAAATATATTAATAAAAGTCAGCCAAAACATTGAGCGTAAGGTTTAACCAGATGACTGGACGTTTAGTCATTAAATTAAATTAGATATTGATGATTGTATGATGTCTGGTTATAAGCTCACAAATGATTTACAAGTATTGTTTATTGCATTGGTAAAAATAAGTCCAATATGCAATCTTCAACGACAAAAAAATAATTTGCAATCAGGTATGTTTAAGACGTATTAGCATATTGTTTTCAATATTTGACGACCTTTGCGGCGCAGTGGCTAAGGTGGGCCGGCCAAAGCGCTAAAGGTCCCGGGTTGATTCCCGGTCTTGTGTCTGGTGACTTGGGTCTGAATGTTCTGGAGTGACGCCCCCATTAAGTATCCGTCGTCTGGTACTCATATTACTAGGGAAAACCTTAGTTTGAGACCAGGTGATTGGTGTGATTGTCTGGTGCATTTATTTATTTATTTAATATTATACAAAGCAATGTAGGTTTTGTGTTACAAATATGTAAGAGTATCTATATGGTAAATAAACTATGTACATATAAAAAAATCGAACATAAACATATAATATGTATCTACTTGACGTAAGTAATAAGAGTTTAAGTAGTAATATTAAAATGCACTCCCACTTTCAATACAGAATAAATCCGCACCGCATCCTAAACGAGAGGGGGCGTGCATGTCGAAGTCTGTTACAATCCGACTGTGGGGTTTAGTTGGCGCAAAGTTCTGATTTAAATAACAAAACATTGGACTATCTCCATCCACACTCACTTATAAAGATATCCGTAATGAAAAAAAAAGTTTAATCAATACAATTTACGCTTATTTACGTTATCATCTACCTATAAACAGTATCGGTTTAATTGTAATGAAACATTAAACTTTGAATTTTCCTTAAATTTTACACGCCTGATAACATTAATTGTTTTTTTGCGGATATTTGCATTTAAAATCGATTTCAGTTATCGGTTTTTTTTATTGATATACTTATACCCAATATAATTTGCTTTTAGGTATTAATAGACCAATGCCCTTTAAGGCCGTGCTTGAAATATAATGTACCTAAGTTCCTCATCATCATAGACATCTTTGAGTTTCAAAACTGCCTGGACGTAATTAAAAAATATTTACGTTTTAACTGTATTAAAAATTATTTGTAACTCTATATTGTGTATTATATTGACCATCACGTATATACCACATATACCATCCTTTATTACGGAATCGGTGACACTTGGCAACAACTAAAATTGGGCTGGATGGGGCCACAGCTTTTTAAATAGTTAAAGAAATTTTAAGAAACAATTGAATTAGTTACGCGCCATCATTAAGCGATAAGAGTTTTAGTGGGTAGTCCCCACTCTGACAAAATACTTTCAATAAAGTCTCACGAAGAGTCACACGCGGCTGCCTTCCCCGAAGGAGTGGTATGGTGCTGCAATGCCAACCCCCAACCTCCCTCTAAAAGAAAACGTAAAATTATATCAAGAGATGACAAAATTCTTAATACGAGTAACGTATTATTTGATTGGCAGTTAACAATTAAGAGATGTAGGGCATAGCGATTTATCGCTAGAACTGGATCAGCCTAACTGCTGAAATACCTCCACCTTACAAAGGACCGCAGCCACAAAACAATTACTTTTGTGTTATGTTTCTGCGTGTGAGTAAAGTTACCAGAACTTCTGGGGGGTGCTACATTAGTAGCAGGACCTCATTACCACTTAACATCAGGTGGGGTGAGGTCAATTTGGAAGTGTAATAAAAATATCATATTAAAAAATAATTCAATAAAATGTATCACGCATCATAACATTTAGGTACCTGTGATATCAAAACGTGTCAAACATAACGCCGCAAAGTGAATACACTGACCTAGCTCAAATTAGCATAAATAAACATTAACTTGAACTAATAGCAGATTAATCTATGAATTATGCACTTAATCTGCGCGAGATGTGCTGCTTACTTTAATAAGTATTTCAAGGTCTCTCAATATTAGTAGGTATGTGACCTTTTCTTTTTCCACATGTCTATCTAGTCGTTGTAAAATTATTGATGTCTTCACTTTTAACGCCCTCAGAAGCGCCGGAGTGTGGAATGTTCAATCTGGTAAACTGACACTTTTGGATTTACCTTAGTTTGGGTACCTCTTATTAATATCCGTCCGAAAAACGAATTTTTATCGTCATTGAATACAATTCAAAGTGATTCTAGTGCCTGTTTGAAACCTGTATCTACTGAGAAGATACCGGCAAGAAGCTGAGTGGATTAGTTACAGTAGCAGTTTCTGACTTCTACATTGTGAAGACCACTTCGGACGAAGTCTTATACTTACAGTTTTTAATTGATGAGTGAGGAAACTTATATATTTCTTTTTAGAGGTGAGCTGGATTATTTCACGGGCTCTTGATTTGTGATTAGGTATTGGTTGGTGTTTGTATTTTTTAGCGCATTTATACATTTTTAAATACATTATGTTATTTAATCGTGAACTTAAAAAGTAAGCAAATTTAAAACATTTCGAGTCAGTACATTAATTGCGATTACATACAAACACGTGTATGAGTTTTCCATACAACTCAAGTTCCTTAATTAATTACATTGTTTAATTATTTAAAAGTGGTTAAGTAAATACTCATAAATTACATCAGTACAGTAATTGTTCAGTAACAATGCTGTAGTTAAGGAAAAACAATACTATAAAGTACGGATATCAGCGACATCAGTAATGAGGGATTTCCTGTTTTAGGAAATACATAAAGTGCTTTAAAACTCATTAATCTGTTCACTTCGTAACACAAAGGTCGCTGAATCGCCGAGATATAACTTTGCATGTTAAATTTGCCACATGGCCGATAGTATTAAGGTCCAAGTTGCACATGTATACAATCGTTTGTAAATAGGCGTTCAGGTTATAACAAAAAACTATAAGTGATGTGATGCGGAAGATGAGATCGCGTGATAACAAAAAATGTGTCGGCGAGTCGAGATGATACGGACTGTTGAAATATGAAAAAAGTATCTTTTTTATATATATTACACTTCAAGATTGACCTTATCCCACCTGATGTTAAGTGGTAATGAGGTACTGAGGGCGACAAGTACAGCATAATAAAGCTGTTACTGGACTTGTCGCCCTTACCTTGAAGGCTTGACCCCTGCTACTAAAGCATCCCCCATAAGCTCTGGAAACCTTACTCATATGCAAGAACATAACAACACCGAAGTGATTGTTATTTGGCTTCGGTCTTCTGTAAGGTGGAGGTATTTCCCCAGTCGAGCTGCTCCAGGGCGAACGCTAAATCGCTATGCCCTACTTGTCTTAAAATCTTTAATCCAAATCTCCTTAAATATCTTAAAGGTTACGTATGTGAAAAGACCACGATATGCCTCAATGAAGGTATGCCAGCGCTAACCCCTTATGTGCCACAATTGCAATTTGGTATCAAGACTGATAGTGGAATGATATTCATTATTTTGTTCCCACTTAATCAAACTACATTTTTTAATTAAAATTACGGGTTAGTTTTTGCCTTTTCGGTCCCAATATTGATTGTCTATTGTGGGTAGTAGACTCATATTATTATTTTATGTTGAATGGCAACTCTATTGCAAAGTCTATTTTCGCTAATAGATTTAAAAAATAAGGATAGTGCTTTACGCTGCAAACGTTCAATATTTTAAAGAAATATAAAAGTGTATGTCCCCTAAGCGACAATTTTTTTCTGTTGTATTGACCTCTTAGCCTGAGGGAGATGAAATTTCTGTTTCTTGAAAATATTTTCGCTAATTTGCCATAATTTTACTAGAACTCGGTCGTTCGGTGCTTTCTAGCATTTCAAGAATTCTGTGAAGGCCAATGATCCGGTTTATGTTAGTTTCAAGGTAGAATCACAAGGGCTTAATTTAAGATTTTCATTTTGTATATTAAGGCGTATAAATTAAGACAAGTAGGTATGACAAAAATGTTACAACCTAGTCTGCGAAGCAAAGACTTACTAATAATATAGCAAAGAATACCTAAGTAATTTTAAATTTGACTTAAACTGCAAAAATCGTATCACTAAGAATGTGGCCATTAACACTTTTTTATTGTCTCTGTTAAGGCGAAGACACTTTGTTTTTTTGTTTATAATAAGTGATATTTTAAGTTATTGTTGACGACCTCCGTAGCCGAGAGGCAAGCGTGCCGGACTTCGGCGTCGCGCCATCTCTTGAGGTTCTGGGTTCGATCCCCGGTCAGGTCAATATGGGAAACTAACTTTTCTATATTATCTCGGGTCTGGGTGTTGTGGTACCGTCGTTGTTTCGGATTTCTGTAACACAAGTGCTTTAGCTACTTATCACAGAATCAGAGCAATGTTTGTGATGTTGTCTAATATTTATTTATATTTATTTATTAATTGAACCTACAGATGTAAACCAAAAGAATATTTATTGATTAAGGACATCATTGATTTTATCAACATTATCACTCTGTCTATTTGTTTTAAAAATAAGAGATTTATCATCAGCAAATAATCCTATCTCACATAAGTCTTTTGTATAAAAGGGCAGGTCATTGATATAAATTAAAAATAGTAATGGTCCCAATATCGAGCCCTGGGGTACTCCCATGAACAAAAGAGCGCCAGAAGAGTTTGATCCGTTTACGCTAACTTTTTGAGTTCGGTAAGTAATATTCGGTCATAGTTTGACGAGGAGAGACGGCAATAGCTCTATTGTAATATCCAACTTCGTCAAATACGGATCACAGTCGGGCGGGTCCCAGGTTCCGTAAAGGATGAAACTACCGTGTATCTCACACGCTAGGAGACATGAACGTGTAAGTAACAGTGTTGTTTCGTTGTGTCAGCAGTGCGCACGGGCGAGTGCGTGCCGGGCGAGTGCCTGCACGGCGGGCGGTGCGTGCGCACGCGCACGGCCGGCGGCGGCGAGCGAGGCGCGTGCGTGTGCGCGGCGCAGTACGGCGGGCCCTACTGCGCGCACTACGTCGGCCACGACCACGCCTGCCTCGCGCTGCAGTGCGTGCAGCCCGCCGTCTGCGCCTGGAGACCCGGCTGTGAGTACGACTTCATTACCTCCTTACATTACACCTTTTGGCTGCATTTATTTATAATATGCCGGCTGTGTGAATATGTCGACATTTGTGAACATCCAATCAATTAATGAAGAAAGTTACAAGTAACAATTTTAAATAATTTTAATCATTGAACACAATGTAAGGTAACTAACTCTATTACCGGTTTGTAACCAATTTACGGTGAATGAACCCAATGGGGATGATGACTAGGTAAAAAAAGGGTTTCTATTTAGTTAGATTTTCAAAATGCTATTTACGATTACTTTTTACTTCAAGAAATAAAAACAAATTGACTATGATACAGCGTATCGAAGTTCAGTGGATAAATGTGTTACGTCACTATTTCGTAAAAAGTGACTAAAGTGACGTTGCGCTAAATTTTAACGCAGTACATCTTTCCATAATAAGCTTTATATTTTTTTGGTAATCCATTTGTTGGATTTAACATTTTTTAGTCACATACCCTAATAGGATAATACTAAAACTAGGTAAATCTGTTTGTGTATTATCCAGTGAACCCTGAGGACGAAGGCACCCCGTACTGCACGTGCCTGGCGGGCGCGAGCTGCACGGCGCCGGTCGCGGAGGCGGGGGCGGGGGCGGGCGCGGGGGCGGACGCGGGGGCGGGGGGCGCGTGGGGCGGCGCGCTGGTGGCGCTGGCGGCGCTGCTGGCGGCGGTGCTGGCCGCGCTGTACCTCATACACAGGAGGAGGCAGTGAGTATACGATGCAATTAATTACGATGTGATGTCATAATACCGCAATACAGAGGCTTAATGCAATTTTTTGTTTCATAAACCGCAAACCCTAATTAAAATCAGTTTCAATCATAGTATTATTATTATTAGAGAATACTACTAGACATTATGTCCGTCTTTTGTACTCTTTTTACGTGCAATACAATTTAAACAATTTAATTAATATTCATGTGAAATTCCAGCGGAGCGTTCGTGCACGCGCGACTCGCGGACAACGTGGAGATCAGCAACCCTATGTACCTGGGCGACGACGAGCCGGAGCCTGCGCGCGCGCACGCCAACGGCGGCAACCACTTCGCGAACCCGGTCTACGAGACCATGTACGCACCGCAGCACGCCGCCCCCGCCGAGGTGAGCGAGGTAGCCCGCACCCTCGTGTGACAGCAGCGACACTAGCAGCACCCGGTCTACGAGACCATGTACGCACCGCAGCACGCCGCCCCCGCCGAGGTGAGCGAGGTAGCCCGCACCCTCGTGTGACAGCAGCGACACTAGCAGCACCCGGTCTACGAGACCATGTACGCACCGCAGCACGCCGCCCCCGCCGAGGTGAGCGAGGTAGCCCGCACCCTCGTGTGACAGCAGCGACACTAGCAGCACCCGGTCTACGAGACCATGTACGCACCGCAGCACGCCGCCCCCGCCGAGGTGAGCGAGGTAGCCCGCACCCTCGTGTGACAGCAGCGACACTAGCAGCACCCGGTCTACGAGACCATGTACGCACCGCAGCACGCCGCCCCCGCCGAGGTGAGCGAGGTAGCCCGCACCCTCGTGTGACAGCAGCGACACTAGCAGCACCCGGTCTACGAGACCATGTACGCACCGCAGCACGCCGCCCCCGCCGAGGTGAGCGAGGTAGCCCGCACCCTCGTGTGACAGCAGCGACACTAGCAGCACCCGGTCTACGAGACCATGTACGCACCGCAGCACGCCGCCCCCGCCGAGGTGAGCGAGGTAGCCCGCACCCTCGTGTGACAGCAGCGACACTAGCAGCACCCGGTCTACGAGACCATGTACGCACCGCAGCACGCCGCCCCCGCCGAGGTGAGCGAGGTAGCCCGCACCCTCGTGTGACAGCAGCGACACTAGCAGCACCCGGTCTACGAGACCATCTCGGGGAAGCCTCTGAGACAAGCAGGTGTACGAGTTTGCAATAAAACACCGCATTTTACACGGCTATCCTGCTTCGGCCTCTATGCTGTATTTACGGGCCTCGGCCCCTCTCTGGATTCATCCTCATTTCAGCATAACATACTGGAGCATTGGCCATCTCTCTTACTTGGTACAAAATTCAGCGCCTAATAGCCGTAGCTCAAATTCAAATAGCGGTAATAATCAAAAATTAATCATACACCAGTTCTCTAATTAAATAATTCGCGTTGTGCAACTATAAAGGTCAGAGCGGGCGCGCGACCGCAGTCACAGCATTAAACCTGTTTCGTTAATGTTTTGAAGTAAATCAAATTAGCGATACCGGTTAGCAACATCATGTCTATGTCGCAGGCAATTTGAGTAAATCCGCCGTTTACAAATGGCGTCGTCTATTTAAAAACGCTCGCTGTTATGTAATATGCCGAATGCAAAATCAGGCAAAATGACAACAATTGGTTGTAGTTTTGGGGTAATAAAACACTGTTCGGACAAATTAAGTTCTCTTTCTTTATTAAAATATCCAAGTAACAAAAATTACTTTTATTCAACATCAATTACCTAACCTAAAGTTAATTGAAGTAATTAACGATTCCATTGGTTAGGTTAGGTTAGTGACTAAAGTGAAGCGCAAGTCGAGCGAGCGTGCCGCGGCAGCGGCCGGCGAAGCGCCACATCTAGCTCATTTGTAATAAATATTCAGTAAAAAATAAAACAGTAGGAGTAAATTTACTAGGGATTTAATTTAATATATATTTGAAACATTCCATATTTTTTAACATTATTAAACTGACAGTTCGTTAGTTTTATAAATTTCAATAATACTGTCCTTTGCAAATCAAATGTTATAGTCACCCTAGTTTTGTCAAGCTATAGGTACTTCAATTTGCCGCGGCATTATACATAATGACATTTTGTCTTCGGCATTTTACAAACCAGCATTCGTTTTTAAACTGACGACGCCGTATGTAAACGGCGGATTTACTCAATATGCCTGCGACATCTACATGTTAATAGTTTTATTAAGGACCGGCTAAAATCTACTTCACACTCCGATTATGGTCAAAGCCAACATAATATTCCAAAAGTATATTCAATAACATGATTGGATTGATTTTCATTATTTCAATTGATAAAATAAGTTATACGAGTACAAACCTTGCGACAAGTTTTTAAATCGAAGAAATGGTGAAATGACACCGTCGTAAGTTGATAATTAAAAAGATTTAAGGGTCCACTGAAAAGGCCTGCGACGTGGCATGCCTTTTGAGAAGTGAGACCCTTTATCTTATATATAAAAATGAATCGCTGTTCGTTAGTCTCGCTAAAACTTTACAACGGCTAGACCGATTTGGCTAATCTTGGTCTTGAAATAATTGTGGAGGTCCAGGGAAGGTTTAAAAGGTTAGAAATAAAAAAAAATTGGTGTTACGAAGTTCGTCGCGACAGCTAGTTTTAAATAAAACGGCTTGCCATTGTCGGCATCGCCAGTTGGCTACGAGAATGCTAACTTTTTACATTACTTTTTCTGTGTCAAATGATATATTATGATTTTTGAACTAATATGGATGTGTTATGATGTATTTAAGTAATAAATATTTATATTTACCGTTTTTTTAGGGACAATCTTATTTTATTCTTGTTAAGGGAATTGAAAATTGACAAACTAACTGTGTGTCTTAGTGCAAAATTAGTAATAAGTGTAGCTTTCATTTGTAAAAAAACTACTGAGTTTCTTGCCGGTATCTTCTCTTTAGTTATAGGTTCCGAACCGGAGGTAGCTTCATTAGCTTTATATAGAGACTATTCATAAGTATTACTAATGTTATCTATGTGAATAAAAAAATATTGACTTTGACATAAAAAAATATTTTAATGATTTTTACTTTTGATTTATACTAGTGCGCGAGTCTCTCAGTTATAAGCTTCTGTTCAAAGTTTATGCTGACGCTGCAAGATGATTTACTTTGTGTTTCTTTATTGTTATACATGGTTCATTATTGTTTTCAGGAACAAGCGAACCTGCTCGCAGAAGCCGGAGGCGAGGGGTCGCCGCCGCAGGCCGAGCGAGCCGCGCTGCTGTGAGCGACTACTGTACTAAGTACTGCGTACCGTGCACTGCGGGCGACGCCGGGGCACTTAGCTAATTTAACGACTTACGCGTCTATTTCCACCACCCTACTTCGACAACTCAAAAGGATTATTTACTTACTTCATTACTTACATATCCAAAGCGGCCATACTTGCCTTCTTAATATAGATATTTTAATTTGTACACATTATTTTTGTACTGTAAATTGACTTCTAAATATTTATAAATTGAATTTGATATCTATTTGAATATATCATATCTCAAAGACCAAATATGAGGGTAGCTTGATATTATATTGTACTACGATGACGCATGTGCGTAATAAGGGTAGCGACGTATGCTGTATGTTTGTATGTTCCGAGTGGCTATTAAATATAATAGGATATAACACTTCTTGACGAATTTGCTGTTCGCTAATAGTATACTTTTAACTTATATTATTATTTACAAATCGACTACACCTATTTAATTTCTGAAACTCGACTTCGGCATATCACATGTGTAAGGATCACTATTACTTCTAGCTAGTGTTGTACAACATTTAGATATAATTTTGTTATAAGTGCAATGAATTTATATGTACATATCCGTGATATACTCCTCTCTAGATTTTGTAAGCGTCAAATTAGTTGTACTATGATTTAAAAAAAATACAATTTATTTTCGACAATCTAGAAAAATATTTGGGTCGCCTTATATAGGTACATGCACCAGAGACGTAAGAGGATATTTTAATTATATTTGCGTATTAAAACTTAGACATACTTTTTCAAAATTACAAAAGGAAAATTCTTGACGAATGCTCAATGTAATGTGTCAAATATTGTGCCATAAGTAGCATTTTAATTTTACACTGTTTGAAAATGTCTTATTGTTCCTTTGAAAGCAATATGTGTTTTAGCTAATAAAGCCATTGGCATAATCGTTGGTTAGTACAATAATTAAGCGTCATTAAGTTACGTTTACGGCCTAATGAGTGAGTGGACGATCTGATTCCTAAAAGTAATTTAAGTTATAGATCTGATGCGCCTGATCGAGACGAGTAGTCTGGGCGGCGGCGAATTTATTTATTTGTCAAGTATCTGAAGAATTCTTGGAGCACATGGGTAAAACATTAATTTGGGAATATTTAATATAGATAGTTATGGCCCGCGACTTTTTTCGTGTCATTCGTAGATATAACCTATTCGATATCCTATCGTGGCTTTGTATCACAGTAACGAATATGTAAACCTCAACTCTCACGTTAAAATATTAGTATGATCTGCGCTCAGTGATACCGCTGTTAACTTGCTTTGATCATTATATTGTCTCGATTAACTTGAAGCCGTCGTTTTTCATCTGCACTGGCTATGCACGATATATCGATTAGGAAACTTCAAAGTCAAAGTTGGGTAATAATATGACACGAGAAGATTAAATAAATAAAAATTAAATTACCCACGATTTCATATTTGTCGTTATCACCGAACGAGTGCGAGAACGTTTCGTTCAGCCGTGGCATAGCAATTTCATTCACAAAATGGTTTTTAAACTCTCCTCGCACGGCGTCTACTCATGTGCTCAAGGTTCCTTGCAAATTAAATCGGTTGTGTTGTATTCGTCCCAATGATAATAATTTATATATTTTATAATTATTCAATTCATATCCTACGAACAAATTAGTTGACAAGAATTGTTATTATTATTAAATCGATTTTGTAGATGAATGCACTGATTTGTGAGACATATTTTTAAGCTTTAATTTTGATTAAACTTATGTATTATAGGTGTATTTGGCTTTTTCGCAAAGAGAGCTTAATAAGTAGGTTTACAATTTTGAATTTTATTATATACTCAAGTCAAAACAAATTTTATAGCATAACGCACAGTTTGTAAATCAAATAATTACATCTGCTCAGTTACTATCATTAACACATCACTGGAGTAACATATAAAAAAGGTAATTATTATATGAAACATAATAAACATAAATGTTCTCATTTAGATAAATCTTGTACAAGTAACGTAAGTTTATTGAGTAAATAAAACATTTCAATGATGAATAATACAAAGCATTTTATTTATAATATACAAGATCTACCTCTTTTTAATAAAAAATATTACATTATTTTAAATTATTTACATAACGATATTCGCCGTTACAGTCTATTCTACTGATGTTTGACATTTAATATTATTAAATATCATCATTTTACCGTAATCGTGAATTAAACGAAATAAAAGTACTGGCGTTTTTCCAGAATAGCTTACAGCTAACATACTTAGACTGATAATAAACAGTATATGTTTAAACAAAACCGCCCAAGTAATCTAATGTTTGAACGCTAAAATAATGAAATTAAAATGCAACGTAATAACGACCTCCTTAGCGCGCTGGCTAAGGTTTGCGTGAAGCGCACAAGATACTGTTTTCGATTTTCGGTAAGGATTTTCTTTTTTAGTCCGGACGTATTAGGTTAATGCCTATACTTTGCATCAAAATAAGGCCACAAATAAATAAATTTTTTAATTATTTTTTAAACAAAGCGGGAATGTCGGTAAATTGAAAACGCTGCACTAGACAATTAAGCTTTAGGATTTACTACTAGCATCAATAGCCACATTATTCCCTCGAATAACATCTCACGAGAGTAGGCTGGAAACCAGCGATTTATGAGTGGCAGTGCCTGGTGACGGCGGCTCAGTAGAAGTCGTCGTAGACGGGCTGCTTCTTGGGCTGGCTGCGCACCTGGTCCTGCGCGAGGTACATCTGCGCGACCTGCTGCGCCGTGGTCGCCTGCTCCGGCGTCTTGTCCGTGCGCACGCGGACGAACCTGACGTAACACGTATCGTTATTCACTATGGTTTTGATTGAAACAATCCGCTAGGTGGCGTGACGTTCGACTGACGCATGATTGGTCACTTTTAACAGATATGACATGTAAAGAGGTAAAATGTAGTGGTTTTATGGAACTAAATATTTAAATTTTTGATAAATTATAAATAGATATAAAAATTAAATTATATGTGGAAAAATTAAGTTACGTTTGTAACCTACTCTTTTTTATTTTAGAGATACATTTTTGAGATGTTTATGCATAATTACACCATGAGCATAATGTCATTGAGTTAATAATTTGTTCACATTTTATCAAGAATATTAAAATTGTGTAGAAAAAGAAAGAGTATGAATATTAGGATGTAAATATAATTTAAATTTAGTATTATTTTATTCAAATGTTTGGTTAATTTTGAAAGTTGTTGGGTCATAAATACGTACGTACTTATGACGTTGTCACGTATTTATTTTTTGTTAAATTTTGTTATCATATAATAAGTATATGGGTCGTTGCAATAGTTTTTAGATTTTTTAGAAAGTATCAATACTGTTACGGGCTGATAGTTCGTTACGCACGAGATCCACGCGGCGCATTCACCAGATCTGACCGTATCCTTGTAGGAGCAGGGCCGTGTCATGTAAGGTAGGTAAGGTACATACCTCGGGAACCTGAGCGAGATGCCCTTGTCGCTGTGGACGCGGCCGAGGGCGGCGCGGTGCGCGGGCGACAGCGACAGGTCCGCGCACCGCACAGCAGGGTCGTGTCATGTAAGGTAGGTAAGGTACATACCTCGGGAACCTGAGCGAGATGCCCTTGTCGCTGTGGACGCGGCCGAGGGCGGCGCGGTGCGCGGGCGACAGCGACAGGTCCGCGCACCGCACAGCAGGGTCGTGTCATGTAAGGTAGGTAAGGTACATACCTCGGGAACCTGAGCGAGATGCCCTTGTCGCTGTGGACGCGGCCGAGGGCGGCGCGGTGCGCGGGCGACAGCGACAGGTCCGCGCACCGCACAGCAGGGTCGTGTCATGTAAGGTAGGTAAGGTACATACCTCGGGAACCTGAGCGAGATGCCCTTGTCGCTGTGGACGCGGCCGAGGGCGGCGCGGTGCGCGGGCGACAGCGACAGGTCCGCGCACCGCACAGCAGGGTCGTGTCATGTAAGGTAGGTAAGGTACATACCTCGGGAACCTGAGCGAGATGCCCTTGTCGCTGTGGACGCGGCCGAGGGCGGCGCGGTGCGCGGGCGACAGCGACAGGTCCGCGCACCGCACAGCAGGGTCGTGTCATGTAAGGTAGGTAAGGTACATACCTCGGGAACCTGAGCGAGATGCCCTTGTCGCTGTGGACGCGGCCGAGGGCGGCGCGGTGCGCGGGCGACAGCGACAGGTCCGCGCACCGCACAGCAGGGTCGTGTCATGTAAGGTAGGTAAGGTACATACCTCGGGAACCTGAGCGAGATGCCCTTGTCGCTGTGGACGCGGCCGAGGGCGGCGCGGTGCGCGGGCGACAGCGACAGGTCCGCGCACCGCACAGCAGGGTCGTGTCATGTAAGGTAGGTAAGGTACATACCTCGGGAACCTGAGCGAGATGCCCTTGTCGCTGTGGACGCGGCCGAGGGCGGCGCGGTGCGCGGGCGACAGCGACAGGTCCGCGCACCGCACAGCAGGGTCGTGTCATGTAAGGTAGGTAAGGTACATACCTCGGGAACCTGAGCGAGATGCCCTTGTCGCTGTGGACGCGGCCGAGGGCGGCGCGGTGCGCGGGCGACAGCGACAGGTCCGCGCACCGCACAGCAGGGTCGTGTCATGTAAGGTAGGTAAGGTACATACCTCGGGAACCTGAGCGAGATGCCCTTGTCGCTGTGGACGCGGCCGAGGGCGGCGCGGTGCGCGGGCGACAGCGACAGGTCCGCGCACCGCACAGCAGGGTCGTGTCATGTAAGGTAGGTAAGGTACATACCTCGGGAACCTGAGCGAGATGCCCTTGTCGCTGTGGACGCGGCCGAGGGCGGCGCGGTGCGCGGGCGACAGCGACAGGTCCGCGCACCGCACAGCAGGGTCGTGTCATGTAAGGTAGGTAAGGTACATACCTCGGGAACCTGAGCGAGATGCCCTTGTCGCTGTGGACGCGGCCGAGGGCGGCGCGGTGCGCGGGCGACAGCGACAGGTCCGCGCACCGCACAGCAGGGTCGTGTCATGTAAGGTAGGTAAGGTACATACCTCGGGAACCTGAGCGAGATGCCCTTGTCGCTGTGGACGCGGCCGAGGGCGGCGCGGTGCGCGGGCGACAGCGACAGGTCCGCGCACCGCACAGCAGGGTCGTGTCATGTAAGGTAGGTAAGGTACATACCTCGGGAACCTGAGCGAGATGCCCTTGTCGCTGTGGACGCGGCCGAGGGCGGCGCGGTGCGCGGGCGACAGCGACAGGTCCGCGCACCGCACCTCCCACACGCGCGCCGCCGCGAACCACGCGTCCGGGGAGTGCGCGCGGTCGAAGCTGAACACACACAGTCAAAGACAAAATCAATATTTTTTATTCATATAGATTACATTAGTAATACTACTAAACAAAACATATACACATCATTCACACTATTCATTTGTACATAAGTATTACATAAAACATATACACATCATTCACACTACCCATTTGTATATAAGTATTACATAAAACATATACACATCATTCACACTACCCATTTGTACATAAGTAATACACAAAACATATACACATCATTCACACTATTCATTTGCACATAAGTAATACACAGAACATATACACATCATTCACAATACCCATTTGTACATTAGTAATACACAAAACATATACACATCATTCACACTACCCATTTGTACATAAGTAATACACAAAACCTATACACATCATTCACAATACCCATTTGTACATTAGTAATACACAAAACATATACACATCATTCACAATACCCATTTGTACATTAGTAATACACAAAACATATACACATCATTCACACTACCCATTTGTACATAAGTAATACACAAAACCTATACATATCATTCACACTATTCATTTGTATATAAGTATTATATAAAACATATACACATCATTCACACTACCCATTTACAGTGGCTAAGGTAGGCGGCTAAAGCGCGAAAGGTCCCGGGTTCGATTCCCGGTCGGGTCAATTTGGAAAACGAACTTTTCTAAATTGACTTGAGTCTGGGTGTGCTGGGATGACGCCCCTAGTTAGTATCCGTCGTCTGGTACTCATAGTACAAGGGAAAACCTTAGTTTGAGACCAGGTGATTGGTGTGATTGTCTGGCGCATTTATTTATTTATTTATTTATTTATTTGTACATAAGTAATACACAAAACATATACACATCATTCACACTACCCACTTGTACATAAGTAATACGTAAAGCATATACCCATCATTCACACTACCCATTTGTATATAAGTATTACATAAAACACATACACATCATTCTCACTACCCACTTATACATAAGTAATACACAAAACATATACACATCATTCACACTACCCACTTGTACATAAGTAATACGTAAAGCATATACCCATCATTCACACTACCCATTTGTATATAAGTATTACATAAAACACATACACATCATTCTCACTACCCACTTATACATAAGTAATACACATAAACATATACACATCATTCATACTACCCATTTGTACATAAGTAATACATATAAACATATTCACATCATTCACACTACCCATTTGTACATAAGTAATACACATAAACATATACACATCATTCACACTACCCATTTGTACATAAGTAATACACAAAACATATACACGTCATTCACACTATTCATTTGCACATAAGTAATACACAGAACATATACACATCATTCACAATACCCATGTGTACATTAGTAATACACAAAACATATACACATCATTCACACTACCCATTTGTACATAAGTAATACACATAAACATATACACATCATTCACACTACCCATTTGTACATAAGTAATACACATAAACATATACACATCATTCACACTACCCATTTGTACATAAGTAATACACATAAACATATACACATCATTCACACTATTGTACATAAGTAATATTCATTTGTACATAAGAATTAGATAAAACATATACACATCATTCCACTACTCACTTGTACATAAGTAATACGTAAAGCATATACACATCATTCACACTAACCATCTGTATATAAGTATTACATAAAACATATACACATCATTCACACTACCCACTTGTACATAAGTAATACACAAAACATATACACATCATTGACACTATCCATTTGTATATAAGTATTACATAAAACATATACACATCATTCACACTATTCATTTGCACATAAGTAATACACAGAACATATACACATCATTCACAATACCCATTTGTACATTAGTAATACACAAAACATATACACATCATTCACACTACCCATTTGTACATAAGTAATACACATAAACATATACACATCATTCACACTACCCATTTGTACATAAGTAATACACAAAACATATACACGTCATTCACACTATTCATTTGCACATAAGTAATACACAGAACATATACACATCATTCACAATACCCATTTGTACATTAGTAATACACAAAACATATACACATCATTCACACTACCCATTTGTACATAAGTAATACACATAAACATATACACATCATTCACACTACCCATTTGTACATAAGTAATACACATAAACATATACACATCATTCACACTACCCATTTGTACATAAGTAATACACATAAACATATACACATCATTCACACTATTGTACATAAGTAATATTCATTTGTACATAAGAATTACATAAAACATATACACATCATTCCACTACTCACTTGTACATAAGTAATACGTAAAGCATATACACATCATTCACACTAACCATCTGTATATAAGTATTACATAAAACATATACACATCATTCACACTACCCACTTGTACATAAGTAATACACAAAACATATACACATCATTGACACTATCCATTTGTATATAAGTATTACATAAAACATATACACATCATTCACACTATTCATTTGTATATACGTATTACATAAAACATATACACATCATTCATACTATTCATTTGCACATAAGTAATACACAAAACATATACACATCATTCACAATACCCATTTGTACATTAGTAATACACAAAACATATACACATCATTCACACTACCCATTTGTACATAAGTAATACACATAAACATATACACATCATTCACACTACCCATTTGTACATAAGTAATACACATAAAAATATACACATCATTCACACTACCCATTTGTACATAAGTAATACACATAAACATATACACATCATTCACACTACCCACTTGTACAGAAGTAATACACATAAACATATACACATCATACACACTACCCATTTGTACAAAAGTAATACACAAAACATATACACTAGGGTGGAGCGAAAAAATTTTTTTTTTAATTTTAATATTCCTGTATTATTAATCGATGATACATAGTATTATAAGTGTAGCATATGACTATATTTGTAGTTGTACCGCGACTTAACGTCACGCGCTGCTACATTGGCGAACGGTGTTGAGTGTTGAGTAAGCAATAATGTTTACATAAATAGTCTGTAATCAGGTATAAGCACTCTCTTTAATTTTATACTTCAACTTGTACTTGTGTGTTCAATACACCATGTCCAACATTTCGTCTTTCACTTAACCACGTCAACCTACCTAACCTGCAACACACCTCATAAGTAATTATGCAAAATTTTAGTGTTCTAAATATCTTAAGGTGTATATCTTAAGGTGGCGCATTAGGTTTAAAGTTTTGAAATAATGAAATTTTTGACATTCACATTAATGATTTATTGAAAACGATAAATGGACCTTTATACCAATTTAAATCATAAACTTTACTGAAATCATAATAAACTAGCAAAATAAACTCAAAAAATTACATTCTGTTGTTGAAAATCAGTAGTTTCAGGGCGCTCATAAACTCGAATATATTGAGATTTGGTGTCGAAAACGAGTATGTCTTGCCGGGCTTTTATCCTTGTTCGAATGAATCTATCTCTAGCGTCTGGTCCACAAACTGCTAACAAAGCCTCTGATATCAGATTGACACACCTTTCGACAGCCTGAATGTGGCAAGGATACTTTCTGAAATTCATCAAAGTTCCTGAAGTAATTAGGTTTGAAATTTTTGTGTCGCTATATTTCATTGTCATAGAAGGTTCTGTAATCTTTCTTTTCGTTCAATCTATTAAATCATAATAAGAAGATGCGTTAGCCCTTAGTTCTGGAAGTCGAAATCCGCGAACCTTCTTTCCTTTGCTCTCTTTTCGTGCTTTTGACACTCTTCGAAGGGCCAGCTCCCTTATGTGAGACGGATCATCTTGCAAAATAGCCAGGAACAAATTATCTGGGTGTGCGAAGAATAAATTTCTCTGAATAGTTCTCCAGTGCAATACTTTTCAGGTTATTTGGTAAATACAGACATATTTTAATCATGTTGAAAACATGTATTGGACCATATTCACATGATGATTTTGTCGAACCAGGTTGGTGCAAAAACTATCAAAAAAGTCACAAGATCCCTCAAATTCTTTGTTGGTTTAGCTGTTCTAATGTATAAACAAAGAATCCTGTTTGCGCAGGTCAACCATCGGGAATGTGCCAGATTTCCTGGGTCTTTGCTAGCTAACCTGGGCGACACCAAACCAGACGAAATTGCGGTGCAACTCTCACACAGATATTTTCGGTCACTACATAGCAAATTAGGATAATTACCAAGCTGGTAATTCTGTGGGAATGGCTTCGAATTCTTCCACTTTGAAATTGAGGCACTTTGCTAGCTGTTGTTCTATGTTGCTAGAAAAACTATTAGGGCCTGTTGTTATGCCGTCTCAACTGGAGAAGAAATGACGAAGTGGTTGTTCATTTGCATGTAACAAGCACAAAAGTACATAGTTTCTGTGCTATAAGACATATTTAATCACATCACTATTAGGCCGGCAACATATTACCACTTAATTTTTGTGGATGGCCTAATACAGGACACCTCAACGCTATTCGAGTTTTTGGCATTTTGTAACATTTCACTTTAAATTTTCATTTCTTTGCCACAAGCCATTAATGGTATTTACTTCAAATAAAACCAATTTATATACGAGATGACACTTCGATACATTTAAAAACACTGCGTTTATAAGGTTAAATCGTGAATCGACTTTGAATAGTGGGCGCCACTTAAGCATAAAAATTAAAGTATTTTTGTAAACTGCCTTCAAGGTGCGCCACCTGAAGATGAAGTCCTAGTCTGATTTTTGGCATGAACAGAGGGTTTACTTAGGGTCATCGATTAATGACACAGGAAATTTGAAAAAAAGAAAAAAAATTTTTTTGCCCACTTTCACTCCACCCTAATATACACATCATTTACACTACCCATTTGTACATAAGTAATACACAAAACATATACACATCATTCACACTATTCTTTTGTACATAAGTATTACATAAAACATATACACATTAATCACTCTACCCATTTGTACATAAGTAATACACATAAACATATACACATCATTCATACTACCCTTTTGTACATAAGTAATACACAAAACCTATACATATCATTCACACTATTCATTTGTACATAAGTATTATATAAAACATATACACATCATTCACATTACCCAGAGAGAGAAGGAAAGTGCTTTTTCGCACCATATCGTGTGTGACACTCCCCCGCCCAGAGCGGTGTCTACTCGTACTAAAAACCCCACCCCACCTTCTCATCGCCTATTGACGGCGCTATGGGATATCGGGCGACTCATAACTGCCACAGCGATTCACACCACCCCTGCGGCCTGCATGGACCTTCTCCCCACACACACGTCCTATTAACTATTATATATATGAATATTATCTAGCCCCAACGTCGGAAGGAAAACGGTAGGGAGACAGACTTCGCATGCTCGACCGTTCCGGCTCTGCTGCTTTTACGCCCGAAACGAGAAGGACGTCTATCACCTCCCTCTCAGCCACCGCCTTTAGCATTATTGTCGGCTACAAGGCCACAGCTTTTCACATTCTTAAAAACATTGTTATGAATTATAGGACTATATTACAACTAAATACTTAATCAGACATGAACGCGTTGCAATTAAAAAAACTGTTCTAAATGGGAAGTCAGAGCAAAAATTAATATTCTGGTTTCTTCTTTACCTATCTACAAAATTTTATCCAAATCGATTCAGTGTTTTTTAAGTGAAAATTTGGTTGTCTGTAAAATTGGCTTACGAACGATAATTTGACGTGATAACACTGATTCGATCGCTCAAGCCGATCAAGCCTCTTTCTCGTTTGCAATGACCATAACGGGAAAAGAACAATATTGTAATGTTTAGTGATGAGTTTGGTAAAAATATGGGGCACTTTCCTAGTACCTACATGGGACTACCAGTAATCAATCACTGTATGCCGGGTGCTAATTATTCTAAAATAATACAAAACATTGTAAACTATAAATGTAACCCCAACACCTCTATTATATTAATGACTTGTAATAGGAACAGTGTAAACAAAAAAAACTGATTGAGTTCTGTGACTATATTGTGTTTACTAAAAAATGTAAACAAAATAGTTTTGTTTATGCATGTAGTCTGCATTTAATAGAAAAGCGTGTAGTCTGTTGTCTGTACACCCAGTCACCCAGTCCCGAGCCGATCCTTCTCACCTGTAGTAGTTCCTGGGCGCGTCAATGACATGCTCCTCTAGCTCCTGGGCCCTCGCCACCAGGTCCTCATCGCTGAAGCCCGTCCCGATCTTGCAGAGAGCCTACAGTACACAAATACGATTAACTAGCTGTTACCTCGCTGCTTCACCCGCGTTACTTCGTGCTCCGGGTCCTATAGTTGGTTTGATGACTTAAATTGTAATTACTTTCCACAGGGAGTTGGGAGTTAGTCATGCTCCCTAAAATGTCACTGGGGTGGTGGCGATATGTGGCGGGTCGTTACATTCCCTTCAATATGGTTGAGTGAAGCGATGGCTGGCACATACGTCATGCTTGTGAACAGGTGCCACCTTTGGGGACTGGTCTGCTCCAGCTTACCTCTTAAAATAAAATAATACTTTATGCTTTTTTCACTCATCAAAATAAAACTATATGACTTGGTCCAAAGTGTTCTACGCATAGCTATAAGTTAGATACTGCTACTGTAACTTATCTGCTGAGTTTCTTACCGGTGTCTTCTCGGTAGATATAGGTTCCGAACCGGAAGTAGAATCACTTTGCATTGTATTCAATGACGATTCAAAAGTGTTACATGTAACCTACTTGAATAAAGAAATATTTGAGTTTGAGTTTGAGTTTGAGTTAGTTCGGGATAAAAATAATCTTTTATGATTTAGATTTTAGTATGTCATTCATTTTCACCAATTTCTTCCAAATCCATCCATGAAAGTCTAACAAACATATTGCCATTCTTACAAGCTTTTGCGTTTATAACATTAATAGGTTGTGAGGATAATATTGGAAATACAAACATAGGCTAAAAAAGGTAAAACTGTTTTATTTACCCAAGCTAAATTGGTTCATTTACCCAAACTAAATTGGTTCATTTACCCAAACTAAATTGGTTCGTTTACCTAAGAAAACCTTGGTTTGTTTGTTGACGCACGCAAAATTTGTTCGATTACCCAAGCAAACTTTGTTTGTTCATCCAAGCAAAATTGATTTATTTACCCAAACAAAATTTTTTAATTTTCCCAAGCAAACTTTGTTTATCCAAAATTACTTCGTTTATGCAAGCAATTTTGGTTTGATTACCCAAGAAAAAATTGTTTGTTCGCCCAAGCAAACTTAGTTAAAATTACCCAAGCTAATTTTTATAACTTTCTTTACCCCTGGAATATTTTAGTATAGTTAAAGGAATACCTGGTACTGTTCGGAGTCCGGGTCGTAGCAGGCGAGCAGGAAGCCGCCGTAGAGGCCGGCGCGCTTGCCGCGGCCGCGGTAGCCGCCGATCACCACCGCGTCGATCGTGTCGCCCACGCCCTCCAGGTAGTCCTTCTTCAGCTGACAAACACAATCAAAAATATTACTTGACACGTTTACAAGCTCAAAATATGTAGGAGCTCAATGCTCTAGTCCTGTGTGAGTCTATCCTTTGAATAATGAATAAATACTGTTTCTTTGAACATTTTTTTTGTTCCTTCGAAAGAATCGAAACGGAAACCACTGTTTGTGTGTACTGCAATTCGTAAATGACAGCTGTATTTTATTTATTTTAATTTGGCGAAACGTTGATGTTTTTACCGATTACATTGAATGAGGGTGCTCTGACATGAAAAATCCACGAGATGGCGATACGTAGACGTGGGGTCCACTTTTAATTTATTGGTGATTTAAATGTCATTGTGACATGTCTGTCAATGTGCCAAAATGAACGGATGCACATTTACAACACTTTTTCAAAAACTGTCGAGTAGCCAATGTAGCACCCTCCAGGAGCTCCGGAGACGTTACTCACGCGCAGGAACACAACAACACAGAAGTGATTGTTATTTGGCTGCGGTCTTCTGTAAGGTGGAGGTATTTCACCAGTCAGGCTGCTCCAGTTCGAGCGATAAATCGCTACGCCCTACCTCTCTTAAAATACCGTTAATAGGCTTAATACCGTTCGAAGCCTTGTTTTGTTGGTACCAAATTAGGTCGTAACTGGGCTTATAGAAAATGTCGGTCGACTGTAAGGTATATTTGGGGGGGCTTGTCGCACCTTGAGCCAGTTGTGCGAGCGTCGCGCGATGTCGTAGCGCGCGTGGTCGCCCTCCAGCGTCTTCACCATGAGCCCCTCGCACGAGCCCTTCACCGCCTCCTCCAGGAACTGCTGCACCTCCTCCGTCGTGCTGCAGTCCTTGCCCGTCGCGAACTGCCACTCGCCTGGAGATTACAAATGAATCGGTCATTTCAAAAACCTCATAAGTCACCAAATTAAAAAAAATCAGGATTCAATTAAAACTGGTTTCGCACTCAAAATTTTAAATCACTTTTTTATGCTTAATTTATTGTGTGGGTCATATAAAATTGAAATAGCGAATAATATTTGTAGTTTATTACTGAAAACAATGAAAAAAAAACAAAAAAACAATTCTTGACTTACGTTGTTTTAGCAGAAAATGGGGTTAGTGGTAGTATTATTTAATCAAAATTATAGTTAAAATCATATTTTATTATCGCGGCACGAACAAGAGGCATGCTCGGCTCGAGCGATCGGCTCAGCGTTGGCATGTCAAACGGATTACTTTTTGTTTCGAAAGGAGATAAGGATAAAACCGACCATTTATATTTATTCCTAAAAAAAAAGTCCACTGGTACGAAGAAAAACGGGGCCACAACACCCAGACCCGAGACAATATAATTTCATTTCCTATATTAACCTAGCCGGGGATCGAACCCGGGGTCTCAGAAATGGCGCGATGCCGACGCTTATTCGTTTGCTGCCGAGACCTTGGCGTAGTATTTTATTTATTAAAAAAAAAATTTCACAAGTAAGTACAACAGGTGGACTTAATGGCATTATCTACCAGTCAACCGTTGGGTCATGCAGATAGTTCGTATATGTTTGTATATTAACGAGTAGTGAGGTCGTCACCAGGTCAGCACGTACCCTCGACCTCCCGGAAGTGTTCCCTGAGCAGGGCGCGGCGACGGGCCAGCGGCCGCGCGACCAGCGACGCGCCGTTGAGGTACAGCAGGTCGAACACGAACACGCACACCTGCACCTTGATGGCCGCCTCCACCGCCTCCTTGCGCTTGTATAGTAACGAGTAGTGAGGTCGTCACCAGGTCAGCACGTACCCTCGACCTCCCGGAAGTGTTCCCTGAGCAGGGCGCGGCGACGGGCCAGCGGCCGCGCGACCAGCGACGCGCCGTTGAGGTACAGCAGGTCGAACACGAACACGCACACCTGCACCTTGATGGCCGCCTCCACCGCCTCCTTGCGCTTGTATAGTAACGAGTAGTGAGGTCGTCACCAGGTCAGCACGTACCCTCGACCTCCCGGAAGTGTTCCCTGAGCAGGGCGCGGCGACGGGCCAGCGGCCGCGCGACCAGCGACGCGCCGTTGAGGTACAGCAGGTCGAACACGAACACGCACACCTGCACCTTGATGGCCGCCTCCACCGCCTCCTTGCGCTTGTATAGTAACGAGTAGTGAGGTCGTCACCAGGTCAGCACGTACCCTCGACCTCCCGGAAGTGTTCCCTGAGCAGGGCGCGGCGACGGGCCAGCGGCCGCGCGACCAGCGACGCGCCGTTGAGGTACAGCAGGTCGAACACGAACACGCACACCTGCACCTTGATGGCCGCCTCCACCGCCTCCTTGCGCTTGTATAGTAACGAGTAGTGAGGTCGTCACCAGGTCAGCACGTACCCTCGACCTCCCGGAAGTGTTCCCTGAGCAGGGCGCGGCGACGGGCCAGCGGCCGCGCGACCAGCGACGCGCCGTTGAGGTACAGCAGGTCGAACACGAACACGCACACCTGCACCTTGATGGCCGCCTCCACCGCCTCCTTGCGCTTGTATAGTAACGAGTAGTGAGGTCGTCACCAGGTCAGCACGTACCCTCGACCTCCCGGAAGTGTTCCCTGAGCAGGGCGCGGCGACGGGCCAGCGGCCGCGCGACCAGCGACGCGCCGTTGAGGTACAGCAGGTCGAACACGAACACGCACACCTGCACCTTGATGGCCGCCTCCACCGCCTCCTTGCGCTTGTATAGTAACGAGTAGTGAGGTCGTCACCAGGTCAGCACGTACCCTCGACCTCCCGGAAGTGTTCCCTGAGCAGGGCGCGGCGACGGGCCAGCGGCCGCGCGACCAGCGACGCGCCGTTGAGGTACAGCAGGTCGAACACGAACACGCACACCTGCACCTTGATGGCCGCCTCCACCGCCTCCTTGCGCTTGTATAGTAACGAGTAGTGAGGTCGTCACCAGGTCAGCACGTACCCTCGACCTCCCGGAAGTGTTCCCTGAGCAGGGCGCGGCGACGGGCCAGCGGCCGCGCGACCAGCGACGCGCCGTTGAGGTACAGCAGGTCGAACACGAACACGCACACCTGCACCTTGATGGCCGCCTCCACCGCCTCCTTGCGCTTGTATAGTAACGAGTAGTGAGGTCGTCACCAGGTCAGCACGTACCCTCGACCTCCCGGAAGTGTTCCCTGAGCAGGGCGCGGCGACGGGCCAGCGGCCGCGCGACCAGCGACGCGCCGTTGAGGTACAGCAGGTCGAACACGAACACGCACACCTGCACCTTGATGGCCGCCTCCACCGCCTCCTTGCGCTTGCGCGTCGACAGCACCTGCCGCGACACAACACACGCGCACCTCAAATCCACGTAAGGACAAATAAAACAAAAAATCTACTTTAATTTTCTTTTTATGCCTCTTGCGTCGAAGTCGAAGGCTGTACTGTATGTTTCTTTTCAGTTTCTAATCTTATTTATTGTTCAATGGCATAAGCAGACTTTAAATAACCTGAGTTCCGACTTAACAGAGTCGGAGTGGATACTCCGTAACATCTCTGATTAATAGTACGCGTACCTGGAAGGGCAGTATCTTCTTCTCGACGGTGTCGTAAGCGACCGCCTCGCAGTCGAGCACGCAGCTGGTGACCGACTCGCGCAGCAGCCCCGGCAGCCGCCGCAGGATGTCCGGGTACTTGCTAACAATCAAACAGACAATCTATACTATGAGGTGACTTTGAGGGGAGATCCCGCTACACCACCGCGTCTGCTGCTATGCAGCTCACCTCACCGGAGCGTGCCAGGGCACCTGACGCCCTACCTCCTCGTGAACGAGGTAACGGACGCCAGGCTTACGTTTAGAATTGGCCATTCCATAATGGTTTTACTGCTTCCCACAGCACCGCCATTTAGGGCGATGAGGTCCACCGGGGAGTTTCAGTGGGCAGGCCTGCTCTTCTCAGGGCAGGAGAACCACTCTCTCTCGGGTGGCAGTACGGTGCGTCACGCATTTCTCGTTCTCTTCTCTCATTGGCGTCTCCGGTCCCAGCAGCTGACCTGCTGTCTACCGTCACTGCGGACACTCGCTCACTCTGGCTCTCGGAGGGAGCCAAGCTGATGCCAAGCTTATTAACAGGCTCACAGAGTTACAGAGTCTATCTAAGTTTAGTCTCGGACACTTAAAAACAGCTGGTAGAAATCCTACTAATATTTTGATTGCGAACTGTATATGTATCGAATGTTAATGTATCTTACTTGGAGGAAGATACTTTAGATGACGAGTATACTTACGACCGTACCGATAACGCAGTGCTACCGCATCCCGTTCGCATTACTACTTCTTAATATCGCAATATGTTAGGGACCTAAAGTGAGTTGGGTATATGAACCATTTCTTACCTGGTGTTGTTCTCCTGGTTGCGGCTGAAGACGGCGGCTCGCGCCAGGTCTGGCGCCACTTCCTCCCTGGGAGCCGCCTCGGGGTCCGCCCCGGGAGCCGCCTCGGCAGCCGCCCCGGGAGCCGCCTCGGGGTCCGCCCCGGGAGCCGCCTCGGCAGCCGCCCCTATAGCGGGCACGTGTATCTGGGCGCGCTCGCCGTCGTACTTCCATTCGCACGTGAACTGTTCGTTTTCAAATCTGGAATAAGGTAAACTTTTATTTATTTTTTAGCCAGATTGTCACATTCATCTAACCGAAAACCTGGACTGATTTTCTGATAATTTTCTAATTTCGGTTAATATCCGAACAATATACCAAGATTTATTTATTTATTTATTTATTATTTATTTATTTATTAGGGAAACATACAATTTTCAGTCACATACAGTTAATACAAATATAAATAAGACACAAATCAGTTAAGTTTCCACAGATAAAAGATATTAGACATATTTAAATTACGATAAAAATTAAAGTTTTAATTGAATTGAATTGAACAAAAATGTATATTTAAATTATCAAAAATCTAAAAATCTAAAAACAAAAAAAAATTACTAAATTTGGTGCCAAGAAAATAATTAAAAACACTATGTCATAAAAAAAAATACAATGTCATTAGAAATAGAAATAATAAAACAAAAATACAAAGTCATAAAAATAGTAATAATAATACAATGTCATAAAAATGGAATGTCAAAAATAAAACTAAGATAAGATGCCTTTTTAATTGAGAGCCGCTGCGAAATTAAATTTCTTATGCTAATACCCTTTCGGTAAGTTGACGGTGAGGCGATACGCTGACGATCCCTTTAAATTCGAAAGGCCTAATGAGGCGTCACACACAAATACCATACAACAGTAGTACGTAGTTAGAGCGCGGACGGCTAGCCGGAGCCTTAGCTCGAGGTGTGCAGGTATAGCGTGCCATGACCTTGGCGCTGGGGCGGGTGTGAGTATAATTTGGAGGGCAACTAGCCTGTTGAAGATCTCGTGGACGCCCTTGGTGGGGTGCGCCAGCATGGGCTTGAGCGGCACGCCGGGCGTGAGGCGGCAGTGCCGCGGCAGCGCCTCCGGCCCGTGCTGCAGCAGCACCGGCACCAGCGCGTCGTAGTTGGGGCACTCGCAGTACGTCGTCTTTATTATCAGCGCCACCTCGTCCACGCGAGCCTGCACACACACATATTATGTAATTTTACATTTAATGAAAAAAGTGTAACTTAAATATTTCTTTATTCAAGTAGGTTACATATAACACTTTTGAATCGTCATTGAATACAATGCAAAGTGATTCTACTTCCGGTTCGGAACCTATATCTACCGAGAAGACACCGGTAAGAAACTTAGCAGATCAGTTACAGTAGCAGTAACTAACTTATTGCTATATGTAGCTCACTTTGGACCAAGTCATATAGTTTTGTTTTGATGAGTGATGAAACAATTAAGTACTCAAGTAAGTATTTACTTTCGAGAGGTAAGCTGGAGTAGAGCAGTCCCCGAAGGTGGCGTCTGTTCACAAGCATGACGTATGTGCCAGTCATCGCTTCACTCAAACATATTGAAGGGAATGTAACGACCATGAGAACCAACATTTTAGTGAGCATGACTACTAAGTACATCTCCCCATAACTTATATTAGTACAAACTTGATGAATATTTCAATGATAATCATATATGGACATGATCGTCTGCTCGCTCGCACACCATATTTTTAAGTTCTCTAGCCTCAAATATTGTAAACTGTAACTGAGTTTCTTGCCGGATTCTTCTAGGTAGGATTAAGTTCCGAACCGGCTGCAGCTTCTTTTTTGGTTTATATTCATTTTGATGATGCATAAGTGTTACTTGTAACCAACATTAATAAATGAATTGATTATTATGATTATACATAACTCCCATAAGAGACGTCCCGTCATTGGTACCTATGGTAGGCAACTGGTCAAACTGGTTTTAAGAGAGGTGAGAAGATAGAGTAACAGGAGCAGCCCGACTGGTGAAATACCTCCACCTTACAGAAGACCGCAGCCAAATAACAATCACTTCTGTGTTGTTGTGTTCCTGCGTGTGAGTAAGGTTTCCAGAGCTCTTGGGGGGTGCTACATTAGTAGCAGGGGTCAAGCCTTCGAGGTAAGGCGACAAGTCCAAAAAATCTATTGTTTATGCTGTACTTGTCGCCCTTAAGCTAGGACCTCATCACCACTTAACATATTTTATTTCATTTTTTTATTTGACTTATATTTGAATGTTTATTTATTTATATAATTACATATATAATATACATTTGTTGCATTTATTTTCAGTTAGATACACATCATCTTACCGAATTATAACATAAACATTTAAGTATAACATTTTGCGATACATTGAAACTCAAATTTTTGTATTTTAATTCAATATGAAGAAACCTAGTAATATATAATGTTGTATTGTATTTGTTGAATTTCAGCTAAAGCAAATAAAAAACCAGCCACTACACCACAGACACAGGCGCGTATCAATTTATCATCGTTTCCTTATGTTAAACGGCTGCGCATTTGTCGATTACTGTAGTAGGTTGGAACGAATGCACTGAAAGCATTCTGTTATCCTTATTCGGTATAGTTATGTGAAATATATGACAACATATTACATACGATAACACATACATGCCTGTGATAACCGAAAAGGATAGAGTTAAATACCTAGACGCATTTTTCTTCGACCATCAACCTAGAATTTTCCAAGACTAAAATTAATTCAATTAAATAGCTGTTTTGGGTGTAAAGTATATACATACTTATAACTGTTTATAACCATACACACAAATAAACATGTTTAACATATATAAAATCAAGTAAAGTATTTTGACTAAAAAAATAATAATAATTTTATGTTAATAAGTAGGATAAGTGTATGAAAATTACTGACAACCAACATGCCCAGCTGGAATTATGGATTAATTTAATTATATTAACCAAATTTTTTTTTTTTTTATAAATATACCACAAGTAAATATACAAACTGCGCATTTATTGTCACAGGCAATATGTTAGGCACACATTTTTATATTCGTGCGGCTTTTTATGGAAAGTATAGTAAAAAATAAAAGAAAACAATTTATGACTGAGTTTCATATTATAATGTCAAATTTTTTTTTATTTATTTTGCACTTCAAGATTGACCTCATCCCACCTGATGTTAAGTGGTAATGAGGTCAGCTTAAGGGTGACAAGTACAGCATAATAAATATATTACCGGACTTGTCGCCCTTACCTTGAAGGCTTGACCCCTGCTACTAATGTAGCACCCCCCAAGAGCTCTGGAAACCTTACTCACACGCAGGAACACAACAACACAGAAGTGATTGTTATTTGGATGCGGTCTTCTGTATCATACCAGCCACTGGCCACAGGGAAGAATATTTATTTAATTTACACCAAATTACCTATTATGTAATTTGGCATAATTAGGTGTTTATTCCCACTATCAGTATTTCGGTTTATTATTATATACAAAATATACTAACTAAATAACATGACACACGAGAAGGAACGCACTTATTATATTACAACAACATGTAAAACTTTAAATTATTCCAGCACACAAATTTCCTGATTATGACTATAAGAAAATTAAAATGTTAAGACTTTCGTTCCATTTTAAACATTTAAAATAATGTAACTTATTTAAAATATTTTAATTTAATTTTATAAGAAAATTCACTAGCGGAGTTAACATATTTTAAAGGGGTTATTATAAATTCGTCACATAGTAAATTCGTCACAGTTCTAATTTTCTAAATGAGAAATTATGACGAATTTACAGTAACCCTTACCTACCTGCGACAGATTAAAACATTATTTTAATGCATGTGACGAATTCACTTTAAATGGAATCCACAGAGTGGTGGTTGTTTGCACGATATAGTATTTTAATTTACTCTGCTGTTAAATTGTATTACGATCTAAGAAACATAAGTATTTTAGTCTTAAGTAAGTTTGTAAAGTGGTGCTCATTGCCACTATTTTGTGGTAGAAAATAAACGTTATTTTTATTTATTTTTATTAATGTATGGAGAGATCAAAAATGTGACGAATTTATTTTAAAGGAACACCGCATGGGAAAGTGATTTTTTTTGTATCTTTATAATTATTATGTTAAGACCGCTAGTTCGGCGTGAGGCACTATAAACAATTGTAAAAAAAATTTGATGCCAAGGTGTCTTCAATTCCATGGTTTTCAAAGATTCCTGCAACTTGTACCACGGGACGATTAATATGTAATTCCAAACTCATATGGCAGAGGCGCATACCGATGGCAAAGACTTAATTATAACAGAAAAATTAATCGCCTACGATAACTTGCGGTTAGGTAAGTAGGAAGAACAGCACGCGCTATACGTGTAGGTCGTGGGTTCGGATGCCCCACGGCGAGCAAAGGGAAATAAAAAAAAATGTTTCTATATAATATAAATAAAAAGGTCTCTAAAAAAACAATGGAGGTGACCTGGGAATAAAATATTGATTAATATCAAAAATTATTTTAATCCAAATTTTTGCTGGTAAATTTCAAATTTATAATTATTTATAATATATATATATATACTAGCTGTGCCCGCGACATCGTTCGCGTGGACTGCATGTTTTCAAAACAAAAAGTAGCCTGTGTCCGTTCTAGAGGTTCAACGTATACCTATACCAATTTCATCAAAATCGATTTTTTATTTTTATAGTACTTTACGCCGTACTAGCGAACATAAAATATTATAAACAGAAATATTAGAAAAATATTAATCAAAATCAGTTGAGAGGTTTAACTGTGAAAGCGTAACAG
Organism: Glyphodes pyloalis; assembly: GCA_037074685.1. Taxonomy (NCBI): domain Eukaryota; kingdom Metazoa; phylum Arthropoda; class Insecta; order Lepidoptera; family Crambidae; genus Glyphodes; species Glyphodes pyloalis. The sequence continues at coordinate 14,956,245 of JAYKKO010000014.1, read as the reverse complement.
ACAGACAGAGTTACTTTCGCATTTATAATATTAGTAGGGATGGATCTGCTTCCGCCTCGAATTCGCAGATGTTATATATACGCATAATTTTTAAGTTCCGTTTCAATTTTCGTGAGTTAACTTTATAACAGAGCTCTTTGGTTTAATACATATATAATGAGCCCCAAATAGACTGAACGGTATAGTAGCTGCCAATGTTTTTTTTTTAATTTAACTTCCAACGTATTCATTCTGAATAATATAGTTTTATCCAAATTTATTCAAGATATTTTCAAACACAAAATTGTACTATTTCTTCATAGTATTAACACTTTAGTTAAGACATCTGCTTCAGTGTGTACTACCGTTACAACACCATTGTATCTTTTTGATCGAACTTGGCTGTGCACGCTACCGCATGACTGCCGCTTCTACAGGAAACATTCCCGAAACATACTCTTGTATAAATGTGTGTAGCGAGCGGCGACAGGTCCATTCGTGAACAAGGCTGATAGCAGCCACCACGACACACTTGTCACCGGACCAGAGCTGTCTCCAGGTACACAACGCGCCCAGCGTGACCTCAACACCGACTGCAGGAGCCAGTGATCAAGCAGCGCGTAAGTGTTCGGACTCCATCCTCATCAACTCGTAAGAAAGCTTCTCCCTCTCTTCTATTCGAACCGTCGCCAGCCGCTGCATCTCTTCACTGGAGGTAACTGAATAAAGACGAAGCAACCATGTCTCCGATTACGTTGAATAGTGCGTTCAAGGTGTGGTCCCTCCAGACTCTGCTGGTCCTGACAGCGGTGGTGTCCGCAGTCTACGCAGCGGACAACAGTACAAGCAGCTGTGCCGAGACTGCGTTTGTAATTTTCAGCAAGTGCGTGAAAAAGACAGACATCTACTGGGGAGTCGGAGGCGTCGGCATTACTCTCCTATTTATATTGATCATTATCTGCGCCTGCAGAATGAGATGTTAAGTCCAAGACGAAAGCCGTGGGCTATGCAGAAATGTTGCAAGAACTTACAGCTCAAGCCAAAAATTTAAAAATAGTGTTGTTTGATCACAACAAAAACTAAAAATGAAGAACAAAGCATTTCATCTCCCCTTGCAGTGGGGCATTCAAACCCACGACCTTCACGTAGCACGCGTGCTGCTCATCCAACAGAGCTTCAGTTACCAAATATTTATTTTATGCAGTTTAGATAATGTTATTATTATTTTTTTATATTGCACTTCAAGATTGACCTCATCTCACCTGATTTTAAGTGGTAATGAGGTCCCAGTTTAAGGGTGACAAGTACAGCATAATAAATCTGTTACTGGACTTGTCGCCCTTACCTTGAAAGCTTGACCCCTGCTATTAATGTAGCACCCCCAGGAGCTCTGGAAACCTTACTCACACGCAGAAACACACCAACACACAAGTGATTGTTATTTGGCTGCGACTTCTGTAAGATGGAGGTATTTCACCAGTCGGGCTGCTCCAGTTCGAGCGATAAATCGCTATGCCCTAACTCTCTTAAAATTTACATATAACATTTAATTATTATTTTTCTAATTTTTACTTATTTCTTCCTTTGGGGAAAAACCTAATGTGAGACCTCACCCCACTTGCGTATTGGTATAGAAGGTATGTATTAGCCCTACTCAGTAATCAAAGAGAGGAATCATAATCAATAATAAGGAACTTTTAGTTGTAGTTTTTGTTTCGTGTTATTTTTTCTCTTTTCTCCGTTGTATCTCTAATTTAGTTCTTACCGTGAAGTAACCTTTGTGTAAATCATGCTGTGTATGCGTTATATAGATGACTGTCTAGTCTATTTAAGTTATGTCAAGTACATGGATATGTATCTAACAGCAATCTGTCTGCGTACCTTATCCTTATCCTTACTAATATTATAAATCGGAAAGTGAGTTTGTTTGTTTGTTTGTTCCGGTTTCACGCCGTAACTACTGAACCGATTGCTTTGAAATTTTGCAGACGCAAAGTTAGAAGTCCGGATTAAATAATAGGGTACTTTTTATCCCGGAAAAAATGATATTCCCGCGGGAAAACAAAAATATAGTTCGCTTGATGGATGGATTGGGGATGAGGTATGCGATAGTTGGCGCTAGATGATGGTAAAGAAGTGGAATTATAGCTTACTCTATTTAGGTCTTGAGGTACGCGATAGATGGCGCTGGGTGTTTTTAAAAAAAATGGTAACGTTGTTTTTTTAAGACACGTAAGAAGTGGAATGATATCTCGCGCTTTACCCTGTAGCTCATACACTTATTCCGTGCACTTTTCGACTCATTTACTTACTTGCTGTTGTATCTTTATTCACAGGTTTTCGCTTTTTTGGTTCCTACCATTTTACATTGAATTGTGTATGTTGTGCTTTATACCACAATATAAACGAATTCCACGCGGGCGAAGCCGCGGGCGGAAAGCTAGTAAAAAATAAATAAATGTGGCATCACATCTAATGACTCCTGGGCCGTGACAGTAGTAATGTATATATATATATCAATATAATACATTATTAAAGAGATATAGTATGTAACATTTGCATTAGAGGAAATAAAATACGTTAGAACAATTATATGTAATGTCATTTGAAATAAAATTTGTTGAATGAGATTAGGTCAAGTAATCATTAGTACTTCTGTTTGTATATCAAATAAATTACTTATTTGTTATTACTCTGGGTTAATCCAAATGTGTGATTTTAACAGCTTGATAAGTTCGTGCTATGTTATTCTTTCAACATTCCTTGTATTTCGAGGTATTTCGGTAACAAAAATATAACAAGGTAATAACCACCTTTTTTAGATATGAGGACAATGTGTAAAATACAGAAATTAAACACGCTATTTGCAAGAATCGATTCGTAACTAATTTATTTAAACCATTATTATCTGTTTTATTACTTCCTTGTGCACATTTAACAAAACTATAACGTACTAGAGGTCCCGGCGAACTTCGTTTCGCCTTAGAGGATTTTCCCGCTTCTGTTGAAATGTTTCCTAAATTTTCTTTGCTATAAACCCCACAGAGCCCGAGACCTTTCCAACGAATGCAAAACCGTAGAAATCGGTTCGTGCGTTCTGAAGTTATAGCGTCAGAAGGGAAAACCCGACTTATTTTTATATAGTAGATTAAATTATATAAACAGTCATTTGATATTTATATCACACCGGAAACTTCGTATTTTTTTCTTCATGTATAAAACCTATATTTGATTATTAATAAACTGAAATGAAAAAGATATTAAAAGATATTTTCTTAACCTCGACTAACTAACTGCTCGATAATCTAGTTGTTTAAGTATTACACGGGATCTTATTCGAGTCCCGGTTGAAAAATGAAGTTTAATATTTTCCATATATGGCTAGAGTGTGTATATAAAGCCAGTGTCTGTCGTTGTAAATAATACTTAAATAAATAAATATAAATATTGGACAACATCACATACATTGCTCTGATTCTGTGGTAAGTAGCTTAAGCACTTGTGTTACAGAAATCAGAAACAACGACGGTACCACAACACCCAGACCCGAGACAATATGGAAAAGTTCGTTTCCCATATGGACCCGACCGGGGATCGAACCCGGAACCTCAGAGATGACGCGAGGCCAAAGTTCGGCACGCTCGCCTCTCGGCGACGGAGGTCGTCAAAACTTGATTTAAATGATTAGCCTTCATCTCCACGTGACTATTATATACACTGATAGTTACCGATTCTTTTATTACTATATTAAATAATAAATAAAACTTGGTCGACATCACATACATCCCTACTAATATTATAAATGCGAAAGTAACTCTGTCTGTCTGTCTGTCTGTCTGTCTGTTACGCTTTCCCGCTTAAAACTCTCAACCGATTTTGATGAAATTTGGCATAGGTATACGTTGAACCTAAAGAACGGACATAAGCTACTTTTTATTTGAAAATAAGGGGGGGGGGGGGTAATACCACCTTTGAAAGTTTATATGGAAAAATGTTTATTTTTGAAGTTAGAGATATGAAATTTGGCACAAATATAGCTCGAACCTTGGATTAAATTATAGACTACATTTTGTTTCGAATATTAGGGGAGAAAGGAGTAAAACCGACCATGAAAGGATGTAATCCACGCGAACGAAGTCGCGGGCACAGCTAGTTTTAAATAATTTAACGGGTCAAAACGCGACACCAATGATGACACTAATGGTATCACGTTCTGACCCGTTAAATTATTTTAAATGTTTAAAATGGAACGCGAATGTCTTAAATTTATATCACATACATTTCCCTGATTCTGCAGTAAGTAGATAGCTACTTACAACTATTACAATTATTATATAATAATAATAATAATAAATAAAATAAATATTCGACAACATCGCGCACATTGCTCTGATTCTGCGGTAAGTAGCTTAAGCACTTGTGTTACAGAAATCAGATACAACGACGGTACCACAACACCCAGACCCGAGACAATAAAGAAAAGTTCGTTTTCCATATTGCCGATCGAGGATCGAACCCGGGACCTCAGAGATGGCACGACGCCAAATTCCGGCCCGCTCACCTCTCAGCTATGGAGCAACGGCGGATCCAGGGAGAGGGTCATGGGGGTCATGATCCCCTCCCCCCCCCCTGAAAGGTGCGGCGTGCGGCCATTCCTGCTAAACGTAAAACCGACCATGAAAGGATGTAGTCCACGCGAACGAAGTCAAGGGCACAGCTAGATAAATTATAAGTTCTTGACTTGACCACGACTATGTGATCCCCTCCTGGCACCAAAGCTGACTCCGCCCTGGCTATGGAGGTCGTCAATAATAAAAAGTGGTTCGCATTATTGTGACGGACAACTACGGACCCGTACATTGCGCGTGCCGCGACACACGCTTGGCCGCTTGTACATACTAGCAGTGCATCTACGTGGTGTTATCTGAAGTGGCTACAGTTATGTGATTCATGCCCTGAAGAGTGACATGTTATCGTAACCAACAAACAGATACAGATGGTCCTGTTAAGCGAGCATGATATAAACCTACCGTATATCAAATTCAATATTCTTTTATTCATGTAAATTACACCAGTAATATTTATGAAACGTCTATATAATGCAATTGACGCTACCTCCGGTTCGGAACCTATAACTTACAGAGAAGATCCCGGCAAGAAACTCTGTCGTCCATATTACAAATAAAGCTGAACTTATAACTAGTTTTGCACTAAGACATACAGTGTGGTTTGTAATTAAAAAAAAATGATTCAAAGTAATAAGATTTTTTTTAAAACATATCTATATTTAGGACAAACAAAAAAACAAACTGTAGGTAATATATGCGCATTGTGCTAAATAAGAATATTGCAAACTTGCGCGTATTTGTCAATGTAAAGAAACAATATAATTATATCATTATCATTGGATTATTCCACTTTGATCACCTCGGTAATAAATCACCCGGGTGATATCACCCAGGTGATCGAAGTGGAATAATCAACATCAATATAATTTTGAATGAAAGAAACGTCGTTTCGAGAAAGGGGAACGGTAGCCATTGTATAGCCGCCGTCAGATATATCGGAGCTGTCAAAGTGACCAAATACTTCTGAACAGTTTAAAATGACAAAAAGACCATGCACTACCAGTTACCGTTAATAGCTGAACATTTCTTATTTCATTAACATCTGACTGCTCAGATTATCCCTACTAATATTATAAATGCGAAAGTAACTCTGTCTGTCTGTCTGTCTGTTACGCTTTCCTGCTTAAACCTCTCAACCGATTTTGATGAAATTTGGTATAGGTATACGTTGAATTTCAAGAACAGACATAGGCTACTTTTTATCAGAAAATAAGGGGGGGGGTATTACCACCTTTGAAAGTTTACATGGAAAAATATTTATTTTTGAAGTTAGAGATATGAAATTTGGCACAAATATAGCTCGAAACTTGGATTAAAATAAAGACTACTTTTTGTTTCGAATATTAGGGGAGAAAGGGGTAAAACCGACCATGAAAGGATGTAGTCCACGCGAACGAAGTCGCGGGCACAGCTAGTAATCAATATATAATCTGCATTATAGCAAATAACTTCTAAACACACAACTAACCTATTTGGTTGATATTAATATATCTGATCACTCATCTCACACTATTATTAATTAATATTGTACTATTAATTTTGGTAATTAGATATTATTCGTTTGTTCTAGAGATGGCAATTATTGACTAGCATCTGCTCAGATATTATTCATTGACATTTGAAACTGTTCAGAAGTCCATGATCATTTTGTCTGCTCCATAAATATCTGATGGCGACTGCTGGCCCAGCCAAATTTATATAATTAGATTATAAAGCAACATATAAAAAATTTCGTTCATACTTATATCCATTAATGGACTATTTAAGTAGAACGCATTATTTTAAATACCTGTTTAAAAGAAACAGAAAAAAAATCATCTTATTTAGTGCTTAATCATCTTAGTGCGGCATAAAGCACTATAAAAAAATATAAAAATCGATTTGGAACGCATTATAATTCATTTGCCTTCTACAACTATTTATTCTAAAGCGATTCTAGTTCTCCGTAAACTCCAATCTGATTACGACTTAATTTATATAGGGAAGGTATTTCCCTTCATTTCAATATTATCTCTCTCATTTTATTCGTGTTTTGAACGCAGCAAGTGAAATTAATATTAATTTAAAATATGTCGTAATTGTTAACCATCGGCGATTGCCTCTACTGTTACAAGGACCACCTGATCTTATCGGATGAGCCTTGGCAAAAGTTAGATGATTTCCGAGCAATTATTATTTGTTGTGCAATTAATGCAAGTAATAAAATGGAATTCTACAGAAAAAAATCGATGACATCAATCAAGTTCTTACAATGGAGAAATATTTCAACAAATCAACTTTAGTTGTGAAAAGAATTTGTTCCTGTTCCGATAATATTAAACAAAGTGCAACTGTGAAATATTATTAATAACTGTTTAGTGACATAACAGTGTGTTTGTGATTATTCTCAATTACTCCAACTTTATTGAGACGCTTTTAATTATCCGTTAAAACGCAATTATTCTTCACCTATTAATTACTTACTTATCATCGTTTACTTATCCATAATTTGTAAACTTGCCACCCATAGGCAATTTCAGTTAGCAAATTCAATATTTAACAGACACTGGTATTTTAAACTTTATTTCCCCATGTGCAAGCGACGGACTTAAATCCTAGTGGCCTTCTACCAGTCAACCCCACATATTTGAGCCAAAAATATCGTGACGGTACCTATACCTTTTAACCTCCTTATTTTTTTAATCTACCACCAAAAATTTGCTTTGCTCACCGGAAATACCGTTTTTATTACTAGGGAAATTTTACTGTAAAATGTATTTCCTTCAATTATTCATGGTACTGGCTTTTTGGACGATAAAGTCGTCACAATCCGACCATATTATAGATATAGAGGATAAAGTATGCCCTGTTGGTTATTTGAAAACATTTTACGGGTCGTGTGTCGCCGTCGAGGTGTACTACGCAGCGGGAGCCTTTTGGGCCGCTATAGTTATTGCCTTACTTGTGTTAAGATTTAGAAAGATAATTTGCCCAAAAAACAAATGGAGGAAGGCGTCGCAATGTGACTCATTCGAATTCACAGACAGTCAGATAGTTTTTCATACAACATAAATATTAATTTCTTAAGGCTTACGCCGCAATACGGCTAAACTGATTTTATTAATTAAAGAAACTAATGGAAGCGGCCGCACTGATGGTTTTTTTCCGAGACTGTTTTTTAAACTGCGTTTTGTTACGATTGTCAAAATTTTTGGTCCAAACTCAAATTCAAACTCAAATATTTCTTTATTCAAGTAGGTTCCATGTAACACTTTTGAATCGCCATTGAATACAATGCAAAGTGATTCTACTTCCGGTTTGGAACCTATATGTACCGAGAAGACACCGGTAAAAAACTCAGCAGATCAGTTACAGTAGCAGTCTCTAACTTATAGCTATTATGTGTAGTGCCCGTTTCCCTTACATTGGCGTCGCGGTTTTTAACACGGTTTTAGTCAGGCGTAACGTCCTTTTTAAAATCAGACCCGATAAGGAAGCGGAATGACTCAACAATTACGTTTTTAGTTAGATATTTGTTAATAAAAAATATTATACACGATTATTTTCATATGCCAATTCGATATATGTAAAGTAACTAAAAAATATATAGAGTATTTTTTTGCCTAATCAATAAGAAACTACATACGGGGCTCTTACGTCACTGGTATGTAAAAAATGGACCCACTGATGACGTCAAGCGACTATTCATTGTATCCCAGTTATTTTTTGATTAGGTGGAAAATGTCTTACGATCTATATTAAGCCTATTTCGCATACAATTATTTTTATTTACTTTAAATTGTATTGTCAGCTTTGAATGTTAATTTAGTTAAGAGTTTCTGTATTTTTGTTTTATGTTTCAATAAAATACTGTTAGTAAGGTCATTTTATTATCTCTTTAAAATAATTTAGGAACAATATTATTAATAAATTCCTATATACAAGATTTTTTTATATTTTTTTTAATAATAAAGAATATTTTATTCTTGTTTCGCTAGTCAATAGTCTACATAACTCAAATCAATCTACCTCCGGTTCGGAATAACTTTCAGAGAAGACCCCGGAAAAATACTCTGTAGTTTTCATCCGTCATCAGCAGATCAAAGCGCTGGTATTCAGCGATGAGCTGACCACAACATCCTTTAAAGTTTCAGGTAAATACAATAACAGATCCCGTGAGGGGTAAAAGAGGGGCAAGGTCGATCCGATGTTAGTTATTATTTGGTGACCAAGGAAATAAATTTGATGTTGATTTGTACGATGAAGTTCAATAGGGAACGATAAATTAAATAATACATAAAGTAAACCGCATTCAAAGGTGCATCGCGTCAAGCCACTTGTCCACGTGAACAACTTACTTCAGACCAGAGTGTGCCTTAATACGAGCTTAAACTGTATATTGTCCTCCACTAAATCCTCGTAAAGCTATACACGTCACCGAATACACGTGTTCTACCGTGAAGTTATATCAATACTCAACTCACCTCGCGTCTCATTAGCAGAGGTAGACTTCGCAAAAGAAGCTTGTTTGCCATTCCAAACAAAAACAAAGAAGCTATAATGATGGTGACCTTGAACTGTTCCGGCGTCAGGCCCCGGGAGCCGTCGAGGAGCCTGTCCCCGGCGGGGGCCGGCGGCGCGGGCGGCGTGAGCGCGGCCTGACACGGCCGAACACTTATACTGCACCTTGAACTGTTCCGGCGTCAGGCCCCGGGAGCCGTCGAGGAGCCTGTCCCCGGCGGGGGCCGGCGGCGCGGGCGGCGTGAGCGCGGCCTGACACGGCCGAACACTTATACTGCACCTTGAACTGTTCCGGCGTCAGGCCCCGGGAGCCGTCGAGGAGCCTGTCCCCGGCGGGGGCCGGCGGCGCGGGCGGCGTGAGCGCGGCCTGACACGGCCGAACACTTATACTGCACCTTGAACTGTTCCGGCGTCAGGCCCCGGGAGCCGTCGAGGAGCCTGTCCCCGGCGGGGGCCGGCGGCGCGGGCGGCGTGAGCGCGGCCTGACACGGCCGAACACTTATACTGCACCTTGAACTGTTCCGGCGTCAGGCCCCGGGAGCCGTCGAGGAGCCTGTCCCCGGCGGGGGCCGGCGGCGCGGGCGGCGTGAGCGCGGCCTGACACGGCCGAACACTTATACTGCACCTTGAACTGTTCCGGCGTCAGGCCCCGGGAGCCGTCGAGGAGCCTGTCCCCGGCGGGGGCCGGCGGCGCGGGCGGCGTGAGCGCGGAGGCCAGCGCCAGCGCCTGCAGCACGGACTGCTCCGCCAGCCCGATGCGCAGCTTGCCCTCCAGCGACCTGACAACAACAAACACTTATACTGGATTACATATACCAGGTTACATACGTACAGTGAACAAAAAAACACGGAAGAATTCCCCGGAACTTCAATTGAATATCGGTACCAACAACACACAAATGTAAAGCGCACAAGGAACAGATACGCAACATATGTAGTAAAGTATCGACACTTGAAAAAAAACTTTAAGCCTAATGCGTTTAGGTCGACAAATAGACAGGGTTCATTAGTTACGTCATTTCATAGAGTGAAATGGAAGACGCGCTGGGATTGGTCCGCGCCTGGGACTTGTTGCGTCCTTGCAAACGGTATGTGTACCGTAGCGAGATTCCTTTTTTTAAGCCACGCCCACCGTGCCTTACTTTTCGTGGTGCTATTTTCAAGCGTTGGAAATGCTCCTATGTTTTTTTCGTTCACTGCATACATAACACTCTTTAATCGACATTAATAGAAGGCTAAGCGACTACCGGTATTAGAGTCACTCCAACTTCGAACATCTACAAAGAAGATACTCTAGAATGCAAGACTTTCGCGTTCCATTTTAAGCATTTAAATTAAGTTTTTAGCTTACATCTCGTCTAATTTATTAATATCCGTAATTCAAACGGATCGTTTTTCATCAAATATTGGAACCAGGCATAAGTAAAAACATATAAGTTACATTAACATATTAAAGCCACTATGCACTTCTCGACCAGAGTGGCCGATTTGTGGAGAATCCCTACATAACAGTTGGATATACGACTACGTATTGACTACAACTGCCATCTAGCGGATTTTACATGCACATTTTTGCAAAAATAACGTTTTAATAGAACTATTAAGGGAAGTGTAAACGACGCCATCGCCGCTCAACTTTTCAATACTTTGTAAGATAGTACACTATGACTGTTCGTTTGGTTCAGCCATTCTGGCGTGATTTAAATTAAAATTAATAATATTTTTACCTGATTAAATATTTCGCTTCACAATGCCTGCATGCAGTAAAGAGGGACTGTATTTTAGCTATTTTCTTGTTGATTGATGCCTGACCTGGAAAACAATGATAATATTAAATCCGTGATAAAATTATCTAACATCTTTGGCATTTTTTATTCATTAAAACAAGTAATTATTTTAACCCTAAAATTGATAGCAATAAAATAAAATTTACACAATTTTAAACTTAGAAAAGTATCAGATTATAAAAATAGTAATCAGACGTCTGTTTTAGGATATCTTTTCATGACGCAGGCTTGATATTTGGGCCTGAACTTGCCAGCCAAAAAATAAGGAGGGGGGGGGGGGAGGTATATACATATGTAAAACGGGGGGAGGGAGTATAAATGTTACGATGCGTTACAATAAGAAATTAAGAAATGAAATGATGGTTTCCCTACGGTTTCCAGAGAATCCTTCGATTGTATTAGTGTGGTCGTCTTTTTTGAAGAAAGGGGGGGGGAGTACAGGAAATCGTAACGGTGCGTTACATGTGAGGGGGGCGGGGGGGGGTCAAAAACCTTAAAAAATTGCGTTACGTAATACTTGAACTCTCCCTAAGTAGCTAAATGTGTTACGGAAATCAAAAACAACGACCGCCCTCACTCAAGCCCACACCCAAACCCGAGATAATATCGAAGTTAGTTATTCATATTATCTCGACCGTGAATTGAGGGCCGTGGCAGTAACTGACCAGTCATGTGAGCGATGTCCTTGAGCGCGGCGAACACCTTCCTCGCCTTGAGCGGCGGCGGCGCGAACATGGTGCGCAGCGTGGAGCCCGCCTGCTCCGGCACGCTCCCAGTCTCCTAGCGGGCCGTGGCAGTAACTGACCAGTCATGTGAGCGATGTCCTTGAGCGCGGCGAACACCTTCCTCGCCTTGAGCGGCGGCGGCGCGAACATGGTGCGCAGCGTGGAGCCCGCCTGCTCCGGCACGCTCCCAGTCTCCTAGCGGGCCGTGGCAGTAACTGACCAGTCATGTGAGCGATGTCCTTGAGCGCGGCGAACACCTTCCTCGCCTTGAGCGGCGGCGGCGCGAACATGGTGCGCAGCGTGGAGCCCGCCTGCTCCGGCACGCTCCCAGTCTCCTAGCGGGCCGTGGCAGTAACTGACCAGTCATGTGAGCGATGTCCTTGAGCGCGGCGAACACCTTCCTCGCCTTGAGCGGCGGCGGCGCGAACATGGTGCGCAGCGTGGAGCCCGCCTGCTCCGGCACGCTCCCAGTCTCCTAGCGGGCCGTGGCAGTAACTGACCAGTCATGTGAGCGATGTCCTTGAGCGCGGCGAACACCTTCCTCGCCTTGAGCGGCGGCGGCGCGAACATGGTGCGCAGCGTGGAGCCCGCCTGCTCCGGCACGCTCCCAGTCTCCTAGCGGGCCGTGGCAGTAACTGACCAGTCATGTGAGCGATGTCCTTGAGCGCGGCGAACACCTTCCTCGCCTTGAGCGGCGGCGGCGCGAACATGGTGCGCAGCGTGGAGCCCGCCTGCTCCGGCACGCTCCCAGTCTCCTAGCGGGCCGTGGCAGTAACTGACCAGTCATGTGAGCGATGTCCTTGAGCGCGGCGAACACCTTCCTCGCCTTGAGCGGCGGCGGCGCGAACATGGTGCGCAGCGTGGAGCCCGCCTGCTCCGGCACGCTCCCAGTCTCCTAGCGGGCCGTGGCAGTAACTGACCAGTCATGTGAGCGATGTCCTTGAGCGCGGCGAACACCTTCCTCGCCTTGAGCGGCGGCGGCGCGAACATGGTGCGCAGCGTGGAGCCCGCCTGCTCCGGCACGCTCCCAGTCTCCTAGCGGGCCGTGGCAGTAACTGACCAGTCATGTGAGCGATGTCCTTGAGCGCGGCGAACACCTTCCTCGCCTTGAGCGGCGGCGGCGCGAACATGGTGCGCAGCGTGGAGCCCGCCTGCTCCGGCACGCTCCCAGTCTCCTAGCGGGCCGTGGCAGTAACTGACCAGTCATGTGAGCGATGTCCTTGAGCGCGGCGAACACCTTCCTCGCCTTGAGCGGCGGCGGCGCGAACATGGTGCGCAGCGTGGAGCCCGCCTGCTCCGGCACGCTCCCAGTCTCCTAGCGGGCCGTGGCAGTAACTGACCAGTCATGTGAGCGATGTCCTTGAGCGCGGCGAACACCTTCCTCGCCTTGAGCGGCGGCGGCGCGAACATGGTGCGCAGCGTGGAGCCCGCCTGCTCCGGCACGCTCCCAGTCTCCTAGCGGGCCGTGGCAGTAACTGACCAGTCATGTGAGCGATGTCCTTGAGCGCGGCGAACACCTTCCTCGCCTTGAGCGGCGGCGGCGCGAACATGGTGCGCAGCGTGGAGCCCGCCTGCTCCGGCACGCTCCCAGTCTCCTAGCGGGCCGTGGCAGTAACTGACCAGTCATGTGAGCGATGTCCTTGAGCGCGGCGAACACCTTCCTCGCCTTGAGCGGCGGCGGCGCGAACATGGTGCGCAGCGTGGAGCCCGCCTGCTCCGGCACGCTCCCAGTCTCCTAGCGGGCCGTGGCAGTAACTGACCAGTCATGTGAGCGATGTCCTTGAGCGCGGCGAACACCTTCCTCGCCTTGAGCGGCGGCGGCGCGAACATGGTGCGCTGCGTGGAGCGCGCCTGCTCCGCGACGCGCCCGAGGTCGCCGCACTTCTGCGCCGCCGCCTTCACCTGCGACAGCGACCGCCCCGTACACTGACCGATAGCCTTCATCAGGTACGTCTCCGCGATGCCTAGAGACCGACACGCAGAATACAATACAATAGAATAGAATGGAAAACCAAACATCTTTATTCATGTAAGCCTTACAAAAGCACTTATGAATCGTCAGTACAAATAATATTATAGTATTCTACCACCGTGTTCAGAATGTTGATCATGTCGAGAAGAACCGGCAAGAAACTCGACACTTACTCTTTTCAATGTAACAATGTTCCCTTATACTAGATACTAATATAAAACATTTCCGATAATTAAAGTTGTTCTAAACCCATACCTTGCAGAGTCCCTACTCAAATCACATGTGGATGAGTGCATAACTCTCTTCAACTTTGATTATATTAAGTATAGGACAATTTTGAAAGCATTCAGACAGCTTAGTGTAAAAAACCCCGAGGATTTGTGGGTATTTCAGTAGAAGTACTGAAAAACATCATATATTCTGTTGCACCTCAATTGGCTTTTTTTATATTTAATAAATGTATCGATAAAGGTCAGTTTCCAAATTTAATGAAGATCAGTAAAATTATACATTTATTTAAAAGCGGCGATAAAAGTGACCCATCGAATTTTAGACCCATATCCATTTTACCTGCATTTGGTAAAATATTTGAAAAAATATATTTTTTCAAATATTTCTCTCATTTTTCAGTTAACAGGTTATTTTATAAAAATCAATATGGATTCAATCCACAACTGACGCGGGAGCAGCTCTCATCAAGCATGTGTTTGATGAATGGGATAATAAGCAGGATGTCGTAGGTGTTTTTTGTGATTTATCAAAAGCGTTTGATTTTCTGGATCATAAAACAATGGAATTGAAGCTGCAGCATTATGGTGTTTTGAACAAATAACTTAGTCGTATTTAATCCTATTTGTCTGACCGAACTCAAAAAGTCAGCGTGAACGGACCAAACTCTTCTGGCGCTCCTTTATTCACGGGAGTGCCCCAGGGTTCGACATTGGGACAATCATTACTATTTTTAATTTATATCAATGACCTGCCCTTTTTTACAAAAGGTGATAGTATATAGATATAGATAGTTATGATAGTATTATTTGCTGATGATACATCTGTTATTTTCAAAACGTATAGACAGAGTGACAATGTTGATGTAATTAATCATGCCCTTAATAAAATACTTAATTGGTTTACATCTAATAACCTCGTGCTTAGTGCCAAGAAAACAAAATGTATAAGATTTACAATGCCTAATGTAAGGCAGGTAAATAACATAATAAAATTGAATAATGAACACATCGAACTTATTAACACCACAATATTTCTTGGTATAACTTTAGACTCAAAATTACAGTGGTTACCCCACATATCGAACCTGGCTAGAAGACCGAGTTCGGCTGCTTATGCGGTCAGAAAGATAAGGTATTTGACAGATGTGGAAACGGTGAGATTGGTTCATTTTATCTATTTTCACAGCGTTATGTCATATGGTCTGCTGTTATGGGGATCTGTGGCCGATATTCAAACTATCTTTGTATTACAAAAGAGGGCCATCCGAGCCATTTACAAGCTTAGACCACGTGACTCGCTAAAATAATTATTTTAGGAAATCAACATCTTAAAAGTCGCATCTCAATACATTCTCAACTGTTTAATGCATGTATACAAAAACTTGCATACTTTTCCTAAAAAATCAAACAAGCATAGCATTAACACCAGAACTAAAAACAAGGTTGCTGTTCCTAAGCGTAGACTTCATAAAATAGGTAATTCATTTATTGCTTTAAGCATAAAAATGTTTAATCACTCCCTCAAGTTATTGTTGAGTTACCTTTGTACAAATTTAAGACATTTGTCAAGCGTTCAAACTCAAACTCAAATATTTCTTTATTCAAGTAGGTTACATGTAACACTTTTGAATCGTCGTTGAATACAATGCAAAGTGATTCTACTTCCGGTTCAGAACCTATATCTACCGAGAAGACACCGGTAAGAAACTCAGCAGATCATTTACAGTATCAGTATCTAACTTATTGCTATGTGTAGCTCACTTTGGACCAAGTCATATAGTTTTGGTTTTGATAAGTGATGAAACAAATAAGTACTAAGTAAGTTTTTACTTTCGAGAGGTAAGCTGGAGCAGACCAGTCCCCAAAGGTGGCACCTGTTCACAAGCATGACGTATGTGCCAGCCATCGCTTCACTCAACCATATTGTAGGGAATGTAACGACCCGCCACATAGCGCCACCACCCCAGTGACATTTTAGTGAGCATGACTACTCCATCTCCCCATAATTTGTAAGTATTTATTATCTAAATTAAATTCATCAAGCAACTATAGGACCTGGTGCACGAAGTAGTAACCTACATTTTGGTTTAGATTAAAAAAAAAGAAAGAAATCTATTATACCTAATTCATAATTATATATAATTCACAAATATACATTTTATGTCCATAAAAGATATTTTTAACAATATCAATGTCATTATGTAAAATAAAACATTGCATTATCATGATGTCAACGAAATTAAATTTTAAGAAAAGAAAAATAAATATATATTTATAACATGTGCAGGCAAGTTAAATAGTGTTAGGCCATATATCTTTATCGTTAAGGAAATCATCTACTTTATAATAGCCCTTCTTTATAAGTATTTTTTTTATCTGTAACTTAAACTTGTGTATAGGTAAGTCAACAAGAATTTGCGGCAATTTTTTAAACAATTTTATGCTTAATCCAATAAATGAATTACCAGTTTTGTGGAGTCTACGATTTGGAACAGCAAGCTTATGTTTATTCCTGGTATTAAAGCTATGTACATCAGATTTTTTAGGAATGTTGTTCAAATTTTTGTGAACATGCATTACCCAGTCGAGAATATATTGTGATGCGACTGTTAAGATGTTTATCTCCTTAAATCGCATTCGCAGCGAGTCACATGGTCCAAGCCTGTAGATAGATCTTATAGCCCTCTTCTGCAGGACAAAAATAGTCTCAATATCGGCTGCAGACCCCCATAAGAGCAGACCATAAGACATTACGCTGTGAAAATAGCTAAAATAAACCAATCTAGCTGTTTCCACATCAGTCAAATCCCTTATTTTCCTCACTGCATACGCGGCTGAGCTAAGTCTTGCCGCCAGAGTAACTATGTGAGGATACCATTGAAGCTTAGAGTCCAAAGTGATGCCAAGGAATACTGTCGAGTTGATAACCTCTATAGGCTCATCACTCATTTTAATCACAGCATTAACTTGTCTCACATTGGGCATTGAGGACTTTACACATTTGGTTTTCTTGGCATTAAGTGATAGATTGTTTGTTCCAAACCATAGTGTAATTTTAGAGAGGGCATTATTAACATCATCAAAATTTTGTTGCTGTCGATTAATTTTAAAAATGAACGATGTATCATCCGCAAATAAAACTGTATCACACAAGTTTTTCGTAAAAAAAAGGGAGATCATTTACGTATATCAAAAAAAGCAAAAGTCCTAATATTGAGCCTTGGGGAACTCCCATGCTTAAGGGGGCACCGGATGAATTGACTCCATTTACATTGACTTTCTGTGTTCTGTGCGATAGATATGACAGAATCAAACTTAATGAATTTTTCGAAACACCATAATGCTGCAGCCTTATTATCAGCGTTTGATGATCAACGCAATCAAACGCCTTTGATAAATCGCATAAAACTAAGTGTCATACTGGATGCATTTTTTTTATAAACCAGGCGCAATCTCGCTTGTTAAAAGGCGTAGATAAGGCCTAAAATGCCACTTGTTTGCCTAGATATCAGTTCCACTAATTAGCCGTTCACATAATGAAAGAAGAGGCAAACCTTATAGATGAAACTCCTCGCCGCGCCTAATCGTTCAGTGATTGTAAAAAGGAATAAGGTTATGCAAAACCACCGTACTAGTGTACTCCGAAACCATAACTGATAACATACCGAAAGAACCCCTCTCGTTTGCAACAATGCTCTAAAAATGTGCATCAATGAGTTTTGAGAACTTTGAGTAAGTAATTACCTACGATCCTCTTCGCTCGGCGCTCCAGTGGGTCTTAAGCAAGCTTATTTGCCCGCCATTTCTACCATCCTGGTTTGGTGCACTGAGCCATATTTACGTCCATGGTGTTAATTAAATAGAGGACAAGCTATGGATCAATCCAGCTGCCCCAATGTTCTAGGCCCCCAGCTGTTCTAGGTTCAAAGATTTTCTATAAGTTCCTTTCTTCAATTTGTTTTCTACCTGACTATCAATGATGGCGCAAAGGGCTCTCACCCTTAAATAGTCTAGAAGCAGTTCAAATAAACACTTACCAAGCTCCAAACTGTGGTACGCCGGAGCGAGCTGGTTAAGGCACATGTAGACGCTCGGCAGCAGGTCCTGCGGCGTCAGCACGATGACTGAACGAAAGTAGTTGGCCAGGATTTCGATGATCTTCAGACGAGCGGAGGTGCCCTCGATGGCCTCCAGTGTCCGCGCCAGTGCCAGGTAAGGGACCTCCTCACCGGGTGACCAGCACGCGTCGTTGATGGGGTGGTATTTGGGCTTGGCTGGGTTGTATTCTGTTTCTGTGGGATAATGATATGGAGGTGATATTAGTGTTCATGGTCCTAGCAGAGTGATGACGGTGGTAAAATAGCACATGTTGTGGTTTGAAATTGGATAAATACCCATTAAAAATGCACATTGACTGTTATTTATTGACGACCTCGGTGGCTCAGTGGCAAAGGTAGGCGGCCTAAGCGCGAAAGGTCCCGGGTTCGATTCCCGGTCGAGTCAATTTGGAAAAACGAACGTTTCTAAATTGACTTGGGTCTGGGTGTGCTAGGATGACGCCCCCAGTTAGTATCCGTCGTCTGGTGCTCATAGTACAAGGGAAAACCTTAGTTTGAGACCAGGTGATTGGTGTGATTGTCTGGCGCATTTATTTATTTATTTATCATCACATTGAGATGCAAATATGCTTTGCTATGTTTGTTAAACTAGGTTTAAAAGCCACATGGCTGATCGAGAACATATAATAGTAATGTTGGTCACTTCTACTGTCTAAAAGGTGCTGCTATATGGCCTGTATAGGGGACTTTCTTGCCAGATTTGCAAAATTATTAGGAAAATCTTGAAACTGGTCAAATTCAACTTAGCAGTTATTTCTTCAGATTTAAGGGTAAAATCATCTTTAATGTGCCAGTTTTATCTTATCACCTACTAACTACAAATATTGAAAAATATACCTTTTAAAAAATAAATTGAAGGTCCCTAAAGTGATTGTTAAGTAAATACATCTATGACTTACATGAGAAACAAAATGGCTACAGATTTAACCAAAACACATGGTACCTTTTTCGTTTTACATGTATTAAATTTTAAACACTGAGAATTATAGTACACATATACTCAAAATAAATAAAAAATAATACAAATGAAAAGATATGAAGTTAAAATGAACAAGATAATGTAAGAAGACTGGCAAGATGTTCCTACAAGGACAATTAATAATAATAAATAACACTAAGGCATTAGTTAAGTGACTAAACTTCTGCTGCATATGTACACATGTTCAAAACGAATGATGGCATTTATGTGTGAAAAGCTAGGAATCTGCCTAGACGTAGCACTTACCTGGCACTTTAGATGTTTCTACATTTTCTTTGCCATCTTTATTGTCAGACTGCTTACTATCAAGCGATGGGCTCTTGACACTTTCACTTTTTACAGCTTTTATAGTTTTCTGAGCAACTGGAGAAAGCACTTCCTCCTTAACTTTGACTTTAGACTTTGGTGACGGACTTTTATTTTCCACCTTTTTACTAGAAGTGTCTACTTTGGCTTTAGACCTTTTGTTTTTAGGTGACTCTTTGACTTTGGGTGAGCTTACTTTAGTGCTCTTTGTCTCTTCCTTGTGTGTCGGACTTGCGGAAGAATCGGCTTCTGCCTCGCTCCCAGAACTCTCTATCCTCTGTCTTTTGGCTTTCTTTTTCTGTAAATATAGGATAAATACCTAATTGAATGGTTGTACACTAACTGTTTATTTTATATTGTGATTAGTAGTTGAAATTGTTATTTTAATCCCTTCACTTTTTAAATTTATATATTATAATTTAACAATTGAATATAAAATTATTTAGGTATGATGAGGTAGGGAGGGAGGGAGGAGGCACATTCTGTTCACATATTTTAAGGGTCAATATAGCAATGTGTAGAATGTGGGTGTATAAAAATAGTGGTACTTAGCAATATCTAAGTGAGAAGTACAACTGTGTAATTAGTAATTTTTGAATTGAACTTTCACATGCCTATGCTAAGGCTCCCTTAGCATGTTATGTTGCTAAGCACTAAAACATTGTAGATTAGTCATGTAACTAATTTACCACCAGTTTTTAACACTTGCTAGACCAAGAACACTACAAAATAATCATAGAGGCCATTTAGTTATTACATAAAACAAGACTCCCTATTGTGTAAAACAATCAATTTCTAAAATCTGTGATGGAGATGGAGATTCACTATTTTAGTAAATTTTTGGTACTGCTTGATTATGATCTATTTAATATTTGTCTAAAGATTTAGTGACCAAAATATATTTCATGCATTTCCCATTAAATATCAGGATGCATTTTTCATCACTTTTATACAAACAATGTGGTAGGCAACAGCTAGTTTGTTCTTGAAGTAAAGTTTGAATGGAGTTTTTAATCAGTGTGACCTTCACCTTATCAGAACTTTGAACCACATCTTGCAGTTTTGTGTTTGACTCACTGCCGCTGCTGTCTAGTCTCTGCCTCTTGGAAGATTTCTGTAGGTAACAGTGAAATAGCACTCTTTAGAATGACTACACCTAATTCCAACAATACATATCAGGATAGGATAAAATAACTTTATAATTCATCTAATGAGAACAGATAAAAACAATAAAACGACTCTGCTGACACTAATTGATTTTTAAAGTTACTACGAAGAAGTCAACATAAATGAATGAGTAGAAACTTGACTAAAGTTCTATTAACCAGGGTGGAGCAAACGGATTATTTAGAAGGAAGCAAGAACTTCAAACATACCGTTTCCTTTCCATTTAGTTCTGGAGAAGCTCCGTTACTGTTTGGCTCATCTTCCTAAAAATGTAAACAAAGTTACAAACAACCGAAGTCATTGCCATCACGTACTTTTTAATGTATTGAATACTTACATCCTTAATTTCTTTTTTAACCACTTCGGGTTTCTTAGGAGTTACCGTAAAGAATGAAGTGATGCTCTTTTGGGCCATATTTCTCACAGGACTCCCAATCAAATAAGATAAAGGCACTTTTATATCCACTTGTGTTTTTACCGCCAAATTCGCACACTGAACTATGAATCTACACTTTACTATTGATCTGGCAAAGTAACTCATACGTATACAATATTATAACATTTTATTAGACACGAAAACAGGAAAATTGAAAAAAACTCCTTTATTTTTCGAATTCTAAAATAAGGTTAATAAACAGACGTTTTGACAGAACCGTGGTCTTATCATTTTTACCGCCAATAATTTCCGAACGATTGAATCAAACAATCTTCAAATTGAAGTTCGATTATGTTATAATAGAATATAATATGAGATAATCACTTTTCATGTTGATTATTAAAAGTTTCAGCTTTGCTATTTGTCCGGTCCTATACCTTAAGTATGCACCTGAAACATAAAAGGTAACAGGCCCAATAGAACATAAAAAAAATATTTATAACAAGAATAACTTGAAATGCATTAATAAAAATAATATAAAAACTTCATTCCATAATTTTATTATCAATATTTGCCGCTTGACGCGGCTTCGCAGGCGTATTTTTCTCATTTTTTCCTCATTCCTTTATAATTTTTCGCTCCTATTGGCCGCTTATGTGTTTAAAGCCTTAAGCCTTCCTTGATATTTGGACTACCCAACATAAAAATATTTTTCAATTCAAACTAGTTGTTCCTGAGATAAGGGTGTACAAACAAACAAAAAACTCATAAGCTTTATAATATTAGTAAGTAAGTATACATTTAAAGTAATTTCAGATTTTATACACTAAAGAACCTTATCGCGATTAAATAGAAATACTGTTTTCATTTTCTTTTAAAATTTAAAAAAAATATCAATCTAATCAAGTAAATTCATTTCATTTTATAACTACTGAGGTAAATCTCGCGACATGCTTTATAACGAACAAATTCTACTTACATAATTAATAATAAAAAAGTAAAAGTACGTATTAATAATACGTACGTACGTAGTAATAATATAGGCGTTCAACTCTTTTAATCTTAGAATAAGGAAAGTATAATATATCTATGCTTTTAATTGATACCATATTGAGAGATCTGTGTCAAAATATATAATCCAATAGATACTGTGGGCCACCACATCTTTGACCGATTTCTATCAAGCGAAGATGCGAAGCAAATATGTAAAAACATTTAAACCGGTTCATTCGTTCGAGAGCTTTGACGCCACAGACACACACAGCTAGACAGACAAACTGATATTTGGTACAAAAATTGATGTAATACTAGTATAACATCTAATCTTAATTAATATGACGGACTAGTTGCATATTACAGCGAGTAGGTACACTTAACAATTTGTATCCCGAAACAACTAAAACAAAGAGCAGGCAACTGATAGATATTATGTTAAGAACTTAGGATAGGTAATTAGGAAGTATAACTTTATGAAGTTTATTAAGTGATAGTAGAAGTTCATAAGGAATCTAAAACCTCCTTCCAGAAACTGTTTGTTTTACAAAAGTAGATTATAAGTTTACGTAAAAAGTAAATTAGAAAATTAAATAAAAGCTTGCTATAATTAAAAAAGAAGCAGTAGCTCCTTCATAATAATCAACTGCTGTATAATATGGGTAATAATTGTGCAGCCTAGCAACTCTCAAAACAAAAAGTATTTCATCGAGGCAACGAGACGATGTTGGGTAGTTATGTACAATGTAGTGCGAAATGCTTCGAGCAGAAGTTTAAAAGCTCAAGTTACACGAAAAAAGTCATGTCAGATTTTCGATCTTAAAGGGTTGTAGAAAATCTAATTAAGTACATAACTATTAACTCTTCGATTATGTTTTGTAGTCAGCCAGCAGCACTTCAGAAAAAAAAAACGTAAGTTCGGATTGTCTTGAAAATCTGTGTGATAGATGTTCTCCAAAAAAAATATTTTTATATTTATTAGGATGACAAAATTACATCTATTTTTATTTATTAAAAAATACTTAATAATATGGATATATTGAAATTCAGTGAATGTGTATCCGATTATAGGTTTATTTCCTTCGAAACGTCAAACTTTTCAGAACCAGAATGTATACTTTATAATTTATTTCTCTCATAAACTTAGCTATTACTTGTAGATACACTGCAAAAATATTTTTGTTTGAACTTAACATACATTTTATGAAATTTCAAATAGTCACAGAGTTCATACGATTAAAAGTACTATACTCGACCATAATCTAGAACTTATTTTGCAAACATGGCTCCCTCTAGTAGTTGAACTGTCAACTATACGCGTGTCGTCCATGTTCCGAATGTGGTGTGACTTATTTTTGTTTTGTGTTAATTTTCAATGCATTGATATAAATGTGAAATGTAACAGCATGTGTTATCCCATATAGTGGAACCTTGCTCCGGCTGAATGGATCCCGCCGTCGCGTGGTATCAGCCCGAGCAGGAAGGACCCGCGAAGCGCCTGTGGCTTCGTATTTGGGAAACTCAAAGTGAAATAGACAAAATGAACCTAAAAAATTTAGAAAACGCTAATCCTAATGTGAATAAAGCTCAAGACTTTATACCAATAAACGATGTGAATGGTGAAAGTAGAAATAATAATTATTTTAACCCCGCGCGGAGGAAAATGAACGATAACCGCGCATCTACTTTTAACCTGAATAAAAACCACGATGCTCTCATAGGTGAATACGGAGGTTGTCCGTGGAGGATACCTAATTACAATTACAAGCCTGGGATTCTCGGGTGAGTACGGTTTGATTAGCTTTGGTTATTATTTTGAAGTGTCAACGTGTTGGTTGGATGGCGGACTCGTGGTGGTCGGTGTGTCGAGCGCCACGGGTTGGCCGGCGAAGGCGCACGTCGTGGCGCGAATTTGGTCCGAGCCTCCCTTGCTATGCTCGCTATTACTCGACTGGCCGTGCGCTCTGTCACTTCTCGCATCATCATTTCTCGATTCAACCTCACCACAAGTACATCTTCCAATAATCTCCCACTCATTAACTCAATAATCATAACCTACTCCTGGCATACAAGCAACAACAGGAAATATGGATACAGAATAATTTTGCTTGTGACCCAGATTCTTAGGAAAGGTCATTTTATCAATATTATATGGTATCAATGTAATAGTTAATCTTGTGTTGCTTACATTATTATTTAATTGTTTATCAACTACACTCATTAAACAAATGGTAAGTGAGCAAACTTTTTGAATGTAAGTAGTATTATTATACACATTACATATGTAATGTTAAATTTATTCTATCAATAAAGCTTAATGATTTATGTATAGATACATTTTTATAGTGCCTAATCTAAACTTGTTTTCTTAGAGGATTCTTACAACTAGTGTATAGGTACATCCTTTTTCATGTTTTCTCTCATTAAATAAAATGAGACTATATTTATAATCATCATCAACATATCAATTATTAAGTAAATTAATCCGAGTTAATAAATCCACGGCATGCAAATTCTACAAATGTTGTCATACAAATCTTATCTTACAATTTAAGCGTTGACTTCATTTATTATCACAAATCATAAATTTAAGTTATCACAATGTTGGCACTACAACCAGCTTTAATTACTCATTTATAAAAACAACAAAATAATGTGGCAAATCCATGACATAATTACATGATGCACCGTAACTCTCTAACTGGCACACAATATTGGCGGACGGTTGTCGATACCATTCACACTGTGTGCGGGGCTCTGGACGCCAGCCAGAACGCCCACTCGCTTTAAAATATCTGATAGTTCAATGTTTTCAAACTCTGTTAGTGATAATTTATTTATCTGACAACCTAGCATATGTTTTGAAGATTTGAGGATATGTATGTATCTCTTAGCAGTTTTATAGTTATCTTATCATATTTTCATACAGAAGTTACTTAAGATTAAGTGGAATTTCGATTATTTGTGTTTATATTTTGTTCCTCACATTCATTTAAGAATCTATTCTTAGCTGCTTTAAGACTATGTGGATATTTCACCCACTTAATAAATGTGAATTCACTAGAGTTTGCTAGCAATTTGACTAGAGGGTTTTTGCATTTAAAGCAAAGCATTCTGTCCTTTTCGGTTGCATACCATACCTGTAACAAACCATTGATAAATAATATTGTGCATTATTTGTGTCTTGCCATTTAATAAATTTCGTTTTTCTACATACAACTAGGTTATCAAAATAACACATTCAACTTTATTCATGTTATTATTATGGATAATCAATCTGAATAAATATACAGCAACAATTATCACTTTTGTGTACTTAATTACTATTCTATTATGCAATTTATTTGCTTTAGTATAATACAGGGGAAAGCAGATAAGACTATAGATTCCAGATCATGTAGGTTTTTGTATTACGCTAAAATGTGGGCTTAAAAATTAAGATCAAATTGCAAGTGTTTACAGTGTTGGGCTGATAACAATTATTGGTAACTAATCTGTCTAGGTACCAAATTTCGTTAAAATTTGTATAGTTGTTTTTGGCTGAAAGAGCAAATTGAATGCATACACAAATAAACATTATCTATAATATGTGTAGGATCTGTCTGTATTATTTACTTACCTTCCATTATAATTATGCTTCTGTTCAATGAATCTATTGAATTGTATCTTGAATGAGATAATAAATGACTCGTAATATCCTTCCTGTTCTATTTTCATTGTTAGGATACAAACAAATAGTATCATTAGCCACATAGAGTATGTATCAAGCCGCAGCCAAGTAGTTGCTGTGTAATAAAAATAGATCTATACTTCAGTACTTTTGCTTGAGGCTTTGTGTCACATCCTATGTATTTTCTTAGGTTCATCTCATAATTATTCATTTTGATGGTAAAGTTAGCTATTGAATTTTATATTCATGTTAGGTTCTATCTTCAGATACAGCTTTATAATTGTGCTGATACAAAAATTTTTAACTAATAGAAAACATAACAAATTCCATATGTAAGACTTTGGATTAGAATGACTAGAGAATGATATAAATAATTCTTTAAAGGGTTTTAATTTGTACTCACTAATTAAATTTTTTATAATAGTGCTCATTAGCAGATAGTTGTGGATATTAAACTTGTAACCTTTTAGGTATAAATAAATTTGGCTAGAAATATTGGTTTTACTAATATGTCTTATTTATGTAAATACTTGTTTCAGTAAATAATTGCTTGCGTTTTAGATTTCTCTATTTAATTTTTATACTTGCTCTTGTGCTGACTTTGTTCACGTTCCACATGTTAAATAGTATCCTAATAGTTAATTGAGTTTCTTGTTTATGTATCTATCAAATCTCATCCTAATCCATGTACAGATTTTGCAAAAAATATTAACAAAAATTGTACATTTTACTTTAGCAGGTATTGATGATGATTTCTTTTTTTTCTCCCATGTTACCGCACCCATATACAAACTATCTGCATGACCCAAGGGTTGACTGGTAGAGAATGCCCCTAGCATTAAGTCCACCTGTTGTACCTATTTGTGCAATAAAGTTTTTAAATAAATAAATAAATAATATTGTATTTATCAGGGGGTACATTTTCACATATGCAGGCTGCATACTTCGGGCACCTATGAATTTAAGTTGTGGAGCCCCAGTCCTTAGCAAAGGTTATGCATGGTACGAACAGAAATGTTTGTAGGACAGTTAGCCGGTTTTGTCACGCCTATACATGCTGTCACGTCTTTCACCTACAGGAGTAGGCAGAGATCACTTCCTTCCGTTTGCCATGATATGCGTTGTAATCTGGCTCAGAGAGCCACTCTTTGCTCACGAAAAAGGTGACGTAACGGTTTGCAAGACACGTACCATTCTAATTTGTTGTTTGTTTCAAAAACACAAGTACTGCGAGGGAAATATTTGTCCCTTCTGATAGATTTACGCAAACTGGATGATTCACCTTTTTCTGGAGTCAGTCCCAGGGTGATGCGGCATGCTTATGCTTCCTTTAACACGCGTCCGACGGCACGGCAGACCTGGGATTGGAAGGAGAATGGACGTAGTAAATGGGTCATGCCCATGCCTGACGGTAATGCCAGCAGCTCTCAGGACATAATGCTCTTTCTTAGTCCGATTGCCGTAAGTGATGCGTAAGCGCATGCATCTCCGATCCTTCTGTGTACCGCCGAAAATTGGTGCAATTGTAGTTAAAGTCAAATACTTCTTTATTCGAGTAGGTTACGTCTTACGTGTAATATTTTTCAATCGTCATTGACAATTCAAAGTGATTATACTGATGCCGGTTTAAACCGAGAAGACACCGGTAAGAAACTCAGTAGATTAGTAGCAGTATCTAAATTATTGCCATGTGTAGACACTTTAAACTAAGTCGGTTTTGTTTTGATGAGTAATAAAACAATTAAGTACCCAAGTAACTATATTTGAAGAGGTAAGCTGGAATAGACTAGTCCCTAAAAGTGGCACATTTTCACAAGCAAGACGTATGTGCCAGCCATCTCGTCACTCAACCAAATTGAAGATTCCATGTGTCTGGGTGTTTGAATTCACCATTCTAGATTTTTTTTCCGAAAGATCTCATGAGATCAGTACAATGTGCTACTAAAATACTGATTCGATAATCCTGCATAATGTAGATTACCTTATTCTGTGAAAAAAGTTGTTCGGAAACCCAAATAGTAATTTATTAATTCGGTTGTATAAACAGGTGTGTCGCATGGCACATTTTATAATTATTCCAGTGTTCAACATACATAAAACATTGCGTGACATCATTGTATAATTCTTATATGTTTAGTGGGTCTGTTGCGTGTTATTTTTAGTCGAAGTTTCGTTTTTTTGTGTCACTAGTGTCAAATAGTTAATTTTGCGTCAATGTCGCGTGAGAATTGACATACTTCCACGATTTATTCGATGTTTAATAGTTTTCTTAGGATTCATTTTGGAAGTGCAACCCAAAAGATATTATAGGGAGAGCTTATTTTATTAGTCTGCTTGTTCCTTCGTTTTCCTACTTCTGGAAGACTGGCTAATCCATGGGCAAAGATCTCTCTTACATCACAAATTGGTGTGTCTTATATTATTTACTGCAAGTGGCAAGAGGCTGACGTCTTCAGAACTGGCAGAGAAGTGTGCCAAATATGATGTGATCGTTTACTCTGTGCGAATGCGGTTACAAATGTCCTGTAGTAAAGTTGCCCTACCGTGACCTATAATGACTTATTTCTAGATCTAAGACTACCCTTCTTTTTGAAGCCCAGTAGTTTGCCATGCTCTTAAGATACGTACATTCTCGAAGTATACTTGACGACCTCCATAGCCGAGAAGAGAGCGTGCCGGATTTTGGCGTTGCGCCATGCCCTAGGTTCCGGATTCGATCCCCGGTCGGGTCAATATGTGAAACGAACTTTTCTATATTGTCTTGGGTCTGGGTGTTATGTTCTGTTCTTCGCTGGCTTCTATTCTGCAGACGATGATGCGTGGACGCGTTTCCGATGACATAACCCGGTTCGCGGAGGCTACGCGCGAGGGCGTTCACCCACACTCAAGGTCAGACCAGGCTTGTGCCCAATTCGCGATGAAGCTGTTCCGCCGGGTCACTGACCCAGAGAGTTTGGTAACGAATTATTACAATAGTAATTGGCTACTTGACAGTTTTTGAAAAAGTATTGCAAAATGTGCGCCCGTTCATTTTATATCCCAAGCAATTCGATTTATCTGGAAAAAATGTAAATAACCAGAGAAAAATAAGATTTTGTGTAACACATTTAAAAAGCGCGCAAAAACGCCAAGTCATGTCACTGTTGAAATTATGACGTCAACGTTGTAGACAACGAACCGATACGCATAGGAACGACTTCATTTAGATAAACGGAAAATGTTTCAATAAATTCTTAATACATTTTATTATTTTTATAGTACTATACGCCGTACTAGCGAACTTTAAATATTAGAAACAGAAAAATTTTATCTCCCCTTGCGGTGCGGGAATTGAACCCACGACCTTCACGTATCGCGCGTGCTGCTCTTACCAACTGAGCTAACCGCAAGTTATTGTAGGCGATGAAATTTTTCTGCTGTATCAACCGTTAGCCTTTCGGTAAGTGCCCTCTGCCGAATATGTTTATATCTACATACTTAACGGCCCGTGGTACATTCGTTGCAGAAATGTTTGAAAACCACAGAATCGAAGACACCTGGCATCTTAATCGATTTTATTATTTTTATAGTACTATACGCCGTACTAGCGAACTTTAAATATTAGAAACAGAAAAATTTTATCTCCCCTTGCGGTGCGGGAATTGAACCCACGACCTTCACGTATCGCGCGTGCTGCTCTTACCAACTGAGCTAACCGCAAGTTATTGTAGGCGATGAAATTTTTCTGCTGTATCAACCGTTAGCCTTTCGGTAAGTGCCCTCTGCCGAATATGTTTATATCTACATACTTAACGGCCCGTGGTACATTCGTTGCAGAAATGTTTGAAAACCACAGAATCGAAGACACCTGGCATCTTAATCGATTTTATTATTTTTATAGTACTATACGCCGTACTAGCGAACTTTAAATATTAGAAACAGAAAATTTTTTAAGTATGTAGATATAAACATATTCGGCAGAGGGCACTTACCGAAAGGCTAACGGTTGATACAGCAGAAAAATTTCATCGCCTACAATAACTTGCGGTTAGCTCAGTTGGTAAGAGCAGCACGCGCGATACGTGAAGGTCGTGGGTTCAATTCCCGCACCGCAAGGGGAGATAAAATTTTTCTGTTTCTAATATTTAAAGTTCGCTAGTACGGCGTATAGTACTATAAAAATAATAAAATCGATTAAGATGCCAGGTGTCTTCGATTCTGTGGTTTTCAAACATTTCTGCAACGAATGTACCACGGGCCGTTAAGTATGTAGATATAAACATATTCGGCAGAGGGCACTTACCGAAAGGCTAACGGTTGATACAGCAGAAAAATTTCATCGCCTACAATAACTTGCGGTTAGCTCAGTTGGTAAGAGCAGCACGCGCGATACGTGAAGGTCGTGGGTTCAATTCCCGCACCGCAAGGGGAGATAAAATTTTTCTGTTTCTAATATTTAAAGTTCGCTAGTACGGCGTATAGTACTATAAAAATAATAAAATCGATTAAGATGCCAGGTGTCTTCGATTCTGTGGTTTTCAAACATTTCTGCAACGAATGTACCACGGGCCGTTAAGTATGTAGATATAAACATATTCGGCAGAGGGCACTTACCGAAAGGCTAACGGTTGATACAGCAGAAAAATTTCATCGCCTACAATAACTTGCGGTTAGCTCAGTTGGTAAGAGCAGCACGCGCGATACGTGAAGGTCGTGGGTTCAATTCCCGCACCGCAAGGGGAGATAAAAAAAAAAAAAAATCTGTTTCTAATATTTAAAGTTCGCTAGTACGGCGTATAGTACTATAAAAATAATAAAATCGATTAAGATGCCAGGTGTCTTCGATTCTGTGGTTTTCAAACATTTCTGCAACGAATGTACCACGGGCCGTTAAGTATGTAGATATAAACATATTCGGCAGAGGGCACTTACCGAAAGGCTAACGGTTGATACAGCAGAAAAATTTCATCGCCTACAATAACTTGCGGTTAGCTCAGTTGGTAAGAGCAGCACGCGCGATACGTGAAGGTCGTGGGTTCAATTCCCGCACCGCAAGGGGAGATAAAATTTTTCTGTTTCTAATATTTAAAGTTCGCTAGTACGGCGTATAGTACTATAAAAATAATAAAATCGATTAAGATGCCAGGTGTCTTCGATTCTGTGGTTTTCAAACATTTCTGCAACGAATGTACCACGGGCCGTTAAGTATGTAGATATAAACATATTCGGCAGAGGGCACTTACCGAAAGGCTAACGGTTGATACAGCAGAAAAATTTCATCGCCTACAATAACTTGCGGTTAGCTCAGTTGGTAAGAGCAGCACGCGCGATACGTGAAGGTCGTGGGTTCAATTCCCGCACCGCAAGGGGAGATAAAAATTTTCTGTTTCTAATATTTAAAGTTCGCTAGTACGGCGTATAGTACTATAAAAATAATAAAATCGATTAAGATGCCAGGTGTCTTCGATTCTGTGGTTTTCAAACATTTCTGCAACGAATGTACCACGGGCCGTTAAGTATGTAGATATAAACATATTCGGCAGAGGGCACTTACCGAAAGGCTAACGGTTGATACAGCAGAAAAATTTCATCGCCTACAATAACTTGCGGTTAGCTCAGTTGGTAAGAGCAGCACGCGCGATACGTGAAGGTCGTGGGTTCAATTCCCGCACCGCAAGGGGAGATAAAATTTTTCTGTTTCTAATAAATTCTTAATACGATTAAAGACACAATAATTCAATTTAATCGGTAAAATAATCATTGTTTCGCCACATTAAAATAAATAATTTTCGCCGACAGCTGTCATTTCCGAATTGCAATGGTGGTTTCCGTTTCGGTTCTTTTGTTCCACAGATAAAAAAAGTAAAATTTATTTTGCAAAATTAAAATACTAACTATGCTTTTAATTATAAAATAAAAATGTAAAATTATTACTTTACTAATAAGCTAACATATCTAACACTTTTCATATTTTATTGTTAACACTGTCAAGTAGCCAATTGCGCCACCTTGATGTGTGCTAGAGTTACGCGGGCGTCGGATGGTCTCATGCACTCATTACTTCAATGGAACTCCCTATCAGGGCAAAAACGGCCGTGTTCAAGGATGGCGAAGTTACAGAAAGCCTATTCTTACAAAAATCTGATGACAGACAATATACCCAAGATTTCGTTAGGACCCCATCTAGATGATAATCGTACGTAGGTATCGTTCTGTGGATCTTTCTTCTTCTGTGGAGCAATAAGATACTAATTCGGGGCGGTAACCCAGCACCTAGACCTAAGCCAATTAATAAGTATCTTTCCCAAATTGGCCTGACCGAGGATCGAACTCATGAACTTTACTCGCTTCGGGCTTTGCTACTGCGTCACTAAATTAGAGCCAAATTTTCTTTGATCATTAGTTAAAATCGGTTCGACACTATTACCATGGCAAGCAATTCCTGTCGAAGCAAAATGTATTCAGATTTAACTCCTTTATACGGCTCTGTCGATGATATGACAATAATTTGAATCTTACCTCCTAGAATTAAGGTCCAAAACCATTGAAAAATTGAAACATGCTCTACCGATAAAAATTAACTAGATTCGTCCCTTCTGAAACCGAATTTAGATTTACCCAGGCGTATTTGTAATCAAAAATCGAACAAAGGACTGCGAGATCATAGATCATCTATACTTAAACTAGACCAGAATTTCCCAACGTCAACTCATATAAGTATTTAATAATAAACACATCATTTTAATTTAAAAACGTTGTTAATTTGAATTGCTAATATATACAATACAGACTTTGAATTGCTAATATATACAATAGACACAAGTAGTTAGAAGGTAGTTTTAATAAGTGATAGATGCATCTGGGAAGCTGTGACGGTAAAAAAATTAACTTGCATAGCAGAAATTCAATAACACTTACCTACGCGTTTAAAAGATTTCTGTTTCGTAAAGGCATACGTACGAAATAAGCCCAACCTCCCATTTTGGGGGAGATGCATTGTCCCATATTATCGCTGCTTTGGGCAAGCGTGGCTGAGGCTCCCCCGCTCTGAAAATATTGAGGACTAACCACTAAAATCCTCAGCTTTATCGCCTAGTGACCGCGCCATGGTAATATATTGTCTATAGCGGCCGCGACATGCTCAAACCCCCAAGCATTTCCCTACGCCCTTCTATAGGAACTTACCTTCGTAGTTGAAGAGTCCTGCACTAGAGTATAAAGTCGACCAGTGTGACGAATTTGGCTAAAATAGTAAGGAATTGGATGTCATACATCATTCTGAACTACCCATTTTATGAATGAAGCATCGCTATTCCATCTCATAGTGACAGTAGTGGGATTAAATAAAAATTTATCGTTTCACAAACAATATGTCGTAAGACTCGGTGGACTTAGCAACTCCGTCTAGACTAAAGTTAGTTTAAATATTTGCCGCTAGTTGGCGTCTTATTGCTAGTGACGTCATTCAGGAGATTGTAGTAAGCGAGCGGAAATGTTTTTTTTTGCGAATTTTAAGCATACTTGCATTGGACTGCAATCTTATCTGTTGATCCAGTGACCGACTCGACAAGAATTTATTCTAGGAGAATCGATGGATATCTATGTTTTCAATTGATGCATTTCAGTGTACTGCTTATAGTAAGAATAAGTTTTTAAGATTTTGCAGTGCAACAGGTAAATACTGAAGTAAAATCACTTTATTGTCGTCTTTCATTTCCGTCTAAGAAAACCATATAAGTACATCCTTTTACTTGGAGGAATAAAAAATTACATTTAGTTAACGTCATATAAAACTATATCATTTTTTGTGTGCAAGGATAAATAAATAAATAAATAATAAATATTGGACAACATCACATACATTGCTCTGATTCTGTGGTAAGTAGCTAAAGCACTTGTGTTACAGAAATCAGAAACAACGAAGGTACCACAACACCCAGACCCGAGACAATATGGAAAAGTTCGTTTCCCATATTGACCCGACCGGGGATCGAACCCGGAACCTCAGAGATGGCGCGACGCCAAAGTCCGGCACGCTTGCCTCTTGGCTACGGAGGTCGTCAATAACTCGAACTTGTTTTTCCGTTGACTAAGAAACGTAAATTTAGTCAAGGAGCAAGTTCAATTCTCCCGACCACCCAGGGAGAAGTAGACGGGGCCATTCCGCCAGTGTTGTGGTTGGTCAGTTTGACCCGATTTCCCATAACACCACCACTTAAGACGATGTGGTCCACCCGGGGGGATTTAGTGGAAGTCCTGCCCTTTTCAAGGCAGAGAGTTCTATCTAAACCGTCACCCCTCTGGTGTCGAAACCGTCACCCCTCCGTTGCCGAGACGTGAGCGGGCTGGACTTTGGCGTCGCGTATCTCTGAGGGACGACCCGACAGACGATGAAGGAACCGACGGTGTCGGGACGGGTTCGATCCCCGGTCGGATCAATATGGGAATCGAATTTTTTCATATTGTATTGGGTCTGGTTGTTGTGGTACTGTCGTTGTTTCTGATTTCTGTAATACAAGTGCTTAAGCTATTTACCTCAGAATCAGAGCTGTCTATGTAATGTGGTCCAATATTTATATTTATATTATATTTCCTCCTGTAAAAAGAGCATGTTCAATTGGTTAATATGTTAAAATATGCTCGCAACAAAAATTGTCGTTATGAAAAATTTGTTTTCTGGAGATGAGAAGCAAGTCCCAAAGAAGGAAAACCTTGTTGCTCTTGTCCGACTCACACTTGACTGGATTGTTAA
The DNA here is from genome assembly GCA_037074685.1 of Glyphodes pyloalis. Taxonomy (NCBI): domain Eukaryota; kingdom Metazoa; phylum Arthropoda; class Insecta; order Lepidoptera; family Crambidae; genus Glyphodes; species Glyphodes pyloalis. Next base: position 14,922,084 of record JAYKKO010000014.1, on the reverse strand, counting down.
TTTCCGCTTTGTACATTCCTCGTATACCGTTTCGGTGCGGCCTCTAAGTTTTTATCTCGGCTCGCAATGGTAGCGGCCGGCTGCGCCTGCGCCGCTTTCGAATCGAGGTCGTCTGGCGTGTCTGCGTCTAGATCTAGTCTTTTGTTGACGGCCTAGCGTAAAAATGGTATGGTTGGCTGGCTAATCTTAGAAACTGCCACAGGTATTGCAATGGCAGTGAGGTGGCTGTAGTGTATTTGTGCGAGTGATGTCTTCGTATTCTTTACTAATAATATATGTGGGATATGGACGTAACTGAACGTGTTGAAAATGTGTACGAATATCCGAACGGTGTGAGTGATAGTGAATGATTGAAAGAATAAGAAGATGAACTGAAGACGGTGCATGCCAGACGACGTACGACGAGGAAGCTATGCTATGCTACGCTACATACATGACTGAAAATTTTGTTTGTTAGTTTCTTTGATATGGCAACATTCCGGCTTACAGCTGATTTATTTTTGTCCCGTATTTAAATTATCATAATATTGTTTACTAATTAAATTTAAGGCCCAATACCCGTTACTAAACATAATTAAGTGTTAATTACAAACAATTACGTGTTTTCTATTGTGATAGTTAAGTGTAAGTGATAATAAACGTAAGTAAAAATTGTCGTGATAACAGTGTCTGACAGTTATACCGGCGATTTGAAAATTGTGAATCATTGTCATTTCTTTGTTATTATTTTGTATGGTTTAACAATAATCAAACGTTATTTACGCATGTACATTGTGAATCCTACTCGAAATAGATGCGCGAAGAGGTTTGACACTAAATTATAACCTCCAAATTGGTCATTAGGCGCTTTGGAAATCTTTGTTTACAAAAAATAATAATATTCATATTTATTAAGATGCAAACTCGCAGTGCCCTAGCTCGCCAGCTCGACTTGGCTTTGAAGGAACTGAGGGCGTCCAAAGAGTCAATTGAACAATTACATTTGGAAAGAGATGACAATGAGAAGGAAATGTTGGAGGTCATTAATAGGAGTACTTTGTTAAAAAAAGAAATGGCTGAGTTGCACACACAATATATATTAGTTATCGACGAGCGGGACCGACTACAAGGCATAGTCGACGGCTTTGGCGAGTGCAGCGAGGACTACGTGCGGGGCCTCAGACGCATCACCATACTGGAGCATGAGCTGCAAGAGGCCCACCACACTATAACGCACATGGAGTCCGAGAAGACAGAAGCCCTAGTCAACCAAAATAAAAGCCTCTTTGACGAATTAATTGGTAGTGCACACAGCCATGTTTCTGCTGCAATTGATACAGCTGATGAAATTATTGATTTGACAAATGATGTTACAGTATATTCCAACTCTTCACCAGGTATTGTTAAATGCAGCAAAAACAAGTTTAGAAAATATGTCAGAATTAATAAATATATTAAAAATACCCGTAAATTAATAAAGAAACAAAAATGTATGTATACAAAAGTTAAATATATTAAAGAAAGAAGAAAATTAGGTGATGAATTAGACCTATACTCTTTAACATTGCAGAGTAATATGAAAGATCATGAAAATTATGTAAATTTATTAGAATCTGAAATATATAATCTTAAAGAGCAGTTACAAAATATTTCACATAGATTTAATTGTGAAAAAAAAGAGTATGGTGAACACATTTTGGCTTTGCAGGACCTCTTAGGCAACTTAAATAACTCGGTCACAGTGCAAGAAAGCTGCCAGATGAGTTCTCAGCTATACTGTGAGTCACCAACCCTTACAAAAAAATTATCCCCATGTAAATTGACCGCCAACAATCCTAACACCAAAACCAGTTTGAACAATATTGTAATGTTTAGTGATGAGTTTGGTAAAAATATGGGCCACTTTCTTAGTACCTACATGGGACTACCAGTAATCAATCACTGTATGCCGGGTGCTAATTATTCTAAAATAATACAAAACATTGTAAACTATAAATTTAACCCCAACACCACTATTATATTAATGACTTGTAATAGGGACAGTGTAAACAAAAAAAAACTGATTGAGTTCTGTGACATATTGTGTTTACTAAAAAATGTAAACAAAATAGTTTTGTTTACACTACCATACTGTGAAGGATTGCCACAATCTGAAAATAATTTTAGATTCAAATTAAATTTGACATTAGACACTGTGACATTTTCTAATAATAAAATACATGTGGTGGACATTAATAATTTACTTCGAATTTATAATATTAAATTGACTAAAGATAAATTTTATCTTTCAAATTATATTAAACGACAGGTAGCTATTTCGCTATGTTATTTCTTTATGTGTTCAGCCAATAATTTGGCTAATAAAACTGCTTCTTTTGAGCAGCATTTTACAACTGACATATCAAATATTAAAAATCTGACATTGGATAATTTAAATTAATTAATGAGACAATAGAGGAGAACTCTTGCAATAAAGTAAAATTAAAAAGTAAGCCCTCTTGTTTTTTAAATTTAGTAAATCAAAATATACAGGGCTATTCTGGAAAGGAATTAGAAATTGGTTTATTTTTAGATGACAAAAATATACATATATTATGTTTAACTGAACATTGGCTGAGACAATGTGAATGTTTAATTAGTATCGATAATTTTAAAGTTATTAGTTCGTTCATGAGGAAGTCATCTATTCGTGGTGGGTCACTAATATTAATGCATAATAAGTATAGGTCTAAAGAACGTAAAGACATAGTAGCACTTTCAATTGAGCGAACTATAGAACTATCGTGTGCAGAAATGGAACATTATATTATTATATGTGTATATAGGCCTCCTCAATCGAATTTTGATTTATTTGAATCCACTATGGAGGAAGTGCTAAAAAAAACTTGTAAATCAAGTAAAGAGGTAGTTGTGTGTGGAGATTTTAATGTCAATATTCTCGATAAATCTCAAACATCTGTAAGGTTCTTAAATTTATTTAAATCCTTTAATTTAGTTAATCTCTTTTCAGAACCTACAAGAATTTCTCCAACTTCAGCTACCTGTCTTGATAATATTTTCTTAAAAAATAGTTCAATAAATAAGTCAATTATAAACTGTTTACAATCAGATCATTTTGGACAAATAGCAACACTTGAGCATCATCATGTTTCCGACTTGGTTGAAATTGTTTGTAGACCTATTACAGAATACCGAAAAGACATATATAAAAGTAAAATATGTGAAAAAATTTCCAAACTACATTTTCATGATGAAAATGTTGATAGTCTGTTTGGGAATTTATTTGATCTGATCGATGGTGAATTTAATAATGTTTTCAAAAAAAAGAAAGTTAAAATAGATAAAAGTAAAACTAAATTTAGTGACTGGGCTACGCCTGGAATTTACAAGAGTAGGAACAGGTTATATGAACTATACAGTATCAAAGCCTACTCAAAGGACCATATAACCATTGAATATGTAAAACGGTATTCTAAATTATTCAGAAAAGTATGCTACATTGCTAAATCAATTTTTTTACGCAATAAAATCATTGGCTCTAATAATAAAATTAAAGCCACTTGGAATATAATTAACAAAGAGGCATGTAAATTAAAACCTCATGATCGTAGCTTTTCCCTCAAGATAAATGATAATTATTTAAATACCGATAAAGACGTAGCGGATGCTTTTCAAGATTTCTTCACGGATATACCTATTTCTACAACGCGTCTTTTAAAATCCAACCCAGATCATGCCAAATGTATTTTATCATCTAGTGTAAATTTGTATGATAGTAAATTTAGTTTTGATTATATTACTCCAGACACCATAACCAAAACATTCAAACAACTGAATATTAAGAAAACAGAAGATTTATGGGGTATCTCAACTGACGTAATTAAATCCATCATACATAATATTGCACCTCACCTAGCTTTGATTTTTAATATGTGTATAGATGAAGGTCAGTTTCCGAACTTAATGAAATGGAGTAAAATCATACCACTTTTCAAAGCAGGAATCAAAAGTGACCCATCCAATTTTAGACCTATTTCAATATTACCTGCATTAAGTAAAGTCTTTGAAAAAATTATATTTAATCAACTGCTTGAACACTTTAACAACAACAACATTTTACATAAAAATCAGTTTGGTTTTACTAAAAATAAATGCACCACTGATGCAGGAATTACATTAATGGCACACATTCTTGATGCTTGGGAAAATAAAAAGGACGCATTAGGTATATTTTGTGATTTATCTAAAGCATTCGATTGCGTTGACCATAAAATACTATTACTTAAGTTGGAGCATTATGGTGTTGCATGTGATGCATTAAATCTGATAGAGTCATACCTTACTGGGCGAATACAAAAAGTAAATATTAATGGAACTAACTCTTCCGGCGCACCACTACTTATGGGAGTGCCCCAGGGATCTATATTGGGTCCATTGTTGTTTTTGATTTATATAAATGATCTACCATATTTTGTCGAAGGCATGTGTGAGATTGTATTATTCGCCGATGATACTTCGTTAATATTTAAAATTGACCGTGGATGTAACAATTTTGACGAGGTGAATAATGCTCTTTCCCAAGTTGTTCGCTGGTTTTCAATCAATAATTTATTGCTCAATTCCAAAAAAACAAAATGTATCAAATTTACAATGCCTAACGTCAAACAAATAAATACATGTATTTGTATGAACAATGAAGTAATCGAGATAGTAAATTCAACAAAATTCCTAGGAATTACTTTAGATTCCAAACTGCAATGGAATCCTCATATCGTTGCCCTGGCAGGAAGACTTAGTTCGGCTGCATATGCTGTAAGGAAAATAAGAAACCTAACTGATGTAGATACGGCAAGATTAGTTTATTTTAGTTATTTCCATAGTGTTATGTCGTATGGTCTATTGTTATGGGGCTCTGCAGCAGATATCCAGACAATTTTTGTACTGCAAAAAAGAGCCATACGCTTTATTTACGACCTTAGACCACGTGACTCACTAAGGGAATTTTTTAAAGAAATTAATATTTTAACAATAGCGTCTCAGTACATTTACGACTGTATTTTGTATGTACGAAAAAACTATACGCTTCTTCCTAAAAAATCAGATACCCATAGATTTAATACAAGAAATAAACAAAAGCTTGCCGTCCCAAAACTCAGACTTCATAAAAGTAGTAATTCCTTCATGGGGATAAGTATAAAAATATTTAATAAGTTACCACAAAGCATTATTGACTTGCCCATGCATAGATTTAAGACTCAAATTAAAACATGGCTTATCAAAAAAGCTTATTACACTGTACAAGATTTTTTTAATGATAAAAATATGTGGAATTGTTAAAATGTCCATCTGCACCTAGATAATTTATATTATTAATTCAAATATTTTAATGTCCAATTGTGATGTTTGTCATTTATTTTAAAAGAGGATATCTGTTGAGTTTGTTGCGGCGCTTCTTCTCAACAGAACCAACGTCGAGGCGCTGGTAGGAAAAAATAATTGACGTGCAAAAGAATTTATTGTAAATCCACTTGCAGAAATAAATCATTTCATTTCATTTCATTTCATTTCATTTCATTTCATTTCATTTCATTTCATTTGAACGCACTAAACTCAGCAAGTACCGTTTCGAATTGATTTTTTTTTTGGCGTCAGATAGTTCATTTATCGAGGAAATCTTTAGGCCATATAAATTCACTCTGGGACCAATATTAGCGAAGAATCTGTGGAAAATGTGGAAAAACTGGTATAGTACGCAATTTTAATTGTGTAAATGCTACTTGTAAAGGTACGGGATTGTTATGGTACGGACCACGAAGATAGACGTGCTGTTCGATATTATATCTTATGCGTACGACATAAGGGCAGTTTAAAGTTCAAAGGTATTGTCTAACGTGTTTTTGTCTGTACATTACAGGCGAATAGTGCAAAATTAGTTTAGCTTCCATTTGTAAAAAAAAACTACTGAGTTTCTTGCCGGTATCTTCTCTTTAGTTATAGGTTCCGAACCGGAGGTAGCTTCATTTGCTTTATATAGAGACTATTCATAAGTATTACTAATGTAATCTATGTGAATACAAAATATTGACTTTGACTTTGACTTTGAATGCTCACTAACATCCAACATAGGTACACTTTTTAATAGTATTAAGGACCCGTCATCTGATCATCATCATTGGAGTTCTATATTGGTTTTTATAACCAGGGCATAATAATAATCAATAATCAATAAATATTGGACAACATCACATACATTGCTCTGATTCTGTGGTAAGTAGCTTAAGCACTTGTGTTACAGAAATCAGAAACAACGACGGTACCACAACACCCAGACCCGAGACAATATGGAAAAGTTCGTTTCCCATATTGACTCGACCGGGGATCGAACCCGGAACCTCAGAGATGGCGCTCGCCAAAGTCGGGCCCGCTCGCCTCTCGGCTACGGAGGTCGTCATAAGGGTCGTATAAAATCCAAAGTACCTATGTATAGTCTGGCATGGTTTTGATTGTGCAAGGAAAAACTTAGTTTGAGGCCTGTTGGTAGATGGGATTGTCTGTCTGTCCATTAAACAAACTATGAACTAGCGAGAGTTAGTAAACAAGTTGATGAAGAACGGCGTTCGAGTAGAAGCGACTATTATTACTTTTATTTCCTTGTTTATTATTTGTTTGTTGGATTTTAATATTTGTTCGTAATTGGCTACTTGACAGTGTTAACAATAAAATATGAAAAGTGTTAGATACGTTAGCTTATTAGTTAAGTAATAATTTTACATTTTTATTTTTTAATTAAAAGCATAGTTAGTATTTTATTTTTGCAAAATAAATATTACTTTTTTTATCTATGGAACAAAAGAACCGAAACGGAAACCACCATTGCAATTCGGAAATGACAGCTGTCGGCGAAAATTATTTATTTTAATATGGCGAAACAATTATTATTTTACCGATTAAGTTGAATTATTGTGCCTCTAATCGTTTTAAGAATTTATTGAAACATTTTCCGTTTATCTAAATTAAGTCGTTCCTATGCGTATCGGTTCGTTGTCTAGGACGTTGACGTCATAATTGCAACAGTGACGAGACTTGGCGTTTTCGCGCGCTTTTTAAATGTGTTACACAAAATCTTATTTTACTCTGGTTATTTACATTTTTTCCAGATAAATCGAATTGCTTGGGATATAATATGAACGGGCGCACATTTTACATTACTTTTTCAAAAACTGTCAAGTAGCCAATTGTTTATCAGAAAAGTATCGGTCAGTGAGGTTCGCTTTTTTACTGGGCTTACGTACTTGTTATAATACTCATACCTATTAATGCACGTTTAAAATAGATCTAATATTGTCATTTGCTAGTCAAAGTCAAAGTCAATTCATTTATTCATGTAGGTTACAAGTAACACTTATGCATCGTCAGAATGAATACAAACCAATATTGAAGCTATAGCCTAGATTGATTACCTTTTGCAAGCTTTTTTATTAATACGGTTCAACCTTACTATTAAGGTGCTCCCTCACTGGGTGCATTCGCGTGTAATGTAAAGCCGGGTACAGACTACTGTAATGTAACACGTAACGAAAGAAGTTGCCGTCAACATTGTCGCAACATACCATGTAATGTAACCACATTCCTAGAGTGTGGACGGCTTTCGCGCGCGAACGTTGCATACTACACGCACTAACAAATCATTTCAACGCATGTGCGTCGCGATCTGCCATTTGTGAGTATTTTCGCGCAACACACTGTGGTACCCAGTGTTCATGAAGTGCCAGTATGGATGGGTTGTATTCGTTCTGCAGATCAGTCTAAGATATGTGTAAATCGAAAATAGATGCAATTATATACTCGCATGGGATATCTCAAATCAAAAAGCCAGTATGAAATGTACTATACATTACAAGAGGAATATTTATTTGTGATAATTACCTGACGATACATCAACTCCCTATTAAAAAAAATGTTGGAGTTCGCGCTGTGTCCGCACTTACGAAATTTACATTGTTTATTTTAACTTTCATGAAACGTTACAGCAGTCTGTATACGGCTTAACGTTGCAGATTCGAACATTACATCAGTGACAGAAGAAAACCGGCCATAACGCCGTGCACCTTGTTATTATGATACAATGTGTAATATCTTGATACAAATTGTAACTTCAATGCGTTTCACTTAAAATCTACAATGTTACATTGCAATGCTGGTTAGGTGTATAGGTCGTGTTATAATGAAATGCTCAAAGACGAATCTGTAATGTAACATCACACATGTCAGGGAGCACCTTTTCATGCATTATGCAGGAAGTTTTGTTATAACTTGTAGAAGAATGGTTGGTTCTCAATTAGGCCTGGGGTATCGACACTTTTCATTGGTTATCTCCGGTAAGACATAACGTTAAATTTGAGGTGGTTATTATTTTCCCATTGCCTTTTTAAGGGTTAATTTTTACTTAGAATGTATTGCGTTTCTTATACATCGGTATGTGTTTTGGTCGTCGTAATAGGGCAAAGTAAAGCGACGATAAGGTTCATATTGGGAATTATTCCGCGCATGCGCGCTAGTGAAAGGCGCACGTGGTCGGCCGGCCTCCGTGGAATGCAAGGCCTGCGGTGAGGGGATGGGACTCTGAGGACAGACTTCCTTACTGCTAGTAATAAAATAATCGAGCAGTTTGCGGTTCAGTAGTTCTTTGGAATTTTTTCATAGAAAATACACTTGTGATCATTCGAATTTTTTAATGGACCAGAAAAATTTCATCCAGATATTTTTTTTGTTACTTTAAGTCATTTAAAGTTTGCTAGTACGGCGTGAAGCACAATAAACATGTATAAGTCCTATACGAGAGTTTTATATGAAAACTGTATCTATCTGTTATTTAAGGTATCGCAAGCTGTTAAGTGACTTCCCCCGCGTTATTTCCGGATAAACAAGTATCCGAGATGTTAATCTAGTTTGTCATCACTGAATTTCATTTAATACCGTTTAGTAGTTTTTCGTGAGAGGGTAATAAATATACAATCCATACATTCTTATAATATATTAGAGTAGATGACTAACATGACCAGACGGTATTGCAGTGACATAAACCATTTACTTAGGTATCCCAAAGAAATAGAGACTTCCAATTTACACGCCGCCACCACTCGCTAGGACATCAGTCCGTTGCATAATGCGCACGCGCATCCGAGTAAACACAGCGAGTGGGGACGCGTCGGCCGCGAGCCGTTGCTACACGGTGTAATCTAAAAGTTAGTACAGTATGGAATTTATGTTCGCGATTTCGTTCGCGTGGGCTACATTCTTTGATAGTCAGTTTTACCCCTATCTCCCGTAATATTCGAAACAAAAAGTAGTCCATATTTTAATCCAACTTTCTGTACTGTTGATAATGAGATTTAAAATCTCATGTTAGTCAAAAATCATGAAATTTGAAAAGAAAAATCATAAAGAGTGCCGGACTCATAGACTCATTGGCGCAGAAAAAAAAACCTCCGTTTTTTATAATAGCATATAGGCTCCTGCCAGTAAGCAAGAGAAATAGAATACAAATTAAAATGAACAATATGTACAGAGAGCACTGAAAAGGAACATACTCAGCATGTGTCGCGGGGCCGAAGACTCCCCGACGCTGGTCTTCCGTATGTGCCTGATAGATACATACAGACTGATAGATAATACCACATCATAGGTTATTTTCGAACATAGGTAACTTATTTTTCTTTAATAACTAAAATGAGGTTGCATTATAACCGGATTCATTCTAAATTCGACACGGGGTTTTTCTCGGTTTCTTTAGTGTAACAACAAGATTTATTTCCTGACCATAAACATTTTAAGAGAGGTAGGGCATAGCGACCTATTACTCGAACTGGAACAGCTCGACTGGTGAAATACCTCCACCTTACAGAAGACCGCAGCCAAATAACAAACACTTCTAAGTTGTTGTGTTCCTGCGTGTGAGTAAGGTTTCCAGAGCTCCTGGTGTGATGCTATATTAGTAGCAAGGCTCAAGACTTCAAGGTAAGGGTGACAAGTCCAATAACAGATTTATTATGCTGTACTTGTCACCATTAAGCTAGGACCTCATTACCACTTAACATCAGGTGGGCTGAGCTCAATCTTGAAGTGCAATATAACAAAAAATGGTTTATTCTTACAGGATACGTAATGATACGAAAGTAGCTTAAAAACCTCGGTGGCCGAATCGCACTTGTCTTTTTTTTTATTTAATTATCAAAATAACCTATTCGATTAGGACATCCCGTAATGCGTAGTGACCAAACGTACGCGTCAACAATAGCGAATGGTCGATACTACGCGGATGATAAACAGTAAAGCAACTTCGCTTTGACCTTGAAGATGTATAAATCACCAGTCCTCTTTCACCTAGTAAATAAAACATAATGGGTGCTGTATAAGGACTCATATCATTTTACCGAATCTTTTTCGACCGACGCTACACTTCACCGAACATCGTTTCGACGAACCATCCATACTAATATTATAAATGCGAAAGTAACTCTGTCTGTCTGTCTGTCTGTGTGTCTGTCCGTCTGTCCGTCTGTCCGTCTGTCCGTCTGTTACTCTTTCACGCCTAAACGGCTTAACGGATTTTGATGAAATTTGGTATAGGCATACGTTGTATCTCAAGAACGGACATAGGCTACTTTTTATTAGAAAATAAGGGGGGATGGGGATAATACCACCTTTGAAAGTTTATATGGAAAAATGTTTATTTTTGAAGTTAGAGATATGAAATTTGGCACAAATATAGCTCAAAACTTGGATTAAAATATATACTACTTTTTGTTTCGAATATTAGGGGAGGGGGTAAAACCGACCATGAAAGGATGTAGTCCACGCGAACGAAGTCGTGGGCACACCTAGTACTTATATAATTCGGTAAAATGATATGAGCCCGCTTTATAAAACAGTTGTACTTAATTGCGAGTGAACAGTTTTGCAACTCCATTCTGGTCTTAAAATATTTTCATCTGTTATTTTTGCAACAGTGGGACCGTAGTCATTACGGTATAACTAAATTCTACTGTTATTAACGCGATTTATTGGATGGATGGATGTAAGATGAAGACGCACTCTTTCACGATTCAAGTACTCATTGGATTTCTACATTGTTGCTTGTCGCCTACGAAAAGTATTTAAATGTGTGTTTGTTTAATATCAATATTATATTCGTTTTTAGAGAATGTTTATTAGCGTTTATTGTTACTAATTAATTTATTACTTGTTAACATTCTGTCATAAATTTCATGCACCGTCATTATGTTTTCCGTTTGAATCGGTGGTTGCCTGGTAGCGATTGTCACTAGGCATTAATTCCGCCTTCTGTACTCGTTTATTTTCATGTAAAAATAAATAGCTAACTAAACGGATTTGATACTAGGATACAACATATTACTTATAGGTTTTTAAATATTACGAAATAATGCAAAACAGTAGTATTATAGTGCTACTCACCTTACCTCGGCCAAAATATATATTTAAAAGATAACAGACGACAGATTCTTTCAGATTTCTACAAAAAAATAATATATACATAAGTATATGCGATGAGTTCAGACACTTCCTTTTTCAAAGTCGGTTAAGAATGCCCCGAGATTATTCTGTCGTCAAATGTCTCGTGTCCATTATCTCAAGCGTCATTTCAATCGCCTCCTCCGATTTGCCACACACGTACCTTACTCTACTGCTGGCGTTTCCGGGCGCACTGGAGTTAATCATCCAGGTTATTTTTTATCTCGAAATAAGGCTATAGCTTGTATTGAATATCACCCATTATGCAGTCGCGTAAACAGGCGCAGTAGGTGAGGTGACGCATCGCACCGGGTCGACGTAATGGGTTGAATCTGTAGAAAAACTTCGGTCTGACCTTGAAATTACGCGGAGTATTGCGTTGTAGACATAATGGTATGCTAATACTTATTTCCGCTGATGCAAAAAGGAATTTGACTTGTGTAGTGGTTCGTTTTAGTTTTTATTATCAACGTTTATTTTGTTGACATATGTACTTTCATACGTACTTTGGATACAGAAAAAATACCACAAATACTGTTGTAATTTATCCAATTCAAATTTTAAGGGCGGGTACTTTGTGCGATAATAGTTGCAGAACAATAAAATAAACAGGTCTCGATAAAATTTTAGAGAGTAAGTAAATAATGATAAGTCTTATTTACATGTTTTAAACATGTATGAATAATTTAAATAAAATAATATATCGATAAAGACAACTAAAGTCGTTAGAATAGTATAAAATATAGTAATTCTTACGCCTAAGACATCGTTTGCAGTCTGCCGTGCTTTTGGCTGTACAAAATTGTACTTCGTTTAACTCTCTTTATAATCCATTGCGCTATTCAATTGGTAGCTGAAGTAACTAGTAGAAACCGTCATCATCATTGTGTCATCTGATTTCCTCACTGATTCGTCGAATGCACTGTGCGCGCATTGTTGTTGATACAGTTACGCAGCTCGTATTTACAGTTTATTGCGCGTAAAAAACACTAACGATGCCGTTACAAGGATAGTCGTCTGTAATAGATTAATTTTAGAAATAAAATGGTTTAAGTGAATTGTAAAAAAATAGTTTTTTTAAATGAGCACCATGCTTTGAAGTTTATCTTCTACTATATAAAAATAAGTCCGGTTTTTCTTCCTGACGCTATAACTCCAGAACGCACGAACCGATTTCCACGATTTTGCATTTGTTGGAAAGGTCTCGGGTTCCGTGAGGTTTATAGTAAAGAAAATTTTCGACAGAAAAGCGGGAAAATTCTCTAAGACGAAACGAAGTTCGTCGGGACCGCTAGTTTGAATATAAATTGAAACCCTGTTTTATCCGAGGGAATATGCTGGCCCGCAGGTTTGCACATTGTACGTGTGAGGTAAAAGTGACACTATTTAAGTCCTACTGTCAATCTTTTTACACAAGCGGCCTGTGGGTTGACTACACGCAAAAGACCTACAATGCTCTGCGCGTCTTATATAATAATATGTTCCGGGCGCTGGTGGGACTGCCGAAATTCTGCAGTGCGTCTGGCATGTTCGCCGAAGCTCACGTAGACGGTTTTTATGAGCTCTATCAGGATAGCAGGGTCAATTTGGCAGAATTGAAAAAAAAATATTCCTGAATTTGTAGCTAATTAGTTGCTAATTAGTTACCAAAACTACGATTTTGTTGCTTAAGCCGATCAGGAGATATCGCAAACCATGCTACCTTGATATCAGGATAGCAGGGTAACTCATTAAATTGCATGTTTTTACTATGACTATGGCGAATGATTTTGTTGCTAATTTGTTGCTATAAGTTGAACTTGCCAAAAATTTGAAAATTTTTTTTTCTTTTTTAATTGAAAATTTTTCAGACCATGCTATCTTGAACACGGTTTTACTTCGAAATAAAAGAACTTTGAATTTGTTGCGCATTGAAACAGTACTCAAACACATCCGAAGAAACAGCAACAAAATAATCGGTACCGATCGGCCGATTTTTACAATTTTTATATATTTTTCCTGTTTCTGCTGTCTTGAAATCAATTTTTTCTTGGCGGTCGGTCTTTTGTGTTGCAAAGGCCGAAAGTAGCCGCACGTGCAGTAATTGTAGGGTGTCCAAACATACTCGTACTCATCGCGAAGACCTATCAATGGATAATAATCATTTGTACTGACATAAAAATAAGCCGTTATTTACTTTCAAAACACTATTTTGTATATGTATTGTATCATTTTGACTCCATAAACAAGATTTCTATCTCGTAGCATCAGTTAAAATGAAAATTATGTTGTACCATTTGTATTGATATTGATGATTGTAATGATATTGACGTATCTGTATCATTAAGTTAGTTTTTTAAATATTATGAGTAGATTGCTCAGGCAAATGTAGTTTTTATTGGTGAAAGCATTATACAAAATCAGACTAACACGTCATTTAATTTATTTGTGACAAACATACAAAACACAATCCAACTTCACAATTGTTGGTCTTTACTAAATAATCGTTCAAAACGAACACCCACTTTTTAGTATTAATGTAACTACGGATTTTTTTAAATAAAAATGATGTAATTTAATTTGATACTAAAAATTGTTTTGAATTCATGAAACAAATTATTGTTCCAATATTTGAAAACTGAATCGCTCTTGTAACGGATAGTAATAAATTATACGAGGCGTAAGCTAAAAACGACCGACCGATATGGAAAGTCCATAATTTGAACGGTATTAACGACTCGTAGTAGGTTGGAGAAAACGTATAGAGGAGATCCCATTTGTTTACTGGTTCATGACGATATCTCTGGAACTATAAGGCCGATTGACTTGAAATTTGGTGGGAATATTCTTTAGAACTCTATTTCTAAGAACGGATTTTAGACGATTTTTATTCAAGAAAAAACCCCAGTCCCAAAACCGTTTCACTGCTCCCAAATCGTTTTGGGAGCAGAGCAACGGTTATGGAACGGGGGTATGTTCATGCCCATGCAAAAATATATAAAAGTAGTAAAAATCGGCCGATCGGTACCGATTATTTTGTTGCTGGTTTATTACCAGTAATTCAGCATTATTTTAGTCAGCAACAAATTTAAAACAATTTTTATTCAAGAAAAAAACGATTTCAAGACAGCAAAAACAGGAAAAATATATAAAAATAGTAAAAATCGGCCGATCGGTACCGATTATTTTGTTGCTGTTTCTTCGGATGTGTTTGAGTACTGTTTCAATGCGCAACAAATTCAAAGTTCTTTTATTTCGAAGTAAAACCGTGTTCAAGATAGCATGGTCTGAAAAATTTTCAATTAAAAAAGAAAAAAAATATTTTCAAATTTTTGGCAAGTTCAACTTATAGCAACAAATTAGCAACAAAATCATTCGCCATAGTCATAGTAAAAACATGCAATTTAATGAGTTACCCTGCTATCCTGATATCAAGGTAGCATGGTTTGCGATATCTCCTGATCGGCTTGAGCAACAAAATCGTAGTTTTGGTAACTAATTAGCAACTAATTAGCTACAAATTCAGGAATATTTTTTTTCAATTCTGCCAAATTGACCCTGCTATCCTGATAGAGCTGTTTTTATGCCTTAATTAGGAAAAAAATATTATCCATCCAAAACAGAATGCTTGGCAGTTCCAACAGTATCCTAAAGGTGTTGGCGGGGAGGTGGGATAGTGCACTAAGGCGGTACTGGATCACGTCCCTAATAAACCCGCAGGCGGAACAAATTTATTACATCAATTAAACAATTTTTGAAATTACTAACAGTAGATATAAGAACATTGTTACTAACATATGGATCCGAGTTATCTGAATAAAAATATTTTAATTTAATTTAATTTATCCACGATAGGGATTAATTTTGGAATATCTCTTGTAACGGATGCCTACGTTAAAGTATCTATTTCCGTTAAAGATTTTATAACATTTTTATAGTGCTTCTCGCCGCACCAGCTAATTTAAATATTAAAAAAAAAGTAATCCCCCCTAGCAGCGCGGGTCTCGAACCCATGATCTTCACGTACCTATCGCGCATGCAGCTCTTCCAACCTTTTTTTTCGAGGCCTACCGCACCGTCACTCTCGGCGGGGAACAGAGAGTGGTGTGTCGGGCTTGCACCGACTACAACCCCCTCGGTGGCCAACACTGCGCATTTGAGGAGGAGTCGGGATCCCTTGCTGATTCAACGCAGGCTCCCCCACAGTGCTCTTCCAACCTAGTCTAAGTTAAACTGGACCTTAAAGAAGGCCACTGTTGGCGCTACCCATCTCCAAAAATGAATTATGTGTAATTAATAACCCCTTTTGTTCGCAGGCTGCACGAGGAAATAGAACACTTCTACATGTACATGTCTCCTACGGAGACAGAGCACCTGGTGCGGTCGACGGTGGTGAACCGGATCCGCGGAGCCATCCTGACGCTTTGGCCGCAGGCGCGCGTCGAGGTCTTCGGCTCCTTCCGCACCGGCCTGTATCTGCCAACCAGTGACATCGACCTCGTTGTTATTGGTGAGTGCTGGTGGACTACCACCTTCCATGGCTGTGATAAAACTGTGGTTAATTATGTGGTTCAAGAGAGGTAGGGCATAGCGATTTATCTGTCTAACTGGAGCAGCCCGACTGATGAAATACGTTACAGAAGACCGCAGCCAAATAAAAATCACTTCTGTGTTGTTGAGTTCCTGCGTGTGAGTAAGGTTTCCAGAGCTCTTGGGGGGTGCTACATTAGTAGCAGGGGGGGCTTCAAGATGAGGGCGACAAGTCCAGTAACAGATTTATTATGCTGTAATTGTCGCCTATAAGCTAGGACCTCATTACCACTTAACATCAGGTGGGATGAGGTCAATCTTGAAGTGCAATATAGGTAAAATATATTCGAACAGCGAATAAACATGGTTTGTGGTTGTTCTCGTGCTTGTTTCCGTTTTTTTGGGCGTTTGGAACTTATTGAATCCGTGTCGATATCTCTTTACTAGACAATTGCGGATGTGCGAGTAGCACTGGGTGGAAGCGCATCGCAAGACCCTATGTACAGTCGCCGTCAGATATATCGGAGCAGACAAAGTGACAAATACTTCTGAACAGTTAAAATGTCAAAAAGTTACATACACCACAAGTTACCATTAATATCTGAACATTCATTACTTCAATAATATTTGAGCAGATGCTAGTCAATAATTTCTATATACACAACTTACCAGTAATATCTGAACACTCATCTACACAGGTAGCTAAATGAGACACATGACTTGCGTGACACATATTGACAGTATGAGTGTTCAGATGTTATTGGCATTTGCTCAGATATTATTGAAGTAATGAAAACAGCTTTTTTTTTCCTAACTGACTGATTGATGATGGGCTTTCATCTGCACCGAACACCGAGCGGAGTGCTCACATCCCTGAAAATTTAAACAACTGCCAGGGGGAGGCCCTTAGTTGGGCTCGGGCCTAGGTTTAGGCTGTTGTTGGGAGATGGTAACCTAACGTAGGTACCTTGGGGGTGAGTGTGTCCTCGCCCTCGCTGACGAGGACGGTATAGCAGTCGTTGTGAAGTGTTAGCTGTCGCGAGCTGTTTGGCGACCGTGATGGCGTCGTCAGGATCTAGGAGGGCGTTCTTCGGCCTGCGTTTACGGGGATGAATTACGGATGGGAAGCGCGGTCGACCCAGCAACGCTTAGATGTAGTCGGCGCGTGCGCAGCCCGCCTAACCGTCGCCGGGTGCCCTGTTGTTTGCGACAGCCGTATCGCAATTCAAGGTCCCCTGACGCGGCTCGCCGCTATCTTACTATCGTGATAAAGTATCTGGGTTTGGTTCACTGGGCGCCCGCCGCGCTGGGTTCAATGCACGAGATTCGGCGACGTTCCGATTTCTTTTGAGCTCTTTTTTTTCGTTTTAATGCGAATCGGTCAATTGGTTTTTGCTCTTAGCTTTTGTGAACATGCTCATTGCAGTTTTTTTTTGCGTTTACGGTTTTCTAATTTTGGCTTTAATACGACGAGATTGAATTTTTTGTTAGGGTTCTGTATATTTAAGTAAAAGGAATCCTTGTGGTTTTTCACCAGGAACGAGTGTAATGTATTGAGTTGATACTCAAATTCAATTTATATTAAGTCAAATTTTATATACATCCCTTCGGTACCTACCTAGCCTTTGCGCGTAAGAATAACACAACATATTACATCCAGGTACTGTATCACACAATCAACCATGAATCCTTATAGTTTCGCCAATTTGGTAAACTTAATTTTGTGGATGATGTAAAAAGCTAATTTTCGATAAATTTATCTGTCGATGTATTTAGCGTTCGATATTTTGACCATTCGATATTTGAACGTTCGATAATTAATTAATTCGATATTTTGAACGTTCGACTTTCGGACCTTTTGATGAATAGTGTTCGATATTTTGATTTTCGATGATTTGTATTCGATATGGCGTAGGAAACCCGTCAATAGGTGATGAGAGGTGCGACGGGGCTCTTATAAAGAAAAAAAGAAAGAAAAATATTTCTTAGTGAGTAGTTACCGCTCTGAAAAAAACGGGGAGTCCCACACACGCCGTTGGCTACCCAACGCAGCACACACAGTGCACCAATGCATTTCCCCTCTAAAAATATTTTAAAACGTTAAAAAGAGAACTAACTACTAACTGGGGGGTGCTACATTAGTAGCAGGGGTCAAGCCTTCAAGATAAGGGCGACAAGTCGAGTAACATATTTATTATGCTGTACTTGTCACCCTTAAGCTAGGACCTCATTACCACTTAACATCAGGTGGGATGAGGTCAATCTTGAAGTGTAATATAAAAAAAAAACTAGATATCTCAGATTCGGTAGATTGTTGTTTCCGCAACAACATCGTACACGGTTGGTTGAACGACCCTGTTCCCGGTGGCAACAATATTTTTAGTTGTTCATATCGCGCGTCGGGACGCGACCGAAATATTCGCGGGTTCAACGCTTTGTCGAAAGTGACCGGATTGCGGAGATGTCTTAATGAGGTTGGGTTTGGGTAGTGAGTTTTGCACTAGAAAGAAAGAAAGAAAAAACATTTATTGGCTCACACAAACTTTTTACATACAGTAGGTACAACATTATTTAGATGATAATGTGCCAATAAGGTCTCAGCCTCAGCATGAGCTAATGCAGCACAGTGCCACATCAGCGGTGGTGTTCAGGCGAGACCTTGTGAGTGGCGTGTATAAAAGTTACTAAAAAGTTACGTTAAGTTAGTTTTATTACATAACCATACAAAGAAAAACAGCAAATATAAGTAAAATATATATATAAAAACAATACAAACAGTAAACATAATTTCATATAGTTTTATAAACAGGACACAAAATTTGAAAATTAAGAAATGTACAGCATCAGTCGAGTGGGAAAAACAAGTTAGGTAAAAAGAAGAAGTTAGGTTCGATTAGGCACTAGTACCCTGAGCGGCTCCGATGACGTCAATATTATCAATTTAGTCTATGTAATGTCTAATCCACTAGCGGCGAGGCCTCACGCGTGTACATGCACCGTTTTTTACACATCGCTCATTTTGGTCTCTAAGTTATAGGTATAACCTAAAACCTTTCTCGATAAATGAATTATTCAACAAAAAAAATATTTTTTCAATTCGTTCCAGTAGTTCCTGAGCATTCAAACGCACTCTTTAGCTTTTTGATATTGGTATGGTTCGTCCTGTATACAAAATAAACAATAGAAATAGCACGATAGTTATGCAAAGAATTAGCTAGACGGCACAGGTGTCCCGTTTTAGCTGCGGCGAGGGCGGCCGCGAGCCGGCCGGTATAAATAGCGGCGCAAGCGCAGCAGTGCGCCCGATGCGCCGGCGACCTCGGCGGCGGCGCCGTCACTCGCGCGACACCGGATTTGATGATTTAACTGATCTAGCTGTCAAATAGGACATTAAAGTCGGCGTCAGTCGTTTTACACACCTTGTATTAAACCGTTGCAGCTCATAATGTCAACCGGACGAAAAAACATTTCAACTTCTTAAGTGGACATTTTAAATACAAATTTTCGCATAAATACAACTTTGCGAAATGTCCACTTCTCACGATGTCAACTTCGCATTTGGTCTACTTCTCATAAGGTTTAATGCGTTTCAACACTTTGAAGCCATTAAAGCTGTGAAATTATTGTGGGCAGATACGCGCTTAACTTAATGTGACAAGGTATCGAGCTGTTTACAAACGAAAGATGATCCATGTACGTCTAATCTATTCTAATTTATGGAGCTGAAGAATTTGTTTATTTGTTTGAACTAATCTCAGGAATTGAAACCATATTTTTGTGCTGGATAGTTATAAGTATCGTGTGGTTCTCTTTGCTTATAACTTGCAACTGTTATTTGTGTTCTTCTAAAATATTTTAATGTTTCCGTGCTTAGACTTGTGTACCTTGTTTTATTTTATTTACTTCTTCACGCCACTCAGTCTAAGGTCCCAGAATACCAGCGCTGCTGCCGCATTGGTTCCACTGTCGTAGCAGCTCATGGTGAGGCTGGGACCTTATTGGCTGCACTGTCCCTGTTCAATATTTCTCCTGCGTTTGCAAATTTCTTTTATTATGTGTGCCAATTAATGATTTTTCTTTCTATCTTTCTTAATTCATCAAGAAAGGTTTTAGCTACCTAACTAACATCACGCTCGCTGTAGCTTATCAGTGGAAAATGTAGACAAAACCACTCCGCACCTCTCATTGTCTAGTGAAGGTGCCATGGGAATTTTGTAGATTACGGGGTGGCTTCGTCTAGTCCCTCCAGGCTTTTTTTTTATTGCACTTCAAGATTGGCCTCATCCCACCTGATGTTATGTGGTAATGAGGTCCTAGCTTAAGGGCGACAACAGCATAATAAATATGTTACTGGACTTGTCGCCCATACCTTGAAGGATTGACCTATGCTACTAATGTAGCACTCCCGAGGAGCTCTGGAAACCTTACTCACACGCAGGAACAACAACACAGAAGTGATTGTTATTTGGTTGCGGTCTTCTGTAAGGTGGAGGTATTTCACCAGTCGGGCTGCTCCAGTTCGAGCGATAAATCGCTATGCCCTACCTCTCTTCCTATCGTACTAAATTGCCAATGGTAACGTACGCCAAAGACGATGACGTCATTCCAGCTTATGTTAATGTTATGCACAAATAAAACGCGCCCATTCATGTTATCAGATGTTGTTGCCGTTACGATACCAAACCAGGCGCCTCATTACTTCATATCTATTGATATCAATGACCCGTATAAACAAACACCACTACTGATTCATCATTTGTGTGTGTGTGTGTTGGTATTGCATAAGAATTGTGACGTATGCTCTCTTCTATTCGACGACCTCCGTAGCCGAGAGGCGAGTACAGATTTTGGCGTTGCGCCGTCTTTGAGGTCCCAGTTTCGATCCCCGGGGTCGGGTCAATATGGAAAATTAACTTTTCTATTTTGTCTCGGGTATGGGTGTTGTGGTACCGTCGGTGTTTCTTATTTATGTAATACAAGTGGTTAAGCTACTTACCTACTGTTTATTTATTAGATTTATTATTTTTATTGTACTTTACGCCGTACTAGCAAACTTTAAAACTTTTTAGAAACAGATCATTTTTATCTCCCCTTGCGGTGCGGGATTCAAAGCCACGACCTTCACGTATCGCGCGTGCTGCTCTTCCAACTGAGTTAACCGCAAGTTACCTTTGGCGATGAAAATTTTCTGCTGTATCAACCCGGTAAGTGCCCTCTGCCTTTTGTAAGTTGTAAGAGCAGCACGCGCAGCACGTGAAGGTCGTGGGTTTGACTCCCGCACCGCAAGGGGAGATAAAAAATGTTCTGTTTTAAATATTTACAGTTTATTTATTTGTACGGAATGGCAACCAAGCATCTTTTGCGAAGTCTACCTCTGCCAGTGTCACGTGAGGTGAATTGTAAGCGCTAGTTCTCTTATATTGGGCAACATCACATATGTACATTGTTCTGATTCTGTTGTAAGTAGCTAAAGCACTTGTGTTACAGAAATCAGAAACAACGACGGTACCACAACACCCAGACCCGAGACATAGAAAAGTTCGTTTCCCATATTGACCCAACCGGGGATCGAACCCGGAACCTCAGAGATGGCGCGACGCCAAATTCCGGCACGCTTGCCTCTCGCTTATATCTTTACAGTAAGATTAACTTTAGAATGAGACTGCATAAATATTAGCGCACGTGACCGTACGTGTAGGAGGGTGACTGACGTGATAAATATCACTC
The DNA here is from genome assembly GCA_037074685.1 of Glyphodes pyloalis. Classification (NCBI taxonomy): domain Eukaryota; kingdom Metazoa; phylum Arthropoda; class Insecta; order Lepidoptera; family Crambidae; genus Glyphodes; species Glyphodes pyloalis. Next base: position 14,900,337 of record JAYKKO010000014.1, on the reverse strand, counting down.
AATTCGGTCGGAATGATCACCCATCCGATAGATTACTTTATAATTTTACTATCAACAGTTTAAAATATCGTATTATCTTTTGGATTATTAGATAAAACGAAAAAAAGAGATTAATCAACTTTGTGTACATTTAGGAGGGTAGGTACTGATGAGAGACGATTTTCCATTAATTATAATACAATGCAACCCATACAAGAACAGTGCACGTGTTCGTGCATGAATGAAATGCGGATTCATTGAGAGTCTGTCGTCGGTGTGTCATGCGGCTCGACTCGTGTGACCTATGACTAATGTGACCAGACGACCCGTTTGAAACGGGACTGTCCCTTTTTACAATTACGAGTCCCGGTGTCCTCGAAACAAACAGTGGGACGCAATATTGTCCCGTTTTCAGAAACCGAGCGAAAATTTGAGTAGTTGACGACCGGATACAGCCCGCCCAACGCCGCTATTTGAATTTTATTCTCAGGTAAAATCGTCACCACTTTTATTAAAACAAATTTATTCTTCTGATAAATATAAATAGAAAATATTTTTGGTACCTACATTTTGTGGTTCGTAACTTTTGATCCAACCAACTTATTCTGAATAAATAACTTTAAATAAAATAAGGGTTTTCTTTCTTTATTGACAAATTATATGACCTAAATAAACCGATGACCCGTTTTGAGTCAAAAAACAAATGGTCACGTTACCTATGACTGACATTACGTGAGCGACGACCGGGATTTTTTTAAGGTTTAGATTTTACTCAACAGATCAAACACACATGTTTACTGTTTATTTATTAATTTAAACAGTGTGAAACAGGCGAGTGCTCCCAAAACGCCAGCATGCTAATTACAATATTATTTAAACATTACATGAACGAAAAAAAAAACGTACGGCACATTATGTCACACAATAATTATACAGGAAAATGTTCATGTCAAATTGTTAATAAAGATTAAAGATAAATTAATATTACAATATGTCAAAATTAAAAGTAAAAATGAAAGGGCCTTGCAACAAAGTTGCTGCAAGTTACCGCACCCCTAAAATAAACTGTCTCCATGACCATGACCCAACGGTTGACTGGTAGAGAATGCTCCTAGCATTAAGTGCACCTTTTGTATTTTTCTTTGTGCAATAAAGTTTTTGAATAAACAAATTTAAAAAATGAAAGTAAAATACTGTGGATTCGGTAGTATTATTCTGTTGACTCTCTTTATTGCCAGTTTTGGCCATGACTATTACGTCATTAAGTAATTTTGTTACGGAATGTCAGTATATAAATAAATAAATAAATAATAAATAACGAACTGGAGCAGCCCGACTGGTGAAATACCTCCACCTTACAGAAGAACGCAGCCAAATAACAATCACTCCGGTGTTGTTGTGTTCCTGCGTGTGAGTAAGGTTTCCAGAGCTCTTGGGGGTGCTACATTAGTAGCAGGGGTCAAGCCTTCAAAGTAAGGGCGACAAGTCTAGTAACAGTTGTACTATGCTATACTTTTCGACCTTAAGCTAGGAACTCATTACCACTTAACATCAGGTGGGATGAGGTCAATCTTGGAGTGCATTATAAAAAAAAAAATTATCGCGCTCTTATGAAATGTCAAAATCAATGCGTCAACTGCTGATTGGCTGAAATTACGAGTTCGGTGTGCTATTAGCAAATCAACAGTATCGAAACTTTTGTCGTCTCATGCGAAAAATTTTACGAACTGCGCATGTTAGGCCTGGTGGTCGTGGTTGAGGAAAATGAAATATCGGGCCTTAGTTTTATGTTTATCAGTTTCAAGAGGGAAATGAGATGAATGTGTACAATGTCTTTCCACGAGATGTATAAATGACCTTGGCACGATGGGGAGGGGGGTGAAACTGGCACAGAGGGTGGGCGGAGCTCTATGTCAATATGATACCTATTCAGATATTTATATTAAACTTATATCTCTTCCTGGGACATTTCTTGCTTTTCAATGACATAAAAATATGCAATATGGTTGGATTAGTTTACGCTAATTTGAACCGCGTCAATGCGTTGCGAACGTCATCAGTGCCGAGTGGCATGTCCTTTGTTCTTATCACGGAATAAATTATAATTTCCTCAAAACATGTTGTTTCCAGAGGTTTATTATTTCTCATTCAAATTTTGCACGCTTGACGCATTTGAGGAAGTTATAATAATATCGTGTCCTTGAAGTAGTATTAACCTAATAACCGCCAACTACTTCTATACAAGTTCAGGATTTTCGTGCCGTCAACGCCACTACTTCTATAGAAGTAACTCATTGTACCTACTTTAATTACATACCTTTTCGGTGCATTAAACATTTGTTTCTCTTGTAATTTTGTAAGATGGACAGGATTGAAGCCCATTTTTGTTATTTCGCCAGAAGAAACAGGCTTTATAGTGTTTTAAAACAGATAAAAACAAAAACGCCTGAAATATTTTGATGTCCCATACGCCAACGACTTCATATCAAGTAGGCTAGTGATGTGACGCGATAGTTGCATTCATTACAATCCTACATGTTTACTTTGTTTTGTTCCATACAAATATTCATAGATTTTATGATTGACAATTAATTCCGGTCTGAAAATAACGTATTACATAATAAATATTAAAATTAATTTATTTCACGAAGATCCTTACTAATATTATAAATCGGAAAGTGAGTTTGTTTATTTGTTCCGCTTTCACGACATAACTACTGAACCGATTGCTTTTAAATTTTGCAGACGTATAGTTAGAAGTCCGGATTAAATAATAGGTTACTTTTTATCCCGAAAAAAAAACTGATATTCCCAAAGGGAAAACAAAAATATAGTTTGCTTGATGGATGGATTGGAGATGGCGCTGTGTGGCGTTTTAATCAAGGTAAAATATTGTAAACGAATATAAACATGTAAATTTAGAAGCTACATGATACGATAATGAATCCCCGAAAATGAGGAATTCCCGAGGGATGACGTACAATTTATTTTATCGTCTAAACTGATTTTTATATCTACTTAGGTATATAATATAGTGTACTATTCAGTTTTTGCTTAACAACTAATCGTATCCAGCGTTACATCGCGCTTCTTAGTTTTTTCCGTGGAAATGAGAAGTTTTCTTATAGTTGTGCTTTATACTGCAATTATTATATAATATAGATATAACCAAATTCCAAGCGGGCGGAAAGCTAGTTAATTTATAATTTATTTAGGATCTTCGATACTGCAACACCCATCCCTACGCAATGACAAGATTTCAGTGCTACGAGCGCCACCAACTTCTATGCAAGTAAACCTGTGACGTCATAAGCGTACAGTTGTCAAGGTCATTGTGTCATAGTGCCGGCCGTTCCAAGCGTGCGCTCTTCTGTTTTTTTCTTTTGCACAATAAACATTAAATATAATTATCGAAAATATAAAAGTAAAATATCGAAAGGTGAACTTACACAAACTATAAAAGTTATAAAATATACGAATAATAACTTACCATTCATTATTTTGTCTTACTTTTCACCGTAACATACTTTTTATGGTTTATTACTACCGTACAAGAGCCGTCTTTTCTTTATTTAAATCGTCTAGAGAGATAGAGAGAGATTCACTCAAGGTGAAGAAAGAAAAGCATAGACAACACTTCTTTTCGAGATATTTATCTTGCCACGAGCGCCAACGACTTGATATGAAGTCAACGGAGTACGTTATAAAATGAATAGTGAAGTGCCTTTTATAATAAATTTTTTGCAAGATTATGCATGTATTTTTGTCTATGATAATAGATACTCGTTTTTCTTTCTAAAAATGTTCATAAAATAAAACACATTACTATTATAGTGTATCAGGGTTTATTTATATTTGCAAAATTTAAAAATAAATCTTGATTTAGACATCAATTTTTTTATCGATATGACGTTATGCCACATCCTTGCTTTCGTACTATAGATACTGTTATACATTTATACGTTGGCGTACAGCGGGCCACTACGTTTAAGATAGCTGGGCTGGGTAAAGGTTAAAATTCTTGAAGAGCAATCAATTTTTATAAATGGAAAGGAACACTCTAAAATGCAGCAAAAAAAAATCCCGTGCGCGCTACGCTGGAAAGATTTCTAGCTGGACACTTTCCTTTGCAACAGTAGTACTCACAAGTACCTCAAGTATTACGATGTACCCGTTTTTTACGCCCTCATTCGGATTAATCCTCTTGAATCGCCAGGGTTTGGTTGATCCCAAATTCCTTTGACACCACCACTTAGACGATAAGGTTCAACCAGTAAGTTCTAGTGGGTAGACCTTGCCTTTATAGGGGGGGTAATCCCACTCATGTTATTACTAGCCTCGGGTGACGGTGCGGTGTATTTTTCCCTTAAAAAACGGCCCGGCAGGGCTAGAAAACCTATACCTAACCTAGGGCGAAAACCTACTCGAATATCTATTAGAGTACAGTTTGGAGTGGTATACTTGGACTGTTATCTTAAACCTTGGATCCACTTCTAGAAGGAGATACTGGAGCTGCAGAACATGTACAGGAATAGGGACTGGTACTATGTTAATATTAAGACAACAAAGACGGTGAGGTACAGACGCGATATCCACCCCCGTAAACTTTCCACATCCAAGCAGACAAGAACCTTATACTTGTGTAGTAGGAATGACAATCGTTTATCATGTTGCAGGTCAATGGGAGAAGCTGCCGCTGTGGACGCTGGAGCGGGAGCTTGTGGTGCAGGACATTGCCGAGAAGGAGAGCATCAAGGTGCTCGAGAAGGCCACCGTGCCCATCGTGAAGATGACCGACAAATACTCGGACGTCAAGGTCAGTCGTCAGGATGCACAAATACTATATATGACTAGCTGAGCCTGCGACTTCGTTCGCGTTGACTACATACCATCATACAACTATGTTACATCAGCTACCTTCCAATAAAAGTTCCTTCGGAATACGTCCAGCCATTTTATAAAGCCGGAACAAACAGACAGACAGACATATCGACAAAAATTAATAAAAACAGCCCAATGCGAGTGGTACCGCGCACGAAGTCCACGCTAAAGAAGCGGGGGCAGCTAGTTATTAATAAATTTCCTTAAAATACGAATTAATACAGAGACATGTGATACTTTCGCATGACTGGCTACTTCGATTTTTAATTAAATTCTTAAATTGTTATTTAATTAAGGTCGATAAAGCCGTAGTATTTCAAGAAGTGAAATCATTTCTAAAATTACATTTTTTACATAACACTTGTTTATCATTATGTAACGTGTTAATAACAAGGTCGCGATTGTCATGCGATTAATTTATTCGTAATGCGTCATATTTATGTTTTGAGACGGTAAATTTTGATAAACTTTTTACGACTAATTAACAGGTAAGTTGTTATAAAAGTACTTTTACGCTTATTGCGAGATATCATTTACGTACACATAATTCCTTTAAATAACCAAACTTGTTATCATCGGAACTTAGCGCTATAATTTGTTCAGTTCTGCAGTATGAATTAGAAGTTAGGGGTACAATTTTCTATTTCCTATCTCCTTTTGCGATGTGGGAAACTGTTTTTCTCTGCACCTTTAATATTCCGAATCAGTTTTTAGGGTTCCGTAGTCAACTAGGAACCCTTATAGTTTCGCCATGTCTGTCTGTCTGTCTGTCCGTCCGAGGATAATCTCAGAAACCGTTAGCACTAGAAAGCTGAAATTTGGTACAAATATGTAAATTAATCACGTCAACAAAGTGCAAAAATAAAAAATGATGTTTTTTTAGGGTAACGCAACACGTAAATTGGGGAGTGATTTTTTTTAAATTTCAATCTCAACATGTGATATATCGTTGGATAAGTAATTATCATTTTTTGCTAATTTTAATATTTTGGGAAATAATCGCTCCAAAAGAACTCTAACTTTTGAACCATAACTTCAAAAAGTGTGAAAAAAATTTAGAATATAGAACTGCATAAAGGCTTTCTAGGAAAATTATTTTGAACCGGATAGGTTTAATAGTTTTTGAAATTTTTGAAAAAATATATTTTTTTATGTATACCTATGTCAAGTCAATGTTACACATAGATAGCCCATTTTTGTAACTTTAAGTGGGGATACTTAAGTATTGTGATGCACTGAAAACTACGGAACCCTACACTGAGCGTGGCCCGACACGCTTTTGGCCGGTTTTTTTATCTCTAATGAAAGTTGAAGGCTGGGCGCTTGCCATACATTACCTACCTACTACCCGAGATCAAAGATATAAATATCAGTTTTGATACTATTCTCGTTATTTGCACCTCGTTATCTTACTTGATAATTTTAAAATACCATTTTACAGATTGCCGAATGTGGTTTTACATTTTGCGCTTTTCAGCCGTATGTCTCGTGTAATTTAAAAACATACATGCATAAATTGACTACTCAACTAAATTGTTAACCTTTTTATAAAGTATGATATCAATCTAGCTAATATTGATCAGACACCTTTTAAGTTTGTAAAACGTTGTTTAACTTATGTCAGTCCAAAATTAAGAGATTAAGGTATAAATCATCTTGGATCAATGTCCATGATTATTTGTGTATCAATTGCATGCTAATTGTCAAAGAAAATAATTACTTCTTTAATTCATGAGAGAATTTGATTTCTTGTATTAGAATCTTGTACTCTCTGAACATCCTGGAATTGTGAGAGGGTGGAGGACTCAAAAATCACTTCATAGTATATAACAAAGTCGCTTTTTCTGTATGTCTTTAAATATGCGATTTTGATGTATGAGGGAGGTTAATATGTATAATTCATATATATACTTCATTAATAATGTACAGAAATTGCGAGAACTTCATTTATATTCACTTGCACCCGTGGGCGGGTAGCTAGTATGAGATAAACCTATCTTTATAACGGAATACAGACAACATATTAAGTTGGTAAAAAAGTATATGTATTAAAAAAATAATCGAAGTGAAAATAAAAATAGGTATACGGATATTGAAGGCTCAAGTCACGGTCTAGTATTCTTATGTAAAGGACGCGATAAAAATATACTATGATGACGTACAATATTTTCGCAGGTGGACATATCATTCAACATGAGCAGCGGGGTCAAGAGTGCCGAGCTTATCAAGCAGTTTAAGGTCAGTGAGCTGTGTTACAGTTCAATATTCCTATTTAAGAAGATATACATTCACTGCTATACTCGTAGACATGTGCTGGTGTTTATACACTACCCGAGATGTTGTGCAATTACCTATCCTTGTTGGATTACCCCCTCCCAACATAGGCCCGAGCCAAACTGACGGTACGCGTCACTGTAAAACCATCCTAATCGCAATTTTAAGAGAGGTTGCGCATAGCGATTTATCGCTCGAACTGGTGCAGCCTGACTGGTGAAATACCTTCAGCTTACAGAAGACTGCAGCCAAATAACAATCACCTGTGTTGTTGTGTTCCTTCGTGTGAGTAAGGTTTTCAGAGCTCCTGGGGTGTTACATTAGTAGCAGGGGTCAAGCCTTCAAGGTAAGGGTGAAAAGTCCAGTAACCGATTTATGGCCCTCATACACTTAACATCAGATGGGATGAAGTCAATTTTGAAGTGTAATATAAAAGAAAATAATCAAATTTCCAGGACAAATATCCTGTGCTCTCCCGCCTGGTGATGGTACTGAAGCAGTTCCTGCTCCAGCGGGACCTGAACGAGGTGTTCACCGGCGGCATCTCGTCGTACTCGCTGATCCTGATGTGCATCAGCTTCCTGCAGCTGCACCCGCGCCCTGAGCGGCTGCGCACGCACCACAACCTCGGCGTGTTGCTCATAGAGTTCTTCGAGCTATACGGACGGAAGTTCAACTACGTGAAGACGGCCATCAGGGTCAAGAACGGGGGCGCTTACGTCTCCAAGGACGAGATACAGAAGGTGGGTCTGACGGTTGCCAACATGATAGCAATATTGCTACCCATATGACACCCATAATATGACTAAATTTTACTACATAAGTTTTAAACACTACTGGAACTGGTAAGTCGCTATTAGGAAGTGACTTCAGTCGCTTTCGCTGAGATATCGACTGTCGCAATCTTCATTAAGTAAAACGCGACTTTAGAAGTCGCTTTCGAAGCGATAGTGATTATCGTTATAATCATGGTAACAGCGGTCATCCTCGACAACGTTGCCTGTGGAATTCTATTTCAACAGTGAATTAAAGTAACATCATTTTATTGTATACGTTTAGGTTAAACAAACAACAATGTTCAATTAGTGATAGTAATATCAAATTGGATAGTTTCGCAAGTTTACAAATAAAGATGAGTACGTCAATTAAAATAGTCTGTGACCTTTTTGAACATTATTATCAACTTTATAATGATTGGGGTAGTCTTGGTTATACGAATTGTTTATAAATAAAATAAATAATAAAACATAACGCATTGCGCAACAACTGAAAGAATGATTTATGACTGTCATTATTATTCATCCTCATTAGCTGATTGTAGCTAAAACGGTATTCAAAAGGTCTCGATTTAAATCCTGCTCGAAGGACCAGTTTTATTTGGTGGAGAGGTACCAGTTGAAGGGTCCACTGCAATAATGATAATCGTCCTTTGTTTTTTGTTTCGAGATATTTGGGTGTTAACTTTATCCAAAATTCAGCCTATTTAAAGTTCGCTAGTACGGCGTATAGTACCTACTATAAAAATAATAAAATCGATTGTATCATCAAAGCTCTTGTTTTTGATCACTAACTATAAAAAATCTAAAGACGACGTGCTAGCTCTCTGAATTTTTAGCCCAAAATTACGTTACGTAATACTTGAGCGCTCCCTCAGCCTCCGCACGGGGAGGTGAATTCATTCTGTTTCTTTAAAATATTTAATGTATGCGATGTGGTCTCGTTTATTTATCTTGTGTTGTGTTTTAGGAGATGAACGACGGGCACCGTCCGTCGCTGCTGTGCATCGAGGACCCCCTCACGGCCGGCAACGACATCGGCCGCTCCAGCTACGGAGCCATACAAGTTAAACAGGTATATAATAGCGCACCGAATAGATATATTGCAGGCATTTTGAGTACATCCGCCGTTTACATATGGCGTCGTCAGTTTAAAAACTAACGCTGGTTTGTAAAATGCCGAAGACAAAATTTTATTATGTATAATGCCGCGGCAAATTGAAGTATAGCCTTACAAAGTATTGAAAAACTAGGGTGACCATAGCATTTGTTTTGCAAAGGACTATATTACTGAAACTTATAACACTAACGAACTGTCAATTTAATAGTGTTGTTTTTTACTGAATATAATATTATTACAAATGAGCTAGACGTGGCGCTTCGCCGGCCGCTGCCGCGCCACGCTCGCTACGCTCGCTCGGCTTGCGCTTCACTTTAGTCACTAACCTAACCTAACCAATGGAATCGTTACTTATTCAATTAACCTTAGGTTAAGTAATTGATGTTCATTAGTAGTCATTTTTTTACTTGGATATTTTAATGAAGTATCAAAAGAGAACCGAAACCTGAAAAGTGTAATTTATCCAAACAGTGTTCAGTGCAGCGCATAGAGCACTGTGGAGCGGTGGCATTAACGAGTGTCGCATTGTTTGCAGGCGTTCGACTACGGGTACATCATCCTGCAGCAGGCGGTGGCGCCGCACAACGCGCTGCTGGCGCGCCACAGCGTGCTGGGCCGCATCGTGCGCGTCACCGACCACGTGCTGCAGTACCGCCGCTGGGTGCGCGACACCTTCACGCCCTACTTCTTCCCGCACAAGCAGCCGCCCGCGCGCTCGCCCGCGCCCTCGCCCGCGCCCTCGCCCGCGCACTCGCCCGCGCACTCGCCCGCGCACTCGCCCGCGCACTCGCCCGACCCGTCCGACACGGACCCGGAGCCCTCCGACAGCGAGCCCGTGAGTACCCACTCTGACAGCGAGGCCGCGAGTACGACCATGCTTAGCTTACGCGAGCGTGTCCCACTGAGACCTTGACAAGTACGACACCGAGATGGAACTGTCAGACAGCGAGTTGGGACCGTCCGACAGTGAACTGCAACCGTCCGATAGTAAGCTACAACCGTTCGAAAGTGAACTGCAATCGTCCGACAGCAAGCTGGAACTGTCCGACAGCGAGCCCGTGAGTTCGCCTGTACTGGCGCACGCGCACCATATGTGAAGGTCGTGGATTCGAATCCCACACCACAGGGGAGGTGAATTTATTCAGTTTCTTTAAAGTCAGACAATAAAAAAAGACCTTCGATTTTGCGGGGTTAAAGTATTTTTGTATTTACACTAGCGGCCGCCCGTGACTTCGTATGCGTGGACTTATGCCCGTCTATTCTAGCAATAACTATAGCCTGTGTTGCTTTAGGTGAATGTCGTTTTCCAATGTAAGAATCGGCAAAGTAGTTTTTGAGTTCATACATTACAAACAGACATACAGAAATACAAATATTTACTATTTTTAAAATAAGTGTAGATGGAACTGTGGTACTATAAAATCTTGGATCCAATTCTGACCCTAAGTTTCTGGACAGTGGTCTTTAAATTTCTAGAGTTTACGTGAACTTTTGTAACGCCTGAAAAAGATGGTTGCCCAAAGGTATCTTCTTTCCGTTAAAGGTTGGTGCGTTCACACAAGAGAACTGGTTCAAATTTGCATGCGCTATTTTTGTTATTCGTTTAAACTGTAGTAACATGATCCATGATCATATTGTTTGTTCTTGTTTATTCTCATTTATGTGACTGTTCTATCTCTGAAGAGCGGCAGAACGGTATCGGCCTCGATGCCGGTCTACCGAATACTGCTCTACATGCCGAACTGTTTATAGAGTGAGTGCACAACTTGTATTGAGGAGCGGCGTTGACGATACGAATGTCGTTTTAAGGCAAAACCAAACATAATGGTGCAAAATTACGGTTTGTTTTAGAATGAAACTAGCGATCTGCTCCGGTTTCGCACGGGTTAAATGAGGATAGTACTAAATTTTTCATGTTTTCCGTGCCATAATATGTATATGTTGTGGATATAAACGTTTCTGTAGAATCACTATACCTATGGAAATAATTAAAATTAGTTAGGTCTGAGAAAACTCAACTCTACCCATAAGAGGGTAAAAGTGGGGGCAAGTTTCTATAAAAGTTTTATGTTTTTTGTCGCAAGCGGCCGCTAGTCAACATTTCCTTAGTATGTAACACGTTACATGGTTATGAATTAATATACCTTTACTTTAATAATATTGTAAAGCTGAAGAATTTGTTTGAATGCGCTACTCAAGAACTACATAGATTTTTTTTTTTTATATTGCACTTCAAGATTGACCTCATCCCACCTGATGTTAAGTGGTAATGAGGTCCTAGCTTAAGGGTGACAAGTACAGCATAATAAATCTGTTACTGTACTTGTCGCCCTTACCTTGAAGGCTTGACCCCTGCTACTAATGTAGCACCCCCCAAGAGCTCTGGAAACCTTACTCATACGCAGGAACACAACAACACCGGAGTGATTGTTATTTGGCTGCGTTCTTCTGTAAGGTGGAGGTATTTCACCAGTCGGGCTGCTCCAGTTCGAGCGATAAATCGCTATGCCCTACCTCTCTTAAAATTGTGTGTTAAATAAATAGTCCATCGAGCGAGGAAGGCTATATAAAATAACGCTGCGACTTATAGGAGTGAAGAATCAGTGAACAAAGTAAAAAAAACGGAACTATGCGTGCGAAGCCGTTAATGTACTTATTTTCGTAACGGAACTATCTCACATATAATTTTTTTTTTAATTCGAACCGGTAGCTTCTGATATTAGCGCGTTCAAAGTAACAAACACTCGAGCTATACGATACGAGTACAGATGTGTTCGATTGTTTGTTTGTTTGTTTGTTAGATAGATAGATAGATATACTTTATTGCACAAAAACTTTACAGAAATAGGTTTTACAGATTGATTATAGTACAATTTAGGCGGTCTTATCGCTAGAAAGCGATCTCTTCCAGACAACCTTAAGGTAGAGGAAATAGTAGATGGCAAGAAATGGGTACGGCCGTGCAACATTAATAAAGTTTTATTTCTTGAATTATATTCATAGTATAGCATTATAAACATACATAAACTCATAGATATATAACATAATATATATTTATATATATATATATATATACAAATAAACATGCTTATCAAATATAAAATTAAGTAAAGTATTTTGACTCAAAAAAAAAAAAAAATAATAATAATATTTGTTTGTTTGTTTGTTTGTTTGGTGACGCGCGCGTGTGTCGCAGGAGTGGTCGGACGGGGCCGCAGTGCCGCGCACGTCGCCGCCGCCGCTGTCGGCGCTGCAGTGCTCGTCGCCGACGCCGCGCCGCGTGTCCGCCCACCAGAGCCTCATCATACACCACATCACCAGCAACTCCGACTTCAACAACATACCCTCCGGTGAATACTCCACCTCACACTCTTTAATGGTGCATCCACACATGCCGCCGGCTTCCAGACTGCCTTGCCGCCGGCTTTTCTTCTGTGCCGACCTACGACATTACCTACAAGTCGACACAAGTACAGCGTCAGCAGAATTGGCGTAGTAAGCAACGCTTTATACGTAATGCACGATTAGCCAATTAAAACGGCGATCCTACATCGCGATGTCAAAGTTATCGTCGCCACTAATAATAATAATATACAACAAACCAAGATTGGCAGTCTGACTTTGGTCCCCGAGCAGATAACACCTAGCTCGGCGAAAGTACTTTTATTTTTAGTAAGGATCATACGTTCCTTATACTACTAAGTGTTTAAAGCCGCATGCGGACGATATTCGAAAAGCCGTTTGTGCCGCCGGCCCGTGCTGGCGGGTATGTGAGGATGCGTCATAAAACATCTTACGTACATATACCCTCCTCGTCTACTGTCTACTGACTGTCGTACGAGTATCGTTGTTTCTTTTACAAGACGATGTAATCAAATAGAATAGTAGAATAAAATATATATGAGACAATGTACAAGAAAAATTACTAATATCAAAGAAGACACAGATTATAAAAAATAGTTACGTAAATACAACTTTCCATTGCCTGTTAATGCGCTGTATTATCATCAATTTTTATATCTCTGTGCAATGGAAATATTTTCATTGTTTATTGAAAATCTAACTGACGGTGTGGGTGTCAGGTGTGTTTTTTGACCAAGTAATTTTCCCTATTGCATGGAAAGATCAAAAATGTATGTGAGCAAGGTACATATATGGGCACAAAAAGAAATGTGAGGTAAGGCATAAATATTTCAGGCGTGGGGCCTCTCGAACCGCAAAGCCATATTGATTATAAGTAACGTATGTAAATTTTGTGCAACAGGCGTAATCCAGAGATACGGGTCGGTGGAGCACAACAAGCCGCGCAACTCACGCGCCGGCGCCGCCAAGCTGCGTCGCGCGCACGCCGCACACGCTGCGCACGCTGCACACGCGGCACACGCAGCACACGCAGCACACGCAGCACACACCGCGCACGCAGCACACGCGCCGCAGGACGCGGGCCGAGCGCGCGCGCACCCGCCCCACCCCCACCCCCACCACCACAACGGGCCCAAGAAGCGCAAGCAGTACCCGCACCCGCAGCGATGACATCGGAAGTAGTCACGTAACTCACCTACATGTTGTACAGCGCGCCCGCACCTCTTATGCCTCCTCTACACGTACACAGATTCGTCTGCATATGGCATCGGCCTACATGTACTGTGATTTGCTGGTCTGTGGTAGGTATTTGATATCGGCAGATGAGCAAATCAACCACGCTACACGTCGGCAGACGCGTCCGCCGACGTGTAGAGGGGGTGATTGACCTGATTGGCGATGCCATCTGCAGACGAATCGTGTAGCGGAGGCATTACACGGATGCGACCTCCGGCTGTAGCCTGCGTGGCTCATACTTCCTTACATTACGGTCGTATTACACTTAGTCTTAATTTGGTTACTTTATTGTAGCTACGTGCCACCCACGAAGCAATGACCGACTTAAGTCGTAAGACCCAGACACGGACACAGTAGAAAATCAATTTTATCTGCCTTTTAATAGGACATTCGGTCTTACGGGGTTATGGTGGCAACGTCGTTCATCGTAACTATTTAAACTATAGCCAATAATCCAATACTGTTGGTCCTAGAACATTACCAACTTCACATTGACAAGTATAACAAGTAAGGAAGGAAACACCGGATATCTCTCTCATAAGAATGCGTCTGCGGTTATGCGTAAAATGGTCGGTTTCCAGTAGCGGCCGTTGTAAACTAACCGTGTTTTACTTGCGTTACAATTCATAACATAGGTCGTAAAGTCGTATTGGAAATAGTTACATTACTGTTTGCGCTGTGGGTACAATTTTGTTGGACAAGTCTCTAAAACGTTGGAGGGTTTAAAGTAGAAGCCCTGTGTCGAACACCTAACACTGTTTATTTCTTTATTAATTTCATTCTGATATTCTTGTAAAGTCCCGAATATTGTCGTACACAATGATAATTTTTCGAAACGTAAAATCGCAGTAAAAAGAATGTGAGGGGAGTGAAGATTTCCAAATTAGCACGAGAGATTTCAATGATGGTGTTCACATACAAAAAATGTACGAGATGGCGATACGTACGCGTGGGGTACTGCTACGTGATTGGTTACGGTTTACATGACACTGACAGACATGTCACCATGACATTTAAATCACCAATCAATTAACAGTTGGACCTCACGCCTACGTATTGGCATCTAGTGGATATTTCATACGAGAATACCAACGTTTTGATTTGGAATTTTAAATTACAATCAAGCCGCACTACAATTTACGATTCGTTTAGTTGACAGAACATTGAGCGCTAAACGTAAAGGTCGTGGGTTCAATACCAACGTTGCGAAAGGTTAGATTTATCCCATTGTGGGGTAACGCTCGGTAAGCCAGTAGTAAAATATTTAATCACTTCAAATTGAATCTTGCTGCCTTAACTTAGTGGCAGAAACTACTTTTTGAAGTATCAAAGGGACAGTATAGAACAGTATTGGGTAAAGAGATAAACAAGTGTTGGGTTGGTGTGACGTAGGTGCCTCTCGGTTGCTGAGCCGAGCTCGCCACAGTGGATGGTCGAGGCTCTCCTGGCGGGGTACACTATGCGCTGGTTCTATTTAACAAACACACATGGCTTTTGAACACTACATACAATATAAGGTCTGTCAGTACAATAGCACTGAAGAAGAAAGAAAATCATGGCTATACCGTATCCGAGATTTGAGCCAAGGTTATACTTTCACGGGATTGATGGCGGATAA
Organism: Glyphodes pyloalis; assembly: GCA_037074685.1. Classification (NCBI taxonomy): domain Eukaryota; kingdom Metazoa; phylum Arthropoda; class Insecta; order Lepidoptera; family Crambidae; genus Glyphodes; species Glyphodes pyloalis. The sequence goes on along the minus strand of JAYKKO010000014.1, from coordinate 14,885,090 downwards.
AACACTCTGACTAAGAGGAAACGCTATGATTTTCGTTTTGCAATAGCTATGCTAGGTGATTCGCTGATCTCATTTCAAGGTAGGAAAAACATCGGTGATATGAATAGGTAGTGAAAAAATCAACAAACTTTAACAATATAATTGTATGGATACGCACGGGATTGAGAAGTTCCATAATTTTTGTAGATCAATTCCTACAAGTCACTGGAATATCAGTTATACCTATGTAGGATCAACCGCTTGTTTCGATTTAATCAATATGTTAATATCGGTTTAGTATGGACCGGTTTGTTATTAAATGCAAAATAGCATTAGATACAAACATATTATAACTTGATTATGATACATCTCGGGAGTATCCATTCTAATATATTGTTTAAGTTCATTGATTTCAAATTTCACTATTTATACAAATCACTGGTCATAGATTGATGACGTAGATTGAGTATTGGGATCTGTTAGCTTGTACCATTAGTTCGTATATCAAGTACTGTTCAAATAGCCGATCAGAACACACTAAATATAACCAGTGATCTACTAGTCAGTTAGAACTAAATATGTATTGTTATTAATTCAGGACATTCCGCGCGTATTCAGCTTATAACATCTTGGGTACATAAATACAAAAAAAAAAACAAAAACAATCATCTTAAAAAATATATATACCTATTGTGTTATAAGCATACTATAAGGAGCTATCAACTATCTTGATATTGTATACAGGGTGTTTAATAATGTCAAAAATAATAAAAAATATCCGAAAGAAGTGATAAAAAAATTAAAACACCTGTCTTATGATTTTTGTTACTATTAGTAATTGACAATATAAGTAATTAAACTGGCATTTGTAAAATGATAATACTACAAGCTTGATTAACCATTATTTATGCGTGTCTTACCACTGCGATTAGTGGTCGCTATGTTATTAAAAACGTACAAAAATAACACTAAAACTCGCAAATAAATGTAAAAAAAATAATTAAATCAATAGGTGACGTGAAAAAAAGCAATATTACAAATATATGAATACAACTTATCTATGATTAGTAATAGTTATAAAATAGATAGAAAAAAAAAATCAAATAATGACAAAGCCTTTTACTGTAGTAAGTTTTTTATCGATTTTCTTTCGTTATACAGGATGGTTGTGATTGCGTTAGCATCGTCTTCTGTATTTCATAGCTTATAGAGTATCAGGAAGTGTATACCATAATTTGTTGGGCAACCCCGTAAAAAGGCTAGAAACCATTTCCATTAATCAAGACGTAAATATATCATAATATATTATATTCGTTAAATCGTTATTGATATGATTAGTTTAAATATGCTAGTATTACACCTGGTTAAGTAGTTTACAAGACAGATTTAATTTTTCATATGCACGCAGAATTGATAGTAGAATTTAAACTGATAGTCATATATTTTGTATAACATTCGTTTCTTGGTGTATTTGTATAAGGAGCGGTATTTAACTCGCGTAATGTATCAATAGGGATGTAGAAGGCTAGCTAAACCTAAAAATACATAGACGACACTTGGAGTCATATCCAAATATAAGTATTTTAAATAAAAAACTGATTGAGTCAAAAAATCAAGAATGAATTTGAGTTGCTTGCTCTATATTCATAAAGAGAACTAAGTCAGTTGCGTGTCCACTAGAAATATTAATAGAAATACAATGGGGGCTATTGTGTATTAAAAAACATAGGTAGATTACACAGACGAGAAGCCCAACTGCTGCGCGATTGGTTGGCTTTGACAGGTATGTCAAAAAGCACCAATTACGTAGCAAACGCCTAACGTATTGTATTTCCTCTAGCCCCCGCAAGGTTACAAAATAAAAAAAAAACTGACTGGCTTTGCACCTTGTGTAAATGTGACACCCTGTACATCTAAGCTAACTTAAGTGACTTCTAATAACACCAGAGTAAAAGTGTTTTAATACATACTATCTTAAGCTGTATGTACACCGAACTGTTGCCAACTTTTGTGATACCAACACGTGTTGGTAATCAAATATCCCGGTGTGATCGCCTTTATAAATCTTCGTAACATATGACGTGAGTACTGGCAAGTTCAAAACTACCATTTGTCTCGACTCAGAATCTGACATACAATTTAAGGATGCGGTTGTCTCATTTTAGTATTCAAGCGAGCTCTAAATTCAAGGGGTGTGTCCTCATTAGGCAACTGTGAGCGGCTAGCTGTCAGCTGACTGACTGAGTGACGCTTACCACAACTGTATAACTCGAGAGACTTCCAAATTTACTTAACGTAAAATCTTTGTATTAAAAGCAACGTTCATTTATGTATAATGTACCAGTTTTCATTGAAAGTCCAATGAATATCCAGTAATAATAAAGAGAAATGGCCAATGGTTGATAAATCAGCTCAAACCACTTTACGGATTGCAATGAAATTTGGCGTACAGATAGTTTTTATGGTTGGCATCCATGAAAAGATTTTCCGAAATTAACCTCTCTTAAGTCAAAATAATGTAACATGGTTGCAATTACTACGTAGACACCTACGCAAAGTAGTCATCATACAATCATTAAACTACTGTCAAACTTTATTTCAGTTATTACAATTTAAAGGGTTTTTAAAATGTGAAATAGATTCAAAACACCTATGTATAGTATGTTGTGTTCTGAAATGTGCTTCCAAGTAGGAGAGTCTTACATTTATTTCTGCGGACGTGTGAGTTTAGTCATATTTTGTTATGGGGTAGCAAAGAGAAACGTTAGTAGCTCACTGTTTGCCCAATGAAGACACATCCTACGACTATAAAACAAACGTAGCTCTCATATTTTTGGAGTGAGTTCGGGATTCCGACTTAATTCAGGAATCATTGGTCTATAATTGAGAGAATTCATTTTATCATTTTATTGTTTGGCTTGGATAGCCTTTTTAGCGATCGATGTCGGTGAGTAAAAACGACGACCTCCTGTCCGAAATATATAATGATGTACATAATTACTTGACACGCTAGTAACGATATGTACCTAGGACTTTATATATAAGTTACATTACATTATGAGTAGGGTTTTCCACACTTTTTTGTCACGATCTTACTGAAGTTAGAAACTAATCTACTAAAAAAAAGGTTTTTTCCCGTGCGAACACTTTTTTGCCGCCATGTTTTGACGTCACTGGTTCCGTTCCGTTGTTACCATATGGATTTTATGGATAAAATTAAATTGCAGGCGTGTAAATAACAATTTTAGAATTTTACAATAGCATTTTTGGATCAAGTTTTAATGACGAAGATTTTTTCCGATAAAACATATACAGCAGAATTGTCATAGATAACAATTATTTAATTCCTTTAACAATAACAAAGATATTGCAGTCACATTACAGTACAGTTTGAGTATTGTTGCTCGAATTAATTTTTCATATTGCACTCAAGCATTTTAAGTACATTATACATTTTTTTATAAGTGTGAAAGACCCTATTTGTCTATATGAGACTTGAAAACGCCTAAGACGTTACAATCGCGCACTCAAAACGTTGCCTTTACATTTTATGACTAGAAATTATAAGGGTTTCATTTGACGTTTACAATAGTGTAGCTAATGACTCATAAACAATGGCGCTGCCGTGCGCCTGCGCATGCTACACACGCTATATCGTATTATGACGTCTTCGTGCGTAGCGTAGCACGTAGCTACTCACTAATGCCGTAACTGGGTATTGTCCTAACGTCCGTGCCTTTAATTACTGTGCAAATAAATAAGTACTCGTTTAGTTTGCATTTGATTGTGTAGTTTAAAATTATAAGAAATAGAGTCTAGAATACAAACGTGTTAAAAAGACGACGGGTGTATGTGATTGGTTGAGATTTTCGTACTGGATAATCTAAAGCCTGTATTCTGGTTTTTCAGTATTGGTTTCAGGAGAGCAAGTAGGATTTTTGGTCTTTAACCCTTTATAAGTCTCTGCACACTATATGACCACCATAACTTGAACCTTACTTCCTTGAATTAAGGTCCAAAAACCAATGAAAAATTGAAACATGCTCTGCCGTATACAGGGTTAAAAATGCGTAAAACACATCGACCTATCTTTGTTAACTTTGTTTACATTAGACATTTTCCTTAAAATAAATAAATATGTAGTAACACATGTATCTAATACCCCTTAATAAATGTTAAAACGGCAAATTTTCAAAGTGAATTTTATATTGTTACTAGTTCGCGTCTTATACGATAATGTACCTATTAACATATATATAATGTATCTTATCTATCTCCAAATGTTATCAAAATCCACGCTTGAAAAAACGTGCGCGTCACAAACATTCATTTATATTAAACTAGTTTGATTATGTCACTAGGTATTTTGAATTTCAAAGTTAGTTGAAGTTTATTACAAGATAATTTATGACGACCGTATATATTCCTTATCTAATATCTAAAATAAGCCGGGTTTTCCTTCCTGACGCTATAACTCCAGAACGCACGAGCCGATTTCCACGGTTTTGCATTCGTTGGAAAGGTCTCTGCCTCCGTGAGGTTTACAGCAATGAGAATTAGGAAAAAATTCAACAGAAAAGCGGGAAAATCCTCTAAGGCGAAACGAAGTTCGCCGGGACCGGTAGTTGCATATATAATTATAATCAAGAATACAGGGCTTAGAATATCATTCTAGGATTGTGAACTTAAAACTATCATAGAATGCAAACTGCAGTTGCATACTATTTTTGTCGGATGATGATATTTCATGAGAATGTTATCGCTGGGGCCAGAATGTTTATTTATTGAGGGAATATAGTGTATAGAATAATTTATTACTTAGCTGTATTTGAGTGAACGATAATGATAATATTTATGGCTTAAGCTCAGACCTACTAGACATGTGCTTTAGATTATGAAAGGCAAAATATAGGATATCGTGTTATGTTTAAACGTAGTTATGGTGAATAGAACATCGAGGTAAACACGTACAGTCTGATTCAAAGATACATTATTATAAATTTCAAGTAACGTACATAAAACTCAGGACTTTCATACAAACTTTAAACTCCTTTTTACTCCCCAAGGGGTAAAGTTTCGTTAAATCCATTCTTCACAGATGTTTATTTACGTATGTAGTCACTGGGTGGTTTTTCATTTAAATACATAGATTTTAATTAATTACACAAATTATTAAAAAACGAATTAAGCTTCGACGTATTTTAAATAACCTGTGCCACTTAGTGTATAACTAGCATCCCCTTTCCAATTTAATAGGTATGCTGTCTACAAGATACATTATGAGACTGCTTGATGTCTTCTATTTTGTCTCATAAAATAAGGCATATATCTAGTAGCTTTGGATTTTCAGTCTTCTAGGATACTTGTGAGGGTAAATCTTCAAAATTAATACCATTATCATATTTACGCCTTTTAATGTATAGCTTAACCAAAATTTTAATGGATGTGGTTTGTATAGGAAAAGTGTGTGCTAAAAGCATTTTATTATCATTTAATATTAATAAACGATTAGAAAGCGTCGCGCGAGACGTAGACAAACAAACGATATAATAAGCAATGTTGGACTTAAGAATATGCATAATTCTAATTTTTAAAATGAGCTGTCTTCTGTGTAATAATATTAATAATGATTGTCGTGACAATTACAAATATAATAAAACAAGAATCAAATTTGGTTCAGTATGTCTGCAGTTATACGCATTATTATCAATTTAGAAAGATTTGGTATTGCGTTGTACCCTGTTTCAGTTTAGTGAAAGCGTTAAGACGTAATAAAATCCTTGGGTCTTGTTAAAGGAACATTTTTAAATAATATTAGAGGCAAATAGCTTGGTTTGTTTTAGGCTGCGTACAATAAAATATAGCTACACTTAGGATGACACAATTTAGCGTCATTTGTAGCTATACGTTCATTAATGTTGGCGTGTCACACTAGCGCTTTGCAAGCGTTTTAATAGAAAACTTCACGGTTTGGCACTAGTGTGATAAGACTAGGTTGCTTCACTCAATTATTTTAATACTTTGTCACATTAAACGTCTGCCATGAACCTTTTGCATCATGGCAAAGTATGAATCAACTAAAATTGAGATTGGGAGATACAAACATTAGTATCATATTCTTAAGCTTTTGTTTCAGAGTCCAATCTTAAAATTTAATATCGATAAAATATATTTTAAGGCCTTCATATAATAAATTAGTTAATATTCGCGATAGTACCGTCGCTGTTGAGTATCAAGTGCGATTCTATAGTATACTGATGTTAATAAATAATGTTATATAGCGCTGTGACTGTTTATAGATTAAATATAGTTAGGTTAAATAGCTAGTGTTTTGTACGCAGTGTTGTTTGGGCTACTAATGTCCTTAGCCTGATTTAGTTATGGACAAAATATATCGTAAGAAATATGAATATATCATTGAAATTAAAATAAAGTGAAAAGTCCCGAAAAAATACTTAAGTTGTGATAGTTATGCGCGAATTCATCTAATTACTTTCAATGTCTCTTTAAAATATAATGAGTGCTCGAAAAATTTAAAACATTGCTATGGTTAGGCTAATAAAAGTAATTAAAATTAGTAATTATAAATGAGAGCTCATTTCTATACTTTAAGTACATTCAGATTTAGTGACTTTGTCGATCAACTATTTTTGAATCAGAGTCTAAAAATATCATCAGTGATGTTGAAAATTGTGTTGCCTATTGTCAAAATTATCATACTTAGGCGGTTTGTTTTCAGTATGTAAATCGAGTATGTAAACTGTCGCCAATATTATTTAAAAAAAAACTTCGTCATACCTGTTAACGACGAAATTGAAACCCAATTTAAAGGGACAAAAGATATATTAAACTAAAAATGAAATAATAAATTCAAGTAAAAATCGAGGCACACCAAACCTGTTGTTAAGCAATTCTAGTAACAAAACCCTTAGCAACAGGTAACGTGTGCCTAGTAGCTGGGCTACCAGATCTGTCGCCAACAATACCCTTTTAGAAACTGCCGTCGTTATTGTTTACCCTATGCGTAGTACTAATTGAATTATTTCACGGTTCAAATGTTGCAGTTAAACGCAGGCATACGTCATGCCATTTAATTGATTTCTAGTACCTTTAGTACTAGAGTCAAAATCCATAAACTAATGAAAGAGTTTGCAATGTTACACTATAATCACTGTTTGCATCTAAGTGATTGAAATATCGTACAGAAATAAACCATTTTACAGAGTAGCATATAATTGTAACTCATAAATTGTTGTGAGCAATTGTACAACGTAATATGTGGACTTTTATTTCATGAAATTAGCTTTATTACGTGGCATCCTTCACTTTGTATTTTAGCCCCTGAATTCGTATGTTAGCTGTAGTAGGTACACTCGCGACGAAAGGCTAGCCCCCGGTTATAATTAGTTAAATGACTCTCCGATCCATTAGTTTTTATAACCTAGACTTTGAAAATACGACGCTGTACTAACTGTATGTATAAATTCAGTTATACAGTATGACAACTTGAACGATGGCATCAGTTTCCCAAAATTATTCAACATTTTAAATCTAAACCGCAAACCACTGATTGAATTTGTATGAAATGTATTTGTTTTTGTTATTTGGGAAAGGCGGAAATAATTGGTCTAAAACTCGAAATTAAATAAATTAATTAAACGATGAGTAGAAAACGTAACTGAGTTACGATTCTTGTCAAGTCTTTCACCCTGTACATATATAAAAGGCCAATACTAAGTCTTATGTTATATTTAATAGGCGGCAATAAAGATAACAGGCGACATTACTGCTCTTGACTATCGATATTATCGTAATGTCGACGTTTTATTGACATCACTATAACGTACCATGTCTCACGTTCACGTCTAAGGCAGCTCAAATCGTAACGGAATAAATGTTTTTGACAATTAAACTTAACCAATGGTGGTTAAAGAGAGAAATATGAAAATGCATTTAGTGTAAGACTGCGTTCAGAGTCATGAAAACTAAGAAATAGTAGTCATTTTTATTTAAGCCGCTTTTACACTTGGTCGTCTTGCATACATAGTTAATAAAACATATTAACAATTGTTTATTAACTCTCCTCTGTCTAAATTCTTATGCAAATAAATTCATCGTCATTGGAAGTCTTATCTTGGAATTATGAATGTTGGATATTTTAGATATTATAGTATAAAGGCATTGTATTCACGTCGAACAATATTTAGATCGTGCACTACCCTTTCTATTGTAATATTTAAATTATCTAAAAAAAATCAAAAACTTGTTTTAAACATTATGCCTTTGGTATAAGGTGTAATATGAACGATTTGGTGTGGTACAGATATTTGCGACGACGGAATGTCCGTGTTCCATTGAAAATAAATAAGTGATGTTATCAAATTTTAACTGTTCGTAACTTGTATATGTACACCAGGTTACCAAAAGTATCTCTTATTATGAACTGTATCAAACTTGGGTCTTTTATTTCTATATACTGTATCGTCACACCTATGAAATGTGACATAGATCTCTGAAACTTCGGTAATCTTTATTTATTTGTGTTATTTTGTTTGTTAATTTTAAGGTATTTTATTAAGGTATAGCGTTTTACAATACGGTGGTACATGGCTACAGAATTATGTAACTATTGATATGTTACGCTTGCATAGAGATGAACCAGATATACATGATACTCTGTCTTGTGGGCCTAGCATGCGCACGCGAGTAAATTTTATCGCGCTCTTATGAAATCATACGTCAACTGCTGATTGGCTGAAAATACAAGTACGATGTACTACCACCCAATCAACGGTATAGAAACTTTTGTCGTCTCATGCGAGACATTTGACGTATTGCGCATGCTAGGGCTATTGGTCTCAAAGTGTAGCAAGTTCAGTTTTTTCTTTGCCTTTGTGTACCTAATACCTAAACTCATCAAATGGTGGCAACTATTTTGAAGTCTTGTATGTACCGTGTGTATGCGCTTTAATCTTGGATGTAGTATGACGTGCATGCCGTTTTGAATCTTATTACGTTGTAACACGGCACACGATCGAGTACTCGCTTGTTATACAAAGTACCTTTGAACTGGAGGTGGATTTACACCATTCAATATCGAGTGACAAATCGCATTGCGCGATTAAAGTTGGAAGGTGTAAATCTCTTTCTAGGAATGATGGCGGCGCTGTTTTGTTGTTACTGAAATTAATAAGAACTATCTTTTGCCCGCGACTTCACTTGTGATAAAAACGACATATCGCACCATTGGTAGAACAAAGGCACAACAAACGAAGATTGGTTGGAGTCGGACCTTGTTCCTTGAGCAGATAACACCTAGCTCGGCGGAAGTACTTCCACTTTTAGTAAGGAACATATGTTATTTACACTCAGTAGCGGATTTGCAATGTCAGCCGCCCTAGGCCCCAAGCCATCAGCCCCTTCCTTAGCATCCATCATATAGACCACATCATGAAATTACTTTATTGCCAACTTGTATCTAAGCAGAAATTTAGGAATGAAATTAGTTTTATTTTGCAAGAATATGGTACATGATAGCGACCTACCGAATTAATATTCATCATAAAATATTACTATCTGATTGTATCTTTTGTTTAATCGAATTAATGTACAAGTATTTTGTAATAATTTAAGTGTTTAAAACTCGCCATGCAATGACTCAGGGGGCGCGCACGTGCAAGTTGTTTGTACCGCACTATAAAAGGCGAGCGCTTGGGCGCTGTGCGTCATTCTGTTTCAAGCGTTGGTCGAGTAAAGAGCTTGTAATAAATTGTTATCTGCACTCCTGACTATTATTGGCTGATGTCTACTCCAACATCAGAAGACGGGATTCCTGAAAACGCCCAACTGATTCCGCCACCAGTCATGCAGGATGAAAACAGACCTCAGTATTCTCCGATTATTTCTTGATCCGGAGAGGCAAGACAAAATCAAGAAAACCAAGAACTGACTTTTCTACGACGTCAAGTTGAACTTCTTGAGCACATGGTGTTTCAACATCGGAGTAACAATCGTCTTTCACAGAAAAATACAAAACTGACTGAAATCTATCTTGGAGAATTCGACCCTGACCAAAAACCAGTTGACTGTAGAAGAATGGTGCAAACAAGTAGACTAAGGAGTCTACGATTAAGGAATCGAACTCCGAGGATGTTCCCGACAAATAGCAATGATGAAGGCCCTTTCAATATTAAGGGGCAGGGCTAAAACTTGGGCTGATGCTAGTGCCCACGCATTAGAAGACTGGACCGACCTGAAACGAGAACTTACTCTACAATTTGGTGCTGAAAAGAAGCACATATTTTTTGTCACCAAATTTCGCGAGCACACTTCAAACGACGCACAAAGCTACGCCAAATATGTCGCAGAAGCTTGGAAGCTCTTCACAAGGAAAAGTTATAGTTGTATCACATGAACATATTAGACCTATTCCTTCCACAAACATAACAGACACTGACCTAGATTATGACCATGATAGCGAGTAGTAGAGAGAAACAAAAGGGAGGAGATGAAGGAATGGATAGTGATTTAAGAAATTATAATTTTATTGTTGGAGTAGACATCAGCCAATAATAGTCAGGAGTGCAGATAACAATTTATTACAAGCTCTTTACTCGACCAACGCTTGAAACAGAATGACGCACAGCGCCCAAGCGCTCGCCTTTTATAGTGCGGTACAAACAACTTGCACGTGCGCGCCCCCTGAGTCATTGCATGGCGAGTTTTAAACACTTAAATTATTACAAAATACTTGTACATTAATTCTATTAAACAAAAGATACAATCAGATAATAATATTTTATGATGAATATTAATTCGGTAGGTCGCTATCAAGTATTTTTACATTATTTTTACATCGCGGCTGCAGGTGTGGTCCCCATTCTTATAGTGAATGGTGAAATCCGTTGTGCCAGATTTTTTGACCACATTCGTGTTTTTATTTCCTGATGCCATTTGCCGAGCATATGTGTGTAGTGTGAAAATAATATTAGACACCTGGATCCCAACTTGAAGGTTCAGCGTTGCTTCTGCTCTGGGATCAGCGCTTGAGGGTGTCTTTTTGCTCTTACTTGTATCCCCAAAGACCTGGGTTATCACCATCCAATACCCCTTTAGTATGCACTTTAAACATCTCTCCTTCTTGGTTGTATCGAGTCTGATTCTAGGCTTTTTTGCTTCCTCAAGCTCAAGTAAGGTATCGGGGTCCACTGCAATAGACCTTTTCGAGGCTCTGATTTCCTCAACAACTGTGTCCATAGGGATTCCCTCATGTGCCTTCTCTGATGTAGTTGCCATTTTGTCAACGTCTATATTTATTATGTTGTCAATATAAAGTTCTAATAAAACATAGGATCTGTTGATACTTGTCTTATGGGTCTTGTAACACCAAACGCGTTGGAGTGTTTTGAAAGAATGCCCTCTAAGTCAGTTGTAATAGTCATGTCGGTATTTATGGTAATAGGTAAATGTTCAGTTTGTATCGTGTTAACAAAAGGGTCTCTGCTTGCTGAAATGCCGTTTTCCGCTATTTTGATATTTAAACCAGGAATACATAAACAATCAATTCCGAGTATAACGTCATAATTTCAATTATCCACGACATGCAATTTAACTTCAAATGTGACCTCATTAAGAGTGGCAATTGTATTTACTGATTCATAAGATATCAAAGGCTGTCCAGTGACACCTCGCAATTGTAAAAAGGATGCGTGACGCTTGCCAGGTATAGAACCAGTTATTTTTCGTTTAATGAGGGAACATTCGGCGCCAGTATCAATAAGACAACTCAATATTACATCACCTATTTGTATTGACGTACAGCTGGGGCAGTTCTTCTGCACGTAGTTAATTGCGCGTTGCGAAGATGCTTCTTTGTTGGGATGTCAGAAACTTGGAAAGATAATAAATAAAAAAAAAGAGAAACGTTCAGAAAAAGGGCATTTCTATTTAAATATATAAGGCATATATTACTATAATTCACTTATTTTTGATTTCATAATTAATGGCAGCAATTAAACATAGATATATAATATTATGAAGCGAGTATATAAGCCACCTATTCAATCAAACAAATAACAATACATTTAACGAGTTAAATACTTGTACTTATGTAATATACATAACGTTGTTAGATACTGTTATATATATTTACATGTCAATACATAAGCCTTACTTAGGTATCACATACATATGATTATATATGTACCACATAATGTAATATATATTGCCACATAACACAATCATTTGTACATAAAGCAAGTATACTTATCTGTAATCAGTGACGGGTACTCAGAGCCGGATATCACCGACTGGGGGCAGAGTAACGTTCGCCACGACGGCTCGGCAGAGACTCAGTGTGATAGCGACCTACCGAATTAATATTCATATTCCAACTTGACTTACTTGGTTATGATAGCTTTTACACGAGTATTAAAAACATAATTTTTTTTATCTCCCCTTGCGGTGCGGGAATAGAACCCACGACCTTCACGAATCGCGCGTGCTGCTCTTCCAACCGCAAGGGGAAATAAAAATTTTCTGTTTTTAATATTTAAAGTTCGCTAGTACGGCGTATAGTACTATTATAATAATTAAATCGATTTTTACACGAGTGTTACTAACTTAACTGCGAGTTAAGTATTTGAATATTTTTGGGGCTGTCCCTAAAACTGGCCGCCCTAGGCCCAAGCCTACCGGGCCTTAGGGTAAATCCGCCATTGCTTACACTACATTAGAGAAATAATAGCAAGTACTGCACTCGGGGCAGTCGGCATGTATCGCGGATCTCACGCGCAATTAGACCGATAACATCGCGAGGTGATCGGGATTTCAGTGGTTGCCTGAAGTAATGACAGCAATTAAAAAGTAAATTGATTTCATGTAATTCCTCTAAGTGCTGTAAATTATCCTATTGGATAAACCACATAAAAGCTCAATCCGGGAGAGCTACATTGTTAATTACGGAATTAACTAGTACTGAGACTGCGCAGTTCGTCTCTTTGTCTATCCGTCTGTCACAAGGCTTTGATCTTATGAACCCTGATTTTAAGGCGGTTGAAATGTTCAAAGGACCGTATAGGAACACATGGTGGAATAATGGTGAGCGCGTCTGACTGTTGAAGCAAGAGCTGAGTATTCGATCCCCACATCATTTATGTTTGTTCCGTATCTTGGTATTTTAACGTATTGTTACGCGCCACGATCGATGTAACCAGCGCCATCTAGTGTGGAAAGGCGGGACTACAGAGAGTCGAGACGCGTACGCCAGAATTTACTAGAACAATGACCTTGACCGAGCGTACGGCCGTTCAAGGCCGCACTGCGCGCGAATGTTCCGGATGTTTCTGCGTTGGAAGGTTCGGGAACGGCCGCGGCAATATAAAAGGCCGGGATTCACCGCGACCGGGTCAGTATTGAATTAGCGATACAAGTGATTACTTCGAAAGCGATTTTGAAGTGCGACTTGGGAGCGATTGTTGTTTTAATTATTGCGTTTTGAGGTTGTAATTAGTGGCGTTCAATTAAAGTGTGACTTTTGGTAATTTTTATCGGCTGTTTTTATTGTCACGAACCCGAAGCTCGTAACAGTATGTATTGCGATGTCATCGTTGGTTATAGTTAACTAATACTAAAAAGTGCTTAAGCTACTTATTTTGGTATCAGGTGGTTTGTACATTTTTTTTATTGCCTGTCACTCATACCATTCGGATATACATACAGTCATTTCACGTTTACTACGCTCGGATATATCCGTTACCCATTTTTTTATTTAGATTGATGGGCATTGTCTAGCTCCCTTGGCAGCCCTTACCTGAGTGACGTCATAACCCGCGATGATTGATGGCGCTCCGCCTGTTTCTCGATCTTTTGTACTTTATTGCGGAAATGTACTTTGATGAGGCCGCAAATGTTTAAGGTGGGGTAAGTCAGATGTTTTAGTCAATAATGAACCTTGATGTCGCGACTTTTGGGTCGGATTTGAATCATCATTCGATATTTAATTTATCTGTACTGGGTACATTTGAAGTTGTATTTACGTATTTTCGTTTCAGCTGAGAGACATCGCTTGCTACCGAAAGTAAAACGGCAATCTCTTGTCTCTAGCCAAGTTTTCTGAATGTCTCTTTATTTGTCAGTTAGGCTCTTCCATTAGGCGAACAGTGAGCGGCTGACTGTTCGCTGATACTGGGTGGCGTAGCGGTCGCTAACTCAGAGCATAATAGCCGTCAAGCGCCAAAAGTCCTAGCTTTGCTCTCTCTCTCCTGCGTATGCTCTTCGCCTCTGCTTTTATTATGTCATGGCAATAGAGTCAGCCCAGGTCTGCTTTTCCGGAATATTATAATCTGGACATGTTAAAGGCAAAAATGAACAAACACCTAGGCAAACGTGTAACATCATAGGTCTCCTCTACGTTTTCCATCATTCATCATCGTGATTGAGGCCAAACGTGAGCTTATGCTGATTTTCCCTTGATGGACCTTTTCAACCTTTATCTATATGTTGGTAGCCCTGTCGGCCACCTGGCGAGCGCTATCACCATATTTCAGTGTCAAGCTGTCCGCAACTGGACATTATCACGTCCCGCCGCGTATCCACCTCCGGGTCCGGTTGTTGCGACATACGTGAAGTAGCCAAGAGTTAAATTTTTAAGGGACAACTTTGGACTCATATATCACACAGTATTGTAGTTACGATAGGACTTGGAAATGGGCCTCATCCTTCTCCTTTTTTAATGCAAAAGTAGCGGCTATTCTTGTTTGTGTGGCGAATGATACGTTTCTTTCTGGTCGTATATTTCCTGCAAATTACCTGTATTTTTTCATATTAAACAAACTCAAGGTCAGTTTGAAAAATGAAATTACACCTTCTGATGTTCTCTCTGGGTTCGCAATTAAAAGCCACTGCCTTTGTGGTGTGTCATTCCTTTAATGGAAGCTCAAAATTTAATAAAGGAAGTTGTATTTACCCCATTCACCCCTGGCAAGTTGCTGAGTCGACATTGTCCCACGGGGCTACAAAGTGTTTGGTGTCCTCATCTCTGCCGATGCAACTTTAATGGCGCATAACATCAAAGGACAGTAAAGTTACAATGCAGCGAATAAAACAGTGATAAAACTGAATACGGATGCACAACTTATGTTTGTGCAGCGTTCGAAAATCCACTTTTCTGGACCAAATTAAGTCCACACCCTCACAGCTGTAGTACTAAACCTTTTTTGGCATAATTTTACCATGTATCGAAATACTGGTGGCTCGCAGCGACTTTGCACGCGTACTATCATTGTTTTTTTACGTCCTATGGGTCACAACCTGCCCAGTGATGTTATATAGCCTAAATTCTTCTTAAAAAAAATAGACTATACAACACAGTTTTTTTTCAATTTGAAACAGTAGTTCCTGAGATTAGCATGTTCAGACAAACAAACTCTTCAGTTTAAAATATTAGTATAGATTTAATCAAGATTTTAAACGTCCTGTGATACTGTAAGTACTTGAAGTTATTAATTACTTCGATAAATAAACACATGTGTGTTAATTGAGCCTGAATGGTCCTACTGTCTGGGACTCATTGAGTCATTTAGGGAAAAACAACTTCATTGATTGTTTCATTACCTAAAGCAAATCTATTGCAGCAAAACAATGCTTTTAAACCAATTTTTCAGCCAAAAGTCGTTGCGATTTCTGTTCATTACTCGTTTCCCCTATTTTCTTTGTCTTTCAAAATTTATTTACTCTTTCCTCGCTCTTTGATACATATCCTACTGTGTGCATGTAAGCCTTATGACGTCACGGGCGTGATGCCGGCGACACGTGCAGAGTGATTAATAGTCCTCCCGGAAACTGGGCTTCATGTTAATCGCTGTGGGAGGTTGGCGGTTGGGCTGTGTGGGATCAGCTTGCTTCTATAATGTGTCTGGTTCTTGATGTTACTTGTATATTCGTGGCCTTGATGCTTGGCTATGTTAGAGCTGAATTTCGTTAAGGCATGTTCTCACTAAGCCGGACCGGCTGATTTACCAGGTACCGTAAAGTTCACACTTCAATTGAATTCGTGTCTTTGTTTTCCCGGATCTGGCATAATGTGAACAGTTTCATATAAAATCTAAAGCCATTAGCTCTTCTGGAAATTCTTTCGGTCTGGCATAGTGGAAACATGCCCTTAGAGTTTTATGCGGTGATGCTATCAATAACTAAAAACTACAAATATACTTTTATGGGAAGTTTTTAAAACTGGCGAGCCACGGACTGTACATGGAAACCTTCTCACTCCGACCTCAAGGTGTGCAACAGCAATGGCTTTTCGGAGGATTTAAACCGCTCCCATCTGAATCTGCGCTTGTCTAGATTTGGCAACTGTTGAAAACAACAAAGTTACAGATATCAAAGCCTCTATTAGTCTGATGACTTGATATTAGATAACTTTTATGTTACTGGTTAAACCTTAATAGCTGTCCCCAGAGGATCAGGGTCAACGGATAATTGAATTTAAAGTTCGCTAGTACGGCGTTAAGTACCTACTATAAAAATAAAAATCGAATTGAATTGGTTTAAATTATACATCATGTATGGACTGATTTTCCTTAGATAATAATCCAAAAAGGGGTTTCCTCACCAATTCGTGACCCAGGATTACAGTAATCTAGGAAATGGTCGTATTTTAACAAAGGACTCAAAATGCGCGAATGACTTGCCAGTAAAATGCCTATTGTG
Source organism: Glyphodes pyloalis (assembly GCA_037074685.1). Classification (NCBI taxonomy): domain Eukaryota; kingdom Metazoa; phylum Arthropoda; class Insecta; order Lepidoptera; family Crambidae; genus Glyphodes; species Glyphodes pyloalis. Next base: position 14,868,401 of record JAYKKO010000014.1, on the reverse strand, counting down.
TTAGACGCGAACGATCCAATAACATTGTTAAAAGACTGCCCAATTACAAAGCAAGGCTTTAAACCGTCAATTCCGTAGCGCGGTTCCAGCGTAATGGCGAGTCCTCCGTTTATTTACATTACGCCATTATTCAGCGTCCAAGCCGTATGTGACGAGGGTGGACAGACGGACAGGCGTTTACGGGGACAGTTCAATTTGTCCCTTTCGCGGTGCCGCCATGATTTATAAGATTCAAGACCGATCTGTATTTACAATGTCTCTTAAAACGTGGCTCAAATGTTTGATGATGTCGTGAAATTGAAGAAATAACGTAGGTTGTAGCCTAGTGTATATAAGGTTCAAATCTATTTATTACAGGTCTAAATTTTGAAGTGTGTGGATGTCGAAGAAGATTTGTGACAAAATCGAATGTACCCAAAGATGATTGGTTTCTATCAAAAGCTCGGTGTTATGCTCTTGTTAAAAATACATTTAGGCGATGTATTGTAATTTTGGTAACAACAAAACGGCGCACGATTATTTTGTAAAGTAATAGTAATAAAATGAATAATGTAACAAAAAAAAAACAAAACTAAAAATGATATTACGTAAAGAGTGCAACTATACTAAATGTTACTGTACGAATTTAGTTTGTAAGCGAAGTGAGGTCGGTGGCTCGAGATTAAAACTATTGATGTCGATGTAGAATAATGGCGCTTTAAATTAAGCGGACGCGGATGAGATTGCGGAGTTTGCTGGTATGAAGATAATAGCTGAAGTGCCCAGAGCTGCCAGACATACTTTATTTGCAGATAAAACACAGGGCCACGAGTAGTCTATAATTTACGATTGTCTTAGTCCGTAAGATAACTTCTGGATTTGAGAAAAATGCCTCTGGAAGCAGACTAAGTATTGTTTGGTCAGTTAGAGTATTCAAAAAATTGGGAACACGCGTTTTTGCATTTTCCATGTCAGAAATTAACTGCGATACATTCAATTTAACTGTCGCACGTCATCCGTCGGTACATTTATTGCCACTGACGTAAGAAGTCCCCACCTATCAACTTACCATTGTGTTATCTCAGTATTTTTTGACTGATTTGGCAAATGAAAAATTACGTGTCTGATATTTTTTTATAAAAACAATCCGATATTTAAGACCACCACTTCCTTATTTGAGATTACGTTCGATTACAGTCATTTATAGCTGGGCAATCGAATTTTGGAGCTTCATACGTGCAGTGCGTTAAAAGCGAATGTTATTAGCAATGTTGTTTAAAGTTATTTCACGTCTAAACACCCATGTCAGCTATCCATATACCTGTGGTACCCGTTGCGGACTTCATATAGCCAATGTGAATTATACGGACGCATACCGCATCCGCGCTCGCGAGCGTCCTAACCTACAAATATGTGTGTGGTCAGCCATTTTTACCAGTTACCTGCTCCACAGCAGCGTATGTTTGTAGAAAGCATGGCTCAAGGTGTAACCACTTTTATGTCATAAAATATTCCTGTATCTTGTATAAAAATTGCTTATGGCAAATATTTAGAAACTAAACCATGTACTACAGTGGCTTATATCTTAAGTCATTGTAAAATAAAATAACTATGTTAAAGAACTTTTAATAATACTATGACTATATTAAGGATATTGTAAAATTACTTAAATATTATATAAAAAAATATGGATAGCAACCTAATTGAAAGGGGCTGTACAAAAATGCATTTAAATTCATTAATTGTAAAGTCTCGGTCACCGGCAGCACGAAATGTTTTTTTGTATATCAGCATAGCAAGAGTATGATTAGCAATAGCATGTTGTTAGTTATATAAAGTTGTACATATGGACGGCTAGGACGTGTACATATGACACTTGTACATAGCTTGTAAATACACTCGAGATATATTATATATTTAATATTAATATAAATTTGATTTAAAGAGAAGTTTTAAATAAAATTAATTAAAAAACACAAAAAAATAAATAAACACATACAGTGAGTATGAAGCGGAAAGCAATCAGTGTCTTTTATTTGTTTTCCTTGTTTGCTTATTATACTCGTTTGAGAGGCAAGGTCGCGTTTTATTACTTATTCAGTAAACTCTGATTCAGGGAACACGATTTGCTTATGTTTGGGATGAGTTAAGTCAAGCGAATTTAACAAGAAAACCGTTTGAGCGCTGTGGTGAGCACTTTGCTTAAATCTGTTCAGAGTTGAAGGATAATTAGTATTGAATGATGTTGGTTACGATATTTCGGGATAAAAAGTATTCCGATTGTGACTCTAATATCTCGTCGTCTATATACCAAATTTCATCCAAATCTATTTGTTTTATCTACTATACAACGTGTAACGGAAAGGGTATAACAATATCAAAAATACCAAAGCAGTTAACGGTTACAAACTGTATGGGACCATTTGTAGCTGTGTACACGCATTTATTGATTCAATAATTTTTTTTGAAATATCAGTCAAATACAAGTAAAAATTTTGACTAAGTCACGCTTGCACAACACTATCACAGTATTGTTGGAATCGTCGAAAGACTTGGATGTACCTACCTATTATGCTATTAATTTAAATATCACAATGGTGGTTCATCTTTTAGTGTTTACTGAATCACATCTGAAATTTGTTGGTTTAGCGTTTCTCATTTTGACAATTCAGTTAAGTCATTGAGTTGTCGTCGCCGTGACAACATCTTGTGTTTTTGCCAATGATATTTATTTTTTAAATATCATTGGTTTTTGCCTTTCTGGATTACCTACTTACTACGGATAGCCTAGTAATATTTCGTGATGTCTTTGAGCAATCAAGAATATTCGAGATGATTCTCTGTGTCGGAGCAACCGACGGCAGCGTGATGGCCGACCGAGAGCTAGAGAAAGAGATTTACGAAACCATCCACAACGCTCGTGTCCATCTGTGGATGGGGCGAGGAGGTCGTATCACATGGCCAGCTCGGTCACCAGACCTCACTCCGTTGGACTTCTTCTTGTGGGACTAATTTAAAAGGAAGGTGTACGCTGTAGCATGCTCGTCAAGGGAAGAGATGATAGAAAGCATCAAGGCCGCGTTCTGTACAGTGACACCACAAATGTTGCATAATGTTCGCGCATCTTCTTAGAAAGTGCTAGGCGCGTATGTCAAGGAAGGAGGTGGAGAAATTCAGGATCGCAGTGATTGTCGTGAAGTGATAACGTGATTTGGGGTCGCTGACCTCAATAGTGTTGTGATGCGTTTGTTTACGTTTTAGTCAGTCATTATAGTTAATCATTTTTTATTTCATAAAAACAATAAAGTGTTTATTTTAACTCGGGATTTCGTATATAGAATCTATACAAGGTATAGTATCCACCTACTTTACATTGTTACCCCCTTTCCGTTACAGGTTGTATAAAAATAAGTCTGGTTTTCTTTCCTGACGCTATAACTCCAGAACGCACGAACCGATTTCCACGATTTTGCATTCGTTGAAAAGGTCTCGGGCTCCGTGAGGTTTATAGAGGAAAAATTTCAACCGGAAAGTGGGAAAATCCTCTAAGGCGAAACGAAGTCCGCCGGGACCGCTAGTTTCATAAAGAAACAGATTCTTTATATATGCGTGTACATTACGTAAGCACTCTTTAGAAATAAATAAATATATAGGAATAAATAAAAGGTCTGGATTTCAGATTAAGTTAATTATCATTGGTAATCTTTTAATAATCATGAATGAACAGTTTGGATGCGTACATATTAATGATGATTGTAATCGTGTACATGTTATTGGAGACTTATGATGAGAAGATATTTATGACTTGTTGGATGTGTACAATATTTAGGTGCTTTGGATGATCATATATTATTGCACCTTTGTTCCTCATATATTTTTGACTACTTTCACACCTCATATCTTTATGAACGTGACTGTACATTCGTTGCAGACATTTTTGAAAATAGAAATATTAGAAACAGAAAAATAAGAGATAATTATTTTTCTCTTTGATGAAATATTAGAAACAGAAAAATAATTATCTCTTATTTTTCTGTTTCTAATATTTCATCTTTTAATACTTGGAAATCTTCATGGTTTTTATTAGATATAAGAAGTGCACGCATTGTAGGTAGGTATATGTGAATTTATTATAACACAGATACGGCAGGCCCTCCGTGATAAAAGATTAAGCGAAATTTAACCTTTCTGGTTGATTTATTGATCATTGATCATACACGAATTTCGACTTAACGTGAAAATCGTCCGGGCAATAAGTAGTCGACAATATTTAGTTTACACTTTGAGATTATATCAAGAAATATAGTGATTATTTGCCATTTAAAGATGGACAAGGTGTGACGTCGCGCGTGCTTGCCATAAGATGCACGATGCACACCGTCAAATACTGGATTGGACCGCGAGTGCTACCTTACCACTAGCACGGGTAAGTATGAGGGAAAATGGTAAGCTTTACAGAATATCTATAGTCATTTACCCAAGAATGAGATCCAGGCACTTGCTGAAAATGTGGCCTAGTCGTGTTGTATGGAGAGTAAACATTGATGCTTCGGAAGAACGCTGGAATTCCCCAGGGTAATCTGCCCACGCCGGCAATGCTAAAACTGGTACCATCTGTGTGGTAAGTAAGCGTCTGCAACCAGGTATATCAGCATAAAGAATAGTGCATTCTGTAGTTTTGGAAAAAAATAATATGATTTCTGCTGGAATAAGGTTGCTCCAGGAAGAAAATTCTAAACGAATGATCGGAGAGAAAATTGTTTGGATGGGCAGAGAGCTTACATCATAGCTAGAATGTGCGCCGAAAGCATCTTCAGGTCGTACTTTCGGATAGTAATTTTTGGAGTATTGCTATCAGAAACCAGATACCTATTTTCCCAAAATATACCTATAATTTAGTTGCTCGTGTAAGCACAGAAGTTTCGTCTCAACCCGCCTTACGAGCCCAAAATGTTTTGATGGATGAGAAGCCCTGATAGGAACAATAATTATTTAGCAACGTCGAGTCTTCAATAAATGGATGTCACGCCAGCGTGGGCGTCTCATCTCATCAAACGGAACTGATCCGAGCGCGCACATACATAAACATGAGCGAATATAATGTACGGTCCGCGGATAAGGCGTTTGTCGCAACCTAAATGATACAGCTACCCTAAGCATTAATTAAAACGGTAATTCAGTCGTTTTGACGTTATAAGAAAGTAGTGAGTTCATATATATTTTTTAGTGATCACTCGGGTCGGGCCTCAGAGTTAGGTTAATCAAACATAAGACGCAACTTATCGGAACAAATAATCGTCATTTTGAGCGATTGTACTGTTGACAACTATAACTTTCTACCGATAGATATGATGTAAGATTATAAAAACCGTTAGATTATAATCTATCTCGCGAGATTGTAAACTGTCGACAGATTGTGAACCGTAACTTAGGATTGCAATTTAACGCATTATTTTTCGCTTTATTGTAATCTTACACTACTTACGATTTTTACAATCTTACGGTGACATATACTTACCTACCTACTTTTTGGTTGTGTCTTAATATTTGAATACTCTGAGTGTTACTTACAATTTGAAACTGAATCTCCTAACTGTGTGCTCGCGACTTCGTCCGCGTGGAATGGTGACTTGTGTTGCTTTTTTATTATTCAAATATTATCTCAATTCTTAGGAGGGTTTGGTAAGGGAAACTTGCACTTAGTCAAACAAATACAAAAGAAATAAAAAGCGGACATCACTTGATTGCTCTGACTTTATGGTAAGTAACAGAAACGACGACGGTACCTGAGGCAATATAGAAAAGTTTTTCCATTCTGATGCGACCGGAAATCGAACCCGGAACAGAAAAGATGTCGCGAAGCCAAAGTTCGGCTACGGAGGTAATAGACAGGTACTTAACAAAATCAGGTCTGAGCATCGTGGATTTGTGGAGTCATCTTTTGTTGGCGGCCAGATCACCCTATTCAATCAAACATACGCATCTACCAGAAGAATAATGACTGACTGGTCAAAGAAGATAGATACTTTTAAACAAGTACCTTCCTACATCAATACTTATCTACCTGTGAAAAAAACATTTATTCATACAATTTGTATGAAAATACGAATCGATCACGTCACAAAAATTTTACTTATCAATATATCTATACTAATAATATTATAAAGAGGAAAGATTTGTTTGTCTGTTTGTTTGTTTGTAATGAATAGGCTCAGAAACTACTGGACCGATTTCAAAAAATCTTTCACCGTTGGGAAGCTACACTATTTTCGGGTGACATAGGCTATATAACCCAAAATGACCTGAAAAATTCCTTACATCGCATGCGCTGCGAAAACTATGGATGATCGAACAAAATCATGTAGTATGACTTTGCAGAACTCATCATTATCTACAAAAAGTGTCGCGACAGCATATGTCTAAATATTATAGTTATGTCACAGTAAGCGGTTTTTTATTCTTAAAATTTAATTAATAATGCCGCCGCTTGAAAAGCTCTTTATTTGTACCTTGGTAATAATCCTAATCAAACTAAATAACTTTATATTCAAGACGGCTTCAATACCTTTATATAACTTTTAGAATTATTCAATTTGGACATTTCATTCGGAAGATATCACGAGTTTAAAATTGCAAATATTAGAAAAAAGTCGCGTGTTTGCCGCTCACCGCGCTCAGTTAGCCAGCATACGATGTAAGCTCCATGTAAGCGTCACTGGGGTACTGACGGGGGGAGTCAATGTAATAAAATAAAGTGCAAGGTTTAGTACCTATTGCACCCGTGCGAAGCCGGGGCGGGTCGCTAGTTGACTATAATTTGGTTTCGTTAGGTCTTTTTACTCCTTTTAGAAGATGATTTGAAAAAAAAAAAAGTTCCTGACGCGAAACGCCCTCTTTTTCACATTGATACCTTAAAATGATTTGTAAATGCTGTCATTATCCCACTTGAAGCTAATAAAAGCGTTATAAACGACCACCTGAAACCCCCCTAATCTCGCCTAAGCCTTATTTGTTTACTGATTGCTCAAATCATGTTTTGTCACCTCCACGTGCGTGACACTCAAGCGGTGTGTAATTTTCGCTAATTGTCACCATGCCTTGCTTGTAGCTTCCATACAATTGGAGAGGGTGCAGGATCACGTCAGTTCAACAAAACGATAATTTGTAGCTAATCTGAAGAATAATGTAGGATAATTTTATAAAAATATACGATTTCTCGATATGAAAACAAGAGTTCTATTAAGAAGGTTAGTTAGGTATTCAGACTAATGGAAACTTTTTTCTTAAACGTATAAAAAAGTTTTGGTAACCTTTATTATTAAGTGACTTTTCATCTGTCTGCATTATAGTGCTTCGAAAATAGATAGGTACCATTCGTACCTATATGTACATTTAAGCAATTTTGACGAAGGTTTAGGCTAATAAGCTTGAATAAACGCGAGTTGCGAGCGACTTGGTTAAGTTAGGTGTTCAAGCAAACACATCCGGGATTACCTGTGCAGTTGTTTGCCATACGTTATACCTAACTTGGTCACAATGCCGTCGCAACTCTTCCATCATTCCAGCAGCATCACCCACCAGCCAGATTCCAATTATCAATACTGCGACAATCCTTTTTGATTTTCGACAAAAAGTATTAAATTTTCGAAAATAAAAGATCGTGGTGGAAAAAAAATAATAAATATTTTCAGATCGCCAAGTAGTTATAAATCTCTTATAACCTCCAAGCATTTCATCCATATAATAAATCCGCCTTCTTCTAATTTTCTTTAAACATTTAGCAACACTGGATTTTGTGCGCAAGTCTCCTCCAGTGTGAGTAATGGTCTAAGTAAGCGTTAACCATGACTGATGTAGGTATTCTAATAACATAATTACCTACTCTGTAATCATAATCATAATCAATTTATTTATTTATGTTGGTTACAAGTAACACTTATGCATCGTCAAAATGAATACAAACCAAAATTGAAGCTACAGCCGGTTCGGAACCTAATCCTACCGAGAAGAACCCGGCAAGAAACTCAGTAGTTATCCTAATCTTTACAATATTTTGGGCTAGAGAACTTAAAAATATGGTGTGCTAGCGAGCAAATAATCATGTCCATACATGTTTATCATTAAAATATTCATCAAGTTTGTAGTACCCTTTTTTCATTAAACATGATTTAACATAGACCTTAAATTTATGCATGGGTAAGTCAATAATACCTTGCGGTAACTTGTTGAATATTTTTATACTTAATCCAACGAATGTTTTACTGGTTTTGCGGAGCCTATGGTTTGAAATGGCGAGCTTATGTTTATTTCTTGTGTTAAAACTATGTATATCAGATTTCTTATAGAATAAATTAAGATTTTTACGAGTATACATAATGCAGTCAAAGATGAATTGAGACGCTACAGTTAAAATATCAATTTCTTTAAATAATTCTTTGAGTGAATCACGCGATCTTAGGCCGTATATAGATCGAATAGCTCTCTTCTGCAATACAAAAATAGTTTGTATGTCAGAAGCAGAGCCCCACAACAGTAGACCGTATGACATTAAACTATGAAAATAGCTGAAATAAACCAGTCTCGCCGTTTCAACATCAGTAAGATGCTTAATTTTTCTGACTGCATATGCAGCCGAACTAAGTCTTTCTGCCAGAGCACCTATATGAGGACCCCATTGTAGTTTAGAATCTACAGTGATTCCTAAAAAAGTTGTTGAATTAACGAGTTCAATATGTTCATTATTCATAATAATATCAGTATTAATTTGCCTTACATTAGGCATTGTAAATTTAATACATTTAGTCTTTTTTGCATTGAGGACTAGGTTATTAGTAGAAAACCAATGCAAAACTTGTGAGAGAGTATTATTTACAACGTCATATGATTGCTTATGCCTGTCAACTTTAAAAATCAAAGATGTATCATCTGCGAACAATACAATCTCACATAGATTTTCGGTAAAGTGAGGAAGATCATTTATATATATTAAGAACAGAAGAGGTCCTAATATAGAGCCCTGGGGCACGCCCATAACAAGTGGTGCGCCGGAAGAATTGGCTTCGTTAACATTAACTTTTTGTATTCTACCAGTTAAGTATGATTGCAATAAAGATATTGCAGGGCCTGAGACACCATAGTGTTCCAATTTTAAAAGCAAAGTTTCATGATTGACACAATCAAACGCCTTTGACAGATCACAAAAAATACCAATGGCATCTTGCTTTCTCTCCCACGCATCTAATATATGTTTGATAAGTGCCACTCCCGCATCAGTGGTGGATCTACCTTTGGTGAAGCCAAACTGTTTATTATGTAGCAAATCGTTTTCATGAAAATGTGTTATTAGTTGATCGAATATAATTTTTTCAAAGATCTTACTAAGCGTTGGCAGTATAGAAATAGGTCGAAAGTTAGATGGGTCACTTTTAACACCCGACTTAAACAGGGGTATTATTTTACTAAATTTCATTAGATTCGGAAATTGTCCCAGATCAATGCACTTATTAAATATGTAAGCTAAGTGAGGGGCAATGGTAGTAATAATAGTTTTTATTATCTCTAGAGAAATTCCCCATAAATCTTCAGTTTTTTTAATTTTCAAGTTTTTGAAAGTTTTTATAATTGTATTATAATCAACGTGTTTGAAACTAAAGGAGCTTAGACACTCACATACACTAGACCGGAGCAGAGATTGAGCAAGATGCGGGCAAGAATTTATACGACTAGTAGTAACTATAGGGATTTTGGAGAAATAGGTTTCAAATACATTGGCCACTTCATTGTCAGAATCAATAGTATTTTTGTTGATTTTAAGAGAGAACTTGTTTTCTCGAGTTTTATTTTTACAAGTCTCTTTGTTAATAATGTTCCATGTAGCCTTTATTTTATTTGAGGATTTCTTAATTTTTTCTTTCAAATAATTTGATTTAGCAAGAGCACAAACTTTATTGAAAAGTTTAGAATAGTTTCTAATATATTCTATTATTTTAATATTGGTACTATTATGTTTAATTTCATACAATTCAAAAAGTCTTCTTCGACTTTTGTAAATACCCTTTGTGGCCCAATCACTAAATTTTATTTTAGGATTGTCTATTTTAATTCTTTTTTTAGGAAAATTAGAATTAAACTTGTCTATAATTGTATCAAACAGTGTTTTGTATAACTGGTCAATGTTATTGTTCAATACTGGCCTAAGGGAAATTTTTTCAGTAATTTGTTTCTTAAACTTGTCAATGCGACTGGTAGTGATTGGTCTGCAAGTGAAGCTTGAAAAAGTTGGACTGAGATGATGCTCAAGCACTGCTTTTTGCCCGCTGTGGTCCGAGCTTATAAAATTAATTATTGATTTTTCCAATACATTACAGTTACAAAATATATTATCTAAGCAGGTAGCTGACGTGGGTGTTACTCGAGTTGGTTCAGCAAAAAGGTGGTGTAGGTTAAAAGACTTGAATAAGTTAAGGAACCTAACTGAGTATTGAGAATTTTTGTCTAATATATTAATATTAAAATCCCCACATACAACTACTTTTTTATTGCTTTTACATATTTTCCTCAAGACCTCCTCCATGGTAGACTCAAACAAGGCATAATCACTGGAAGGAGGTCTGTATACACAGACTATGATATGTTGCTCAAGCTCAGTACACGAAAGTTCAATAGTGCGCTCAACAGAGAGTGAAGCTATGTCTTTACGATTTTTCGATTTTAATGATTTATTTAACAGAATAAGTGACCCACCTCTAACAGCATTCACCCTAGTGAACGAGCTAATGACCTTAAAGTTATCAATATTAATTAATAGCTCATATTGTCTAAACCAGTGTTCAGTTATACACAAAACATGAATATTCATTTCATTTAAAAATAATTCTAGCTCCAGTTCCTTGCCAGCAAAGCCCTGAATATTTTGGTGAACAATATTTAGATAACTAGATTTACCCTTTGTCAAAAGTAATTTGCTAGAGTTATTCTCTATTGTCTCATGGTATAATTTAAATTATTTGGAACATCTTCCAAAGTCTTATTTAAAATGTCATGATTCTGCTCAATAGAAGCAGGTTGAGTAGCCAATTTTTTGGCTGAAATTTTAATATAATATGATAGCGACATTGCTATCTGTCTTTTATACAATTTTGAAAGATAAAAATTATCCCTTGTCAAATTAAAACTTGAATTAAATGTCAGTTTATTTGAAAAATTAAATGTCATATTATTTATATCTATCATATGAAACTTTTCAGAATAATTAGAATTACATGTCAAAGTGCTCATCAAAACATTAATTTTATATCTAAAATCATTTTCTGACTGTGACAAACACTTACTATATGGAAGTGTAAACAATACAATTTTATTTAAATTCAATGCATTGAGACACTCAAAACATTGAATAACTATTGTGTCTACCTCCTTAACTTTAGTAGTAGGCGGTAGGTACATTGTCTTTTTTGTAAATTTGCTTTTCATTAATCCATCGAGATTCGCACGCGTGCCTGTTAATCGCTTGTTCAATACAAATTGTTAGACAAGGCAAATGCAATTTGATGTACCGTACCGCTGTGACAGCGGCGTGTGAGGGTTTGATGTGCCGTACCGCTGTGACAGCGGCGTGTGAGGGTTTGATGTACCGTACCGCTGTGACAGCGGCGTGTGAGGGTTTGATGTACCGTACCGCTGTGACAGCGGCGTGTGAGGGTTTGATGTACCGTACCGCTGTGACAGCGGCGTGTGAGGGTATCCACTCTAAAATTAGCGGGAACTGCCTAGGTCAGCATTAGGTATCTAATAGATATTGCGCAGAATATTTTTTTCTAAAACGAGTAGATTACTCCTCATACATTACAAGTACACGATCATTATCAATACTAAATACCACTACGCACCTGTCATTGCCTAAATAATGGTGCCATAGGAATCGGAAAAGAACATTTATATTGTTCTCTTTCATCATCTACATTATACATTTGCTGAGGTGGACTTAATTGACCATAAAACTGTACTGTGTGTGAGTTGATTATCTCGTATTGATGTGTTGTTAAGGTCAAATAATATAGTTTTTTCTTTATTTCTTTAAAAAACTAAAAGATTCTACTAAGACCAGTCTTTATTGATTGCTTCATGCATCCCCCTGGCATAGAGGCACGTCATACCTACTCCCGCAATTTTCCTAACCGTGAGTAGGACCTAAATAAAGCTTACAAATCATACCAATATAATTTCATAAACTTTATTATTACAACATACGTCTCACGAATAAAGCCAATTAGATTAAAACGAACAGTGAGCCTAGCTCGTGTTGAATAAATTACATTATCCTTGATTTCTTAGAACTCATTGTAATGTTACATTGTAAAAGGAACTTTGATGGTTGCGGGGCAGTCTCTTCAGTTCATAAATTAAACGAGTAATTTTCGTAATGGTTGTATATTTGATGTTTAACTGTTACAGAGGTTGTGATGCGACCGCCAACTTAGCTATACAATTGTAAAGAAGAAAAGTATGATTAATTGTTTTTGACCTAGATTTGGAAATGGTGCCGCGGGCAATAGTACGATGCAATTCTGTGACTAATTAGTATATTAATCGGCACAGAACTGACAACGGCATTAGAGGGTAATATAAAAAAAAATACGAGTATGTGAGTAGTTTTTCTTCAGTAATTTAACTACTACGATAAACGATTTCCATACTATATGCTTTGTAACTACATAAAACCACCAAATAGTATCTACTTAATTAGAACATCAATTAGTATTGTTTTTGCACGCGGTGTTTACCTCTAAGAGACTGTGCATTTAGCCTAGAACTTTATTTTTTATTTTTTCTTTATGTGCTTGTATGTAATGTAACAGTTGTTGGTAAACCTAATAATTAAATAAATAAATAATTTTCTAACTTCTAATTTTTGATGAGACTCTTTTTTTGTGATCAAAACCCTAGACTTTTAGATCTATGCTGGAGTCAAAACAACAAAACATGGCGAGTGGTCAAAGCAATGCATAAAAATGTTGAAAACTCTACAGCTAGAAATAGGTACATATATTTGAAATAGGTCATTTTACCAATCAAACACCAAATTCTGAATGAACACTAGCGTAAGCCGGCAAAACCTAATATGAAAATAAATCGTGCTCCATTAATGCCCATAAGATTGGCGCCCAACGTGGGGTTAGTGGCGAGGCGTCGGCCGACAAAGGCAGAGCCTTCGCGTGGGTAAGGCGATTGATGAAAACACTTTATGCCCACAATATCGGTCAAATTTGCAAACATAGCTTAACAAAGTATAGCTTTTTATTTAAAAAAAAACTAGTTGTTATAGGCTTTGAAGAGACTATTCATAAGTAGGTTTACTCACGTAAACTTTATGAATAAAAATATTTGATTGATTGATATATTGATACACATCATGGGTTTTATTGATATTTCCTAAACTCCTCACATACATACTTATCTACTTACATTTTTAAGTAAGTACGGGTACTTCCTTACTTTTGATTACAGTAGCAGAGTCGGTTCTATTTTGGGTGAATCAATTTTGTGGGTTCTGTATATGAATAATGGTACAATTATTTGTTTTCTTAATTCACTTGTTCTATAATGTAATTAGATTAAAATAACAAAGATTTAATTGTAGATTAGGTTCATTCATGAAATAGGTGCTGGTGTTGTGCAGTATTTGAGTTCGTTCTTTACAAAAATTACCTTTAAGTTATTATTACTAGTTTTGAAGTACATAATTTAGTAACAATTGGCCAAACTAATTGACCGTGATCGGTCATTATGGTTTTGTATTCGATGGCTTTATTTGTGACCAAAAAATGTCCCTTTATCTAGCAACCAATTGACGCCAGTTGAGCAACACTTAGCGGCCCCTCCAGTTTGATAAACAATGGCCATGTAATTATGAGACTAATAATGACTGAATTTTATATGAAAACAGCCGCGTGTTGTAGGCTTTTTAGGGGCAAACGTGCAGTATCTACTTGTACTTATAACACCTTATAGTCTTAAATATATAGCTGTAATTGAGATATTCATCGTATCAGAGTTAAAGAGTAATCAGAATTATTGGAAAAAGTGTTAGCTAGGCACGAATTTCGTTGATGTGCCGTCTCTTATATTGGTGATTGTATATATACATTGTATTCTTCGCTATTAGGCCGCCTTTCAAAATGCCAACAATGAGTTATTAACAAGGCTATTGTGGAGAGAGGCTTAAAAGTACACACTGCTAATCGCCCCCACGCCGCCTGACCGAGGCATGTACTTACGCACTGTCATCGGTCATCGTCCCGCCTGCCTTAATGCAATGCAAGTCTCCAACACATCCAAACCGATCACCTCCCCTCCACCTTAACACGAAGCACTAAGGTTCATTTTAAATAAGAGATAAATTTGCTGCGGCCGCGTTTGAGGGTAGTCGCAAAACGCATGCGCGACACACGTAAACACTGACCATACCTCAGTCGTACGGCGACCGTCGCTCTGTTCGCACGTCCCGTGCGCAATGTAAACCGCCGCGTCGCGTGTTTTGTGCAGTGAATCCATTTGTTCGTCTCTAAAAGCGTTCTAGTGCACAGAGATCGCTTCTCGGAGTGTATTGAACGGTAAGCGCATTTTTATTGCTTTCTCGCGATACGCGGCTTTGTTTCCGCTGAAAGGTGACCCGGTTTTTGATATATATCGTCCTTTTTGTCGGTATGTTGGCCGTTTTTAACCGTTTTATCCAAAATTTGCATGTATTTACGTAACAAAGGCGGCTTATTTCCATATGCCGCGGCGTGGCGATTCGTGCGTGCCAGCATGTATAGGATCCGTTCTAGCGAATATTTCTTTCGGTTGCCAATTTGTAATCGACAAGATTGTGTGTGGTGAAGTCTGCTGCCGAAATGGTGGTATTGAGTATTGTGAGGAAGTGATGTTTGTCGGTGTTTTGCGGTCCCGGTGTGGCACGCGTGACACATTTGTTTGTTGTGGCGACGTTATCGACTCATTGTTCTTCTTTGATAGGTGTCTATGTCCTCATTATATCAAATATTCTAAGAAGGTAGATGTCAAGGGAACGCTGTCCTTTCAATAAAAAAAAATCATGGAAAAGTAAATGAATCCTCCGGTTGATTCTAGGGTATTTCATTGATTGAAATTTAGACATTGGGACTGTATCTTTTTGTAGGTATATATGATTCAAGTTTAGCTACCTTCTCCCTCTTTAGACTACCTGACTCGATTAAATTATTAGATGGTAAGGTTTTCACAAAAGCGTTAGCGGTCGTAACTTTCAAAATGCCTATATGGTGTCAACGAAGTTATCAATAGTTAATTTTAATATGTATTTACATAAAATGATTCGCACGCATGCTTGCAGGTCAAATACAAGTCCAGATGCCACTTTATAACATCTTCATGGATCACACTGTATTTTATGCAAATAAATAAATGTTGTTCTGTTAACGACAACTACTGAACATAACTTCTTGCCGGTATACTCGTAAGTTATAGGTTCTGAGCCGGCTTTAGCTCATTACTTGAGTTTGATTAACCTGATAAAAAGATTTGTATCTGCGCACGTACTGGGGCAAATACATATTTGCTGTAAAATTACTTAATTACAGATCTTTAACTGTTGTTTTGAAAATTGATAGTGTTTGTTAGTTGCTCTTTTCTTTCACACATAATATGCAGAAATTAATTATCTATTTTGACTTGATTTGAACAGTAGAGCAATATATTTTATTATTATTATAAATGGTTTTTTTTTCTGAAGACTAGAGGCACGCCGCGGCTTTACATGCGTAAGTACTTTCCCCGTTTATTCTAACATCAAAGTTTACAGAATTACGAATAGGCTCAATGATACTAACATCAGGTGCCGCGGCAAACGAATATCCATTAATCATAATAAATGGCAGAATTGTAAACAAATAATAGGTACGCAACACAGTTTCAACATCAATTAAACAAAGTGGTAATTAATGGGTATCTTTGTTCCTGTTTCATCTGCTAATACTAATTCAAACGAATCACGCGCACTTACTTAAAATACGGCTTAAAATTTTAAAAATGATAATATTGTTCATTATGTACTTTAAAAGTATTTGGTCAGTTTGTTTGCGTCAATAAATAAATAAATAAATAAATAAATGCGCCAGACAATCACACCAATCACCTGGTCTCAAACTAAGGTTTTCCCTTGTACAATGAGCACCAGACGACGGATACTAACTGGGGGCGTCATCCCAGCACACCCAGACTCAAGTCAATTTAGAAAAGTTCGTTTTCCAAATTGACCCCACCGGGAATCGAACCCGGGACCTTTCGCGCTTTGGCCGCCTACCTTAGCCACTGCACCACCGAGGTCGTCATATAGATATATTGAAGATGGCGACTGTAGGTATAGGTAACCTACGCATTAGCGCAATAGTGCATTGTACCTCTGTCTGAGGGAAAAGCAGCAGCGTGTGTTAGTAAAACCCCTCTGCAACTGTTCATGGCGTCATCACCTTTAGTTAAAACACCCAATGAAACCCAATTTGCAAAGATAATTTTATAAAATTGACTTTACCAAGAATCGAATTCAGACCTTTTGCGTTTTGGCCGCCACCACAAAATTTACAAAATTGGTTCCGAGCTGGTAGTAATATCACTTTGCAATGACTGTTTAAAAGTAATAAATTGTAATCTACTTACTCTAATTAAGAAATGACTTATCACTACAGCAACAAAAGCCCTTTGTAAGAAACTTCAATTGCTAAATTACTTTTGCCACTACAAGGTACCTAATTTTACAAGATTTACGTAATGGTGAATGTTAGTCTTGAAGATATTAACAGAAATTGACATTCAATTTATTTTCATCGTTGTATATTGTCTTTCAGACAACCTCACCGAAGTTTTGTCCCTAATTTTTATCGTTAACATCGAAACATTATCTTATCTGTTAGTCTGCTACTTGAATATTATATTTAGGTAATATCTTAAATAAATAACGTATAATTACTATTACTAAAGCTTGCTAAACAGCATAGTATGTTTTAGGGCAATGACCACTAATGTAACTTTAATAAATTCATGCGTGTGTAGCGTGTATATCCTGGACATATGTCCTGGACATTTATATATTTTGAAAATGTTTGTATTTTTTAACCATAAGCAAATATATTGCTCTGTGCCAGTAACTTCGAGTCGAAAACTATCGACTTTCTTGCCGATCTTTCACGATTGTACCTACCTATCAACCTTCGATTAAATAATTTGTAGATCGACAGTGCAATGCAAAATACAAAACAATTATTGTCTTCCGCGTCATGAGGTAGCTGTATATCAACACAAGCATTGCAAAAATATTTTAAAGAAACAGCATTTTTTATCTCCCCATGCGGTGCGGGAATCGAACCCACGACCTTCACGTATTGCCGATAAGTAAGTAGTTCTAAACATATTCGACACTTATCGGAGGCTAACGGTTGATACAGCAGAAAAATTTCATCGCCTACGATATCTTGCGGTTAGCTAGTTGGAAGAGCAGCACGCGCGATAGGTACGTGAAAGTCGTGTGTTCGATTCCCGCACCACAAGGGGACATAAAAAAAATCTGTTTTTTTTTAATATTTAAAGTTCGCTAGTGCGGCGTAAAGTACTATTAAAAATATATATTGCAAAAAAGTTTCATATATTCTACATCTACTAGCGGGCAACACGTCTTATGTCTCGCATGAGACGACAATACTTTCGAAACCGTTGATTGGCTGATAGCACACTGCATTCGTATTTAAGCCAATCAGCAGCTGGCGCACTGTTACTTATTTGACATTTGTTAAGAGCGCGATAAAATTTACTCGCGTGGTGTATGCTATATAAGTAGTATAGTCAATTATTAATTTAGGTAAACCTTATCTGACTGAGCTAATAAATGTCTTTTGACACATAGTTACGCGCGCGGCCCTAGGTTAAAAGAAGGCTTTAAGACGTGTTTTTCCGTTGCCAGTTCTTACGCCGTAACTGTACCAACGTGAAAAACCTTAGAATAAGGAAATTAATAAACAATATCTTTGAACGTAGCTGTGAACCGAACGCGTCAATAGTTTCACTCCAATGTGACAGTTCGTAAAAGATTTTGCAAAAAATACACTTATTATGAATTCTTCTATTGTTCAATTATTCATTTTTAAATATTAATTTCAAACGTAGTAAAATAATGTATATTTCTCATTTACAAGTCCTTTCTGTTAGCTCACGCAATCATTTTATTCCTAAGGCATAAACTGTTAACAAAAAACTTTTCCGTTGATTAGAATCTTCATGCTTTCACGAATTTGTGTCGGATTTAAACCAACATTTTAATATTCATAGACTTCTTTATCAAATCCGATGCCACGGGTGTTTGTAGATATTTACTTTTTATTGCTTTTGTTATTTATTGCAGTTGAAATTTGTTCAGGTATTTAAAAAGCAGCGGGTCGCGGCCTATTTAGAGTGGTTTTGAGGTTAAAAATATAATTTACGTCCCATCTGATACCGGCGTAAAATAAAACAGCTTTTTATAAACTCTTTACTAAGGGCCCCTGCAAATGCATGTGTATTGGAATCGCAAACTTACGGTGATGTATACAGAAGCATTTTTTGGTCGATAGTACTCCAGTGTAATGACTTTTAATTTATACGAGTAATGCTTATCCTACAAAATAATTGATTCGAACTTATTGTATATATCTGATTCTTTGATAAGAAAAATTACATATATCATATAACTATTAAAATTCTGTCAAGATTTTGTCAGTAAATTCTCGACTTCATTATGGACATAAAAACTTTATACCCTTTAGGATTTTATTATACTAGACTATGCGTTCGTCTTTGCGCGCGTACTATTCACTTTTTTTTAACATCCCACTGTTTCTTCTCTCCTATTGGCCACAGCATAGTGTAATATAGCTTAAAGCCTTTCTTGATAAATGAACTATCCAGCACAAACATATTTTTTCTATTTGGTACAGCAGTTCTTGAGATAAGTAACAGCAAACATACTCTTCAGCTTTATAATATTAGTATGGACAAAGGTAGCTTGGTAGATTTTTTTATTTTTTTTTATAGTGCTTCACGTCCCAGTAGTGATCTTTTAATAATATTTAATTAAAGATACAGTAAAATGCCATCTACCCTTGTCGGTGCGGGGCTCAAACCCACGAGATTCACGTATCGCGCATGCTGCTCTTCAAGTGAGCTAACCGCAAGTTATCGTAGGCGGTGATTTTTTTCTGTTGTATTGACCTTTAGCCTCCGGTAAGTGCCCTCTGCCGAAGTTTAAAACTAAGTACATACTTATCAATCAGTTGGAAGAGCAGCACGCGCCAAACGTAAAAGTCGCGGGTTCGAGGCCTGCACCGCAAGAGGATTTTTCTGTATCTTTAAAATATTTAAGGTAGCTTGGTGTGCCACTGTGTCTACATCAAAATACAAGAAGGTGATAGAGTTCAAATATTTACATTGATCAAATAATAGGTTCAAGTATATTAAGAAATATATAATAAGTATTTTAAGAAATGTTTACGAAACAATTCGTATTTTTGTCTGTGGCATCCGCCACTTGAATGAATAATATCCAGCGCTCATGGGCTCACATTTCTACTAAGGGCAGTTGTTTAAAAATTAACCTCCGTTGGGAGCGGAGGAGCTTAGCCAGCAAGAGGCGCCCTCTGCCGATGCTATTGACTTGACAAAAGTGGGTCGAGTGCTATCGGTAAATAATAAAACAGCTCCTTGTTTACGTCTTACTGACTTCCAAGCGAATGTCTATACGTTTTGAAATGTAGAAAGAACTTTAGGTACGCAAGTGCGGGTAGGGATGATAACTGGGCAAAAAACCGGATAAGTGCGAGTCGGACTCGTCCATGAAGGGTTCTGTAGTAGTAAGTAACATAATAAAAAAGTATATGTTGGGGTTGAAAAAAAAACAATTATTAGATATCTCGTTCAAACCAATTTTCGGTGTAAGATTGTATGTTCATTATTATTCTCTTAAATTAAGGAAGTGTAAAAAAATGAATTGAAGACCTGTCTGTTTTAAGTAGAGATGCAACGGATAGTTGTTTGACCGGAAACCGGATACCGGATATACCTAAATTTTAGTTTGTCGGCGGACGCGTCGTCAGGTTTCAACTTGTTACGTATTGTAGGGTCGCGCTGACCGTTTTCTTGCCAAGAAACGAGTTTTATTAAGTCACTGTGAGGAACTATTTCGTACGCAGTACACGTGCACCCACCTATTTTGCTCAATAGAAAGTTTTTTTGTGTTAAATGTGTATAGTGGTGTATATTGATGATTTGCTGTTTTTTTCTTGTATACTAACTATATTTCAAAGTTAATTACCAAACAGAATCACTATCCGGTATCCGGCCGTATAATAAAATAATGGCCGGATAGCAACCTGATATCCGTTGCATATCTAGTTGTTAAGTATGGGGAGCCCCTAAAATTTATGTTTTCCCTATTTTTGTGAAAAATCTTAATGCGGTTCACAGAATACAGAAAAAAGTTGCTGAGACAGACAGAGAGGCATGACGAATCCACAAGAGTTCCGTTTTTCGCTATTGGTTACAGAACCCTAAAACAATGTAATGTATGTACCTACATTAACTAATCTACTGAGTTTCTTACCGGTGTCTTCTCGGTGGATTAAGGTTCCGAACCGGAAGTACAATCACTTTTCATTGTATTCAATGATAATTCAAAAGTGTTATGTGTAACCTACTTGAATAAAAAAGTATATGAGTTTGAGACCTTTATATGAATGGGTTAATTTATATTTACGATTATTACGTTATGGTATTTTGAATTAAGTTTTTAAAAATCAAATTACAATTTATGTGATGTGTTTGCCCAGCATTACCTTTTTCTCGCTATCTTATATTTACTTTACTTAAAATATTTTACGGATGATATTGCTTCGTAGCGATAATACCGTCTAAATTGTATGCACTGTAATTTGTCTGTAAAACCAATTACGGTGAATATTTATTTAAACACTTTATTACACAAAAAAGTAAAACAGGTGGACTCAATGCTAGGGGTATAATCTACCAGTTAATACTTGGGTCATGCAGAGAATTTGTATATGAGAGCGGTAATATTTTTATGACTTCGCATATAAAGATAAAAGTCTCTAACAACCATTTTGAGCTGATGTACCTTCCAATCCTTATTGAGACGGAGTGCAAATTCCTTCAGCAAGTTTTCATCAGAGACTGCTGATTCAAACCAGTGAATATTCGTGAAACCGAACAGCGCTGACGTGTGTTTGGATGTTTATGGTTCCGTAAATTGAAGTAAAAACGGTGTGTTTGTTGGGTTTTAGAGCCTTTAATGAAACTAAATATCCACTATCGGGCATAATAAATGTAAATATATGGACTTAGACTAGATAGATAGGCTTAGAAATATATTTAATATTGCATCTATTTTTGAAGGGGATTGGAGCAATGTACATCATACATTAAACAGTGCATGATGCCTTACACTTTGTCATTTACAACATTTGAAATGTCAAGCGGTTTTGGACTTTAACTCTCTTGCAGTGATTAAAATTGTTATGTCCAATTTGGTAAATAGACCTTCCCAAGAACTTATGACTGTCCGGAGAAAGAACCGTTATGTTTACCTACTTACAATAAGTCGAAGGAAGTCAGTGGACTTGCAGATCGTGCGTCTCCCTCAAGATTTTAAAAACTTTTGACTTATACGACACTTGCAATCGACACCATGTTATGTGTATATGGTCCTAACACTCCTTTAAAAAAACTCAGAAAATGAAAAAAGAAATTCAAAAAGGATAATTTAAGGAGTATTTAAGGAAAAAATCATAAAAGCCATTGCCCTATCAGTAGTTACAAGCCAAATATCCAATTTATCGATATTTTTTAAACAGATATTTAGAATTTCTTTGTACTGATTTAAAGTCTCGGCAAAACCTTCGGCGTCGGCATTTGAAAATGAGAACGATGGCTACGGGATTACGGACGGCTAAACCGGCTCAATCTTGGCTGTTTTATTTCCGCCTCGGATGCCACAAATTGCGTATAGCAAATACAAATGTACGCGTCCCCAGGTTGAAATTTGCAGAGTGCTGAAAACAGGCTGCGTGGAAACTACCGCTCAGATGAGACGAGCGAATCGGAGTTTGTTTTGGTTTGTATACCTAGGAAACTGATGATACTCGTTACTAGAGGGACGAAAGGTCTTTATGAATAATAAACCCTATATTAAAGCCTTTTAAGCTTTAACTTCAAATGTTACAATCCTTTAAGACCTGAATTTTCTTTTGCATATCTTGCGCTTCATCTCAATTATGAGCGAAAAAAACTTCAATTTATCTGGGATGCCATCATCAGGTCCTGATTTCCTTATTATTAAATTATGTCCTTTTAAACAAAAAATAAATCGTAAAAATCGGTTTTTAAATGACAAAGTTATCCGCGAACACAAAGTTACACTGGCAGTGCCACTGGAAAAAAAACTCTCAGCTTCTCGCTCTTTAGCTGTGGATATAAGATTTTGGATTGAGGAAGGCCTCTTGTTAGAGTACGGTAGGTTAGGCAGCGGCGGCCTAGGGGGTAGCGAACAGGGCAATCACCCGGGCCTCACTCTTGAAGGGGCATCACGCAACAAACCGAGCAAATATAATAAAAAGTCTCTGAGAAAAAATATACGCTTAGAAAAAATGGCAAACAATAATTTTAAAGTGTACATCCCTGTTTTTTTTATAAAATGTTAAATCTTTTATCGTAAAACATATTTATACTATTTTTTACAACCTTAACGTTTCCTGTCAAATTGACAATTCCGTAAATCTAGTAAAGTCAAAGTAAATCTTTTTTATTCACATAGATTACATTAGTAATACTTATGAATAGTCTCTATATATACCAGTAGAAGTATGTTATAAACCGTAGAATCAGGCCTACTTTTTACGAAGGACAAGGGCCTCAAGACCTGCTTGCTGGGGGCCCCCCAAGACTTGCTTGCTCGGGGCGTCGCAATAGGTGAGGCCGCCGCTGAGTTTAGGTTGAGGCTATGTAGGTACATATCTGGCGCCCTGTGTGGTCGATCATCTTAAGTCCTGCCCTGTAGGAAGGTTCTTACTACTATTTCATTTCTACCAAACAGTTGACTTGACAAAACCGATATTAGAAGCTTATTTTTGATATTCCACGTATCCTTGCACCCAAATGTTCTAGATACGTTAAGTTGCCGAACACCCGTCACTTTGATGGCGAGGCTGTCATTAGCAAGTTACGACGCAGTTATACGACCAGTGCTGCCCTTGAGCCGTTAGAAACGTGTCCCCTTAAGTGTCCCGCTTTCTCTGTCCCACCAGAACTAGCCCTAAACGTTAATCAAATGAAATTAAATTCAAAACGTTTTCATCCAAGCAGTTTTTATTAAACCACTTTAAATCATCATTGAATGCTACTGATTCAGAATTAATTTCATATTATTTTGCATACTATTTTGCATCAAATTCTTAGGTTTTATTAGTGTAGGCTCATAATTTTGAGTTGTTGAAGCTGAATGAGACCATTCTTCAAAGGCAAAATAATCGTTTATGAAAGCCATCGGTATACCCAACTACCTAGCCAAAATATCAATTAAACGTTGGAATCACCGACAACATCATCAGTATTTTACTTAGGTATTTATATCAAAATACATCTTCACTAATATTTTAAAGATAAAGACTTCGTCTGTTTGTTTGACCGCGTTATCTCGGGAACTACTGGTTCGAATTGACACAATATTTTTTCGTTGGACAGTCCATTTATCAAGGAAGATTTTAAGCTTTATTTAACATTATACTGCTACCGATAGGAGCAAACAATCAATGGGAAATGTGTAAAAAACGACAGCACGTGTACAAGGCCGCGGTGCTAATATAAAATATTAAGGTTATGTATACTTACTTACTAAGTAAATGCTTGCCAAATGCGGAACCACAAATTCAAGCTATGTTTGAACCCAGAACCCCGAGCTCTCGATCACTAGATCACTGAGGAGTTTTTTTTTATTTTTAACCATAGACGTGTGAGGCTTGCGTCTTGTCATGTCCCACCAATCAATGCATAGCTTCCCATCACTGCGTCCACTTCCGCCCGCGGCGATACACACATCCGCACTTAGCGCGATTGGTTCCCATCAGCCGGACTAATGGCGCCCAGCCGCCGCTAACCGGCCGTTGACAGCCCACACGAGCTCTCGAGCTAGAAAAAAAAAACAAAGAAATAAACAACGGACAGTGATGATGAGAGAGGCAGGGCATGGCGATTTATCGCTCGAATTTGAGCAGCCCGGCTGGTGAAATACTTCTACCTTACAGAAGACCGCAGCCATACAACAATCACTTCTGTGTTGTTGTGTTCCTGCGTGTGATTAAGGTTTCCAGAGCTCCTGGGGGTGCTACATTAGTAGCAGGGGTCAAGTCTTCAAGGTAAGGTCGACAAGTCCAGTAACAGCTTTATTATGCTGTACTTGTCTCCCTTAAGCTAGGACCTCATTACCACTAAACATCAGGTGGGATGATATAAATATCGAAATGAATTTAAAAAAAAGGATAATATTTTCAGACACGGACAGACGACTTTGTCACGTACTATGGTCAATATGGGAAACGAACTTTTCCATATTGTCTCGGGCCTGGGTGTTGTGGTACCTTCGTTGTTTTTGATTTCTGTAACACAAGTGCTTTAGCTACTTAACATAGAATCAGAGCAATGTATGTAATGTTGTCCAATATTTATTATTATTAATTTATTATTTATGGTAGATAGCCTATTGGATGCTTGGGACGATGCCGATAATGATTGGGAGGAAGCCTATGTTCAGCAGTAGATTTTTTCTTTCAGCTGTAACGATGATGGTGATTACAAACGAACCTAGATGGTCGTCGCTCATAGTACACTGAAAAGCAGGTGTCATTATACACTTTGGACTATGTCCTCCCGCAGTGGCGTAACTATACCATTCGGGGCCCGTGGCAAATTCATCAATCCATCGACCAACCCCCCCCCCCTCCTCCTCCTTCTCAAAGAAAGAATAATGTCTAATACTTGTTTGGAAATACCAGAAATGTAGTGCATACTTTAGGAAAGTTTGATGTAAAAATTATTCTTGGTAATTGGGATTCTCCTCTTACCAGGGGCCCCTTCTGGCTGGGGGCCCGTGGCATTTTGCCGACTTGCCACCCTGTAGTTACGTCACTGTCCTCCCTTATATCGTGGGTATAAGGACGAATATCTAACAGTTTTGATCGTACATGACACAACTGATATTCTGCAGAAGCCAATTAACAGGCAGCGAAGTCAATAAGGCCACATCACTTCCTTATATTGTATTACTAGCTGTTGCCCGCGACTTCGCCCGCGTTATTTCGGGATAAAAAGTATCCTATATGTTAATCTAGTATGTCATCTGTCTTCCTACCAAATTGTATCCAAATCCGTTCTGTAGTTTTTGCGTGAAAGAGTAACAAACATCCATACATCCATACTTACAAACTTTCGCCTTTATAATAGTAGTAGGATTTCACGTTACTGTTTCCTACTATGTCTTATTAAGTATTACACTGTTATAAATAGTTTTACTCCATAATATCTGGTGAATTTATCACTCTAGAAAAACTTCAAACACACACAAACACACATACACACACAAACATCGTTCATCTCAGTATGGGGTATAAGTGGCTTAAGGCTGCTCATTTAATTTATTATCTATTGTTTTTTGTAAATATCCTTGTCACTTCGACTTTTCGTTATTTGTCCCAAAGCCTGTCAGCTAAAAACCACCACAATATTCCCCGAATAACATCTCACGAGGGCAGGGATAAGCTGAAACCAGCGCTACCCGGGACCAATTCTCGAGATAGCATTTGCTGAGCTAGTTTCCTTTGTCTCATTTAGAAATTACGAAAATATTACTTTTTGAGACAATAAATGCTGTTTGATTCATTCCTTTCCTTTCATTTTGATTTTTTAGTTAAAGTGAACTTACGTTTTATAAAATCAATAATAATAAATAAATAAATATTGGACAGCATCACATGTATTGCTCTGATTCTATGGTAAGTAGCTACAGCACTTTTGTTACAGAAATCAGAAAAAACGACGGTACCACATGACCCAGACTCGAAACAATATTGAAAAGTTCGTTTTCTATATTGGTCCGACCGGGGTTCGAACCTGGGGCCTCAGAGATGGCGCGTCGCCTAAATCCTGCTCGCTCGCCTCTCGGTTACGAAGGTCGTCGTAATGAAGTTAATTTATATTCAATTAGAAATAATGTTTTTAAATTTAAATGGTTTTAATTTCACGTTATTATGCCTAACTATAATTATATCGGGAATATTCTTTCTAAATCGGATCAATCATTAAAATGCTAGACGTATTCCACGCATTATATTTAATCTTTAGTTTTATGTACACCATTTTTATACAGGTTTTATTCTCTGAAAGGTAAATAACTACGTCTTGTTATCTAGACAATGAATACTGAAGCTCTATTCCAAGCAACGTGCACGCCGAGTCTAATTTAGTACAAAATCGATGCGCACATGCGGTGATAGCCGAGGAAACTTCGCTGTTGTTCCTACGAAACCCGTAGCTTAAGAGCCGCGGACAGTTGCTGCGTGCGGGTCGTATTATAAAACTAAAAACCAAAGATAATGACGATTAAAAACGGGAATCTGTATGATTGTCTAATTAAAATAAAAGTAAAGTTTCAGGCTATTTAATAGATAGATAGATAGAAAGATATACTTTATTGCACAAAATTTTTACAGAAATAGGTTTTACAGAACAATTACAGTACAATTTAGGCGGTCTTATCGCTAGAAAGCGATCTCTTCCAGACAACCTTAAGGTAGAGGAAATAGTAGATGGCGAGAAATGGGTACGGCCGTGCAACATAAATACAGTTTTTATTTTAGAATTATTTCGTAGTTTAACATGATAAACATACATAAACTCATAAATATATAACATTATAAATATATACAATTTAATGTCCCAACTGATTAACTGTTATCAAAGTAAGCAAGAGGAGGTTCAAATTCGGTGTCGGTATGTGCTGAAACTTCTCCTTTCACCTTTTTGTTTGAGTAAAATTGAGTAAATTTTGTAAAAAATTTAAGAAATAAACGATTTTTGAACTGTTTGCATTATTAAAATCAATTCATTGTTACTAATTATAGTAACAACTACTAAGATATTGGCTAGCTACTACGCTAACCTTATGTGGGTTTCTTATCGAAATTCCTGGCTATGTTCGATAAATTGGAAACATACATTGTTAGATCAAACGGGAATCGAACCTAGAACCCCGATAGTATTTCAAGTTGTGAGACTGGCATATCGAATCGATAGTAATTATCGAATTTATCTTTGGTGTGCTAATCTACAATGCAACAACGCTAGTCTAGAAAACATTGAGCAAATTATGAATCCAAGTGCCAACTAATTTAAATTTAAGAAAAACTTGGTTTCATGTTGCGACAAG
Organism: Glyphodes pyloalis; assembly: GCA_037074685.1. Classification (NCBI taxonomy): domain Eukaryota; kingdom Metazoa; phylum Arthropoda; class Insecta; order Lepidoptera; family Crambidae; genus Glyphodes; species Glyphodes pyloalis. The sequence goes on along the minus strand of JAYKKO010000014.1, from coordinate 14,840,875 downwards.
AGATCTCAAAGTTCTAGAACTATAGCGTAGTAAACCCCAATTGTACTTTGTGAAGACAATTTAATGTAAGAAAAACCTAAATGTGCGCACTCATCTAAAATATGTTTCACAACAACTTCCATAAGAAGTTTAATTTTTTTGCAATAAAGATCTTTTAAACATTACGTTTAAGTACGCCAATAGGTTGACAGCTATCCTATTCATAGTTCATAGTTTCATAGTAGATAGACGTAACAAGATGGAGCCTAATTTTTTTCTTAGGCCAATACAATTTATCTATTTTTAGATCTTTTCTCAGGTATAATAGAATACCATATTTTCCTCCCAAGCTCAAAAAGGAGTAATTTGATGATTCGATTTACATGCTCTGTAACTTACCTAGCATGAATACGTCACGCGCCAATGCTCTCTATCTCTTGAACTACATTAACTTAGCTTAATCTGTACGGGCGTAACGCCGAGCCATTAGATGGCTGATACTAACGCCAGCTTAGTATCGTTTGCTAAATTACCTCTTGCTACTAAAGTCAGCTTTAATCGGAATAACCAAAATACAAATCAATGAGTTGCCGATGCTGAAGAGATGATTGCTACTTAACTTAAAGGAATAAGGTGTACAGTCTTTTGGCAGATACTTAAATAATGTCTGCATCTATAAAAAAAGTCGCTAACATGATATTGTTTGTGATTTGGGATTTGGGAACCAATTGGGATGAGATGACACCACTTATAACATAAAATTGGAAGGTATTGATGTCGTTAAGGAGAAGTTTACGTAACATCAGCCATCTTGAATTTTAGAAAATTATCTTTAAATAAGATATGGCCCGACATTATAGTCAGTTTGGCGATAAGTCAACTTCGTAACGTTATTTTCATAGAAAATTATGTTGAAAGTTGTTTAAAGCTCAATAGAAAAGCCATTCATTCGTCCCCGTTTCAGGTTATGATTTCATCAATAAACTATTATCTTTGTACTTACTAAGGTCTAATCGTTGAGTGACCTAAGTCTGAACAGAAGAAATAAAATACCCAAACAATATGGCGTCCTATAGTTGTTTCCTTGTAGCAGGTGACTTATTTTTTATTGCACTTTTGGTTTGTATACCTACGCAGAAAACGGATGATACTCGTTACTAGAGGGACAAAGGTCTTTATGAATAATAAACTCTATATTGAAGCCTTTTAAGCTTTAAATTGTGATGTTTTTTTTATATTGCACTTCGAGATTGACCTCGTCCCACCTGATGTTAAGCGGTAATGAGGTCCTAGCTTAAGGGTGACAAGTACAGAATAATAAATCTGTTACTGGACTTGTCGCCCTTACCTTGAGGGCTTGTACCTTTGAAAGTTTATATGGGAAAATGTTTATCTATTTTTTAAGTTAGAGATATGAAATTTGGCACAAACATAGCTCGAAACTTGGATTAAAATATAGACTGCTTTTTGTTTTAAATGTAAGCAGAGATAGGGGTAAAACCGACTATGAAAGAATGTAGTCCACGCGAACGAAGTCGCGGGCACAGCTAGTAAAATATAAAAACGAAAGAAAAGCCAAAAAGTACCCGTAATAGTGTGTTCAAGACCCCCAGTAGTTGTGTGGGTAGACGAAGCACCAGTAAGCCGTGACAGAGTAATCCTACAACTGATACGGCGAGTTCGGCTCTGGCTAAGCCACTGCCTCACTGGAGGTAGACGTTCAGGGCTGCTCCTAAAAGATGAGTCAAACAGCTGCGTGGCGGGGCGGCGGAGCGACGTTGTGCAGCAATAATGTACTGATGCGTCCCGTCCGGCGTGACGGTAATAGTCGGCGCTGACTCAAACTCAAGCTCAACCTTGGTTCAAAGTGCTACACATAGCTATAGGTTAGATACTGCTACTGTCACTAATCTGCTAAGTTTCTTACCGGTGTCTTCTCGGTAGATATAGGTTCCGAACCGGCGGTAGAATCCCTTTGCATTGTATTCAATGACGATTAACAGTGTGTTGCAAGGTTGCAACCTATTTGATTGTAGAAATATTTAATGTTAAATGAAAGATTTCAAATTACCCAATATTCATTTTTGTGTTAGATAGTATATTTATTGAGGTAAGCTATATAATATTAGAAACAGTTTTTTTTATCTCCCCTTGCGGTGCAGGAATCGAACCCACGACCTTCACGTATCGCGCGTGCTGCTCTTGCAACTGAGCTAACCTAAGCTATATAATGCTCCGACAGTAAAGACTTAGTGAAAAATATGTAAAACGCGGCTGGCCGCTCGCTAATAGTTTATAAAGCTAAGTTCTAAACTCCTGTACCGATTTTGGCGGGACTTTCACTGGTAGAAAGCTGATCTAAGAAGGAGTGCTTTTATTTTTATTAATATAAACAGTAAAAATAAGTACGCGTACAAGTTATCATCTAAAAATATTTAACTCCAATGTGACTGAGTTTGGCAAGGAATGTGGCATGCAGGTAGATGTTATGACGTAAGCATCCGCAAAGACAGGATTTTGATATATTCCACTCCTAAGGGAATAAAATAGGGAATCAAAGTTTGTACCTATAGATCTTCTAATGAATTCCTAGATTTTCGAATGATTGAACTGAAATTAAAGATTGGAGCCACTATGATAAAGACGTTCGCTTAAATAGGATTTTGATATATTCAACTCCTATGGTGTAAAATAAGGGATGATGATTAGTTTGAACCTAAAATTTTATTTAAAAAATAGATGAACGAAGTTTTTACCGGAAAATAAATAAACAATAATTTAATTAACAATACTAGCGGCCAAATCATAGGCAACCTAGTAGATATATATTCTCCTAATTATAAATAGGCATAAAAATTTAGTGTTTAGCATATACTCGATGAGTGCACCGATCCTGCAGTGGGATCTTAGACTACTAAGTAATGGAACAAATAAATTAAGACGAACAAAATAATGTTTAGTTCCAATAACTAACTTCGCGCGTACGAAGACGCGGGCGACCATTAGTCTATAATATAAAAATGAATCATAAAATGTGTTGGTAAGCGCATAACTCGACAACGCTTGGACCAATTTTGATAATACTTTTTTTTAAATGTATGTTGACATACAAGGATGGTTTTTACGGCGAGAAAAATTGAAATAGTTGCCGGGAAAGCTCGAAAGACTGCCCTTTTCTTTTTCCAGTACAAACAGTCAAGTCACATTCCAAATCTTTTTGACAGGACGAAGTCTGTTGGGTCCGCTAGTTTATAATAAAAATGGCGCGCCAGCCCTAAAGGGTAATCTGTAAACGATACGACCGCGGTCCCGGGGCGGGCGATACAGGGCGGATGAGCCGCTGTTTTATCGGAGCCCTTCTGCGATCTTTGGGCGGACTTGTTTCTCAATGACTAGATAAGAATTAATTATCAGCAAAAGTGGAATTGCTATTTAGACTATGCTATAATACATCTACATTCTTGTATCCACACGAATAGACAACTAAACATTTACGTTTACTAAATTAGTAGGATCTGCAATGCATTTTTTTTATATTGCACTTCAATATTGACCTCATCCCACGTAATGTTAAGCGGTAATGAGAATACTAAAGCTGTTATTAAGCTTGTCGCCCTTACCTTGAAGGGTTGACCCCTACTACTAATGTAGCACCCCCCGGGAGCTCTGGAAACCTTACTCACACGCTGGAACACAACAACACTGAAGTGATTGTTATTTGGCTGCGGTCTTCTGTAAAGTGTCTCAAATCTCAAATTTACAATTTGACATATAGTCATAGTGACAATTTTGTGTTTTTTGACACAAACAAATTTATTCATTATAATTTTTTGTTGACTGGCAAAAGTTTTTATTTGCCATATAAATTCAAATACCGATTGGCTACTTTGTTAGCTTACAATATTAATATTTTATTTAGTAAGACTTTGGAACCCGTTCCAAGTAATTTAAATTTAAACCTCAGACAATAGAGAACCACTCTAGCAATAAATTTTCAAAGAGAAAACCCAATTATCTGAATATTATACATCAAAACATACAGGGTATTTCTGGCAAGGAATTAGAATTAGAATTATTTTTGAATGAACAGAATATACATATGTTATGTGTCACGGAACATTGGTTGCGACAATACGAATTAATGCTTAGCATTGATAATTATAAAGTCGGTAGCTATTTCTCAAGAGGCTCTGCCATCAGAGGTGGATCACTTATTTTATTACAATCTGACATTAAATTTAAGGAACGTAAAGAAATAGTCGGGCTCACAGTTGAACGTACTATTGAAATTTCATGTGTAGAGCTTGAGCAGTATATTGTTATGTGTGTTTATAGACCACCATCTGCTAATTATGTAATATTCGAGACCATCATGGAAGATGCACTCAAAAAAGTGAGCACTTCTAATAAAAAAATCATTATTTGTGGTGATTTTAACGTAAATATTCTAGAAAAATCGCAAAATTCCATTAGGTTTTTAAATCTTTTTCAATCTTATAACTTATTTCAACTATATAATGAACCAACCAGAGTCACTTCCACATCTGCCACCTGTCTTGATAATATTTTTTGTAATTGTGATACAGTTGATAAATCAATTATTAATTTTATTAATTCTGACCATAGTGGTCAGATTGCTGTGTTCGAACATCATTTTGTCGCTCAAATGTCTGCTATTACTTGCAGGCCTATTACCACAAAACGTGTTGAAAAATTTAAATCGAATGTCTGCGAAAAGATGTCGTTAATATCCTTTAAGCCAGACAATAATGTCGATAGTATGTTTAAGAAATTATTCCATAGCGTTGAAACAGAATTTAATAATACATTTACTAAAAAAATAATAAAAGTAGACAATTCAAAAATAAAATTTAGTGACTGGGCTACGTCAGGTATATATAAAAGTAGACGTAGATTATTTGAATTATATGATATAAAAGCTAATTCGAACGATCCCTCAATAGTGGAATATGTCAGAAATTATTCGAAAATATTTAAAAAGATTTGCGCGGTTGCTAAATCTAACTTTCTTAAAGAAAAAATAGTTAAAGCAACTAATAAAAACAAAGTCACATGGCAAATTATCAATAAAGAGACTTGTAAAAACAAAACACAAACAAACAAGCTCTCCCTCAAAATTGATAACACTATTATCGAGAAAGATGGGGAAATTGCCAACGCTTTTGAGACCTACTTTACAAATATCCCGGTCACAATAACTAATGGATTATTATCTAACCCAGATCAAGCTAATTCCCTGCTCAAATCGCATGTCGATGAATGCAAAACTCCCTTTATATTTGAGTACATTAACTTTAAGACAGTTTTGAATGCCTTCAAGGAACTTAATATTAAAAGAACTGAAGATTTATGGGGTCTCTCTGTAGATGTATTAAAAAATATAATACATATTATAGCTCCTCACTTGGCAATTATATTTAATAAATGTATTGATGAAGGTTGTTTTCCAAATTTAATGAAACTTAGTAAAGTCATACCTTTATTTAAAAGCGGAGAAAAAAATGACCCGTCAAATTTCAGACCCATTTCAATTTTACCTACATTTAGTAAAATTTTTGAAAAAATAATTTCTGATCAGATACTAAGCCATTTCACTGTAAATAAGCTATTACATAAAAACCAATATGGTTTTACTAAAGGGAAATCTACAACAGATGCAGGAGTAGCACTCATCAAGCATGTGTTTGATGCATGGGATAATAAGCAAGATATCGTGGGTGTTTTTTGCGATTTATCAAAAGCGTTTGATTGCGTAAATCACCAAACCTTGATTTTGAAATTGCGGCATTATGGTGTATCTAACAATTCACTTGATCTAATTAAGTCATATCTGTCTGACCGAACTCAAAAAGTCAGTGTGAATGGAGTTAATTCGTCCGGTACTCCATTATTAATGGGAGTGCCCCAGGGCTCAATATTGGGACCTTTGCTATTTTTAATATATATTAATGACCTGCCATTCTTTACCAATGATTTATGTGAGATAGTATTATTTGCCGATGATACTTCTCTAATGTTCAAAATTAATAGACAAAATGAAAATGTTGATGACATTAATTTAGCTCTCAGCCAGGTACTCAATTGGTTTAAAACTAACAACCTTTTACTTAATGCCAATAAAACAAAATGCGTAAAGTTTTCAATGCCGAATGTAAAGCAGGTCAACACTATAATAAAAATTAATGAGGAACAAATTGAACTCATTAACTCTACTATATTTCTTGGCATAAACTTAGATTCTAAATTACAATGGTCTCCTCACATAACTTCTCTGGCTGGAAGACTGAGTTCGGCGGCATATGCTGTTAGGAAGATAAGGCAACTGACTGATGTGGAGACGGCAAGATTGGTTTATTTTAGCTATTTTCACAGCGTCATGTCGTATGGTCTGCTCTTATGGGGATCTGCGGCCGACCTACAGACTATTTTCGTGTTACAAAAGAGGGCCATCCGAGCCATTTACAAGCTAACACCACGTGACTCGCTGCGAGAATTATTCAAGGAAATCAACATCCTAACAGTCGCATCTCAATACATTTTTGACTGTCTAATGTATGTATACAAAAACTTGCATACTTTTCCTAAAAAATCTGACACTCATAGCATCAACACTAGAAATAAACACAAGCTTGCTGTCCCTAAACGTAGACTTCATAAGATTGGTAATTCATTTGTTGGTTTAAGTATAACTTTTTTTAATAAATTACTTACCTCAAGTTATTGTTGATTTACCATTGAATAAATTTAAGCTAATTGTTAAAGGTTGTCTTTTGAAAAAAGGGTACTACAGAGTAGAAGACTATATTAATGACAAAGAAGTGTGGACCACTAACTAGTCTGTTCGCCCTCACATGAAAAATTTCACTAATTATATTTACTAATTGTATTTCTATTTATACAAACTCAGCAAGAGGTACCTATTTCTTTACGTATTTGTCAACTCGCAAGTTGGCAAAATTCTTATTAAGCACGAATGTGCATTAGGACCTACAGTTTGTTTAATTTAAATATATATATTTTTTAATTTTTCTTATTACTTTGAATCAATGAATTATTTTTTACAATTTACTACATTATTTTATCTAATTACTACACTGTATGTCTTAGTGCAAAACTAGTTATAAGTTCAGCTATATTTGTAATATGAACGACAGAGTTTCTTGCCGGGATCTTCTCTGTAAGTTATAGGTTCCGAACCGGAGGTAGCGTCATTTGCATTATATAGACGTTTCATAAATATTACTGGTGTAATTTACATGAATAAAAGAATATTGAATTTGAATTTGAGTGGAGGTATTTCAGAAGTCGGGCTGCTCCAGTTTGAGCGATAAATCGCTATGCCCTACCTCTTGATAATAATATCTCATTGGAGTTATTATGTTAGTTCCTACAATGATACTAGTATGGCTCTTTGCAGGTCAATAAAAGGGAAAATCCCTCCCATTATAAGAGCAAGTCATTTATTTATTTATTTAATCTTTATTACAATTATTTAAAAAATACAAAAACAACCGTAAGGTTACCTATAATGGACATAGGCTACTTTTTATTATAAAAATAAGGGGGGGATGGGGGTAATACCACCCTTGAAAGTTTATATGGGAAAATGTTTTCTTGAGTTAGAGATATGAAATTTGGCAAAATACTGCTCGAAGCTTAAATTGATATATGGACTACTCTTTCGGTTTAAAGAATTTTATTTCTCAAAAAGAAAATTTTACATAGTTCACTAAATATGAGAAACTTAACAATTTTTATTATTATGTATAAATATGGGTTCAATCTATCATAGTTACACAACAGATTCTAGGTACACCATCAATCTCTTTTTAAAAACATGAATAGATTCAGAGTCTTTTACAAATTTCGGTAATTTATTGTATAATTGAGCTCCCTCAAATTGTATATTTCTCTTTCCGTACATGGTTCTGATCTTTGGTAGTTCTAAATCATTTCTGTTTCTAGTATAGTGGTGATGTGATTTTTGTTTAAATGTGATTTGTATGTTAATGTTATGATTTAGTATTTTATTCATTAATATGCAGGTGTGATAGGTATAGAGTTTATTTATATTTAAGAGTTTTGTCTTTTTATAAATTTCTTTAGTGGAAGTTAAAAATGGAAAGTTGAATAGCACCCTGATTAGTTTATTTTGTGTAATTTGTAAATCATGTATGTGTGTAGGCGCATATATGGACTACTCTTGGTTTTGAATATTAGTGCAGACAGGGGTAAAACCGACCATGAAAGTGTGTAGTCCACGCGAACGAAGTCGCGGGCACAGCTAGTATTAGTATAAATACGGCCTGATTCTCAGAATCCTCCCTTTAAAACCGCAGGGTGTGATAACAAAGGCATGATAAATGCGTTAACGTTTGGAGAAGGGGGGAGGGCAGAGGGGGTGTATCGAACGAGCAAGTACTTGTTCTAATTTGAAAACAGAATGGAAATTTGTACTGGAAATTTCAGGAAACATTTAATGCCTCGATGGTCATATGGTTTTAGTAGTCTCTATTACAGGGTCTTAAGGTATGTATTGGATTTCAGTTATGAAGCCTGTCGTGGGATGTTAAGTTTACATTCTTTGAGAAATGGTTGAGTGTAGCTATGTATATCAGACCTTTAGGCTATGACTTTTCTATGTCAATATGTTTTTTTATTTTATTTAAATCAATGTGAGTGTACATATCGCCTGTGGTTGCTTGATAATATAACGTATAAGAGCATATAATAATTTTGATTGCAGTTATAATTCAATATTCAATTACAGTCGTCATGCTGGTAAACAGGTGGTGTTGTGTTCCTGCGTGTGAGTAAGGTTTCCAGAGCTCCTGGGGGGTGCTTCATTAGTAGCAGCGGTCAAGCCTCCGAGATAAGAGCGACAAGTCTAGTAACAGCTTTATTATGCTGTACTTGTCGCTTTTCAGGTGGGATGAGATCAGTCTTGAAGTGCAATATAAAAAAAGATGCCATTTCTACCGTTAAAACAGGCGGAACGCCCCGTTTAAAAAAAGTGGGGGGTTACAAAGAGACAAAAAGTAGTTTATGTCACTCTCTATCTCTTCAACTATTTCCACTCGTAAATTAATGACAATTTTCGCTCCCTTTTCCCGTGAAAAACGTACAAACAATCAGAAACACATGCAAGCTTTTCTTATTTATAATGCAATATATGTATATTGTATTTATAATGTAGATAATGTGAAAAGAATGGATAGTTTACTACGGAAACTGTTAAACTGTTTTCAATGCCTTGATCGCTTCAGACCAAATAGCGTCTTGAAGTTGAGCTCTTTAACGTTCTATTTGTGCTAATATTGAATTTGATTAAAATATACAAAAAAGTTAAAATATTTAGAGATATACTGGTTTGTCATCAATATTGTTAATGCTTCATTGCATGTATTGTATAATAATAATTGTTAACATTCTAACGCCACTCTTATGCGTGGGGAACTAGCAGGAGCCAGGGCTATTGCTATTTTCCCGGGCATTTGGTTTCCACCAGAATACCAGCGCTGCTGCGGTGTTATATATGCCGTAGCAGCATTTGCTGAGGTGGAACCCAAGTTGGCCTCACACGATACCTTATGTTTTATGTAGACTGTCTAATATTGTGTGTGTTCAGTAATTGTGTGATCGTCAACAAATAAATTTTTCTTTCTTCTTTCTTTCTTCTTTCTTTGATTGAGCGCTTTACTGTTGCCCCTGGCCCCAGGTCTATGTCCCGGTAACTCGTACTAAATAAATTCGATTTGTTACGGCTTGTGCGATGTGACCCGGGCTTAGGCACAGTATATAGACGAACAGTGAAGAAATTACAGCTTTGTCCCTACTGGCAGGTTTTACCTTTTTAGGTATTTTTATTGAACACTAGCTGTGCCCGCGACTTCGTTAGCGTGGATTACATACTTTCATGGTCGGTTTTACTAGGCTTGCCTACGTTTTGTTTTGAAAATAAAGGGAAATGGGGAGTTAACCCCATTTCCCTTTATTTTTAGGGCAGTATTCACTGTCCTTGAAAGTTTATAAGGGAAAATGTTTATTATTTAAGTTAGAGATATGAAATTTGCCTCATATCAAAGAGAGGTAGGGCATAGCGATTTATCGCTCGAACTGGAGCAGCCCGACTGGTGAAATCCACCTTACAGAAGACCGCAGCCAAATAACAATCACTCCTGTGTTATTGTGTTCCTGCGTGTAAGTAAGGTTTCCAGAGCTCCTGGGGGGTGCTACATAAGTAGCAGGGGTCAAGCCTTCAAGGTAAGGGCGATAAGTCCAATAACAGATTTATTATGCTGTACTTGTCACCCTTAAGCTAGGACCTCATTACCACTTAACATCAGGGGGGATGAGGTCAATCTTGAAGTGCAATATAAAAAAAAATGTAGAGATTGGATTAAAATATGGACTTTTTTTGTTTGGATATGAGTGGTGAAAGGGGTAAAACCGACCATGAAAATATCTAGTCCACGCAAACGAAGTCGCGTGCACAGCTAGTATTATATAATACTTTATATATTTTTTAATTACGCATACAGTTTCAAGAAACAAAAAAAAAAGTTGTTTCCAATAAGTAATTTATAAACTTTTTTCTGTTCAATCATCTGGGGATATTTCGTCGCTTGCCTTACTGTCGACTACTTATCTGTGGCTGTGGACAATTATAGCACTCCGATGCTTCTCAATATCTTTGCCAGGAAGGCTTGATAGAGGACCTCGAGGTAAGTCAATTAGAATGCTTAGCAGCGGAAGAATGCGCAAGAGTTCAAACGTTGGAACAAAAGGCTTGATTATTGCCAGGGAATTATAAACAAGATGGTTGTTGTACATTATATACTGAACCGGAAGTAGAATCAATTTGCATTGTATTCAATAACGATTCAAAAGTGTTATGTAACCTACTCGAATAAAAAAATGTTTGTTTTGATTGTTTGATTGATACAAATATACTAGCGGTCGCACGCGGCTTCGTACCTACGTGTGTAATAAGATATTTACACAAAACAAATTAAAATATACAATGTGTATTGTGTAAATATATAATGTGATTTTTGTTTAATTTTTCAAGACGAATTAGAAGATTTTATTGAGAGTACTTAACTAAGTTAGTATGAAAGTTCTCTGATTTTAGGAGTAGTAGGAGATTTCCCTTCTACCTCTTTTCAGGGCAGGGAGTCCCACACACGCCGTCACCCTCCCTCGGGTGACGGTACGGTGCATCAAGGCATTTCCCCCCGTATCAAAAAAAAAGATTACCCTTCTACCAGTGTTGCCAACCACATTTTTCAGAAGATCGTACTTAATACAAAAAAAACGTATTTTGTCTTGAATTACAAGAAAATTATCGTACGCATTGGAATTTCAATAAAACTATGTAAATCAATTAAAAATTGGAATGTAATTTGAATTTTTATATAACATTTATCATCAATGAACATATGGCATTAACCTATTTTTGATTATAACATTTTTAAATTAGAAAAATATATTATTAACCCCTAAAAAAACACCACTTTAGTTACGTTCACTTTTTTGTCATCAGGGCTGAAAGTATGTATGTTTGTAGTAGCGAATAAGGTTCTCATTACTATTTTCATATCAAAAAATATATTTAAACGAGATTCCTTTTTCAAAAGATTTCATTGAAAAGATCGTATATTTTGCGTACGATTTTGATTTCTCGATCGTACATCGTACAGAAGTAAAAAAGGTCGTATAAATACGATTCAAATCGTATGTTTGGCAACACTGCCTTCTACCCCCTCAAATGATGTTTTTTTTTTACATTTAACACGTGTTTTATGATTATCTATGAAGAGCCAGATTTTGATGCAAGCAAAATATTTTGGAATAACTTTAAAAATCATAGACTCCAACCTCCGTTTTATTCCTCTAGGGAATTTTTGAAATAGATATATTTAACATGTGTTTAACTTCAAAAACATCATTGTTTCATACAAACTTTAAAATCCTGTTTTACCCCCTTTGGGAGTGAATTAAATATTTTATTCTACTCCCCTACGCTATAAAAGTTCAAAATTCAAAATTCAAAAAAGTTCAAATCATTTATTGCATTTCATGAATGTTAAACAGGTGGAATTAAATATAAATTACAGTACATCATGTTACCCATTTAGGCATAGCAATATAAAATATACAATAATGAACATGGATCATTAATATATATTATTTACCACTTACAGTGTTAATAGTTTTAGATTAGGTATTAGTAAATTTATCGTTAAAGTATTCGTTTAAGTTATAATAGCACTTTTTAATTAATGTTCCTTTAAGTTTTTTTATAAATTTATTTTTATCAACTTCTAATCGCAACTCTAAAGGTAAGTTGTTATGAATTTTTATCGCTGAACAGTAGGGACCAGATTTATACATTTCCGTGCGGCTATATGGTATTTTTAGTTTATTTTTATGTATATTTCTAGGATTACGCTGGCTAGTAGATACTGCACTGTTGAAGATATCGGGATTATTTCTTATAAATTTACATATTTCTAAGATATATATACAAGGAAGGCTTAAAATTTCTAGCTTTATAAAATGAGGTTTGCAAGATTCCATGTTATTTATATTTTCTATTATTCTTATACATTTTTTTTGTAATATGAAGAGATCATGTACGTCGGTGCTGTTTCCCCATAGGATGACTCCATATGTAAGCCAGGAGTAAGCATAGCCGTAATATGCCGTAATTGCGGTTTTTTTGTCGGTGTTCAGTTTCAGCTCGTAGAGAGCGTACGTAAAGCGACTTAGTTTTAAAAGGAACACCTGTTTAAAATTGAAAGTAACTCTTATAGTTTAGGCCCTACATTGATAAATCAGTCAGTCAGATTTAACTTTACATTTAGATAACCACACGACTTACTGCGTTATTCCAAGTGGATCGTGTAATGGCTCTGAAGGTACCATTGATCAGCCATCGCCTCAGTTTTGCTTTATTTTTATGAATATCTTCGTGGAAGGAAAGCTCGAGATATTACACAACTAAGGGTAAGAGTCTACAGTGAAGCGATATCCTTACTAATATTATAAATCGAAAAGTGAGTTTGTTTGTTTGTTCCGCTTTCACGCCGTAACTACTGAACCGATTGCTTTGAAATTTTGCAGACGTAAAGTTAGAAGTCCGGATTAAATAAAAGGGTACTTTTTATCCCGGAAATAATTGATATTCTCGAGGGATAACAAAAATATAGTTTGCTTGATGGATGGATTGGAGATGAGGTATGCGATAGATGGCGATAGATGTCGCTAGATGATGGTAACGATGTGCTTTTTAAAATATGTAAGAAGTTGAATGATAGCTTACGCTTTTTTTGGTTCCTACCAATTTACATTGAATTGTGTATGTTGTGCTTTATACCACAATATAAACGAATTCCACGCGGGCGAAGCCGCGGGGGAAAAGCTAGTCTAAAATATATGATACGCTTTAAATAAGTATCACCGCCAGGGATTGGCCTTTTAAGATTTATAATAGATTTCTTTCTTTTTTTTAATCTAAACCAAAATGTAGGTTACTACTTCGTGCTCCAGGTCCTTATAGTTGTTTGATGAATTTAATTTAGATAATAAATACAAATTATGGGGAGATGGAGTAGTCATGCTCAATGTATGTGATGTTGTCCAAAATTTATTTATTTATATTTTATATTTTATTAAAATGTCACCAGGGTGGTGGCGCTATGTGGCGGGTCGTTACATTCCCTTCAATATGGTTGAGTGAAGCGATGGCTGGCACATACGTCATGCTTGTGAACAGGTGCCACCGCCGGGGACTGGTCTGCTCCAGCTTACCTCTCGAAAGTAAATACTTAATTGAGTACTTAATTGTTTCATCACTCATAAAAACAAACCTATATGATTTGGTCCAAAGTGAGCTACACATAGCAATAAGTTAGATACTGCTACTGTAACTAATCTGCTGAGTTTCTTACCGGTATCTTCTCGGTAGTTAAAGGTTCCGAACTGGCAGTAGAAAATCCCTTTGCATTGTATTCAAGGACGATTTAACAGTGTGTTGCAACCTATTTGATTATAGAAATATTTAATGTTAAATGAAAGGTTTCACCTTACCCAATAATCATTTTTGTGTTAGATAGTATATTTATTGAGGTAAGCTATATAATATTAGAAACAGTTTTTTTTATCTCCCCTTGCGGTGCAGGAATCGAACCCACGACCTTCACGTATCGCGCGTGCTGCTCTTGCAACTGAGCTAACCTAAGCTATATAATGCTCCGACAGTAAAGACTTAGTGAAAAATATGTAAAACGCGGCTGGCCGCTCGCTAATAGTTTATAAAGCTAAGTTCTAAACTCCTGTACCGATTTTGGCGGGACTTTCACTGGTAGAAAGCTGATCTAAGAAGGAGTGCTTTTATTTTTATTAATATAAACAGTAAAAATAACTAATACGTGCGGAAGGAGACGCGTACAAGTTATCATCTAAAAATATTTAATTCCAATGTGACTGAGTTTGGCAAGGAATGTGGCATGCAGGTAGATGTTATGACGTAAGCATCCGCAAAGACAGGATTTTGATATATTCCACTCCTAAGGGAATAAAATTGGGAATCAAAGTTTGTACCTATAGATCTTCTAATGAATTCCTAGATTTTCGAATGATTGAACTGAAATTAAAGATTGGAGCCACTATGATAAAGACGTTCGCTTAAATAGGATTTTGATATATTCAACTCCTATGGTGTAAAATAAGGGATGATGATTAGTTTGAACCTAAAATTTTATTTAAAAAATAGATGAACGAAGTTTTTACCGGAAAATAAATAAACAATAATTTAATTAACAATACTAGCGGCCAAATCATAGGCAACCTAGTAGATATATATTCTCCTAATTATAAATAGGCATAAAAATTTAGTGTTTAGCATATACTCGATGAGTGCACCGATCCTGCAGTGGGATCTTAGACTACTAAGTAATGGAACAAATAAATTAAGACGAACAAAATAATGTTTAGTTCCAATAACTAACTTCGCGCGTACGAAGACGCGGGCGACCATTAGTCTATTATATAAAAATGAATCATAAAATGTGTTGGTAAGCGCATAACTCGACAACGCTTGGACCAATTTTGATAATACTTTTTTTTAAATGTATGTTGACATACAAGGATGGTTTTTACGGCGAGAAAAATTGAAATAGTTGCCGGGAAAGCTCGAAAGACTGCCCTTTTCTTTTTCCAGTACAAACAGTCAAGTCACATTCCAAATCTTTTTGACAGGACGAAGTCTGTTAGGTCCGCTAGTTTATAATAAAAATGGCGCGCCAGCCCTAAAGGGTAATCTGTAAACGATACGACCGCGGTCCCGGGGCGGGCGATACAGGGCGGATGAGCCGCTGTTTTATCGGAGCCCTTCTGCGATCTTTGGGCGGACTTGTTTCTCAATGACTAGATAAGAATTAATTATCAGCAAAAGTGGAATTGCTATTTAGACTATGCTATAATACATCTACATTCTTGTATCCACACGAACAGACAACTAAACATTTACGTTTACTAAATTAGTAGGATCTGCAATGCATTTTTTTTATATTGCACTTCAATATTGACCTCATCCCACGTAATGTTAAGCGGTAATGAGAATACTAAAGCTGTTATTAAGCTTGTCGCCCTTACCTTGAAGGGTTGACCCCTACTACTAATGTAGCACCCCCCGGGAGCTCTGGAAACCTTACTCACACGCTGGAACACAACAACACTGAAGTGATTGTTATTTGGCTGCGGTCTTCTGTAAAGTGGAGGTATTTCAGAAGTCGGGCTGCTCCAGTTTGAGCAATAAATCGCTATGCTCTACCTCTTGATAATAACATCTCATTGGAGTTATTATGTTAGTTCCTACAATGATACTAGTATGGCCCTTTGCAGGTCAATAAAAGGGAAAATCCCTCCCATTATAAGAGCAAGTCATTTATTTATTTATTTAATCTTTATTACAATTATTTAAAAAATACAAAAACAACCGTAAGGTTACCTATAATGGACATAGGCTACTTTTTATTATAAAAATAAGGGGGGGATGGGGGTAATACCACCCTTGAAAGTTTATATGGGAAAATGTTTTCTTGAGTTAGAGATATGAAATTTGGCAAAATACTGCTCGAAGCTTAAATTGATATATGGACTACTCTTTCGGTTTAAAGAATTTTATTTCTCAAAAAGAAAATTTTACATAGTTCACTAAATATGAGAAACTTAACAATTTTTATTATTATGTATAAATATGGGTTCGATCTATCATAGTTACACAACAGATTCTAGGTACACCATCAATCTCTTTTTAAAAACATGAATAGATTCAGAGTCTTTTACAAATTTCGGTAATTTATTGTATAATTGAGCTCCCTCAAATTGTATATTTCTCTTTCCGTACATGGTTCTGATCTTTGGTAGTTCTAAATCATTTCTGTTTCTAGTATAGTGGTGATGTGATTTTTGTTTAAATGTGATTTGTATGTTAATGTTATCATTTAGTATTTTATTCATTAATATGCAGGTGTGATAGGTATAGAGTTTATTTATATTTAAGAGTTTTGTCTTTTTATAAATTTCTTTAGTGGAAGTTAAAAATGGAAAGTTGAATAGCACCCTGATTAGTTTATTTTGTGTAATTTGTAAATCATGTATGTGTGTAGGCGCATATATGGACTACTCTTGGTTTCGAATATTAGTGCAGACAGGGGTAAAACCGACCATGAAAGTGTGTAGTCCACGCGAACGAAGTCGCGGGCACAGCTAGTATTAGTATAAATACGGCCTGATTCTCAGAATCCTCCCTTTAAAACCGCAGGGTGTGATAACAAAGGCATGATAAATGCGTTAACGTTTGGAGAAGGGGGGAGGGCAGAGGGGGTGTATCGAACGAGCAAGTACTTGTTCTAATTTGAAAACAGAATGGAAATTTGTACTGGAAATTTCAGGAAACATTTAATGCCTCGATGGTCATATGGTTTTAGTAGTCTCTATTACAGGGTCTTAAGGTATGTATTGGATTTCAGTTATGAAGCCTGTCGTGGGATGTTAAGTTTACATTCTTTGAGAAATGGTTGAGTGTAGCTATGTATATCAGACCTTTAGGCTATGACTTTTCTATGTCAATATGTTTTTTTATTTTATTTAAATCAATGTGAGTGTACATATCGCCTGTGGTTGCTTGATAATATAACGTATAAGAGCATATAATAATTTTGATTGCCGTTATAATTTCATATTCAATTACAGTCGTCATGCTGGTAAACAGGTGGTGTTGTGTTCCTGCGTGTGAGTAAGGTTTCCAGAGCTCCTGGGGAGTGCTTCATTAGTAGCAGCGGTCAAGCCTCCGAGATAAGAGCGACAAGTCTAGTAACAGCTTTATTATGCTGTACTTGTCGCTTTTCAGGTGGGATGAGATCAGTCTTGAAGTGCAATATAAAAAAAGATGCCATTTCTACCGTTAAAACAGGCGGAACGCCCCGTTTAAAAAAAGTGGGGGGTTACAAAGAGACAAAAAGTAGTTTATGTCACTCTCTATCTCTTCAACTATTTCCACTCGTAAATTAATGACAATTTTCGCTCCCTTTTCCCGTGAAAAACGTACAAACAATCAGATAAACATGCAAGCTGTTCTTATTTATAATGCAATATATGTATATTGTATTTATAATGCAATGTGAAAAGTATGGATAGTTTACTACGGAAACTGTTAAACTGTTTTCAATGCCTTGATCGCTTCAGACCTAATAGCGTCTGGAAGTTGAGCTCTTTAACGTTCTATTTGTGCTAATATTGAACTTGATTAAAATATACAAAAAAGTTAAAATATTTAGAGATATACTGGTTTGTCATCAATATTGTTAATGCTTCATTGCATGTATTGTATAATAATAATTGTTAACATTCTAACGCCACTCTTATGCGTGGGGAACTAGCAGGAGCCAGGGCTATTGCTATTTTCCCGGGCATTTGGTTTCCACCAGAATACCAGCGCTGCTGCGGTGTTATACATGCCGTAGCAGCATTTGCTGAGGTGGAACCCAAGTTGGCCTCACACGATACCTTATGTTTTATGTAGACTGTCTAATATTGTGTGTGTTCAGTAATTGTGTGATCGTCAACAAATAAATTTTTCTTTCTTCTTTCTTTGATTGAGCGCTTTACTGTTGCCCCTGGCCCCAGGTCTATGTCCCGGTAACTCGTACTAAATAAATTCGATTTGTTACGGCTTGTGCGATGTGACCCGGGCTTAGGCACAGTATATAGACGAACAGTGAAGAAATTACAGCTTTGTCCCTACTGGCAGGTTTTACCTTTTTAGGTATTTTTATTGAACACTAGCTGTGCCCGCGACTTCGTTAGCGTGGATTACATACTTTCATGGTCGGTTTTACTAGGCTTGCCTACGTTTTGTTTTGAAAATAAAGGGAAATGGGGAGTTAACCCCATTTCCCTTTATTTTTAGGGCAGTATTAACTGTCCTTGAAAGTTTATAAGGGAAAATGTTTATTATTTAAGTTAGAGATATGAAATTTGCCTCATATCAAAGAGAGGTAGGGCATAGCGATTTATCGCTCGAACTGGAGCAGCCCGACTGGTGAAATCCACCTTACAGAAGACCGCAGCCAAATAACAATCACTCCTGTGTTGTTGTGTTCCTGCGTGTGAGTAAGGTTTCCAGAGCTCCTGGGGGCTGCTACATAAGTAGCAGGGGTCAAGCCTTCAAGGTAAGGGCGATAAGTCCAATAACAGATTTATTATGCTGTACTTGTCACCCTTAAGCTAGGACCTCATTACCACTTAACATCAGGGGGGATGAGGTCAATCTTGAAGTGCAATATAAAAAAAAATGTAGAGATTGGATTAAAATATGGACTTTTTTTGTTTGAATATGAGTGGTGAAAGGGGTAAAACCGACCATGAAAATATCTAGTCCACGCAAACGAAGTCGCGTGCACAGCTAGTATTATATAATACTTTATATATTTTTTAATTACGCATACAGTTTCAAGAAACAAAAAAAAAAGTTGTTTCCAATAAGTAATTTATTAACTTTTTTCTGTTCAATCATCTGGGAATATTTCGTCGCTTGCCTTACTGTCGACTACTTATCTGTGGCTGTGGACAATTATAGCACTCCGATGCTTCTCAATATCTTTGCCAGGAAGGCTTGATAGAGGACCTCTAGGTAAATCAATTAGAATGCTTAGCAGCGGAAGAATGCGCAAGAGTTCAAACGTTGGAACAAAAGGCTTGATTATTACCAGGGAATTATAAACAAGATGGTGGTTGTACATAATATACTGAACCGGAAGTAGAATCAATTTGCATTGTATTCAATAACGATTCAAAAGTGTTATGTAACCTACTCGAATAAAAAAATGTTTGTTTTGATTGATTTATTGAAAGAAATATACTAGCGGTCGCACGCGGCTTCGTACCTACATGTGAAATAAGATATTTACACATAACAAATTAAAATATACAATGTGTATTGTGTAAATATATAATGTGATTTTTTTTAATTTTTCAAGACGAATTAGAACATTTCATTGAGAATAGTTAACTAAGTTAGTATGAAAGTTCTCTGTAGTAGGAGATTTCCCTTCTACCCCTTTTCAGGGCAGGGAGTCGCACACACGCCGTCACCCTCCCTTGGGTGACGGTACGGTGCATCAACGCATTTCCCCCCGAATATAAAAAAAAGATTACCCTTCTACCCCCTCAAATGATGATTTTTTTACATTTTACACGTGTTTTATGATTATCTATGAAGAGCCAGATTTTGATGCAAGCAAATTTGTTGGAATAACTTTAAAAATCATAGACTCCAACCTCCGTTTTATTCCTCTAGGTAATTTTTGAAATAGGTATATTTTACACGTGTTTCATGGCTTTTGATGAAGAACTTTCATACCAAATTTCATTCGAATAACTTCAAAAACATAATTGTTTCATACAAACTTTAAAATCTTGTTTTACCTCCTTTGGAAGTTAATTGAATAAAATATTTTATTCGTACTCCCCTACGCTATAAAAGGAACACCTGTTTAAAATTGCAAGTTTGTAACTCTTATAGTTTAGGCCCTACTTTGATAAATCAGTCAGTCAGTCAGATTTCGCTTTACATTTAGATAACCGCGCGACTTACTGCGTTATTCCAAGTCGATCGTGTAATGGCTCTGAAGGTAACATTGATCAGCCATCGCCTCTCAGTTTTGCTTTATTTACTAAAGCGGATTTATGAATATCTTCGTGGAAGGAAAGCTCGAGATATTACACAACTAAGGCTAAGAGTCTACAGTGAAGCGATATCTGAAATATATAGCCAGAGATTTGTCTTTTAAGGGGAGAAATGCATAGGCAGACTGTATCGCTGTTTTGGGCAAGGCAGCGTTGTGTGGAGGATTACCCCGCTCTGAAATGAGCAAGGATTACCCACTAAAACCCTAGTGTTTAATTGTTTCATCACTCATCAAAACAAAACTATATGACTTGGTCCAAAGTGAGCTACACATAGCAATAACTTAAATACTGCTACTGTAACTGATCTGCTAAGTTTCTTACCGATGTCTTCTCGGTAGATATAGGTTCCGAACCGGAAGTAGAATCACTTTGCATTGTATTCAATGATGATTCAAAAGTGTTACATGTGAAAAAAGCATTAAGTATTATTTTATTTTAAGATTTAAGCTGGAGCAGACCAGTCCCCAAAGGTGGCACCTGTTCACAAGCACAAGAAATAAGTAGAACTGCGTAGGAGCGCCAACAAAGCTATACCACTGTAGACAGCAGGCCTTACCCGAACTTCTTAGTACATCACACCTCTTTGTATCGTAAGAGGAGGATTTAGAAAGAGGTCACGTCTCCGGCCTCCTCCGGCCTCCGGAATGGCGCTTTTATAGTTTGTTCGGTGGGTATTATGGTCCGTCCGAGGGCGAAGGACTTAAGCAGGATTCGGATTTTAAGTGAACTGTTTTATCGTCGCGATTGAATAAATTCAGTAACATATACATGATACCGTGCCGCGCTTTAATTTGTTTTATGATGTTAAACTACCGCCTTGTTCGGAATGTTGATCCTATCGAGAAAAACCGGCAAGAAAATCGATAGTTACAAATAATCTTACACATACGGTACCAAGCATAAAAATTACATATTATTCATATAGCTTATCTATGTCTAGTACTGTTCACGTTATTCCGAATATATAGGTATCCCTGACTAAGGGAATTTTTAAAATTAGTCATGAATTTGTTTTTATATATAAATTATCTTTATAATTTAAATACATACCTATACCTTCATATTGAAATATTTATTATATTTAATTCATAGTGTGTGTATGCATCATTGTATATTTAATAGATACCGTAATGTTATTTTTAATGCTTAATTTATAAATGTTTATTATGATTTCCTTTTTATCAGAGTACTAGTTATTATATCTTAGTACCTACTAGTTATTTATGCACTTTCTCCACTGTTACCGCACCCATATACAAACTATCTGCATGACCCAAGGGTTGACTGGCAGAGGATGCCCCTAGCATTAAGTCCACCTGTTGTATTTATTTGAGCAATAAAGTTTTTAAATAAATAAATATATAAATTATTAATGCTATCAAGTTCAGTGTTATCATATCCATCAAAGAGCATGGTATGCGATCTTCCCGTAAACTTCTACTCACTTTTCCTACTCATACTTCTGAATACTACTCACAATCTTTCACTGTCCAGAATCTGAGTCCCTTCCCATTTTCAAATCAAGAGTAAAAACTTTCTTTCTTTCTCTTAACTAAATCCGAACTTGTATCCTTTATCAAAGTTTTTAAATAAAGCTAAGCATTTTTGGTAATTAATTTAATTTCATATATTTATTTCTATTTGTTTAAACCATAAATACTTTATGGAAATTTATATATTTATTTGTTACTAGTTGTGCCCGCGACTTCGTTCGCGTGGACTACATCCTTTTTTGGTCAGTTTTACCCCTTTCTCCCCTAATATTCGAAACAAAAAGTAGTCTATATTTTAATCCAAGTTTCGAGCTATATTTGTGCCAAATTTCATATCTCTAACTTCAAAAATAATCATTTTTCCATATAAACTTCCAAAGGTGGTATTACCCCCCTTATTTTCTAATGAGATCCTATGTCCGTTCTTGAGATTCAACGTATACCTATACCAAATTTCATCAAAATCGGTAGAGAGGTTTAAGCAGGAAAGCGTAACAGACACACAGACAGACAGAGTTACTTTCGCATTTATAATATTAGTAGGGATATAGGTATTTATTTATTAATTATAGTTTTTTTTAAACATATATTAATATCGTTATGGTATTTATATTGATATTTTCTGTTAGTATTTTTCTCAATAAACATTTTGCACGGCCGTACACGTTTCACGATATCTATTATTTCCTCTACCTAAGTTTTTAAGGTTGTCTGGAAGAGATTGCTCTCTAGCAATAAGACCGTCTATATTGTACTTGAAAATGTCTGTAAAACCAATTTCTGTAAATTTTCTGTGCAATAAAGTGTATCTATCAAAGTTATTGGCCCTATGCATGATTTGTGGTTAACAATATCGTATCCACAGCTACGGCAACATTGCTAATATTTTCCAAGTAATATTTCATATCTCGTGAAAAAAAATTAAGCGCAGCTCCGACACGTAATCTACTTGAGACAAGTATATGACACCACACACTTAGCGAGCACCTCGCCACTCTTGTATGAGTCCCGACGTTAAGACAATTCATATTCGCCGAGAGCCGCAGTAATTGCTTTATTTAATTTACGTGGGGCTGGGGGGAGTAGGGTAAGTGGAGGGCTCAAGGCGTGGATTGGGGGGCCTTTAAAATACGAAGAATTTTGTGCGGTTTTTTTTAAAAAAGATATGTAAGCAGTTATGTTCCTGTTAAATGTGAAAGTACTTCCTTAGTGCTAGATATTATGAACAGAACTTGGGGCCTACTCCCATAAACGAAATATGTCGGAGCCGACAACGAATGGCAATTTTTAATTCTCATAATCATAAAGAAATCACTTCGAATGCAAATTAAGCGTTTTCAAAAAACAAAATATTATTTTTGCAAATCAAAAACCACGTCTTCATTCCTAAACTTTTGAATAATCTTCAAAAAACGAAACCTTTCGTTTGTTCGTTTCGTTTTTGAGAGTACCCCTCCTTATATTATGGGGTTTTTAGTGGAAATTCTTTTCTGATACTAGCAACTTACCTCCACGAAATAAAAATAAAAATATAAACGCAGATGTCAAAATATCACACGAAAAAGTATTTTGTTGTAAAATGTAAATTAATTATTGCTAGAATTAAAACTGGTTCATATAAAAAATTTACGATTCTAATTATTCAGCAACAGATAAAAAAAGGCACATTGTCTTTGCAACTACAGCGAAAGGCTACGTATATTAATTATTGTTAAATCAGTGCTAAGCGTGTGTTGCTGGGCGCCTTCAAGATTTAACCCCTTAGCAACGATCCTTAAGGGCCAAAGTACGTCTCTGTCTCCGGACCACCTTGTATTAAAATGTTTGCTGATAGCATCGTGTACTCGAGTCTTTGTTATTTGTTATTACAATCATAAGTGAAATTATACGCGCGTTTGAATTTCAATAGGCATGCTTGTCTTAATACATATATCCATACTAATATTATAAATGCGAAAGTGTTGGCAATCTACGAGTCAGCGCCATCTAGTAGCACAGTGCACCTATTGGTGCAGTTTTGGTTAACTTCCGGAATAAAAGAAATATAGAGGGCGCTATCGTCGCTTGAAAAACTGGCTGCCTTTTTTGGGTCGATGCGGGCCAGTCGTCGGTCGTCTGTCGAAGTGTTCAGTCGTGCCTTAACAGATGTAGTGTCGTAGTCAGTTGCTAATAAGTTGTAATTTAATTGATTACCTGTTTTATAATAAATTAGAATTTAATCGGAATTGTGGAGTTTGATTATATCAGAAGTGGGATAAGTACCCTCGTAACTATGCGGAAAAGTAAAAAACGCCGTACACGTGGAAAAAGAAGACGAGACACGTCTACTTCAAGTTCAAGTAGTTCAAGTG
The DNA here is from genome assembly GCA_037074685.1 of Glyphodes pyloalis. Taxonomy (NCBI): domain Eukaryota; kingdom Metazoa; phylum Arthropoda; class Insecta; order Lepidoptera; family Crambidae; genus Glyphodes; species Glyphodes pyloalis. The sequence goes on along the minus strand of JAYKKO010000014.1, from coordinate 14,816,772 downwards.
CAAGGACGCCGTCACCACCACCCCGTCAAAGGAGAAAGGTATCACAAAAAGCTGATACCTTAAAAGTGAGTCACAATAATGCCTTTACTTTGAACAACATCATACCAGAGTTTGACCCGTTAAAAGACAACATTAATGCTTGGCTTGATATTATTAACTCGTATTCGCAAACGTTCGATTGGTCTGATGAGATGATACGCTATCAGGGCTTAAATAAGCTGAAAGGTTCTGCAAAAATTTGGTACGATTCGCTACTACGTACAGACAGTCGTACTACGTACATTGGCCGTCCTGGACTTGGCGCGATTGGGGTCGGAGGTTATCTTCTAGTTTTCAAATCCGTCGAAATATGTTTGAACTTTTAAAAGAAATAATTGAGCGTAAACCCATTGAAAACCAATCTTTGTATGAATTTTATTTTGAACAGAAATGTAAGATTGATCGACTATCGTTAAATTTTTCAGAACAAGATATTATATCTATTATTGTCGGAAATATAGGAGATTCTAGTATAGGAGTGTCGATAGAAGCGAATCATCTTGTAACAGGTGACAGTCTAGCAAGTTTCTTACACAGCCGTATATACAAATCGAAGACTCTAAAACATAGTACAAATCCACGAGAAAATAACCAATCTAAATCAGGTGGTCAGTCTTTAGCAGGGCAGGCAAATACATCTAACAGTTCCACATCCATGACTATAGGGAGTCAGATTTCAGTTCCAAAGAACAATCAGGATTTAAATCAATCACAACCTCGAAAACAAATCAGGTGTTATCTTTGTAACGGTAATCATAAGAAAAATCAATGTGATTTGAATAAGTGTAACTTCTGTGGTAAACGAGGTCACACGGATGCAGTGTGCTTTCATAAAAACAATGCCTCAAAATCTGAAAAACGAAATTTGTTTCTACCGTCAATCCGCGGAATAAATTTGTTAAAAATATTTTATTAAATAATTATCAGCAGGAAGCATTTATCGATACGGGTAGTAGTTGTTCATTGATTTCGGAATCTGCTCAGAAGAAGTTAGGCTTAACCACTTTTACGCTGGCCTCTCCAGTGTTACTGCAAGGATTTTCCAAACAAAATTCAAAAACCGTTAAACAAAAGATTGTAGCTGATTTAAAAGTTGATTCCGTGCTTTTGAAGGATGTAGAGTTTTATGTGATCGATGATCTAGTAGATTGCAATATTTTAATTGGGAGGAATGTAACCGAACGGTCTGATATAATGTATTCACGAGTAGGTAATGTACTTCAGTTTGATTATGTTGGGACATTCAAAGCGTTTTGTAATAAATTGAGTGATCTTGAATTGAATACTGATACACATCAAAGCGAACTTGTTTCTCTTTTCAGAGAATATAGAGACTGTGTGGCATTGGGTGTTGATGAATTGGGCAAGGTAAATAATCATAAAATGACAATAAGACTCACACAATCTCAACCTATACAGTGTCGACCGTTTAGGGCCTCTAATTCTGATAGGGAAACTATTCGCGGTATAGTCGGGGCTTTACTACAAAACAAAATAATACAGGAAAGTAAATCACCCTATGCTAGCCCAGCTTTACTCGTAAATAAAAAGAATGGCGAAAAACGACTTTGCATAGATTATCGGCAGTTAAATAAAGTTACAGTTAAGGACAAGTACCCAATGCCACGCATTGAAGATCTTATAGATAGATTACAGGGGCGTAAATGCTTTACAAGTCTAGATTTAAAAAGTGGGTATTATCAAATAATGATGGATACAGAATCGGTAGAAAAGACTGCATTTATAACAGAAGATGGGCACTACGAATTTCTTAGACTCCCTTTTGGGCTAGCCAACGCACCATCTTGCTTCCAGGATACGGTAGATGAAAACTTAAGGCTACTAAAACAGGTTTTGCAAATTTTGAGAGAGAATGGCTTAACATTAAATTTAAAGAAATGTCAATTTTTTAAAACTGAGATTCAGTTTTTAGGTGACAAAGTAAATTCCAACGGAGTGATGCCAAACGAATCAAAATCGGAAGCGGTTCAAAACTTCCCTATTCCAAAAACCGTTCACCAGCTTAGGCAGTTTTTGGGGCTCATTAGCTATTTCCGTAAATTTATAAAGAACTGTGCAATGTTATCCGCTCCATTTACAAAATTGCTAAGGAAGGACGCTGTTTGGACTTGGAACTCAACACATGAGCAAACATTTAATTATTTGAAAAATGAATTAACATCGAATAGTATTTTAACGATTTATGACCCAAAAAAGGAATGTATTCTGTATACGGATGCAAGTAGGGAGGGCGTTGCAGGTATTCTCATGCAAGTGACTGATCAAGGGGAAAAACCCATACACTATTATAGCAGACAAACCACTGATGATGAGAAAAGGTACCACTCTTTCGAGTTGGAGCTGTTAGCCGTGGTTTGTTCTTTACGAAAGTTCCGGTTGTATCTGTTAGGCTCAAGTTTCAAAATTGTAACGGACTGCAATGCCGTACGTTACGCGTTAACGAAAAAAGAGATTATTCCCCGAATTGCACGTTGGATTTTATCAACTCAAGAATTTGTATACGAAATAATTCATCGCGAAGGTAATAAAATGTTACACGTTGATGCTCTAAGTCGAAATCCCGTGCTGTCTGGTGAAAAATCTGAAACTGAATTGATTATGTCCATAACTGAAGCAGATTGGTTACTTTCGGTGCAATTACAAGACCCGGTTATACAAAGTATAAAAGCTATCTTAGAAACTGGTGAGGCAAAGGATAATAAAGATATATTTAATAAATATGAATTATTGGGCGGAAAGATCTACAGAACAACATCCCAGGGTCGACGCTGGGTTGTGCCAAAAAAGTGTGTCTGGCAAATAATAAAAAGCAATCATAATGACTTGGGGCATTTTTCTGTAGACAAAACGGTTGAGCGCATAAGTTCGCAATACTGGTTTCGTAGAATGCGACATATCGTAAAAAAATATATAAAGAACTGTCTTAATTGTATTTACTATAAAAACAAGAGTGGTCGCAAAGAAGGAGAATTATATCCGTTACCGAAGTATGCACAACCATTCCACACACTTCACCTGGATCACTTAGGGCCATTTGTAAAGTCTAGACACAACAACAAATATCTATTGGTAACAGTTGACGCTTTCACAAAATTTGTTTTTATCTCTGCAATTAAATCAACAAAATCGGTGTGTACAATTAAAGAATTAGAAAATATCTCGAAAATATTTGGTAATCCCAGGAGAATCATTGCCGATGCCGGTACAGCATTCACATCTATCGAATTCGTTCAGTACTGTATTAACAAAAATATACGTTTGCATACGGTTGCTACAGGTATGCCACGTTCTAATGGGCAAGTAGACCGTTTTAATAAAACTATTTTGGAATCATTAAAAACCATGGGAGCTAACATAAGTGAAGATAATTGGGACGATTGTATCAAATTATTGCAACAAGGTATTAATAGCACTGTTCATAAAACTATTAAAGCTGTCCCTAGCGAAGTATTCCTCGGTTATAGACTTCGCACTGATAGTGATATTTTGGCACCCCAACCTGATGACGATCATACCACGGACGTAACCAGGTTACGTAAGCGAGTTGACGAAAATATCAGGTCCAATGCAGAGTCACAAAAGAAAAGATTTGATCAAGGACGAATCAAGGCCCGAAAATATAAGGAAGGAGACTTAGTTTTGATTAAAATTCAAAGTCAAACTAGTAATGGAAATAGTCGAAAACTATTACCATCCTTCAAAGGCCCTTTTAGGGTAAAATCAGTACTGGGCAACGATAGATATGAGATAACGGATGTTAAAGGCAGTGAAAGAAGCAATAAAAAGTACACGGGTGTAGCAGCGGCTGAAAACATTAAACCCTGGATTCACATTGACGATTGGGAGTCTGACTAAATCCACATCATGATACATATCCAACTGCATAAACCGTGTTGGCAAGGTAAAGTGAAAGTATATGCATAAAAATATTTTATAATTTAATACGAATTATAGAGCTAAATTAAAATGCTAAGAGGTTTCCACAGGTCAAAGTACATCTATGTAAATGAAATGATGGATATTGTGGTGTAGGTTCAGTGTGAAAATAGGTTGATGCAGTCAAGTGTGGTAAAGTGCCCTTTGAATGCATTGATCGTGTGTCCAAGGGTGAACTTGGTACGCTCAAGTGTGGTGAAATACCCTTTGAGTGCAAGTGACTCTTAAATTTCAGTACAAACTTGATTTAAGTGTGGCAGTGTCCCTTTAAATACAAGCTATTTAATAAAACCTGCAAACAATATTCATATAAAGATAAAGGTGCAAGAATAATATGACTGTGTAAACCTGTAGTATTCGAATATTAACTTTATTACTCATGAACTTACAATCAAACAATTGTTTCAGCGCTTTATCTTAGAGGTGTCTGGGACATACACCATGCAGAATGGCCGTGTTGGCAATCTACGAGTCAGCGCCATCTAGTAGCACAGTGCACCTATTGGTGCAGTTTTGGTTAACTTCCGGAATAAAAGAAATATAGAGGGCGCTATCGTCGCTTGAAAAACTGGCTGCCTTTTTTGGGTCGATGCGGGCCAGTCGTCGGTCGTCTGTCGAAGTGTTCAGTCGTGCCTTAACAGATGTAGTGTCGTAGTCAGTTGCTAATAAGTTGTAATTTAATTGATTACCTGTTTTATAATAAATTAGAATTTAATCGGAATTGTGGAGTTTGATTATAAAAGTAACTCTGTCTGTCTGTCTGTCTGTCCGGCTTTCACGCCTAAACCACTAAAACTTGGTTATTTTTAATTTGGCATAGGTGTATTCCTATTATATACTTATAATTAATCTGTAGAGAGGTCCATTCTGTACATTAAATTTATTTACAAAATAACAGTCAGGGGGTAGTTAGTAATCGATACCGATGCCAAAAATGCAATCAGAAAAACGTGTCTCGTCTGTCTGTGTATCTGTTTGTTCTTTATAGAAACAAAAACTACTAGACGGATTTTGACGAAATTTGGTACAATTATTCTTCATACTCCTGGGCAGGTTATTGTATTCTTTTCATCACGCTACAATAGAACCAGTGCAAGTGCAGTGAAGGAAAATGTTGGGAAAATGGGAGAAATTACTTTATTCTTAGGTATCTGTACCCAAAGGGTAAAAACGGGACCCTATAACTAAGACTTCGCTGTATGTCCGTCCGTTCGTGCGTCCGTCCGTCCGTCCGTCCGTCTGTCTGTCTGTCTGTCACCAGGCTGTATCTCAAGAGCCGGATATCTGCTTTCACGGATTGTGTATTTCTATTGTCGCTATAACGATCAATGCTAGATGTTCGTTATATCCGGACTTCAAGTCAGGGGTAACTAATTTCGAAAAGGCTGGACCTTGGTTTTGATGGAGCTTTTATTGACAGGTAGCTGATTAAATAGGGAATAATTTAGGCCACTTTTATTAAAGAAAAAATACATTCAAACTCATGTAGTCGACGCGAACGAAGTCGCCGGCACAGCTAGTATATAATATTAATCTAAGCGCACCAAAATTTGTTACGACGAAATATTACAAATCATTGAATTTTTACGCTTATGTAATACCTACATACAATTCGTGATTTTAGCGTGAAAGTCGGACAGACAATCAGACAGACAGACAGAATATTAAATTGTAGTATAGATAATACAGATTAGTACCTATTTATTAGTAAGTTGAAAAAATATTTTCATGCCCAAGCAAAAGATGCATGGAGCTTTTCATGAGATGCTTTTCGGCCTCTAATAACATAATTGTGAAGCATTATTCACAATGATGATTGAATGCAAATTTGTTTTAAATCCTATTTGCTTAAAATCAAAACTTCCGAAGTAGCGACGAATATAGAAATAAACTTTTAAAAGCTTTTTGATGCCAATATAATTGGAAGTTAACGCATCACTCCGTTGTTAGCATATTTTGCTGTAAATATTAACTGAATAGTGATGTTGCAACCATTAAATGAAAGAGACACATAGATGTCGATAGTTAGAATTATTTTATCAGCGTATCTACACTAATATTATAAAGAGGAAAGATTTGTACCTATTTTTGTATGTTTGTATGTTTGTAATGAATAGGCTCAAAAAGTACTGGGCCGATTAAAAAATTTTTTTCACCAATAGAATGCTACATTCTTCCAATTTGACATAGACTACAAAATTAGGGATTCTTGGTAAAATTTGAAAAATTTCAACAGAAAAGCGGGAAAAATTCTCTAAGGCGAAACGAAGTTCGCCGGGACCGCTAGTACCTACATATATTGACTGTCGGTACGAGTACTATAGTTGCCCAACTATTGATTGTTTACCTTGAAAACTAGTAGTAACAATTTCGATAGTGCTGTCTATAATGTCGATATTATTATGTCGTGATCATTTATGAATAATGTACTGAACGAACTAGGTACATAAACTAATAATAATTACATCTAATATTTTTGCATTAAGAACACACTATGAAATAACATTTTTTTTACTTATAATTTAAGTATTTTTGCATTCTATAGAATGATTTTTCAGCTAGCCAGGATATAACACATTTTTTGAACTTTGTGAATTTGTATTTTTTGCAGTTATCAGGTAAACAGTTATATATTTTGATGCTCATTATAAATGCTTTGTTAGAAACTAATAAAAAGTATTCTATATCCAGTAGATCATCTCTCTTCCTCCAAAATTTCATCAAAATCCGTTCAGTAGTTTTTGCTTGAAAGAGTAACAAGCATTCGTACGTTCTTACAAACTGTCGCGTTTATATTATTAACGGGATAGGATTGAAATACTTTCCCTGTACATTACTTTGAGATCATGAATTAAAGAGAACAATGGTGAGTCTATCGACAACCTATCGATGTTTTTACAGCCTTGGCCCCTTCAGATCCATTGGATGTATTTAATATCCTCGTTTGATCAGCGGACCGTCTAATGGCGAGTCTAGGGCGCGCCTCTAGGGTTGTCCATTACGTACTTTCATGTTTAGTACTGAAGGGCTTAGGGTTTCTCAAAGGGTTCAGATTAAAGCCTTCTCAAGGCCTGAGATAATGTTAAGAAACTTGTTTGCGTATGTTCTATTTGTTGTTGAGGAAAATAAATACTCCAATTATAGTCAAACTGAAATTTAAAAAAAGCTATAATTTCTTTTCGACGGTTAGGGAGTCGAACCCACGACCTTCCCAAATCGCGCGTGCTTCTCTTTTAACTGAGTTATCCGCAAGTTAATGTAGGCGACGAGTTTTCCTGCTGTTTCATTTGCCTCCGGTAAGTGCACTCTGTCGAATATATTTAAAACTACATTACTTATCGAGTATCGAGGAGATGAAATTTTTCTGTTTCTTTAAAATATTTGTATAAATGTTTGAATGCTTAGAAATAAATAAATATAATATTTAAAGTTCGCCAGTGTCGCGTAAAGCACTATAACAAATGTATAAGTTAGACGTTACACAACGGAATTTTACAAAACGGGCTGCTAGTTTAAAATACTTAGTAGCATCTTATTGAATGGGCCTATGTCCAGCAGTAGTCATAGTGATATACTGCTGAGGAGGTAATTTAAATTTAAAACCATACCATATTCCTCCGAAAAGGCTTGCCCAATTTTTATGAAAATGTATATACATTTTCATAAAAATTCTCAATTAAAAAGTAAAATTGAGAATCGGCTACTATATACTTTCATACCCCTAAGTGATAAGGGTTACTCATTCTAACAATTTTTTAATTTTATGCGGATTTTTTTTGTAATGTCGCATTAAAAAAATCGTACAACCCTAAATTTTTACTTTTTTTTCTTACTCCCTAGAAATAATTTATATGGTATAACAACGTTTGCCGGTGAGCTAGCTATCATATAAATATTAAGTTTTAATACCGCCATTTTCCCGCCAAGTATCGCAAACCCTAAGTCCGTCAGCCATTTTGGATTTATTTGTATTTGGGCCGAAAAAGGCGGGAACGATCTTGCTAATCATGTCTCTTCAGCGACAAAGGAAGGACTAATTTCAACATTTATTCCTTGATTCAATAAAAGGTGGAGTGAAATGAGAAAATGATTTAGACTGCCGTGTTTTTGCGAATCCCGTTTTAAGAGGGATTGAATATTTAAACTAGGATAAATAGAGATAGATAGATAGATAGATATACTTTATTGCACAAAACTTTACAGAAATAGGTTTTACAGATTGATTATAGTACAATTCAGGCGGTCTTATCGCTAGAAAGCTTCCAGACAACCTTAAGGTAGAGGAAATAGTAGATGGCGAGAAATGGGTACGGCCGTGCAACATTAATAGAGCCGTTTGAGAAGCAAACATTTTTGCTGTGATGAAGTATAAATACTATTTATTACCTAAATTGCACCAAACGCATACATCGGTATAGTAACTATATAATAGCAGACAGTTTTTTTGTCCAGGGGGAAATGCCTACCGTGATTCCGTCTTTGCGTTGAACAGAAAGTGGTGTGTCGGGCTCGCACCAATTAAAATCCCCTCGGTGGCCAACGCTGCGCAGTTGTGGGGGAATCGGGATCCCTTGCGGATTCTACACAGGCTCCCCCACAGCGCCAACCGCCATGCAGCCCACCTTGCCGCGAAATACGCAGCTGGAGCGTGTCAGGCCCCTCGTGACCGAGGTAACGGACGGCAGGCTTACCCCACGCCTGGCATCTCCTGTCCCAGCAGCGCATCTGCTGTGCGGTTCCGCTGCCTACCGCCTCAGCGGACACCCGAGACTCTCAATCCAGCTCTCCCTCCGAGAGCCAGATGGAGTCCCGAGACCCACCGGCCGCGGAGGATAGGGAGACTGGCAAACGTAATACCGTATCCTCCTCTTCTTCTGCGATCCACTTCTGCCCTTGCAGACATTGATCTGGTTCTGTGGCAAGTAGCTAAAGCACTTGTGTTACAGAAATCAGAATCAACGACGGTATCATAACACCCAGAACCGAGATGGACGAAAGGAAAGAAAAGTTCGTTTTTCATATTGACCCGACTGGGAATCGAACCCGTGACTTCAGAGATGCCGTGACGCTCGCGCCTCGACTACGGAACATCAATATAGGTTATAACTCTATAAACGCGAAAGGGTGCAGTAATGATTCCGTGGAAATACAGAAATTGCCTACTTCTTACGAAGAATCGTATCAAAGACTTTCATCCGTCGTCAAATAACCAATCGCGACTTCATTTAAGCCGATATTTCTGAGTACCAATGGAAACGTATTTGTTAACATGATTGACAACTTATAAAGTTACAGAAGGGAGCTTTCTGATTCAGTAAGGTACAAAAAGAAGCCGAGACATTTTTATTGGACTGCCTGTTGTCGGGATTTCAGAATGAAATGTATCTATACTAATATTATAATGAGGAAAGATTTGTTTGTTTGTTTGTGTGTAATAGACTCCGAAACTACTGGACCAATTTCAAAAATTCTTTCACCGTTGGGAAGCTACACTATCCTCGAGTGGCATATGCTATATTATATTTTTTTTAAAATTAGGGATCCTTACAAAACTCCAATAATGTAACCCAAGGCGTAAAAAAAAATACCTGAAAAATTCCTTACATCGCGTGCGCTGCGAAAACTATTGATAACAGAGCAAAATCATGTAGTATGACTTGGCAGAACTCATCGTTAGCTACAAAAAGTGTCATTACAGCATATGTCTAAAAATATTATATGTACTTAGTTATGTCAGAGTAAGCGGTTTTTTATTCTAAAAATTTAATTAATATGCCGCCGCTTGAAAAGGCTCTTTATTTGTACCTTGGTATTAATCCTTATCAACATAAATAACTTTATACAAGACGGCTTCAATACCTTTATATAACTTTTTGAATTATTCTATTTGGACATTTCGTTCGGAAGATATCACGAGTTTAAAAATGCAAGTATTAGAAAAAAGCCGCTCACCGCGCTCAGCTAGCCAGCATGCGATGTAGGCTCCATGTGTATGATACGTACATATTTTAGTACCTATTGCACCCGTGCGAAGCCAGGGCGGGTCGCTATATCTTAAATAAATAAATAATAAATAATCAACTCTTTTTCCGAACGCATTTGCTGTCAGTCGACAATAATATTTAAAAAAAAATGAATTCCAAATAAAAAAAATATTGGTTCCATTGTTGTGTGGCCAAAACATAAATAAATAAAAAAATATAAAGAAAAGAAAACATCTGTCAGGTTACTGCTAAAAAGTGTAAGAATTGGCTTGTATAACATTTTGTGAAGTAAAACATTTCAGTTGATTCAGATGAAAATAATATCTACAAGTTTTGAAGGTTTCCTCATAAAACATTACCGTTTGTTTTATCAGTGGGATTACCTTCTACAAGTTTTTAATCGCCCAGTCGCGATTGAAGCAATTCCTTCAAGAAGGGGCGTTTCGTTTGATTAATGAGAATTCTATTTATAAGAACTTCTTTGTGCTAATCGCCTGTTTGTACGTCATATATACTAACTGGCTATGCTTGCGGCTTTGTTCATGTGAAATAGCAACCTTTGGTAGCGTAAAATAACGTTAATATTTAGTATCTTGTCGTAAACTCATTTAATACAACAGCTTGCCTCGGTTGGCACGTGTGTAATGTAGGTAAATATATTTTATCTTTTCTGTACAATAGTATGGATGTATTGTAAGTATAAAGAAACTACCTTTTTAAATCTCTTTTTCTATTACAATAAACGCCCATTAAAAACCATTGCGTAGTTTCGAAGATGAGATGTCATGTATAAATAAGTAAATATTGGACAACATCACATACATTGCTCTGATTAGCTAGTAGCTAAAGCACTTGTGTTAAAGAAATCAGAAACAACGACGGTACCACAACACCAAGATCCGAGACAATACAGAAAAGTTCGTTTCCCATATTGACCCGACCGGGGTTCGAACCCGGAACCTCAGAGACGTGGCCAAAGTCCGGCACGCTCGCCTCTCGGCTAAGGAGGTCCTCGTGTCGATGTATGCTTAAATATATGACTTCCACAACTTTAACACTAGAAATAAACACAAGCTTGCTGTTCCATAACTAAGACTACATAAGATAAGTAATTCGTTTGTGGGTTTAAGCGTTAAATTATTTAACAAGTTACCTGAAAATGTTATACAGTTGCCCATGCATAGATTTAAGTCTAATGTTAAAAATTGTTTAATAAAAAAGGGCTACTACAAAATTGATGATTATTTAAATGACAAAAATGTATGGGTCTAGAATAACTTTAATTCTCGGAAATGTTTTATATAAGCTTTGTATATTTTATTTAAGTACCTAGCGTAAGGGAACATTGTTACATTGAAAAGAGTAAGTGTCGAGTTTCTTGCCGGTTCTTCTCGACATGATCAACATTCCGAACACGGCGCCAGAATACTTAATTTGTACTGACTATTCATAAGTGCTTTTGTAAAGTTTACATGAATAAAGATGATTTCTATTCTATTCTATAAAATGACAGCTAAAGACAGCGGGAAACTATGCTTATTATAGAGTGATTCGAGTATACCTTACATAGTCATTACTTTTTTTTTTTTCGTTTTTGGCTTGCACGACTTGTGCATCAGCCACGGACTGATTAAAAGGTAGGGAAACAGATTGAAAGGAATAATACGGAAATATGGAAGTAACATCTTAGTCATTACCTTTCATCCTCAATTAATAACATTTTTTGCATTTAAAAGTATCTAGCATATTATACATATATCCTTTCTTAGGTTTCATGATATATTTTGGCTTAAAAGCTCAATAGACAGACAGAGCTACTTTCACAATGATTTGAAAGAAAGAAAGAAAGAAAAAACATTTATTGGCACACATAGACACACAACTTTTGTACATATAGTAAGTATTTCTGTATTTATATAAGGTATATTTATGTGCCAAAAGGTCCCAGCCTCAGCATGAGCTGCTGCAGCGCAATGCTGCATCAGCGATGGTTTTCAGGTGAGACCTTGTGGTGAGTGGCGCAATATAAAAGTAACAAGAAAAGTTTAAAACAGAACAAAGAAAAAATAACAAATACTAGTAAAATATACGTAAACAATACAGCAAGTTAATATATTATACAATGTAGTTTTATACACTTAACACATTTGGAAAAAGTAGAAAAAAAAATCATGGTTACAATATTAAACAATTAGGTCACAACAATATAACACTACTGGACATACAGCATCAAAGGAGTAGTAAGAAGAAGAAGGAGAAGCTAGGTGGAACAATACACCTCTAAACGACCGCCTTTAAGTTACAAGTATTGAAAGAATAAAAAAAAAAAAAAATGTCTAGATTGTTTGTGGTCCATGAAATATTGCATTGATGTGGCGGCCACCCACGCATTTATTATCAACAAAAAAAAAATAATAATAATTTTCGTGATTAGACAGACATTTTGTAATGTAAACGTGGTTCGTAGAAGCGTCATGAAAATATTATGATGAGGGTCTGTTCTGATATGTACTAAGTAAACATAATTTGATTTCGTTTGTAATTATGTAATGGGAGTGGAATTTATATTATACTAGCTGTGCCCGCGACTTCGTTTGCGTGAACTACAGGGGTTTTTCCGCAATAAAAGGTAGGCTATGTCCTTTCTCAGGGTCTAAAGATTGTCTGTGCCAAATTTCATCAAAATCGGTTGAGAGGTTTAAGCGGGGAACCGTAACAGACAGACAGAGCTACTTTCGCATTTATAATTAATATTCGTAGGGATCTATAACACAATTTTTTAGGAACTTAGATCAAAAGTGGATTTAGATCTTATAGTTACGTCTGTTTAATAGTTTTTTTTTTATTGCACTTCAATATTGACCTCATCCCACCTGATGGTAAGTGGTAATGAGGTCCTAGCTTAACGACGACGAGTACAGCATAATAAAGCTGTTACTGGACTTGTTGCCCTTATCTTGAAGGCTTGACACCAACACCGCCCAGGAGCTCTGGAAACCTTACTCACACGCAGGATCACAACAACACCTGGTGGAGACCAGCTGACCGCGGGTGTGGGGACACCCCGGTTGGCCTTGCACGGTCCTCCGCAGATTCGCGGGAACGGCTTATCGCCTTCGGCCGTTCCCGCCAGTCCCCCGACCATCCACGGGAGACTAGACGGAGCGGCCCCCTAGGGGGCAGCTATCGCCGACGGCGCTATGGCCGTTATGGTTCTACAGTTTCCCATAGCGCTGTCACTGGGCGATGAGAAGGTGGATGGGTTTTTTTAGTTCGGGTAGTCCTCGCTCCTAGCGGGGGAGTCCCACACACGTCGCTGTCGTCCCCACGGCAGCGATATGGTACGAAATGTATTTTACCCATCTCAAAAAAAAAAAGGATCACAACAACACCGAAGTGATTGTCATTTAGCTACGGTCTTCTGTAAGGTATTTCACCAGTCGGGCTCCTTCAGTTCGAGCGATAAATCGCTATGCCCTACCTCATTTTGTGTCGGTGCGGTAGGCATTTCTCCCTCTTTAAAAAAAGGTTAGCTACGTCCCAGCCTGTTAGCTAGCTACAATACATACTCGGCAGATGTTGCGGTATTAGGTACTAATGTTCTTTTGATATCGCGTGACTGTGACAAAAGTGACGGATACGCATTAGCGCGGGTACTTGTGACGCCATTACTGACTTTTTGTTAGACGGAGGGGAAAATCTTTTTTCTTTATTCAGTACTTTTGTTTGGAGAACTTCTTGAATAAGGTGAATATTGATGTGATGAAGATTTTTGTTTGTTTAATGTCTGTGTGTATTTTATGTTTATTTAAATTAACATTAAAAATTAACTTTTCTATATCGTTTCGGATCTGGTTTGTTACTGATTTCTGTAAAACAATTGCTTTAGATACTTACCACAGACTCAGGGCAATGTGTGTGATGTTGTCTTATATATATAACCTCGGTGGCGCAGTGGCTAAGGTAGGCGGGCAAAGCGTGAAAGGTCCCGGGTTAGATTCCCGGTCATGTCGATTTGGAAAACGAACTTTTCAAAATTGACTTGGGACTGGGTGTGCTGGGATGATGCCTCCAGTTAGTAGCCGTCGTCAGGTGCTCATAGTACTAGAGGAAACCTTAGTTTGAGACAAGATCATTGGCGCGGTTGTCTGGTGAATTTATTTATTTAATTACTCTTTCTACTTTGTTTTCTTTAGTATAAGGTTAAACATTAGTAACGGTTCCATTTGTAAAATTAGCAAGAATGACGTGACATCTTTGAAGATGAGTTGCCTAAGTCAGATTACAAGAAAGTAGAATACTTCGCATCTAATTTCGCCTCCGTATAATGTTCAGGATTATTCTGTATTTGTAAAGCGTTTGTTGAAATCTCTTTGTGTCATGTAGCTGTCGGGTTATCGTGGAAATATCGTGCCACTGGGAGGCCGGCCCGCTGAATGATATACAAACTAACACGTAGGTTAATATTTTTATTGCAAAGGAAAATACAAGTCTAGTGTAATAAGGAAGCGGACTAATAGAAATTGGTTTTAAGAACGTCTTATAATCCTAAAACATGGGACATGTATTTTTGCATTTTCCACTAAATCAAAAATAACGGCGGTACATTTAACTGAATTGTTGCACTTTGATTTTTTGTTTAGAATATTAGGGAGGCAGAGATAAAACCGACTATGAAAGTATATATGTCACCGTAAGATTATAAAAACCGTTAGATTATAATCTATCTCGCGAGATTGTAAACTGTCGACAGATTGTGAACCGTAACATTATGATTTAACGCGTTATTTTTCGCTATATTGTAATCTATCGATGGGAATCGGTCAAATTATGAACTGACGTAGAACGAAAGGTATCTCGCGCGCTGATTGGTTGAGTTATGTGTGGGGCGGCCGTCATTCGCCATTATTTGGTGGTTATTACGTTTGTTGTCTTAATGCTATTAATTTATGGTATGTTTAAAGGATTAAATCTTTTTTTTATAAGATGTTCTTAAAATTTTCCAATTTTAACAAAATTATTGTTTAATTTTATTGTAATTTTCAATTTAAATTTTGAGTGTTTGAAGATTGTCATGATTATTTATTACCTACTAAATAGTAAATAAATACTTGAATAGTTTTTGAAGTGCATTTCTTTTATTTAAACGACATCTCTATTTCTTTAAATATAGGAAATGATTTGAATTGAATATCATTCCTAAGTTTACGGGGACATAGAAAGGCTGGTCGTGATTGGCACAATTATCAATAACACAATAAACCGACCAATCAGGAAGAGCTTTCGGACAGTTGACACTTTGACGCGGGACAGATTGCAATTTAACGGTTTCACTTCGATAGATTACAATAAAGCGAAAAATAATGCGTTAAATTGCAACCTTAGAGGGACCCCACACTAGCGTCTTTCGAGCGTCAGCGTCTTGCCGCGTCGACGTTGTTTGGGCGTTGCGTCGACGCGGCGCCCGCTCAGCGTCGACGCAGCGCCCGCTCAGCGTCGACGCGGCGCCCGCCAAGCGTCGGCGCGGCGTTTGAGCGGCGCTTGCGCTGGGAGTCCTCTGCACATCGCGTTCGAGCGTCGCGCCGCGCTGATGTCATGTACAGTCATTTCGAAAATGGAAATGTAAGATTTGAACACACAATATAATGTTTTATATTGCAGTGATAAATTAATGCTTTCAACTTGTAAAGGAAAAAATATATTTTACCTATTTGACATATGGCACGAAAAGGCAACTTTAGCATTTATTTTCTCGAAAACTAAAAGTACTTAATTGAAAATGGGTTTCTTCGGCAATATGAGCTAGTATTTTAAGCTACATCCATATTTGCTATCAGCTAAAAAGTCTTCTGCCTACTGATTCTAAAACACGGGCGGGCCGAAACAATTGAGTTGATCATTGTACTGTTGTCAAAATAAACGCTGCGGCAGGCGTCGGGCCGGCGCGGCGCCTGTGGAGCGCAGTCCTGGCGTTCGTCATTTCGACCGCGCCGCGGCGCAAGCGTTGCGTCGGCGCCGCATCGACGTTGCGTCGACGTCGCGTCGGCGTTGCGTCGACGTCGCGTCGGCGTTGCGTCGACGTCGACGCTCAAAGAACGCTAGTGTGGGGTTACGCTTAAGTTACGGTTCACAATCTGTCGACAGTTTACAATCTCGCGAGATAGATTGTAATCTAACGATTTTTACAATCTTACGGTGACATATACATATATGGGAAAAACCTGTGGTCCACGCGAACGAAGTGGTGGGCACAGCTAATATTTATGTCAAACAAAGTTTGTTTTAACAAATCTACCGAATACCTATACCACAGTAAAGTCAATAGTCTGGAACATTCAATTTTTAGCCCCGATGCAAAAATGACGGGGTGTTATAAGTTTGACTTGTCTGTGTTTGTGTATCTGTCTACGGCATCGCAGCTCCCGAACAAAAATCGATTTTAATTTGTTTGAAAGACGAATAAGTCGGGAGTCGTAGCTATGTTTGATAAAAATCGATCCAAGATGGCCGCCATCTGAAAATGTTTTGACCTTCACATGAGTTTGTTGCAAGACGTAGGTAGGTAGTAGGTACATTGGACGATTAACAATGAAATATAGGAATCTTGGTCTAATTTTCTCGGAACAATCTTAAAAGTCACTCGATATCACAGCACCAATAACGCGATATCAAAGGAGCGTTATTAAATATCTAGTGACAAGCTGTCACCAGTGTCAGGCGGGCCCCGTGGACTGTGCAGTGTTATATTCCTTTTGTGTTATTTGCTTTGATGCAGGATATATGTATATGTACTATTGCATATATGTAGTGGAATGGGAAATGATATAAGCAAATAGGAATAATCGAAATATATTTAGCCAAATAAATTAAATATACACCATACACGTCTTGCACATCGTCGTCGTTCGTCGTTCAAATCTAACTCCTGTCATTCTCTTCATTTGGATATGCAAAAGTACAGGCATCGCTCATGCTCTACGTTCGGATACATCCGCTATCCCACATATATGTTTATGACTTTGCCAGTGATCCGTTAAGGATAACCCTATTTTCTATACTACAAAGAAAGATTGGTATTATTGTGTCAATCAATCATATATTTCTTTATTCAAGTAGGTTACATGTAACACTTTTGTATCGTCATTGAATACAATGCAAAGTGTATACTTCCAGTTTGGAACCTATATCTACCGAGAAGACACCGGTAAAAAACTCAGCCAGCAGATTAGTTACTATATCAGCCAAAGTATAGTAAGTTACTACAGTAGCAGTATCTAACTTATGGCTATTTGTAGAACACCTTGACCAAGTCATATAGTTTAGTTTTGACGAGTGAATAATGCATTAAGTATTTATTTTAAGAAATAAGCTGGAGCAGACCAGTCCTCAAAGGTGGCACCTGTTCACAAGCATGACGTATGTGCCAGTCATTGCTTCCCTCAACCGTATTGAAGGGAATGAACGACCCGCCACAAAGCGTCACCACCCCAGTGACGTTTTAGTGAGCATGACTAACTCCCAACTTCCATTGGAAATTAATTACAATTTAAGTCATCAAACCAACTACAGGTCCCGGAGCACGAAGTAGTAACCTACCTACATCTTATTCTAATAATTTAAGACAATTTTCATAATAAATATATTTATTGTTACAAAATAAACTTCATGCGTACGAAGGTCGTTGGCCGCTCATCTATACTAATATTATAAAGAGGAAAGATTTGTACCTATTTTTGTATGTTTGTATGTTTGTAATGAATAGGCTCAAAAAGTACTGGGCCGATTTAAAAAAATATTTCACCAATATAATGCTACATTCTTTCAATTTGACATAGGCTACAAAATTAGGGATCCTTGGTAAAATTTGAAAAATTTCAACAGAAAAGCGGGAAAAATTCTCTAAGGCGAAACGAAGTTCGCCAGGACCGTTCAATTCCATGACTTTAACATTTATTCGTATTTTTAACATTAAAATACCATTTTTATTTTTAATACTAAGACACAAATATATTAATTATATTTAATCATAGGTATGTTTTTTAACCGTCCAAAAGTCAACTTAGTTACTGATTTCTTATAAACAATCCTCATTTGATAGATATATAATTTGTATGTTTTATTTTTCAGGTACGTACGAACTGCATTTCCCCAAACTATAATTTTATGTAAGTAGATTATATTCGAAGAAAGTAATGATTTTAGTTACTTCTTGCTGAAGCTTATGTAAGTAAAGGGCGTGTTATGAAATTTTCACTAGTTATCATTTGTTTAAGAGCAGATAAGTAGATATATAATGTTAACTAATACAATTATTTCAGCTGAATAGTAAACTTTTATCCGTTCACTGACTTTTTGCTATTACTTACTTAATTTTTTTAAAAATCAATACTCAAGATTACTAGGTATTTGACTCGTTTAGGAAAAAAAAATGAATTGACGAAATGTATGTTGTACGCAAACATACCAAATTTGGTCCAAACCATGGACCAAAAGAAATATATTTTTTGTGTTATATATTACAAAGACAACAAAAACTATTTATTTATTTATTTAAAAACTTTATTGCACAAAAAAAAGTGCAAAAGGTGGACATAATGCTAGGAGCATTCTCTACCAGTCAACCGTTGGGTCATGCAGATAGTACGTTTATGGGTGTGGTAACAGTAAAAATGTGAGTATGGATAACAACAAAATTAATAATCATAAATAGCAGAAAATTACACACGAGAATATAATATTCATACATAAGTTCATGATAAATAAATATAAAAATTAAACAATATAATATATATAAATAAAACAAAATAATATATATAAATATATGCAAACAAGTGAATAAATAAAGCAAATCAATTGAGCAAACGAAATTTTATGTAGAGGGGGAGGAATAAAAGAATTCACGAACTTTTAATTTAAAAATTCCCTTATTGAGGGATTGTCGAGTTTCGGTGGGCAGAGCGTTCCAAAGCCGGATGGCTTGCACAGTGAAAGACTTGGAGAAGAACTCAGTATGATGTCGAGGAATGCTTAAGCTGATATTGTCTGAGGAGCGAATAGAACGGTCGTGAGAAAGACAGAGGTTATTTAAATACCTCTGTCTTTCTCACGACCGTTCTATTTCTTTTAGTCCAGTATATTTCGTAGCCGAGAGGCGAGCGGGCAAAGCTTTGGCTTTGCAACATCTCTGAGGTCCCGGGTTCGATTCACGGTCGGGTCAATGGAAAACGTACTTGTTTTTAAAACTGTCATGTCATCATATGTCATTAAATAAATAAATACATTTTCTATATTGTGTTGGGTCTGGGTGTTGTGGTAACGTCATTGTTTCTAATTTCTATAATACAAGTGCTTTATATCCACAGAATCAGGGGAACACATGTGATGTTTCTCAAAATGTATTTTTTTTGATGTTATGCGCGTATACAACTTTTGGAGATTAAGTTCAAAATATATTCATGTTAATTTACATCAATTGAAAAGAAACTTACCTTAACGATTCGGATTAATTTTATCCATATATGTACCTACATTTATGTAGCTATTATGATTTATCGAAATGTAAGTATCTATAAAACGGTAAAATATAAACACATACAGTAGATTTACATAAAGAACAATTTATTTACTAAAAACGCAAACAAAATCTCAAGCAGCAACTAATGAACTGTAAAATAAACATAATCTCTTTAAGTTACTTACGTAAGTTAACTTTGAAGTTAAAGCACTCTCAGACAGAGCCCAAACACCCCGTCCAAATGATCTACATAAATACTGGAGCGGGCGCTGTAGCCGGGTGGCGTCGACTGCAATTTGCGTTAAGTCCGTAATCCCAACCTGCCCCAACACTTGCAATTCAAATTCGACGTAGCTTAGAACTAGTTTAGGTAGGGAAATGGAGTGAGAATGGGTTTATGGCCCTTAAGGTATATATTTCGAACGTGAACTGGCTATTATCTGCGTTTTTTCGGTATTGTAAGGAAAAAATTGTGTTGGTGATATGTCTGAAATACAGTACAAAGGTTTATTTACACACCACCTTACAGAAGACCGCAGCGAAATAACAATCACCTCTTGGTGGTTGTTACTGTGAATAAGGTTTCCAGAGCTCTTGGGGGTTGGTACATGTGGCGCTATGTGGCGGGTCGTTACATTCCCTTCAATATGGTTGAGTGAAGCGATGACTGGCACATGCGTCATGCTAGTGAGCAGGTGCCACCTTTGGGGACTGGTCTGCTCCAGCTCTTAAAATAAAATAATACTTCATGCTTTTTTCACTCATCAAAATAAAACTATATGACTTGGTCCAAAGTGTTCTACACATAGCTATAAGTTAGATACTGCTACTGTAACTGATCTGCTGAGTTTCTTACCGGTGTCTACTCGGTAGATATAGGTTCCGAACCGGAAGTAGAATCACTTTGCATTGTATTCAATGACGATTCAAAAGTGTTACATGTAACCTACTTGAATAAATAAATATTTGAGTTTGAGTTTGACATTATTGACTTTGTTAATATGATGAATGAATTTGGTAAAAGTTGTCCCGTGACAATAGACAAGAATATTTTTAAACTCGTCTTGTCTGTCTGTCTTTGCCGCTCATTGCCGATTCCCTCAATATAGGTAGCAAATCTTTTTCACACGAACGGGCATGGCTTAGCACCTTTGGCTGTTCCCACCAGTACCTACTACAGGCTAGGGGCCTAGACGAAGCCGGGGCGGCTATTCTGCCGACAACGCAATGGCTGCGTTAGATAATCTTTATTCCCATGGCGGCGTCTTTAGGCGATGAGAGGCGTAGGGGGGCTTAATGGGTAATCTCCGGGGGAGTCCCACAGACACGCGGTGCGGTGCGCAATGCATTTCCCCCTCAAATAAATAGGTATCAAATAAAAGTGTGAGTAGTACTATACAATAAACATAAATCCCTACTAATATATAATATTATAAATGCGAAAGTAACTCTGTCTGTCTGTTACGCTTTCCCGCTTAAACCTCTCAACCGATTTTGATGAAATTTGGCATAGTTGAACCTCAAGAACGGACATAGGCTACTTTTTGTTAGAAAGTAAGGGGGGGGGGGGGTAATGACACCTTTGAAAGTTTATATGGGAAAATGTTTATTTTTGAAGTTAGAGATATGAAAGTTGGCACAAATATAGCTCTATTAAAATATGGACTACTTTTTGTTTCGAATATTAGGAAAGATAGGGGTTAAACCGACCATGAAAGGATGTAGTCCACGCGAACGAAGTCGCGGGCACAGCTAGTCTGTATACAACGTGTAACGGAAAGGGTATAACAATATCAAAAATACCAAAGCAGTTAACGGTTACAAACTGTATGGGACCATTTGTAGCTGTGTACACGCATTTATTGATTCAATATTTTTTTTTGAAATATCAGTCAAATACAAGTCAAAATTTTGACTAAGTCACGCTTGCACAACACTATCACAGTATTGTTGGAATCGTCGAAAGACTTGGATGTACCTACCTATTATGCTATTAATTTAAATATCACAATGGTGGTTCATCTTTTAGTGTTTACTGAATCACATCTGAAATTTGTTGGTTTAGCGTTTCTCATTTTGACAATTCAGTTAAGTCATTGAGTTGTCGTCGCCGTGACAACATCTTGTGTTTTTGCCTTTCTGGATTACCTACTTACTACGGATAGCCTGGTGATATTTCGTGATGTCTTTGAGCAATCAAGAATATTCGAGATGATTCTCTGTGTCGGAGCAACCGACGGCAGCGTGATGGCCGACCGAGAGCTAGAGAAAGAGATTTACGAAACCATCAAAACGCTCGTTTCCATCTGTGGATTGGGCGAGGAGGTCGTATCACATGGCCAGCTCGGTCACCAGACCTCACTCCGTTGGACTTCTTCTTGTGGGACTAATTTAAAAGGAAGGTGTACGCTGTTGCATGCTCGTCAAGGGAAGAGATGATAGAAATCATCAAGGCCGCGTTCTGTACAGTGACACCACAAATGTTGCATAATGTTCGCGCATCTTCTAAGAAAGTACTAGGCGCGCATGTCGAGGAAGGAGGTGGAGAAATTCAGGATCGTGGTGATTGTCGTGAAGTGATAACGTGATTTGGGGTCGCTGACCTCAATAGTGTTGTGATGCGTTTGTTTACGTTTTAGTCAGTCATTATAGTTAATCATTTTTTATTTCATAAAAACAATAAAGTGTTTATTTTACCTCGGGATTGCGTATATAGAATCTATACAAGGTATAGTATCCACCTACTTTACATTGTTACCCCCTTTCCGTTACAGGTTGTATATAAAAGAAAGTCGTGTTAGTCACACTTTTTATAACTCAAGAACGGCTGAACAGATTTGGCTGAAAATTGGTGGGGAGGTAGTTTAGAACCAGGAGAAGGATATAGGATATATATTTTTTAATTAATCTGCTTGGTTTTTTATTTAGTAAACAAACTAACTGTGTGTCTTAGTGCAAAATTAGTAATAAGTGTAGCTTTCATTTGTAAAAAAAAAACTACTGAGTTTCTTGCCGGTATCTTCTCTTTAGTTATAGGTTCCGAACCGGAGGTAGCTTTATTTGCTTTATATAGAGACTATTCATAAGTATTACTAATGTAATCTATGTGAATAAAAAAATATTGACTTGACTTTGAGTAATTTATTGCCTCTAAGGCGGGACAAAATTCGCCGGGTCACCTTTTTTTTTTTTTTTTTTTTTTTTTTTTTTTTTTTTTTTTTTTTTTGAGGGGGGGAGAATGCATTTGCGCACCGTACCGCTGTCGTGGGGACGACAGCGGCGTGTGTGGGACTCCCCCGCCCAGAAGGGGCAGGGACTACCCGAACTAAAAACCCCCCCCACGCTCTCATCGCCTTTGGTTGGCGCCATGGGAAAAACGGTGGAAACCACAACAGCCACGGCGCCAGACGGAATGGTCTTTTAGACCCCAATTCGCCCCCCTGGATAGAGGGAGCCGGCGGGAACGACCGAGCGTGCTAAGCCGTTCCCGCCCTGGTGCGAAGGACCGTGCAAGGCCGTCCGGGGTGTCCCCACACCCGCGGCCGACTGGTCCCCGCCAGGAGGCACTAGGCGGGCAAAGTGCCGCCTTGCGCGCAGCCTCCTGCGTCTTCTGCACGCCGGAGCTGCAGGGTCGCAGTAAGACATAAAATAAGCTACTTAAGTAGTCCATTAATACAATGTTAAATATGAGGTTTAAACCTGTTTTATATAAGTGGACACCAGACTTCAGTGTACTTCGATGCAGTTCACGGATGTTCAATGCTCTTTACAAGGATTCTGTGGAAACTATAATTATGCATTCTCGTTTAAAACCCCGACATATACATGCAAATATAAGCGCACTTTGGATTTTTATATAAGTAGTTATTATGTATGTAGCTACTAAGCAAGCCCTTTTATGTAATACCATTTACGGGAGTCATAATCTATAAATTTTTAACCCCAAAAAACGCGAACAAATACGCGAAAAACGGCTAGTTTAAAAATATGGAGGTACTTCGTTCAATTAAATAAAGGAATAGTTGAATTTAGAAAGATGTAGGGTAGGTACTTCTTTTATAACGTATCCACTCAGTTTATTATAAGGTATATTTTTACAAAATAAAACTGTGTTCAAAATTGTTTCAAGTAATCTATGTACTTGAGTTAATATATTTTAATTGATTTACAAATTGAAGTAGATTCAGATTGATGAATACCTAAATACAGTTTGAGATCAGCAAACCTTGATGTCAGTTCGTTTCCCTCGCCGGCTGCTAGCGATTAACATTTAGAGTAAATAGCTCAGGCAAATAGTTAGAATTCACTGAAACAGATGTTCCCAAGCTGTTTTAGCCTGTACTATTGCCATGCTTATCTCTAGCAATACATATATCGAGGTATTGAGAAGATCTTGTAAGTTTCGTGTGAGGTATCAGATTTAAGGTTATTTTTATTTATTTAAAAAACTTTATTGCACAAATAAGTACAACAGGTAGACTTAATGCTTGGGGCATTCTCTACCAGTCAACCCTTGGGTCATGCAGATAGTTTGTATATGGGTGCGGTAATAGGGGAGAAAAAAAAAGAAATCATTTTAAATAACAATTCCGCCATCTCTGAGGTTCCGGGTTCGATCCCCGGTCGGCTCAATATGGGAAACGAACTTTTCCATATTGTCTCGGGTCTGGGTGTTGTGGTACCGTCGTTGCTTCTGATTTCTGTACTACAAGTGCTTACGCTACTTACCACAGAATCAGAGCAATGTATGTGATGTTGTCCAATATTTATTATTTATGTATTTATTTACTTTTATAAATAAAATCCAGACACAGAACAAACACAAATTTTCATCACACAAATGTTTGTCAAGTACGGGAATCGAAACTACAATTCTCCAACCATCGTTCCAATGGGCCACTCATATGTTTTGTTTTAAAATACCCGCTATAGGGCTTCGACGACCGCAGGGGGTTAGAAAGAAAACTTTGGGTACCACTGCCCTAGACGATCTGAGCTTGCTATGCTAATATTTGATTCACTCGTATTTACAGTAGACCATTCAAACGTACATTCGCTGCAAAAAACTCAATTTACAACCAAAGAGGCTGAATCCGTTTGCGATAGTAATGTTACAAGAAATCGCTGAAAGGGTTTTAATAAACGCTTTTGATTAAATATATGTACACATTAGATGAATGTAATATAGTTTTAAATATACTGTGCCGACCTACGACATTACGAACATGTCGACACAAATACAGCGTCAGCGGAATTGGCGTAGTAAACAACGCTCCATACGTGATGCACGATTAGCCGATCAATACATCGATTCTACATCGCGATGTCAGAATTATCGTCAACTAGCTGTGCCCGCGACTTCGTTCGCGTGGACTACATCCTTTCATGGTCGGTTTTACCCCTTTCTCCCCTAATATTCGAAACAAAAAGTAGTCTATATTTTAATCAAAATTTCGAGCTATATTTGTGCCAAATTTCATATCTCTAACTTTAAAAATAAACATTTTTCCATATAAACTTTTAAAGGTGGTATTACCCCCATCCCCCCCTTATTTTAGCCTATATCCGTTCTTGAGATTCAACGTATACCTATACCAAATTTCATTAAAAATCAGTTGAGAGGTTTAAGCAGGAAAGCGTAACAGACAGACGACAGACAGACAGACAGACAGACAGAGTTACTTTCGCATTTATAATATTAGTAGGGATGGTTAGGCCTTGGTACCCGAGCATATAACACACAGCTCCGCGGAAGAACTTCCCCATTATGAACACATTGGCAAGAAACTCAGTAGTTTTTTTTATAGAAAGACATACATTTATCACTCATCATAGTTTAGTTTGTTTATTGCAAATAATAATAATATCGTGAGTGAAATCAACTGTAGGACTTAACGTACTATGTTAAAATAATCAATTATTTAATTACTTATCTCAGAGAAAGTAATTTGTTATAATAAATTTGTCTAATTAATTACATAAGTCAACAAAATTATACATTTTGCATGGTGCTTTAATGTAAGTTAACTTTTGTTGTAGCTGTTTGTCTGCTTTACATGAATATAGTTTTATTTCTTTTCTAACACGTCCAAATTTATAGTAATTTTACTTCAAAAAAATAAAATTCAGTGAACTAAGGGATTTTTCCATGGTCTGTTGCCAGTCCCGAGCGAGTGAATTTTATAATTAGATATTAAAAAATAAACTACTACTTCTCTTATTTGTAACATAAATTTTAATTCTAGCATTATTATTTTTGTAGTTAATCTGCATTCTAGCTGCAACCTTTTTTCCCATATAGAACTAAACTAATCGATTGAAGTACTAGAGAACTACTTGAATATTTTCACAATTAAACAAAATTTATAAATAAACCAAATATAAATTTCATGGCAAAGGTCTTTGCTTCTTTTTGCATATATTTGAAACAGCCAGAAATAATCAATGAAATAGTTAAACGTATTTGAAGAAGACCCAAAATGGCTGTTTTTAAGATTTGAAGCAAAATATCTCAGAAATGATACGTGATAGAAGTTTTTTAAAGCCAGAATTGGCTTCCTTATGCCATTTTTAGCTAAAAACAGCTATTGGTTTACGTGCACCAAAATCATTGTTGACCTGTGTTATGTTTTAAACATCAAGCGAATTATGTACCTACATAAAAATAGAAATAAGGTGTACGTGAGATTAGACTTTTTGATACTTAAGGCATTTTAGCAATGCTTCTGATGATTCATATACCTTTGCTCATCATGAGAAACTGTGAGCCTAAAAGTAAAATAAAAAATAAATAAATGGGCCAGACAAGCACACCAATCATCTGGTCTGAAACTAAGGTTTACCCTTGTACTATGAGTACCATACGACGGATACTTACTGGTGGCGTCATCCTGGCACACCCAGACCCAAGTCAATTTAGAAAAGTTAGTTTTTCCAAATTGACCTGACCGGGAATCGAACCCGGGACCTTTCGCGCTTCGGTCGCCTACCTAAGCTGCGCCACCGAGGCCGAGGTCGTCTAACAACTTCCCGTTTCATTTTTACGACTGATTATAATAACTTTTCAAATATTTAAAGAGGAATAACAGTAAAAAATAATTGCCGTTTTAAAAAATCATGGCTCGAGGGATTTCGTTCATTTACTTTTAAAATATCTCATTGTGTACCGTCTCTTTCTTTCGACCGTCGTCAGAGTGAGACGGCTATAAATGCTTACCTTTTCATTATCTGCTAAGGGAAGTTTGCGATGAATTATTTATGGTAATTGATAATAACAGTGTTTTAGCTCTGGGCATTTATCGCAGATCTAGTTATATCAGTGAGGCGTGAAAATAGTTATTTTTAATTAATTATTTTTTCAATAATTACAAAAAAGATAAGATGACGATAAGACTTATGTAGTTCTAAACATATTCGGCAGAGGGCACTTACAATGGATACAGCAGAAAAATTTCATCGCCTACGATAACTTGCGGTTAGGTCAGTTGGAAGAGCAGCACACGCGATAAATGAAGGTCGTGGGTTCGATTCCCGCACCGCAAGGGGAGATAAAAAAATTATGTTTCTAATATTACAACAAAGAGTTCCTTTTTTACTTTTCATTACAAACTGAACTTTAAACTAATTTTGCACGAAGACGTATTTGGTCAATGGTAACAATATAATAAATCTAATGATATAAATACTTAAAATAACTATTGTGATATTTTTTAATGACCCATCACATACGTTGCTCTGATTCTGTGGTAAGTAGCCAAAGCACTTGTGCTACAGAAATCAGAAACAACGCCGGTACCACAACACCCAGACTCGAGACAATACAGAAAAGTTAGTTTCCCATATTGAGCCGACCGGGGATCGAACCCGGAACCTCGAGATGGCGCGACGGCAAATTCCGGCACGCTCGCCTCGGCTACAGATATATCGTTTTAGTTTAAAAGTTATAAGATAAACGATTAGCTTTTGGAGATGGCTCACTGTTCCTCGTTGAGCTGTGTTGATAGATAGATAGATAGATAGATATACTTTATTGCACAAAAACTTTACAGAAATAGGTTTTACAGATTGATTATAGTACAATTTAGGCGGTCTTATCGCTAGAAAGCGATCTCTTCCAGACAACCTTAAGGTAGAGGAAATAGTAGATGGCAAGAAATGGGTACGGCCGTGCAACATTAATAAAGTTTTATTTCTTGAATTATATTCATAGTATTGAATTACTTGAATTATATTATATTCATAGTAGTTGATGTTAACAGGTGACCATTGTTACGTTCAGATAAGACAAAAAAGGCGAGATAGAACACGCTCCTGAAAGGTTTTAAATATAATATCGCGCGAGAAATCTTGCCTTAAAAAAAACGGGTGGGGCTGTGTCGGGGCACGCGGCCGTTGGTTTTAACGTGAATACGTCTCTATTCTATTTGATGACTTAAATTGGCTACTTGACAGTGTTAACAATAAAATATGAAAAGTGTTAGATATGTTAGCTTATTAGTTAAGTAATCATTTTACATTTTTACTGTTTAATTAAAAGCATAGTTAGTATTTTATTTTAGCAAAATAAATTTTAGTTTTTTTATCTGTGGAACAAAAGAACCGAAACGGAAACCACCATTGCAATTCGGAATTGACAGCTGTCGGCGAAAATTATTTATTTTAATGTGGCGAAACAATGATTATTTTACCGATTAAATTGAATTATTGTGTCTCTAATCGTATAAAGAATTTATTGAAACATTTTCCGTTTATCTTAATTAAGTCGTTCCTATGCGTATCGGTTCGTTGTCTAGGACGTTGACGTCATAATTGCAACAATGACGCGACTAGGCGTTTTCGCGCGCTTTTTAAATGTGTTACACAAAATCTTATTTTTCTCTGGTTATTTAGATTATTTCCAGATAAATCGAATTGCTTGGGATAAAATATGAACGGGCACACATTTTACAATACTTTTTCAAAAACTGTCAAGTAGCCAATTGTAATTACTTTCCAAAGGGAGTTGGGAGTTAGTCATGCTCACTGAAATGTCACTGGGGTGGTGGCGCTATGTGGCGGGTCGTTACATTCCCTTCAATATGGTTGAGTGAAGCAATGGCTGGCACATACGTCATGCTTGTGAACAGGTGCCACCTTTGGGTCTGGTCTGCTCCAGCTTACCTCTTAAAATAAAATAATACTTCGTGCTTTTTTCACTCATCAAAATAAAACTATATGACTTGGTCCAAAGTGTTCTACACATAGCTATAAGTTACAGTTAACTTATCTGCTGAGTTTCTTACCGGTGTCTTCTCGGTAGATATAGGTTCCGAACCGGAAGTAGAATCACTTTGCATTGTATTCAATGACGATTCAAAAGTGTTACATGTAACCTACTTGAATAAAGAAATATTTGAGTTTGAGTTTGAGTTTCTCGTAACGGTTAATATACTCGTATAGGCCGACATTATATGTATATTTTTTGATATTATTTTTTTATTTAAACACCTTATTATAATCACAGTTACAATTTTACACTAATGTTTTCTATATAATCGATATGATGGTTTGGTTTATTTTAGCTATTTTCACAGCGTCATGTCTTACGGTCTGCTATTATGGGGATCTGCGGCCGATATTCAAACTATATTTGTTTTACAGAAGAGGGCCATCCGAGCCATGTACAAGCTAGGACCACGTGACTCGCTGAGAGTAGTAATTGTTTAAGGAAATTAACATCTTAACAGTCGCATCTCAATACATTCTCGACTGTTTAATGCATGTTTACAAAAACTTGCATACATTTCCTAAAAAAATCAGACAATCATAGCATTAACACCAGAAATAAAAATAAGCTTGCTGTTTCTAAGCGTAGACTACATTAAATAGGTAATTCATTTGTTGCTTTAAGCATAAAAAAATTTAATAAACTCCCTCAAGTTATTGTTGTGTTACCTTTGTACAAATTAAAGACATTTGTCGAACGTTGTCTTTTGAAAAAAGGCTACTACAAAGTAGAAAAGTATTTGAATGACAGGAACGTGTGGATCAGTGTCTAGTGTGCTCGCCTGTACTTACGTGTTTTATATTATTTTAAAAATATATATGTAACGCATTTTCTCAATCAATGTCAGAATTGGGCCTCGATCACGCATGTAAGTCATACAGTTAATTTAAATTAATTTACAAATACCTTTGTTTTTTTTTTATAATTGATTTTAAATTTTTATTTTACAATTGATAAACTAACTGTGTGTCTTAGTGCAAAATTAGTAATAAGAGTAGCTTTCATTAGTAAAAAAAAACTACTGAGTTTCTTGCCGGTATCTTCTCTTTAGTTATAGGTTCCGAACCGGAGGTAGCTTCATTTGCTTTATATAGAGACTATTCATAAGTATTACTAATATAATCTATGTGAATAAAAAAATATTGACTTTGACTTTGATAGATTTTGACGAGAGCTGATGATTAAAATTTGAATGAACGTCGTAGCTTCACCGAGTCGAAAGTTATAAAGTAGGTAATAAATGGAAATCTCGATACGTAGCAAAATGACCTTCAAAATGGCGGGGCTGCCCCCTCCCCCGCGCGCGATGTCTTACAGTCCTTACTTAGCGTAATAAATTCTTTGATTCTTTAGCTATCAAGTGGTGTAAACGAAATTTAGATGGAGATGATAGATATGTAGCTACAACACTAAACTGTATCCTCCGATTTTGTTATCATTAGTTTTTTTGGATTGCAACCCTATGGAGGTAATTTTAAAGACGTATTCACGTCAAAAATACTGGATAATGTTGAAGGGAACATTTCCTTTGTGGTTTAGTTTCTGTTAAAATTTATCCATCTTTAGTTATTTAGGTAAGTGAAGAAAGTTTACTTCAGGACGCGCCCCAGTACTCTAGCAGGCCTAACACGCGCCACGCGACAAAATTTTATCGCGCTCTTAACAAACGTCAAAATCGATTGATGTCAGTGCGTCGGCTGCTGATTGGCTGTTTTTGTGCGGTGTTCTATTAGCCAATCATGAGTATCGAAACTTGTTGTGTCATGCGAGAAATTGCGCATGCTAGGCCTATTGGTTTTTATTTCAACATTTTCCTTCGGGTCTTACTTCGATAAAAGTATTGTTATTTTTAATTTTTAATTGTATTTAAATATTGTGTCAACGGCAAGCTGTGTAGGTAGACAAACCGCTTTTCATTGTTATATTTATTTATTTATTTAAAAACTTTATTGCACAAATAGGTACAACAGGTAGACTTAATGCTAGGGGCAATATATATTTTTTTATGCACATGTCATTTATGACTTATTTTTTTATTTTATTTATTCAATATTACGACACAAATCGATTGTCTGCTGTTATTTTTCCGCCTACTTACGTTTTTGTGGTTTTTAAATTGTGTAATTTTATTTAATTTTGAATATATTTTTTCCACTTAAAACCAACTTTTATTACATACAGTTCACATTTTGGTACTTCGTCTGTCGAATTTAGTTATTTCATTAAGTTTGTAATATATTTCTCCCATTTAAAACTAGCATTGATTACATACAGTTCACATATTGCATTCCATAACACGACAATTTAGGTATTTGCACGGTCATGTCCTTAGTGTGGACCACAGTAATATTGTAAATGCGATATCTCGATTTTTTTCCTACTTTCAAGAATCAGATTTCTTTAAACTTTTCCTGTGTGAAAGAGTGTTTAGTCTGTCCTTAACTAAGTAGCCTTCACCCACATAGTTTATCTTACGCCCCATACATCAACACCTGGCCCAGATCCGTCACATGGAGTAATTGAAAACGGCGATAAATCCCCGTTAGGGGATGTTCTGGATAATTATGGGGTGGGGTGATTTGAACTATTGCGTTAGGGCGGATTTATGGGGCCGGAGTTGTTAACCTTTTCATTTCCTTAGTTGTGGAATAAAGAAAGATTAGTAAGGAAAGTATACCTTGCTTCCATAAAGCGAGAGAGATTCCTATATACTTATCTAATGGCGATTTTTATAATTTTTATAGTGCTTTACGCCGCTCAAGCGAGCTTTAAAATTGCGCGACTGAAGGTAGTGGGTTCGATTTCCACACCGCAAGGGGAGATGATATTTTTCTGTTTATTTAAAATATCTAAGTTGGCGGTTAAAAATTTAATATGTATAAAATACTAGCTGTGCCCGCGACTTCGTTCGCGTGGACTACAGTTATTTGATGGTTTTACCCCTATCTCCCTTTATATTCTCCCGAAACAAAAGGTATTCAATATTTTGATATAAGTTATGACCCATATTTGTGCCAAATTTCATATTTCCAACTTGAAAATAAACATTTTCTCATATAAAATTTTAAAGGCGGTATTACCCATTTCAGGAAAGGGACACCTTGGGAAAAGGGACATTTCGGGAAAGGGACCTTTTGAATCGAGGGACATTATGGGAAAGGGACATTATGAACCTAAACGCCCCATCCCACCTAATTTTTGAAACAAAAAGTAGCCTATGTCTGTTCTACAGGTTCAACGTATACCTTTACCAAATTTCGTCAAAATCTGTTGAATGGTTTAGGCGTAAAAGCCGGACAGACAAACAGACAGACGGAGTTCCTTTTGCATTTAAAATATTAGTATGGATGCTTAACATGTAACGCGAAAGTCTTAGTTGATATCCCTCAACGTATAAATTCTACGATAATCATGCATTTTTATTATTTCTCTAAGTTGACGTGTCTAAACATCGTGGTCGCAAGCTCGTCTTCTAATTTTGTGCTTTTAATCTACTGACGCCATTTTGGCTACTTACATAAATTACGTTTTCCGCTGTCGATATGTTAATTTTTGTATGATGCGACCTTTAAAACTGCGTCATAGATAAATTCCAAGGACTTACATTGTTATAAAATCTTAGAACTTGACTCATATATACTAGGAAAATTGCCATGCGCTGCTCGTCTGAGTCAACCGTTGATTGGTGCAAACATCATAACGTCTAGATTTTACGATTTTTATGGTATTTTACGCTGCACTAGCAAAAAAATCACTCTTGTTGTATCGGAGCCCCCTTAAAGAATTGTGCCGACCTACGACATTACCTAAAAGTCGACACAAATACAGCGTTAGCAGAATTGGCGTAGTAAACAACGCTCCATACGTAATGCGTGACATCGATCCTACATCGCGATGTCAGAGTTTTCGTCGCCCCTAGCTATATATAAAACAAACCAAGAATGGTAGTCGGGCCTTGGTCCCCGAGCAGATAACACCTAGCTCGGCGGAAGTACTTCCACTTTTAGTAAGGAACATACGTTCCTAACAGAATTATTTTTAGTATTTTTTGTTGTATGGAAACCGAAATATATAATATATAATAAGTTCAACTCTCTAGCTATCACGGTTCTTGAGATATAGCCTGGTGACAGACAGACGGATGGACGGGGAAGTCTTAGTAGTAGTCTTAGGCGAAGTGACTCTGACCTTCTGCGAGCAAGTCATTTCACGGAAAGAGGCAGCGAGAGGACGACCCTCAAGCACCACCTCACCGAAGACGCAGGAGGCTACGAGCAAGGCGCCGCCTTGCGCCTCCTGGTGGAGACCAGCCGACGGTGGGTGTGGGGACACCCCGGTTGTCCTTGCACCGTCCTCCGCAGATTCTCGGGAACGGCTTATCGCCTTCGGCCATTCAGTTCGCCATCCAGGGTAGACTAGACGGAGCGGCCTCCTAGGGGGCAGCTTTCGCCGACGGCACTATGGCCGTTATGGGTCTTCAGTTTCCCATAGGGCTGTCATTGGACAATGAGAAGGTGGGTGGGTTTTTTAGTTAGGGTAGTCCTCGCTCCTAGCGGGGGAGTCCCACACATTAGTATTTTCCCAACTCAAAAAAATAAAAAGGCGAAGTGACTCTCACGCAAACTACTCAATTTATAAAAAAACTAGCTGTGCCCGCGACTTCGTTTGCGTGGACTACATCCTTTCATGGTCGGTTTTACCCCTTTCTCCCCTAATATTCGAAACAAAAAGTAGTCTATATTTTAATCCAAGTTTTGAGCTATATTTGTGCCAAATTTCATATCTCTAATTTATAAAATAAACATTTTTCCATATAAACTTTCAAAGGTGGTATTACCCCCCTCCCCCCTTACTTTTTAATAAAAAGTAGCCCATGTCCGTTCTTGTGATTCAACGTATACCTATACCAAATTTCATCAAAATCGGTTGAGAGGTTTAAGCAGGAAAGCGTAACAGACAGACAGACAGACAGACAGACAGAGTTACTTTCGCATTTATAATATTAGTAGGGATGTATCTATTCGAAACGTCAATATCATAATGCAGTTTACTGAATACATATCCATATCAAGTTTCAATAGTATCTTATATTTTCGGAAAAAAGTGGCTGTGACATACAGACGAAGAGAATTTCTTCGCCATTTAGATATATTTGACCAATGACGGCCTCGGTGGCGCAGTGGCTAAGGTAGGCGGCAAAAGCGCGAATGGTTCCGGGTACGATTCCCGGTCGGGTAAATTTGGAAAACGAACTTTTCTAAATTGACTTGGGTCTGGGTGTGCTGGGATGACACCCTCAGTAAGTGTCCGTCCTCTGGTACTCTTAGTACAAGGGAAAACCTTAGTTTGAGACCAGGTGATTGGTGTGATTTTCTGGCGCATTTATTTATTTATTTATTTATTTATAGCTTTTGCCCGCGACTTCGTTCGCGTGGACTTCAGGTTCGTCCCGTCTAGTCTAGTAATAAGTAAGAAATACGGTAACTAAGCACTATTTATTTAATTTACATGCTGTAAAAAGCCATATTGATCTTTATTAAATGCACAATGTATTTAAGATACTTAATTGGATAAGGATTAATACTGTATTGCTTAAAATCGCTTCGTAAATAAGCCATTATTTCTCGTACAAAGTAAAGGATAAAAAATGGTTATTGTGGGTTATTCCTAAGAGATAAACATATACCATCACGGACTTTTTTGTAGACCTTTTTAAGTTGTACAATACTGTAGTACATTGTTTTGATCTATCTTGTAGGATTCAGTCAGCGTTTGCAATGTAAGCGCAAAAAATGTGTTTTTTTACGACTTCACATTAGAAACCTCAAAAATTGTAGCCTATGTGTTATTCTGATGTATAAGCTATATTGTGGTAAAGTTTCATTCAAATCCATTCAGTAGTTTCTACGTGAAAGAGTAACAAACATCCATACATCCATACTTACAAACTTTCGCCTTTATAATAGTAGTAGGATTGATGATTTGTAAAAATAATATAAAAAATTAATATGTCGCCCCGACCGATTTAGCCTCATGAATCATCGATACGCTCATGATAAATGTCAAATTTGATCGTAATGGCGACCCATCCAATAAGGTACCATGACGTGTATAGCTTCACCTTCGGTATCGTTCGCTAACCGATGTCGTTATCGCTCTACGATTGTCGCCTTTGTGTTGGCCTTGAGTTAATTTTAAACTTACAAAAGTTGTTTTAAAATTAGCCGTCGAATAGACTTGCTGTCTCCCACGCCCAATAACAGTTTGGTATTCGACGGGGGACTGTTCATAAATTATTTATTTATTTGAAAACTTTATTGGACAAAAAAGTACAAAAGGTGGAAATGCTAGGAGCATTCTCTGCCAGTCAACTGTTGGGTCATGCAGATAGTTCGTTTTTGGGTGTGGTAACAGTAAAATGTGAGTATGGGTTACAACAAAATTAATAATCATAAATAGCAGAAAATTAAACACGAGAATAGTATATTCATACATAGGTTTAAGATAAATAAATATAATAATTAAACAAAATGAAACAATACGCTTGTACCATTTCCCATTATTTTTTTCACATTTTGAGTTCCATACCCAAAGCGTAAAATGAGAACCCTAAGACTCCCTCTGTCACTAGGCTGTAACTCATGAAACTAGACGACTTCTATAGCCGACAGGCGAGCGGACTGAAATTTGGCGTCTATAAATATAAATAAGTAAATATAAATAAATAAATTTATTCGGGTCTGGGTTTGGGGTTTTTCCCACAGGTTCTTCGCTCCTATTGGTCTAACCCTGATGTTATATAGCCTAAAGCCTTTCTCGATAAATGGATTATACAACACAAACATATTTTTTCAATTCGAACCAGTCGTTCCTGAGATTAGCGCGTTCAAACAAACAAACAAACTCGTCAGCTTTATAGTATTAGTAATTTAGTATACATATAAATATTGCTCTGATTTTATAGAACGTAACTTAAGCATTTGTGTTCGCTTTTTTTTCACTTTGACTGTACCGGGAAGCGAACCCGGGACCTCAATGGCGCGCCAGAGTCTGGCTCACTCACCTCTCGGCTACGGCGGCCGTTATCATCATCGGGGTTTATAGTGGGTATCGTGTCACTCTAATGTCTGTGTACTGTGAATTGATTGAAGGTACCAATAAATAACTACAAAAATAAATCAAGCTTATATCATTTAAATGTATTTTTAAGAGTTTTTCCTTAAACTTTTTTTTTGCATCTGGGTTTTTAAATTAATTTGTTTTCGCTTGGTATCACAAACAGCCCTCTTTATACAAAAATATATTGTAGTGATAGGTGCCTTACATTCTGGACATTGTAATTAATTCCTTGCTTAATTAATCAACAGCGTAATAATATGTTAATCTCGGCCCGGCATTATAAAATGTAAATATTATGTAAATACAAATAAATGCCAACAACGTGCCGCTCTCCTTAGTATAACTGTTTACTTAGTAGGAAAGGAATAATTATGTATAATAACTACTTAAATATATTATAAAGACAAAGGCTTCGCAAGCCAATGATATAAACATTTAAATAAAGATAAGGTAGGGTATAGCGATTTATCGCTCGAACTGGTGCAGCCCGACTGGTGAAATACCTTCAGCTTACAGGAGACCACAGCCAAATAACAATCACTTCTGTGTTGTTGTGTTCCTGCGTGTGAGTAAAGTTTCCAGAGCTCCTGGGGGATGCTACATTAGTAGCAAGCCTTCAAGGTAAGGGACAAGTCCAGTAACAGATTTATTATCCTGTACTTGTCACCCTTAAGCTAGGACATCATTACCTCTTAACATCAGGTGGGATGAGGTCAATCTTGAGTTGCAAAATAAAAAAAGGCTTAAGAATGTATGCTGCCTACTGTATATTAAATAAATTAAATTAAATATTGGACAACATCACATACATTGCTCTGATTCTGTCGTAAGTAGCTAAAGCACTTGTATTACAGAAATCAGAAACAACGACGGTACCACAACACCCAGACCCGAGACAATACAGAAAAGTCCGTTTCCCATATTGACCCGACCGGGGATCGAACCCGGGACTTCAGAGATGACGCGACGCCAGTCCGGCACGCTTGCCTCTCGGCTACGGAGGTCGTCAAATATACTTATATATACTTATTATATTGTAATTGCTTTCCGACCACCGCCATACAAGCTCTGCTTAGTGCTGTGGCCACTAGTATAAGTTAATCTTACTTTTTCACTTGGTAAATATATTTATTATTGAACGTCATTTGCAAATCTCTTCATGTCCGTGGTTTTACTCAAAGTCAAAGTCGAAATTGCTACCTTAAGTTTATCTTATTCAGCTTCTATAGTAAATTGAGCAAAAGCTATATTCGGATAATATTATATTCTTCCATATGCCGTTTTTTTAATTAATCGTACCTACTAAAGTGACATTAGAAATAATACTAAATTACGGAAAAGAAATAATGTTGAACCCTAACATACAAAAAATTCAATTAATTGTCCAATTTCAGACATTCGAAATCGTTAATTAAAAACACTAGAATTCTCTTGTCTTGATTAAAAGCGTTACTAAACTTAAATTAAACGCAATTGTCTTTTTCTTTTATTTTCAGAAAAAAGGATTTTCAGTACATGATTTGGTTCAGAATTATTTAATTTGTGTTTAATCGGCTTTGTTTTTTTGCCGTATTAATAATTGAAATCGATAATTACTAATACTTATTGATGCAGTCGCAGAACACACACACAGAACTTTCAAAGGTGGTATTACCCCCCTCCCCCCTTACTTTCTAATAAAAAGTAGCCTATGTCCGTTCTTGTGATTCAACGTATACCTATACCAAGTTTCATCAAAATCGGTTGAGAGGTTTAAGCAGGAAAGTGTAACAGACAGACAGACAGACAGACAGACAGTTACTTTCGCATTTATAATATTAGTAGGGATTTGTAAAAATAATATAAAAAATAAATATGTCACCCCGACCTATTTAGCCTCATGAATCATCGAGACGCTCATGATAAATGTCAAATTTGATCAAATTCAAATTCAAATTCAATATTTGTTTATTCAAGTAGGTTACATATAATAACACTTTCGAATCGTCATTGTATATAATGCAAAGTGATTCTACTTCCGGTTCGGAACCTATATCTACCGAGAAGACACCGGTAAGAAACTCAGCAGATCAGTTACAGTGCCAGTATCTAACTTATAGCTATGTGTAGAACACTTTGGACCAAGTCATATAGTTTTATTTTGATTTTGATTTTTGATCGTAATGGCGACCCATCCAATAAGGTACCATGACGTGTATAGCTTCACCTTCGGTATCGTTCGTTAACCGATGTCGTTATTGCTCTACGATTGTTGCCTTTGTGTTGGCCTTGAGTTAATTTTAAACTTACAAAAGTTGTTTTAAAATTAGCCGTCGAATAGACTTGCTGTCTCCCTCGCCCAATAACAGTCTGGTATTCGACGGGGGACTGTTCATAAATTATTATTATTATTATTTTTTATATTACACTTCAAGATTGACCTCATCCCACCTGATGTTAAGTAGTAATGAGGTCCTAGCTTAAGAGTGACAAGTACAGCATAATAAATCTGTTACTGGACTTGTCGCCCTTACCTTGAAGGCCTGACCCCTGCCACTAATGTAGCACCCCCCAGGAGCTCTGGAAACCTTACTCACACACAGGAACACAACAACACAGAAGTGATTGTTACTTGGCTGCGGTCTTCTGTAAGGTGGAGGTATTTCACCAGTCGGGCTGCTCCAGTTCGAGCGATAAATCGCTATGCCCTACCTCTCTTAAAAAAAATATTTATTTATTTGAAAACTTTATTGCACAAAAAAAGTAAAAAAGGTGGAAATGCTAGGAGAATTCTCTACCAGTCAACCGTTGGGTCATGCAGATATTTCGTTTATGGGTGTGGTAAACAGTAAAATGTGAGTATGGATTACAACAAAATTAATAATCATAAAATATATAGCAGAAATATATAAAATAGCAGAAAATTAAACACGAGAATAGTATATTCATACATAGGTTCAAGATAAATAAATATTATAATAATTAAACAAAATGATACAATACGCTTGTACCATTTCCCATTATTTTTTTCACATTTTGAGTTCCATACCCAAAGCGTAAAATGAGAACCCTAAGACTTCTGTCACTAGGCTGTAACTCATGAAACTAGACGACTTCTACACCCGACAGGCGAGCTGACTGAAATTTGGCGTCTATCTCTGAGGTTCCGGGTTGGATTCCCAGTCAAGTCGATATTTTTTTTTTTTATTCGGGTCTGGGTTGGGGTTTTTTCCCACAGGTTCTTCGCTCCTATTGGTCAAAGCCTGATGTTATATAGCCTAAAGGCTTCCTCGATAAATGGATTATACAACACAAACATATTTTTTCAATTCGAACCAGTCGTTTCTGAGATTAGCGCGTTCAAACAAACAAACAAACTCGTCAGCTTTATAGTATTAGCAATTTAGTATACATATAAATATTGCTCTGATTTTATAGAACGTAACTTAAGCATTTGTGTTCGCTTTTTTCACTTTGGCTGTACCGGGAATCAAACCCGGGACCTCATTGGCGCGCCAGAGTCTGGCTCACACACCTCTCGGCTACGGCGGCCATTATCATCATCGGGGTTTTTAGTGGGTATCGTGTCACTCTAATGTCTGCGTACTGTGAATTGATTGAAGGTACCAATAAATAACTACAAAAATAAATCACGCGTATATCATTTAAATGTATTTTTAAGAGTTTTTCCTTAAACTTTTTTTTTGCATCTGGGTTTTTAAATTAATTTGTTTTCGCTTGGTATCACAAACAGCCCTCTTTATACAAAAATATATTGTAGTGATAGGTGCCTTAGATTCTGGACGTTGTTATTAATTCCTTGGTTAATTAATCAACAGCGTAATAATATGTTAATCTCGGCCCGGCATTATAATATGTAAATATTATGTAAATACAAATAAATGCCAACAACGTGCCGCTCTCCTTAGTATAACTGTTTACTTAGTAGGAAAGGAATAATTATGTATAATAACTACTTAAATATATTATAAAGACAAAGGCTTCGCAAGCCAATGATATAAACATTTAAATAAAGATAAGGTAGGGTATAGCGATTTATCGCTCGAACTGGTGCAGCCCGACTGGTGAAATACCTTCAGCTTACAGGAGACCACAGCCAAATAACAATCACTTCTGTGTTGTTGTGTTCCTGCGTGTGAGTAAAGTTTCCAGAGCTCCTGGGGGATGCTACATTAGTAGCAAGCCTTCAAGGTAAGGGACAAGTCCAGTAACAGATTTATTATCCTGTACTTGTCACCCTTAAGCTAGGACATCATTACCTCTTAACATCAGGTGGGATGAGGTCAATCTTGAGTTGCAAAATAAAAAAAGGCTTAAGAATGTATGCTGCCTACTGTATATTAAATAAATTAAATTAAATATTGGACAACATCACATACATTGCTCTGATTCTGTCGTAAGTAGCTAAAGCACTTGTATTACAGAAATCAGAAACAACGACGGTACCACAACACCCAGACCCGAGACAATACAGAAAAGTCCGTTTCCCATATTGACCCGACCGGGGATCGAACCCGGGACTTCAGAGATGACGCGACGCCAGTCCGGCACGCTTGCCTCTCGGCTACGGAGGTCGTCAAATATACTTATATATACTTATTATATTGTAATTGCTTTCCGACCACCGCCATACAAGCTCTGCTTAGTGCTGTGGCCACTAGTATAAGTTAATCTTACTTTTTCACTTGGTAAATATATTTATTATTGAACGTCATTTGCAAATCTCTTTATGTCCGTGGTTTTACTCAAAGTCAAAGTCGAAATTGCTACCTTAAGTTTATCTTATTCAGCTTCTATAGTAAATTGAGCAAAAGCTATATTCGGATAATATTATATTCTTCCATATGCCGTTTTTTTAATTAATCGTACCTACTAAAGTGACATTAGAAATAATACTAAATTACGGAAAAGAAATAATGTTGAACCCTAACATACAAAAAATTCAATTAATTGTCCAATTTCAGACATTCGAAATCGTTAATTAAAAACACTAGAATTCTCTTGTCTTGATTAAAAGCGTTACTAAACTTAAATTAAACGCAATTGTCTTTTTCTTTTATTTTCAGAAAAAAGGATTTTCAGTACATGATTTGGTTCAGAATTATTTAATTTGTGTTTAATCGGCTTTGTTTTTTTGCCGTATTAATAATTGAAATCGATAATTACTAATACTTATTGATGCAGTCCCTAACCGATCAGGTTTAAATATTTTGTAACCAGGTTTTGGGTTAATTAGTAATTTAAATTGGCGTTATTTGAGAGTAATATATTATGTCAATAACGTTGGAATCCATATCCATACTAATATTATAAATGCGAAAGTAACTCTGTCTGTCTGTCTGTTACTCTTTCACGCCTAAACGGCTGAACGGATTTTGATGAAATTTGGTATAGGTATACGTTGAATCTCAAGAACGGACATAGGCTACTTTTTATTCATAATATCACCTTTGAAAGTTTATATGGAAAAAAAAATATTATTGATGTTAGAGATATGAAATTTGGCACAAATATAGCTCGAAACTTGGATTAAAATATAGACTACTTTTTGTTTCAAATATTAGGGGAGAAAGGGGTAAAACCGACCATGAAAGGATGTAGTCCACGCGAACGAAGTTGCGGGCACAGCTATTATTTATATACCTAAGTAAAGGCCACACCACAGTACACAATGGCTCTGATTCTGTGCTAAGTATCTAAAGCGCTTTTGTTGCAGAAATCAGAAACAACGACGGTATAACACGCAAATTTATTTTTTTAACTTTAATTCTCACGATTTATTGCGAATCAAACATGAAATCATTCGTATCACGACATTTTGCTCTGTAGTTAGCAACATTAAATAAATAAGTGAGCCGACAGCTGCCAATTTAGTACTTACACCTTATTAAAAATTTGAGTCTAAACAAATCCACAGTATTACTAGTGTAAAATATATTAAAAAAATATAATGCGCCAGACAATCAGACCAATCACCTGGTCTCAAACTAAGGTTTTCCCTTGTACTATGAGTACCAGACCAGCACACCCAGACTCAAGTCAATTTAGAAAAGTTAGTTTTCCAAATTGACCCGTCCGGGAATCGAACCCGGGACCTTTCGCGCTTTGGCTGCCTACCTTAGCCACTGCGCCGCCGTCAAAATAAATATTTGTATGTTTGAATGTAAAGAATAAACTTGGAATCTACTGAAACGATTTCAATAATTCGTTGTTTGCTAGAAAGCTACATTCTTACTGTGTTACATATATAATACTAGCTGTGCCCGCGACTTCGTTCGCGTGGACTACATCCTTTCATGGTCGGTTTTACCCCTTTCTCCCCTAATATTTGAAACAAAAAGTAGTCTTTATTTTAATCCAAGTTTCGAGCTATATTTGTGCCAAATTTCATATCTCTAACTTCAAAAATAAATATTTTTCCATATAAACTTTCAAAGGTGGTATTACCCCCCTCCCCCCCTTATTTTCTAATAAAAAGTAGCCTATGTCCGTTCTTGAGATTAAACGTATACCTATACCAAATTTCATCAAAATCGGTTGAGAGGTTTAAGCAGGAAAGCGTAACAGACAGACAGACAGAGTTACTTTCGCATTTATAATATTAGTAGGGATTATTTATTCAAATAATTTAGGACTCCTTACTAAATTCCAGTAATCCAGGTGTTATCTATATAAACATCATGCTGATGTAATAAGGCGTTAATTCAGCTACCCTCATTTTAGCAAAAATATTTTATTTTATAAAAAATACATTCAAAATCCTATAGTCCACGCGAACGAATTTACAAATTTGTTTTATTTTTTTTTTTTTAAATAATTGATTTTTAATTTTTATTTTACGATTGACAAACTAACTGTGTGTCTTAGTGCAAAATTAGTAATAAGTGTAGCTTTCATTTGTAAAATAAAACTACTGAGTTTCTTGCCGGTATCTTCTCTTTAGTTATAGGTTCCGAACCGGAGGTAGCTTCATTTGCTTTATATAGAGACTATTCATAAGTATTACTAATGTAATATATGTGAATAAAAAAGATTGACTTTGACTTTGAACGAAGTCGCGGGCATAGCGGCGTGAAGTACTATAAAAAATGAAAAATCTATTGGTATTAATTTTTTTCATTATTGGCTCTGTCGTAATGAATGGAAAATCATAGATTGAGATTATGCATCTAAACTACTCATGTCTAACTGATTCAAGGATAACCAGTATGTTGTCATCTGGATTAGCGGAATCTATGTATACTAATATAATAA
Organism: Glyphodes pyloalis; assembly: GCA_037074685.1. Taxonomy (NCBI): domain Eukaryota; kingdom Metazoa; phylum Arthropoda; class Insecta; order Lepidoptera; family Crambidae; genus Glyphodes; species Glyphodes pyloalis. The sequence continues at coordinate 14,773,640 of JAYKKO010000014.1, read as the reverse complement.
AGCTGACGAGTTTGTTTGCGCTAATCTCAGGAACTATTTCAAATTCAAATTCAATATTCTTTAATTCATGTAAATTACACCAGTAATATTTATGAAACGTCTATGTAATGCAAATGACGCTACCTCCGGTTCGGAACCTATAACTTACAGAGAAGATCCCGGCAAGAAACTCTGTCGTTCATATTACAAATATAGGTGAACTTATAACTAGTTTTGCACTAAGACATACAGTGTAGTAATTAGATAAAATAATGTAGTAAATTGTATTGGTTCGAATTTAAAAAATACTTTTGTGCCAGATAGTCCATTTATTGAAGGAAGGCTTTAAACTATTCATCACGCTGCGATAAATAGTAGCGAAGAATCAGTGGGTAATGTGAAAAAAAAAACAAGAAAATAGTTGTTTTTTTTATTGATTCGACCGGGAATCGAAACCGAGACCTCTGAGACGTTTCAGTCTATAGATGTCTTCTAGGTTAATGAGATAATGACTGTTAATGACTACTGTTCTCGTTTTACGCTTTGGGTACGGAACTCTAAGATTTAAGCTAAAAAACTCAAAGTAATGATAGTCATGAATATGTCAATTGCTGAACCAATATATTTTATATATGTTCCGAATTTAAAGTTATCTATTTGTTTTTATATATAATTTATCAATATTATATAAATCTAAGTATACCTTCATATTTTAAATATATATTCTATTTAATTTAAATAGTATGTGCATCATCATTGTTTATTTAAATGATACCGTAATGTTATTTAAAGGCTTAATTTATTTTTACTCCACTTTTACCGCACCCATATACAAACTATCTGCATGACGCAAAGGTTGACTGGTAGAGAATGCCCCTAGCATTCAGTCCACCTGTTGTACTTATTTGTGCAATAAAGTTTTTAAATAAAATAAATAAAGTCATATTCTAATACTTCTTAATTCAAGTAGGTTCCATATAACGCTTCGGAACCTATATGTACCGAGAAGGCACCGGTAAGAAACTTAGCAGATCAGTTACAGTAGCAGTATCTAACTTATAGCTATGTGTAGTCACTTTGGACCGAATCATTTAGTTTTGTTTTAATTAGTGATGAAAGAATTAAGTATTTACTTTCGAGAGTTACGCTGCAGCAGACCGGTCCCCGGCGGTGGCACCTGTTCACGATGTATATGCCAGCCATCGCTTCACTCAATTATCGCTACTAAAAGATGCAAAAAGGCACCCAACGAGATCTCCCTCCCCCCCCCCCTCCCCCCTCTTATAAAGTGCTGCGTAACTAACTCGATCCTCTCCACTCGAATGGGATTTGTCGCCTCATTCGGATGCGAGTGTGATAAGGAAGATTAGATTTGCACCCCTAACTGCTTTGTACTGGGCTGGTGGGTTTTGCGCCTTTAATAGGATAAATGTAGGTGGATGAGACGTCACGTGTGGTTCAGCAAATTTATGAAGGAAAGGTTTTGAATGATATTTAAAAGTATCAGTTGACTGGACAATCAACATGTCTTCTTGTGACTTCTTTCGACAATCGTCTTTAATAATATAATTTTTATATCTATATATATATATATACACATAGCACGAAGATCGGACGGTCGATGGGGCAGAAAGGTTCTTGAGTGGAGACCACGTACCACCAAGCGCAGTGTGGGACGACCACCTACCAGATGGACCGACGACCTAGTAAAAATTGCTGAGTCTCGTTGGATGTAGGTGGCAATGAACTGGTCGCGCTGGAAATCGGTTGGAGAGGCCTATGTTCAGCAGTGGACAGTAACAGGCTGAAATGATGATGATGATATATATAAAAATGAAACCCGTTTCCCGTTATCACGCCATAACACGAAAACGGCTTGACCGACTTGGCTGATTTTTTTTGTAGTTTGCTAATACCCTGTACAAGGTTCTTACGGAGAAAAATATTAAGAAAATCTCCCAGAGAGATTGAAAAACATACATTTAATTTTTCATTAAAAAACGCGCGTAACGAATGTCAACATCATTCACAGCCATAGACTATATTGAAAGAGCATCGTTTGTTTGGAAACGTGGTTACTTAATTAAATTCTATAAGGCGTTACGATATTCGCTAGGTCAGCTAGTAATTATATGAAAATGAATCGCAAAATGTGTTGGTAAGCACATAGCTCGACAACGCTTTGACAATTATTTTTTTAAAATATTTGTTGAAGAAAAGGCGAGAGCGAGAAAACTCTAAAGACTGCCCTTTTATTTTTCCAATACAAACTTTCAATTTTTTTTTTAAATATGGTCTCTGTCCCGCGTTTACAAACAACGCAGTGATTCCGCCAAAAACTTTTTCTAACTAAAGCTTCATTCCAAATCTTTTTGACAGGACGAAGTCTGTCGGGTCCACTAGTTTTAAATGAAGTTCTTCAAAAAACAGATGCGTGCGGAAAAGCGATCTTGGGTTATGATTTTCATTCTTTTTTTTAATCGTAGCCTTTGATTAATCATTTGTATTTGATTAATTTTAGCTTTTAATAGCTATTTTGTTTTCGCAATATAGGTAATGTATTTTAAATGAGGACACAACATATGTATATGTTTAAGGCGGCTTGCACAACTGGTTATGATAAAGTGTGTGCACACTTTAATGTTGACTAACACAAGAGGTTGATCGCGAATTTGTACATATTATTTCAGTAAAAATATATGTAAAATATGCTTTATGTTCGTCTTGTATCGCGTCTGTCTACCAAATTTCGCATTTATGATATTAATAAGTTTTTTGTGTAAAGAAATAGCAATAGTATGTGTAGGAGATAATACAGTCTAATCCATTATAAATCGTATTCATTTGTCAATTGCTAAATTTATTTAATAAAAATATTTTTTTGTTTATTTTTTTAATAATATATTCGCAAATATATTGTTAGGTATTTTAAGTGTTAATATTGAAATTAAATCCTCTTTGTCAATACTGGCCAGTACGAATTTAATGTCGAAGAAAAAGTTAGTAAAAAATAATCTTTAAAGTTATGTCATTTGAAAAAAAATAAGTTTTTCTATGCCCAAATGATGCAATTTCAAGAAATTAAATGAGATAAATGTACAGTAAAGTTTCATTTTAAACAAATTTGAATGATACGTAAACATATACAGTATACCTTCATATTTTAAATATATATTTTACTAGATGTGCCCGCGACTTCGTTCGCGTGGACTACATCCTTTTATGGTCGGTTTTACCCCTTTTTCCCCTAATATTCGCAACAAAAAGTTGCCTATATTTTAATCCAAGTTTCGAGCTATATTTGTGCCAAATGTCATATCTCTAACTTCAAAAATAAACATTTTTCCATATAAACTTTCAAAGGTGGTATTACCCCCATCCTCCCCTTATTTTCTAATAAAAAGTAGCCTATGTCCGTTCTTGAGATTCAACGTATACCTATACCAAATTTCATCAAAATCGGTTGAGAGGTTTAAGCAGGAAAGCGTAACAGACAGACAGACAGACAGAGTTGCTTTCGCATTTATAATATTAGTAGGGAAGTAGGGATTTAATCATGCTTGTTTATGTATATTTAATCGATACCGTAATGTTATTTATAATGTTTAGTTTATTATGATTTTCATTTCAGTACTAGCGGACCCGACAGACTTCGTCCTGTCAAAAAGATTTGGAACGTGTCTTGACTCTAAACGTTTGTACTGAAAAAAGAAAAGGGCTGTATTTAGAGTTTTCTTAGCAATTATTAGAATTTTTCTCGCCGTAAAAACCATCCTAGGACTTCAACAAACATTATAATAAAAAATAATTCTCGAAATTGGTCCAAGCGTTGTCGAGTTATGCGCTTACCAACACATTTTGCGATTCATTTTTATATAATAGATTATACAAACTCCAGGAGTTTGACATGATATGCAGACATGGCTATTAGAAACAAAAAAATCCCCTGGCGGTTCGGGAAAAAAAATTCTGTTTCTAATATTTAATGTTCGCTGGTACAGCATAAAGTACTTTAAAAATAAAAAAATTCTGCATGACCCTTGGGTCCCTTGGTCCTTGGTCTACCCTTGGGTAGACTGGTAAAAAATTCTCCCTAGCATTTAGTCCACCTGTTGTACTTTTTTGTGCAATGAAGTTTTAAGTTAATAAATGTTTAAGAGAGGTAGGGCATAGCGATTTATCGCTTGAACTGGAGCAGCCCGACTGGTGAAATACCTCCGCCTTACAGAAGATCGCAGCCAAATAACAATCACTTCTGTGTTGTTGTGTTCCTGCGTGTGAGTAAGGTTTCCAGAGCTCCTGGGGGGTGCTACATCAGTAGCAGGGGTCAAGCCTTCAAGGTAAGGGCGACAAGTCCAGTAACAGATTTATTATGCTGTACTTGTCACTCTTAAGCTAGGACCTCATTACCACTTAACATTAGGTGGGATGAGGTCAATCTTGAAGAGCAATATAAAAAAAAATATATATAGTTACGTATGTTTGTGTACTACTATTACGCAAGTATATCTTGTTATACAAATATTTTGGTGTGTACTACCTTGACCACGGATTATTTATTACAACTGGTTGGTAAATCCGAGAGATGCATCGTTTATGATAAGCAAATTATGATTGGCCATTATTCGTGTCTTTTGTCTTCAAACAAGGATAACTGTGGATGACCTAAGCAATAATTGTTATAGGTTTTTTAGGTAAAAATACAAAGCGAATGATCAGGATGATTTAAAAATAAATCGGATATTGCAGAAACGAAATTGTTAGAAAATGGCGTCTCTTTTAATACTGTATCACTCGCTTGCGTGGAGGAAAAATAAGAAGTTGTTTTTTCGAGAAGGTGGGTTCCACCAGAATACTTGCGATTCTGTGGTGTTAGAAATAACTCTAAAGCAGCATTTGCTGAGGTGGAACACAATTGACCATAAATTTACTGTGTGTGAGTTAATTATCTTGTATTTATAGATATATTATCCTATAATATATTTCTTTCATAATGTTAACAGTGCTGTGAGTCTTACAAGCGTGTCACATTTTAAGAATTCCTACTTATAAATGATATACTTACACACACACACACTATGTATTTTTAAATATTTACACATAATAAAACATTTTTATTGTCTGTTTGTAATATTGAAATTACTATTTTTAACTACATGCATATGAATACCTATGCATGTTTTTAGTTTCAGACATAAGTACCAAATTATGAAAATGTTCAACACTTAATTTATCTGAGTGAATGGTTACACCATTTGCGAATGGGACCTTTTCTCAAGTCATGACGAAATGCGAATGGGACAAACTGCGTCAAACCCGTCCGACGTACTATTGATTGTACCATCACCAAAACTGGAGCAGCCCGACTGGTGAAATACCTCCACCTTACAGAGGACCGCAGCCAAATAACAATCACTTCGGTGTTGTTGTGTTCCTGCGTGTCAGCAATATTTCCAGAGCTCCTGGGGGGTGTTACATTAGTAGCAGGAGCCAAGCCTTCAAGGTATGGGGCAGACAAGTCCAGTAACCGCTTTATTATGCTGTACTCGTCACCCTTAAGCTAGGACCTCATTAACACTTAACATCAGGTAGGATGAGGACAATCTTGAAGTGTAATAAACTCAGACAACTTAATATAAATTGATACTATTTTAGACAAATAAGTTGCTCAAACGCAAGCGTCCTCTCTCATATTGCAGTGCCCTAACAGGGTCTATAATGATCGAATTATAAGAATACCAACTATAGTATACCTGCATTAAAGAAGCTAAAAACGACTGAGTATTCAAAATCATTATTTCTGGACATCAAAATACGATTAGGAAAACATTCAATATTGAGGAAATAAAAACAATAATTCGGTTACAAAACACTTTAGCACAAACAAAATAAGCTACTCAAGAGTTACTAATAAACAGTGTGAAATCGTCTAAAAGAACCGAAACATACTGAGGAAAAATATAAAGAAAAACAGAAAAGGTCTTTTTAAGGTTCTGTACTTAACGGTTTAAAACGGAACACTGTTACCTGCGATTAATGTCTGTCGCAATAAGTCAAATTAATCGCATGAGACGACAAAATTACAAGAGAGGTAGGGCATAGCGATTTATCGCTCGAACTGGAGCAGCCTGACTGGTGAAATACCTCCACCTTACAGAAGACCGCACCCAAATAACAATCACTTCGGTGTTGTTGTGTTCCTGCGTGTAAGTAAGGTTTCCAGAGCTCTACATTAGAAGCAGGGGCCAAGCCTTCAAGGTAAGGGCGACAAGTCCAGTAACAGATTTATTTTGCTGTACTTGTCACCCTTAAGCTAGGACCTTATTACCACTTAACATCAGGTGGGATGAGGTCAATCTTGAAGTGCAATAAAAAAAAAGTTTCGACACTGTTGATTGGCTAATAGCACACCTCACTCGTATTTTCAGCTAATGAGCAGCTAACGCTCTGACTTCAATCGATTTTGGCGTTTGTTAAGAGCGCGATAAAATTTAGTCGCGTGGCGCATGCTAATCCTGTATATGACGTTCGTATGTCACCAGGTTGTATCTCAAAAACTGCGTAGCGAGACAGTTGAAATTATCACTAACTATATGTTACCCGCTTAAACCAACTTTTTATCGCGATAAAAAGTATCCTATTATGTTAATTTGCTATGTCATCTCTTTTCCTACCAAATTTCATCTAAATCCGTTCAGTAGTTTTTGTGTGAAGGTGTAACAAACATTAGAAACAGAAAAATTGTATCTCCCCTTGCGGTGCGGGAATCGAACCCACGACCTTCACATATCGCGCGTGCTGCCTTCCGGTAAGTGCCCTCTGCCGAATATGTTTAGAACTACATACTTATCGGAGGCTAACGGTTGCTACAGCAGAAAAATTTCATCGCCTACGATAACTTGCGGTTAGCTCAGTTGGTAAGAGCAGCGCGCGCGATACGTGAAGGTCATGAGTTCGATTCCCGCACCGCAAGGGGAGATACAATTTTTCTGTTTCTAATATTTAAAGTTCGCTAGTACGGCGTTTAGTACTATAAAAATAATAAAATCGATTAGGTTTAACAAACATCCAAACACCCAGAGTCACAAACTTTCACATTTGTAATATTAGTAGGATTATATAATTATTTTGCCACTATAACGACAAAAAACAAATAAAATAATTTGGGGCGGGTCTATACCTACAAACAAATGGGATTTTTGGCAATAGTGGCAACAGGCAGACCCTTGTATTCACAAAATACTTTATCGTATTTGTACTTTAATAAGGATTCAAAATAAATAAAATATTTAAGATGGGGCTCTCATAAATCAAAAGTGATTCCTGCTATTTTTTCGCTATTAAAATCAGCACCATGTAAATGCTTGAAACATAGAAAAAAAATATGAAATTTGTGTATGTACCTTCTTGTGTTTCATTACGGTACGGAATCCTTTATGCGCGAGTCCCATTCGCACTTGGCTGGTTTTTTTATAATTGGGTCATATTACCAGATTAAAGAGTGTCATAACGTCCAAAATAAAGGACCGCACTCAAAAATTAGGAAGCGGAATAAAATTGTGTTTTTGGCCATCTGGTATATTGTCCAAAAGTATAGTATATGTATTTTTACATTTTCCACCTAATCAATAACGGTAATGCATTGAATTGAATTGTTGTATGACGTCATTTGTGGGTATATTTATAACCTACCAGTAACATTTTTTTGTCGAGGGGGAGGGGGATATGCCTACCGCACCGTCACTCTCTGCGGGGAACAGAGAGAGGTGTATCGAGCTCTCATCGACTAAAACCCCCTCGGTGGCCAACACTGCGCAGTTGTGGGGGGGTCGGGATCCCTTGCGGATTCCACACAGGTTCCCACCACAGCACCTACTGCCAAGCGGCCCACCTACGCCGCGTATCATGAGGTGTACCTTTTTTTTCTCAAAATAGCTTATTAAAAAGGATAACATCAATGAACAAGTTATACAATGGTATTTGTTTATTTTACATATATTACACTATGTACACACATAACTTTACCTTCTATAAATCAAGTTCCACACAATTTGTCATTGAATTACTTAATGTGACAGGTCGTTACAAGAAACAAAATTATAATTTTTTTTTAGATAGAATGTTCTTAATGGCTACTTTAATGCTAACTAGAGTTAATTACAAGTACTTAATTACAACAAGTATTCACAATAAGTATTTACAAATCACTGGGCGATTTAATTTAGAACTACATATTTTCTAATAAATACTTTAAGATTATAAATTTGCACAGCAACAATAATTTTGACTTGATCTCAAAATAATACAGATAGTTGGTTTTTAGTATAAGTATGCTTCTAAATGACTAAATATCTGTTTGGTCTACATCACATCGACCTACTTAGATCTGTCAAAATATCCCAACTCATATTATTTTGTATAAGCTTGGTAGGTTAAAATTCAGTTGGGGAAATTTTGCTGGTGCAAAACAAATATATGAGACATCATATGCATTGACATGATACCAAAGCTGAAGCTAAATAGCTGATGCTCTTGTGATATGAAACCTAAATACTGACAGTAGTACCTCAATACATATTTGAATACAGATATAAACACCCAGATACAGAACAAACACAAGTATTCATCACACGAATGTGTGAGGATCGAACCCAAGACCCTCGGTTCAACTGTTTAACCAGAAGCACTAACCAATGTTCCACCGGGCCAGTCTATATGTTGTTAATTGTACAATGCAATCTCAATATTCAAGTGTTAATAACAAGAAAGGACCTAAAATAGAGCCTTGTGTGATCCCTTTTATCACTGTAAAGAGTGTTTCATAATAATCAACTCCATTAGTTCTTGAATTGAGATAGAAGAGAACTAGGCTAAAAGACGAGTTTAAAATACCACAGTGTTAATGTTTATGAAATAATATTTCATGATCAACATTATTAAACGCTCTAAATAAATCACCAAATACACCACAATATACGAGTTAAAGTCAATATGATAATTTCAAAAGGACATGCATCGAAAGTAGAGCGATACTATTACTCTGTATGAAAACATAGCTTTAAAACCAATAATAATATATTATTAAATATTACGAAAGAAAGTTTGAACAATCATTTTTATATACAGCAAAGATTGAAATGAAATGTATCCAACTGCTGATCAATTATGACCCTAATGTAAACGAGTTTTGTGCCATAAAGTATGGTTTAATATTAATTTGAAAACGAATTAAAGGGACATTGAGACATATGAAAAAATAATAAAAATTGTTAACTATTGGAAGTTTAAAACATTTTTTGCTTCATATTCATATTGTTTTTTTTCATATTTGGCGACAGAGCAATGTTCACTTACGAACTTATTTATTAGGACATATTTTGTGACAATAATTAAAAATATAAACATTAATCACGAAATGGAATAAATGAAATTAAAATATTATTATTTACTGATGGTCTACATAAACACGAAATTAATCATCGTCCATCGTAAATTTTGTCTGCAAATACATTTCACAATATTTGTTTTGTACAGTGAGATCGTTGTCAAAAAAGTGTTAATTACACACTTAACTTTTTTGTATTTGCAGGCAACTATGAGCGATAACATAAATTACATATTTTTTAATTGATTTTTGTTGGGCATCACGTAGCGTTTTTTCTGATTTTGTACAATGTTTATAGTATAAAATACAGAAAAAAAACCATATCTGCGACATATTTTTTCAATATAATAGTTCCTGATGACTGGGTTTGTTTAAATTTTTAACAACGGCTTTTCTTTTGTTTTCGTTTGATTGGAAAATCAGAAGTTGTATTTCTACAATGTCAGATGGTCAATGTGAATCAACACATATGCCCATTACTTTTATTTGTCCTTTAGGACAAGTACTGCCTGAAAACGTAGACTTGTTGTTCAAATATGGTGAGGTAATCTTGATTTCTCTGTCCACTATATCTGCTGCCCCCCACACAAATCTATCATCAACACTGTTAATGGCATCACTGCTGATCCTTCCTTCTTTACCATTTTGTTTTGAGTCATCATATCTGTTGTTTTTCTTAACATTATTTTTATTTTGACCCTTATTCTTATAAACCGAATAATTTAAATTCGGTTTTCGTTTGTTTGTTATGAATTTTGTTAATTTGTTTGTTAAAGTCAGTATCAGATTTGAATGGTATACTAAATTATCCGGTGTTAAATTATAATCTTGACTATAGTGTTCCTTTCTAAGATTATATCGTGGTTTATTGTTCAAATTAGGTAAAAACACAACTTCTTTAGACAATTGATTGTTCATAGTATTTATGGCTGTATCATCAGACGGGCTTTGGTCGATGTTAACTTTTGTGAAAGTATTTAGTATTCGGTTACGCACATGTTGAAATAAATGGAACTGTGGCCTGCTGCTTACAGCTGTTACAGCAAACGTTAGGATAAAGAATTTGAGACACATTTTAATGATTTTTTTTCACCAGAAGATAATTATTTTAGTTTTCAATATGATGAAGGGTAGAGCTGCTTTTCGAATTTTTTTGATTAAATTTTGTGTTCCAATATAAGAAACGCCCTTTTGTTTTTGTTGACGCACTTACGCACTTAATAGTTACCCCGTTACAGTTTTATTATTGTCTTCAAAACTACATCTTTTTCTCGTTAGTAATTACGTTGTTTGTAAACAGTTTTCCAATTAGAACTTGACACTTTTTCAGGAGCAATACAAATTAATCTGGCCGATAATTGGTGATCTTAGAAGACTTGTTCCCGTTACGAATAAGACGCGCGTGCGCATAAGGTCGGTGGTTGACTGTCATTGGCGTTACCCGGTGTACGCTAATAAGGATTAATAGGATAAAACAGGGCTGTCTATTCGACAAAAATTGGCGTGAAAGAGAGTACTATTCTAGTAAACGAGATTTTTGTTTTTGCCGCACAGAAAAACTAAGATAACACTCAGAATAGACTCAAGATAACATAATATATTAGATAAAAAAAAATTCATACACCACAAGGGTGTGAAGATGAATCGTATCTGTTTCTTTTAATATTGTGTCTGTTCCGAGTCGTAACATCACATGTTTGATTCTAATTTTGCGGGAATTGACTAAAGCACTTTTGTTACCAAAATCTCAAAATGACGACCACAAAACCGAGACCCGAGGCAATATAAAACAGTTCGTTGACTATATTGACCTGAACAGGAATCGAACCCAAGACCTCAGAGATGAGACGGTGCCAAAGTCTAGTCCACTCGCCTCTAGGTTACTGAGGTAATTTTACCAGACAACAACACCTATTGTAGATGTTGTCTGGTAAATATTTTGCACCGAAAATACATGTATCTTAGGTTTGACAACCCTAGTTCTGAATCGTATAATTGCATTCAGTTTTTGGACACAGTGAAAATTCATTTGATTGTAATGATTTGCTTCAATAATTGCTTCTGTTAAAGTTTGCGTGTGTTTTAATCCATTCCGTTTGTGGTACGATGATGTAGAAAAGCACTTAAGGGAATAAAGAATATCTAAAGTAAATTTACTGGTGTATTTTTTGAAAGTATATTTTTTGTTAAAAGTAGAAATACTAACGTCGAGCTAGGTGTTATCTGCTTGGGAACCAAGGTCCAACTATCAATCTTGGTTTGTTATATATCATACTAGTGACCCGCCCCGGCTTCGTACGGGTATAAAATAAAAAGCCTATGCCACCAACTAAAAAATGATTAAATTAATTCAGTACTTTTGATTTCATTAGAAACTTTAAAAATAACAGTATTCCTCCATTTAATTGCTTTCGGTAAATGCCCTCTTCGATGCTAACGGTTGATACAGCAGAAAAACTTCATCACCGCAGCACCGTGTTATTTCCAATTCTTTGACTTAAAAGGATTGACTGATAAATTATCACTTACTTTATTTAAATACAATATATGTAAAACAAATTGGTATAATTGGGAAGCAAAATTAATTTTTGTTTACAGTCTGTTAATTTTTTATTTTTTATAGTACTTTACGCCGTACTAGCGAACTTTAAATATTAGAAACATAATTTTTTTATCTCCCCTTGCGGTGCGGGAATCGAACCCACGACCTTCACGTATCGCGCGAGCTGCTCTTACCAACTGAGCTTACCGCAAGTTATCGTAGGCGAAATTTTTCTGCTGTATCAACTTACCGGAGGCTAACGGTTGATACAGCAGAAAAATTTCATCTTCGCCTTTATTTCATTTTGAAGACCTTCGTAGCCGAGAGGCGAGTGGGCCAGACTTTGGCATCCGTCATCTTTGAGATCCCGGGTTCGATTACCGGTCGGGTCAATATGGGACTCCAACTTTTCTATATTGTTTCGGGTCTAATTGTTGTGGTACCGTCTTTGTTTCTGATTTCTGTCACGCAACAAACTCAGAGTAATGTATGTGATGTGTATGTGAAGTTGTCCAATAATAAATATAATAATATATATCACTTATTTAAAAAAAAATGAACGATGTGTTAACGATTTAATCTCATTGTAAAATCTATTTGCTTTGTACCTATCTTTACATTCAAATTAATTGTAATGTGTTGTGTTGTAAAATTTGTTTTACAAATAAGTAAATACGAGTAAGGCATATTAGCAGCTAATAAGCAAAATACTGATATCTTTGTTAACTAATGTCAGAAATGTGAATTAGCAATACTGATATCTTTGTCATCTCATGTGAGAAAATTTACCTCTCGACATGCAAGTACTATTAAGTACTATGGCTATGTAGACAATACGACTAAAACATAAACATAACATAACGGAAGCAAACTGATCATAATTGTCTCCCTTTATTTTGAATCACTTTTCTTACTCTCCAGTTTTCAATTTTGATCACTAACACCATCTTCATTTGGTTCGGTTTCCAATGGCTCAATGATTATCAACGCACGTGTTCATAATTTTAACTTGGCCTTTAGGACAAACGTCGCCGTCGAACGAAGCCCTATCATCCACGTCTGGAGTGGTCATAGTCACTTCCTTTTCCGTTACGTCAGCTGGTCCCCAAACCCATCTATCGTCATCAGTTTTCGTGCCATCATCACCAGTCCTTCCTTCTAACTCGTCTTGACTTAGAACTGGTAGCACCGGAGTGTCCGCTTTGTCTAGAACAGGTTCAACGTTACTTGACCTATCCGTGCTGATATTTACGGTATTTTCTTGATTATTTGGTCTATAAGGATGTGTGTTGTCTCTTCTCTCATTTGCTGTCTTAACTTGTGGGGCTAGAGTTGAATTTAAAATTGGCAATGGTTTGTTTGTAAATAACGTTGTGTGGTTGGCGACTGTATTCGTTTTTGGACTTTCGTAAATTCTCGCACTAGTTGTTTCATTAATTTGTTGATGAAAATCATGGTTTGTGTGTTGTTGTCTGTTGTTAATTTTCGGTGTGAATCGTCTGTCTGCATTAAACTGATTGGTTACAGTTTTAGCAAACTCATCGATGATTTCGTCTAGACTGAATTGAACGAAAGTATTTTGTCTGCGTTGGTTTTCTGGTTGGAATAGTGGGAATTGCGGTCTGCTACCTACTGTTGTAACAGCAAACGCTAGGATAATGATTTTGAAATACATTTTGGTTATTTCCTCACAGAGAGCGTATTAACAGGTGTTAGATTCCTTCACCTAATACGATTCACAGGTTCACTTTTAAATGTCACTAGTTTACAACCTTAATCCTTATGTACCAAGAAAAGTTTAGTAAATGTCAAAACTTATTCAATCCAGTCACTTTACTCATAATAGGCACAGTTTTATTTAATTCCACTTCCTTCACTTTGGTTGTTATTTTGTATTTTACAAGTACTCCACTTAAGTCACTCAAATTTATTAATTGTTTGCACGTTCACTATGATTTGTTTAACAACTGTTTCACAATCACATTTCACAGTGTTATAATAACTAGATACGAGACCGGTTTCGTTGGAATTTGGTCCTTTTTAATTGAAAAATAAGAACAAAATTGCCGGTGAACGGAGATCGTTGTTGTGAGGCTAGTTTTGGTTTCATTCGGCGCACGCGCACGCGTCGAAGGTCGGCGTTGGACTGGCGCTTATATGTAACACTGCGCTGAGCCTCAACTCGACTCTTTGCGCTGGATGTCTTACCTCACTTTTTGAAATAGAGTTAGCGCAAAGAGTAGGCAGGGCAATTTAAATTTGCATTTTTTTTTCATTACCATTAGGAAATTACTATTTCTTGCCTTCTGTGAAATGTTACTATACAAGGATGTTTTAAGCTTACTATAAACTTTGAATTTTCTCTTCATAGCTGACTAGGACTATCTGTTAAAAAGAAGTCCGCAACTTCTTTTATAATTTCTCGATAAAAAGTATCTTAAGTATAATATGTTATCTTGTATCTGAACTGTCTCGCAACGTAATTAAATTAAGATTTATTAATTATGGATTAGGATCCATTCATTAGTTTTTGCATGAATGAGTAACAAACATAAATATACTTTAATCGATTTTATTATTTTTATAGTACTATACGCCGTACTAGCGAACTTTAAATATTAGAAACAGAAAAACTTTATCTCCCCTTGCGATAAGTAGGTATGTAGTTTTAAACATATTCGGCAGAGTGCACTTACCGGAGGCTAACGGTTGATACAGCAGAAAAATTTCATCGCCTACGATAACTTGCGATTAGCTCAGTTAGTAAAAGGAGTATGCACGATACGTGAAGGTCGTGGGTTCGATTCCCGCACCGCAAGGGGAGATAAAAAAAATCTGTTTCTAATATACAAACTTTAATGTTTACAAAAGTAATGTTAGTAGGATTTATATACTGTATTGGGAAATAAATTTGATATTACTTTTAAGAACTATATTGCATAATAGTAATATGCGCATGCCTAATGCCCGGTTTCAATATTTGAAAAACTACCCGTTCTACTTACAGGTAGTAATAGATTATACGAGGCGTAAGCTATAAACGGCTAACGGTCGGCTGATGACAGTTGATATGGAAAGTAAATTTGAAATTAGAATTAACGACTCGTAGAAAAACGAAGTCATTTTTGACATATTCTTTGCATCTGGAACAGACGATCTTTCCGTTTTGAAACCGGTGGAGGCAGTCCGTCTCTCACAACCGTTTTTTTTTGACGGGGAGAAATGCATTGACGCACCGTACCGCCACCCTAAGGGGGGTGACGGCGTGTGTGGGACTCCCTGCCCTGAAAAGGGCAGGACTACCCTAACTAAAACTCCCCGGTGGACCTAATCGCCTTAGTGGCGGCGTTGTGGGAGATTAGCTTAGCCTTTCCATCCACAGCACCACCGGCGGAATGGCCGCTTTCGCAGCCCCGGCACTTCCCCCCTGGGTGGTAGGGGGAGTAAGCGGGGGTGGTCAATCCACTGAACCATCCCCGCCTCGCACTGGAGACTATGAGTGCAATGCCGACTGGGGTGCGGGTGCCCTCACACCACCAGCCAACTGGTCTCCGTGCGGAAGAACGGCGCGGTCGTAGCGCCGCCGCGCCCTGGCTCTTCTGCGCCTTCTTAGCGCTGGGGAGGACGGGTCGTCCTCCCTTTGGCGCTCTGCCTCCTCCTTCTGCGAGATGACGTTCTCGCAGAAGGAGGCTATCTCCGCCCAGGCGTCCCAACCGTATACAATTTGGACGACGACGTTTCTTTTTTTTGATCTGTCCATCTAGTTGGTGAGCGACCGCGCGATCTTTAATTCTTTGACATAATCGTTAAATATTGGAACCAGGCATAAATATTAAACAGTATTTTACTATGTAACCTAAAGTAAAGAAGTAATGAAAATTTCCATACATTTTTCGCAATTTGGCAACCGTCAATTCGTTGGACCGTGTATTTTTAAGTTAGTGCAAATGACTTTAAGTTTGTAGTTAACCTTGGAACCCCAATGACTTAATCGTACCATAAAAATCACGTCATACTATACAATTTGAACTTAGCATCGCCCTTATGTCGTAAGCATAAGAACCAATATCGGTCTGCAAGTGTTTACCTTGATTGCTGTTGACAGTTCGTCAAAAAAACAATTTATTTTCCATTGTATCTGGAAGTAATGTTTATTAGTTAATGAAGATGGCGCAATCATTGCCGGCCTCGTGTCATTTAATTGCGCTATGGTTTAAGTTAATTTTGTTGGTATTTAATTTGTATTCATACATTTATTCTATATGATAGTTAAACCATTAATATTATTTGAAAAATAAACTTATGTATATGCATTAATGTGTGTATATAACTTTTATATATTTATGAAACATGTTTTATAAAACTTGTTTCATGCCATACCCGTTTCTCGATATACACCGTTATTTTTTATTTACCGTAAAAATATTAATGACGAATGTAGGAAGAGGTCTTAATAGTAAATGTGAAAACCGATTTTTTTTTCGGGTAATAATGACAGAGTTATTACGTTTTGTATTTGGCCGAAATTAGCAACAAATGTGTTGTCATCCATCGTATTACTCAATGAAACTGTTAGCGCACAACATCACAATGAAATACGTACCTACGACATCTTGTCTCTCCTTCCCATTCTCAAAGAAAAACAAGTTCTCACGTCATCGTAATAAGGTTGAGATTGCGCTAGCAATGCCCACTCAGCTGAGCTCCCGATAGGTTCGCGAATCGTAATAATAATGAAATTAGTCAAAACACTTTCATTTTTTGTAATTCTAACTTTCCCTTCATAATTTATCTGGCTAAGGACAGTCAAAAATTACGTTTTAGTTATTAGGTATCTACCTAGTTGTCGAAAATATCAGGTATTCATAACAAGGCAAGTACTTACCCACAATTAAAACGAATTTTGGCGTATTTAGAAAGCTAGAATCACACCTATTATAACAAATCATTTGCATTATGTACACTACACTTTTACACTATCTTAATACGTGTAGATAGGTAGCTATCTACATGTATTTCAAGAACTGTTCGAAATGTCCACCTTCGATGTCAATGCACAGACGCGCTCGTTTCTGTAAATTTTCTTTTAAGGAATTAAGTACACTTTGTTGTTGTTTCACTTGGTTAAAAGCGTCTAAAATTCGCTGTTTTAAAACTTCAACACTGTTCGGTTCACTGTCATAAACAAGTCGCTTAGTCTCACTCCATAAAAAAAAATCGAGTGAGGTAAGGTCAACGGTCAACACGAAACTATCCAGGTTGCGCGGGCGCAGGGGTTGTTATGCGTGTGTGTGTGCGCGTTAACATAGACAAGGAAACGATGCGATTATTCAATGAAAACGTAGTATTGATGCGCGCTAGTCGTAGTAAAATGATAGATTGCCTGTTATTTCCTTTTTTAAACAGATAAATTACTAACTCCGTTTTTTTAATTTATACATACACAAATGTATTATGTAACTGATACTGATAATGTGGTTAAAATTTTTCTGGTCAATAAAAAATATTCCTGTATACCTACTATATCCGTTACTTCAAGGTTGTCTGGAAGATATTGCTTTCTAGCAATAATAACGCCTTAATTGTACTTGAATATGTCTGTTAACCCAATTTCTGTAAATATTTCTGTCCATTAACGTGTATAGAATCTATCTAAATATATGTCAATCGTAGCGCAATTAAACACGTCTGAGTTACCTGTCGCCAGTAGCGCTGTGGCGCAGTAGCGCT
Source organism: Glyphodes pyloalis (assembly GCA_037074685.1). Taxonomy (NCBI): domain Eukaryota; kingdom Metazoa; phylum Arthropoda; class Insecta; order Lepidoptera; family Crambidae; genus Glyphodes; species Glyphodes pyloalis. Next base: position 14,756,004 of record JAYKKO010000014.1, on the reverse strand, counting down.
GTGGCGCAGTAGCGCTGTGGCGCAGTAGCGCTGTGGCGCAGGCGTTCGCCGGTGTTTTGTATTCCGCAACATAATTAAGCATATTAATAAACATAACAGGGACCAGCTCAGAAGCTACGAGTGACTCATATATTTTTATGACGGCTTGTGAACGAACTATGACGTTTACGTAAAAATGTAAGCAATACCTGTATATCCTTGACATATTAAACCAATAGTAGTTGCAGATTATTAATATAAATATAAATAAATAAATAAATATTGGACAACATCACATACATTACTCTGATTCTGTGGTAAGTAGCTAAAGCACTTGTATTACAGAAATCAGAAACAACGACGGTACCACAACACCCAGACCCGAGACAATACAGAAAAATTAGTTTCCCATATTGACCCGACCAGGGATCGAACCCGGAACCTCTGAGATGGCGCGACGCGAAAGTCCGGCACGCTCGCCTCTCGGCCACGGAGGTCGTCATTCATTCATTGGAGTCGTATTAATATATTATTTTATTTGATTAGATCAGTTAGATATTTAGATTACATATTAATATACCAAAGATAAATATTGGTTCTTTAGTGTAATTTTCATGCACACCTTTTAAACGAAAATTTACTACTTCATACAGTTTATACGAAATAGTGACGTAAAACATACCTCCACTATTACTTGTTATAAAGATAGATACACTTATTGTACAAAATGCAGTCCATGCGAACGAAGTCAGGGCACAGCTCGTGTTTATTATATATTTTTAATATATAAAAAAAATAAAAAATAAATAAAATAAGTTTATTGGCTTTCACAAATATTAAGTCTTAAACTAGTTACATCAGTATCCCCTTTTAAGTCTATATAGACCTGTGTCAGGTAGATACCGCTCTTCCTTCAATTATATTCTTAACAATTTACTTAATATTAGTGGCTAAATATTAATTTTACTTATCATAAATTACATCTAGGTTAACAAAATTATATTAAGTATGTGTGTGTGTGTGTGTGTGTGTGTGTGTGTTCGTGTGTGTGTGCGTATGTGTGTGCGTGGGTGTGTGTATGTTAAATTAAAAGTGCTTCCATATGATCGTACGTTTTTGACTGTAGCCACGTTCTGAGCACTTTCTTACATTCGAAGATATTCATGTTACGTATATTCAACTCTTTATCGACAGTATTGTATAAATCAATTGATCGCCTGTCGTATTGAGCTTTAGCGAATTGAGATTTTACTCTGCTGTGTGCTTGAATGGCTTTGATTTTTCTTCTTCTGTTTACATTATTGTCATTGTTTCTGTTATAAATAACTAATTTTTTATGTATTTTAAGAACAGTTTGCATATAGTAGAGCTTTCTGATTGACAGAAGATTACTTAGCTCATAAAGTTTTTGTGTTGAATATCGTATCTTTTTGAAATACATAACTTTGATAAGACTACGTTGTGCACGTTCTACCCCAATAAGGCGAGTTTTAGCTGCCCCTCCCCAGACAGGTATACAGTAAATTATTATAGATTGAACCAATGAGATGTATATGCCAGTTAGCAAATCCTTACCCAAGCTATTGTTTATCCTTGGCACCACATACCTAAGTGTCTTAAAAATCCAAGTAAGTTTCCTAAGCCTAGTGGTGACGTGCTCCAGGTGGGGGTACCAAGAGAGCCGCTGATCGATATACACGCCCAGGTATTTTGTCTGTTCAACTCTTTGAATAGGAGGGCAGGAACATCCACTACTTGCGCTAATATTTGCATTATTACATATATGTATCTTTATTTCAATGTTGTTATTGGAATTCATATTATTATTGTAAATACCAAAACATATGTAATTGGTTTTTTCAGTATTAAGTGTGAGAAGGTTTATGCGTAACCATTCATTTATACGTTTTAAACCGCTTTCAGCACATTTTTTGGCAGCGCTCCATGTGTCATCGAGTTTATCGAGTTGCACAACCACAAGTGAACTAAGTTCAGCTACTGCATCTTCAGTTGACTTTCCTTGACGAAATCCGAATTGAGTGGGGGCTAAGATATTAAAAGTGTCTAAGTAATATAGTAACCTTTTGTTAAGCAGCTTTTCTATTACCTTGGATATTGCAGATAAAACTGATATAGGAATATATAATATTAGACTTCAAGATTGACCTCATCCCACCTCATGTTAAGTGGTAACCAGGTCCTAGCTTATCCGACGAGTACAGCATAATAAAACTGTTGTGGAAACTGGACTTGTCGTCCTTACCTTGAAGGCTTGACCCCTGCTACTAATGTAGCACCCCCCAGGAGCTCTGGAAACCTTACTCACACAACACAGAAGTGATTGTTATATGACTGCGGTCTTCTGTAAGGTGGATATTTTCAAATTTGTATAGTTTACTCAAAATCGACGCTGCCCGAACTGGAGTAACGTCAAGGCCCTAGTAAGAAAAATTAATTGACGTGTAAAATTTACTGTGTCTAATCTACTTGCAGAAATAAATAATTTCATTGCGACCCGTTACAGAACTGTATAGTACGTGTATTTATGATTTTATTGAAGTTGTAGTAGTTTGTAACATCTCACGAAACAGCCAATTAGCGAGTCAGCTGACACGAAATAATATGCCGGTTGGAAACTATGTGGTGCGATGCAGTGACGTAGTTTAGGGGAGGGGTGGGGGGGGGATATAGCTGGGATATGAAAGGGGAAAGCATCACCAGCTACAGTGGAGTAAGAGTGTCAAAACTTAGCAATTTGGCGACCCTATAGCAACGTAAGCCGCGTCCCTATTAGGCGAACAGTGAGCAGCTGACTGACTCTGAGTGGCGTATTGGTCGGTGACTCTTCAACTGAGTGGCGAACTAGAGCGTTTTATGCCCGGTTCCAAAGTTCCAATATTTAACGAAAAATGAATCTGCTTTTCTACGAGTCGTTAATTCTACTTTCAATTTTACTTTCCATATCAGCTGTCATAAGTCTTTTGTCGGATGTTTTTAGCTTACGCCTCGTTTAATTTATTACTATCCGTAACAACAGATCGTTTTTCAAATATCGCAACTGGGATAAAACGATGGCGAATTCTCGTGAAGGAAAGTAAACTAGTGTACATTAGTGTTCGGGCAAGACAGTACAGCGTAATGAACAAACAGCGTAGCCGACCGCAAGCATTATTCACTGCGAATGAAACACAGAATGAGTCGGCGAGACGTCATAAATATATAGGGAGGCAAAATGGAAACAAACTGTCTACTCACTGTTCGCCTAATGGGGACACACCTTAAGGTGACTACTCCACTTGCTCTTTTTTGAAATGATCTACCGCATGGAATTCGTTTATATTGTGGTATAAATCACAACATACACAATTCAACGTAAAATGGTAGGAACCAAAAAAAGCGAAAAACTGTGAATAAAGATACAACAGATACATTTTTTTTAAAAACACCCAGCGCCATCTGTCGCATACCTCAAGAACTATATAGCGTAAGCTATTATTCCACTTGTTACGTTTTTAAAAAGCACATCGTTACCACCATCTAGCGCCATCTATCGCATACCTCATCTCCAATCCACCCATCAAGCAAACTATACTTTTGTTTTCCCTCGGGAATATCAATTGGCTACTTGACAGTGTTAACAATAAAATATGAAAAGTGTTAGATATGTTAGCTTAATAGTTAAGTAATCATTTTACATTTTTTACTTTTTAATTAAAAGCATAGTTAGTATTTTATTTTTGCAAAATAAATTTTAGTTTTTTTATCTGTGGAACAAAAGAACCGAAACGGAAACAACCATTGCAATTCGGAAATGACAGCTGTCGGCGAAAATTATTTATTTTAATGTGGCGAAACAATGATTATTTTACCGATTTAATTGAATTATTGTGTCTCTAATCGTATAAAGAATTTATTGAAACATTTTTCGTTTATCTTAATTAAGTCGTTCCTATGCGTATCGGTTCGTTGTTTAGGACGTTGACGTCATAATTGCAACAGTGACGCGACTAGGCGTTTTCGCGCGCTTTTTAAATGTGTTACACAAAATCTTATTTTTCTCTGGTTATTTAGATTATTTCCAGATAAATCGAATTGCTTGGGATATAAAATGAACGGGCGCACATTTTACAATAATTTTTCAAAAACTGTTAAGTAGCCAATTTTTCCGGGATAAAAAGTACTCTATTATTTAATCCGGACTTCTAACTTTACGTCTGCAAAATTTCAAAGCAATCGGTTCAGTAGTTACGGCGTGAAAGCGGAACAAACAAACAAACTCACTTTTCGATTTATAATATTTATTAATTAATATTAATAATATATAGTAAGGATACGTTAAATTCGCAATCATACCTGAGGAACGAACATTTGAAATAGACCGCGTATAACCTTTTTAACATTGGAAATATAATGTAACATTATCAAAGTCAAAGTGAATATTTTTTTATTCACATAGATTACATTAGTAATACTTATGAATAGTCTCTATATAGGTAAAGCAAATGAAGCTAGCTCCGGTTCGGAACCTATAACTAAAGAGAAGATACCGGCAAGAAACTCAGTAGTTTTTTTACAAATGAAAGCTACACTTATTACTAATTTTGCACTAAGACACACAGTTAGTTTGTCAATTGTTATGACCTAAAACTTGGTTACAATTTCAAATTATGCAGTTTGAATTTGAATCCTAAAGAGAGGTACAGTCAGCAGATTTAGATCGTGATCAACTCTGTACCTTGTCGTCCATCTTACTTGCTTAGTTACGCGGTGTGACAAGGTAATGAAGTGTCAGTATAGGAACTAAAAACAACAAATATCACTAGCAACGATTGAGAGGTTCCTTTATCTAATTGTCACCACTTGTGGTATCTGGGATTTCATTTTCCCTTCCACCACTGTCGGAACCACTGACAATAAATGGGATTTTTCGTTTGTCGCCAGTGGGAACGTAGCCAGTGGTGACGCCTGGGAATAACTGATGCTGGCTATACAACGTGTAACAAAGTGTTTGCATTCACTTGAAGAAAACAGAAGAAGTAGAACTTTTTAATTACTATTTAATTTGGAAATTGTCACTGTAGCTTTCGTTGTTGTCCGAATCGGGAGGCTAACTAACAAAAATTAAATATGGTGGATCCGAGAACGGATAGCAATTTGTAGTTCGTATAATCGTAACCAATTAATTACAAATGCCAGATAATCGATTAACTCGGAACTCGTTGGCTACGCCTTGGTGGCGACAGGGGCGAGGTGGGGGCTACCTCACCCCTAGGCTCAGCATCTTATTGCAATGGGGAGCTCAGCAACCCTGTGGTCCAGTGCATTGAGGCTGGCCTTACCACCCAGCCTCCGATACCGCACAGGGTGAAGCTAAGACGGATCGTAAGCTGGGCCAAGAAGAGCAAGTGGCTCTCTACAGGCCGTAAGAGCGGAGGTAGATTACGGAGGAAGAGGAGGACCTCAGTGTTTCGTTGCCGGCCTCCCTGTCCTCCGCGACCCGCACAGCAGGTCCGCTGCTGGGACAGGAGACGCCAGGCGTGGGGTAAGCCTAGCGTCCGTTACCTCGGTCCCGAGGGGGTCCAGCTACGTTTTGCGCCAAGGAGCCAATATACTGTGCTTTCGGTATAGCAATCAAACAAGCAAACCAAACTAAATAAGTTGCCATTTTTTGGCGATACAGCGAGTAAGACTACTACCACAGAATCAGAGCAATGTATGTGATGTTGTCCAATATATTATTATATATTATATTATTATTATTACATTATATTAAGTACCTCAAACTCAAATATTTCTTTATTCAAGTAGGTTACATGTAACACTTTTGAATCGTCATTTAATACAATGCAAAGTGATTCTACTTCCGGTTCGGAACCTTTAGCTACCGAGAAGACATCGGTGAGAAACGCAGCAGATAAGTTACATTAGCAGTATCTAACTTATAGCTATGTGTAGAACACTTTGGACTAAGTCGTATAGTTTTATTTTGTTGAGTGAAAAAAGCATTAAGTATTATTTGATTTTAAGAGGTAAGCTGGAGCAGACACACAAGCATGACGTATGTGCCAGCCGTCGCTTCACTCAACCATATTGAAGGGAATGTAACGACCCGCCACATAACCCCAGTCACGTTTGAGTGAGCATGACTAACTCCCAGCTCCTTTTGAATAATTAGATACTATTTAAGTCATCAAACCAACTATAGGACCCGGAACACGAAGTAGTAACCTACCTACATCTTATTCTAAAATTTGAGACAATATCCATTCGAAATAAATTACCGTTTTTCATACCTAAAATTTTTTACCTTACTGGTGATGTAAGAACTAAAGAATCTATATTATTATATATATAAAAGGAGAAACTGACTGACTGACTGACTGACTGACTGACTGACATATCAACGCACAGCCCAAACGGCTAAACGTAGGCACTTGAAATTTGGAAGGGACGTAGCTTAGGTACCGTAGGGGTGCACTAAGAAAGGAATTCCCGAAATTCCCACGGGAACGGGAATTAGCGGGAAAATCCTTTTGTATGAAAAATCTAAACCGCTTAAGTTAGACGCTTGAAATTTGGCATGCAGGTACCTTAGTAAATATAAAGTTTAGTTATGGCTGTATTTTGAGAAATTCCCACGGGAACGGGAGTTAGCGGGAAAAAACTTTTGTATGAAAAAATCTAAACCGCGTAAGTTAGATGATTGAAATTTGACATGCATATACCTTAGTAAATGCAAAGTTAAGTCATGATTGGATTTTACAAAATTCCCATGGGAACGGGAATAGCGGGAAAAACTTTTGTACCGCGAGTTAGAGGCTTGAAATTTTTTAGTATATGGGTATCTTAGCAAATGTACAGCTTCATGGGAATGGGAAACATCTTTTTCATGAAAAAATACTGCACTAGCGCCAGATTCAGAATAATTGTTATGTTGTTTTTTAATGTATTTTCTCAAAAAAAAAAAAAAAAACTTTTTAAAATTTTTGAATGCAACATTCATTATTATTTACATTCGACACACACCGAGAAAAATACTGAAATGACACAATAACACGCCACGCGGACGAAGTCGCGGGCAAAAGCTAGTTGATCTATAAAGTTTTTGTACTAATTAGAGCATAAACAAATTAGGACTTTTTGTAAGTTGTTGACTGTCGTAAGCTTGTTTCGTGCGCTTCTAAAGTTTTGTATTGCGGTTTTTCTGCTGGTATCACTAATCTATATCACTTAATAATGTATAACAAAGACGCTTCCCGCTGTCCGTTTGTCCCGATGTAATGTATGCTTAGATCTTTAAGACTTTAAACTTTCTTTTTAATTTTTTTCCCAACATAATATTGCGATCGTATTTTTAAAGAAACAGAAAAAAATATTTATTTATTTAAAATCTTTATTGCACAAATAGGTACAACAGGTGGACTTAATGCTAGGAGCATTCTCTACCAGTCAATCCTTGGGTCATGCAGATATATGGGTGCGGTAACAGGGTATATCCTTTTGGGGTCCAACCCGTGGGTTGTGCGATATATTTTTATAAGGTCGTGACGTATTGCGCGTGCTGCTCTTCCAACTGAGCTAACCGCAAGTAATCGTAGAAGATGAATTTTTCAGCTGTATCAACCCGTTAGCCTCTAGTTAGTGATGTTTTTTTTCTGTAAAGATTAGAAACAGAAAATTTTTATCTCCCCTTGCGGTGCGGGAAATGAACCCACGACCTTCACGTATCGCGCGTGCTGCTCTTACCAACTGAGCTAACCGCAAGTTATCGTAGGCGATGAAATTTTTCTGCTGTATCAACCGTTAGCCTCCGGTAAGTGCCCTCTGCCGAATATGTTTAGAACTACATACTTATCGACCCGTGGTACATTCGTTGCAGAAATGTTTGTTTCCCGCACCACAAGGGGAGATAAAAATTTCTGTTTCTAATATTTAAAGTTCGCTAGTACGGCGTATAGTACTATAAAAATAATAAAATCGTTTTTTTTTCTGTTTCTTTAAAATTAAAGTTCGCTAGCGCTGCGTAAATCACTATAAAAATCGATGAACATGATCGCAGTTGCGACAAAAATTAGTATTGTACATATTTAACTCCGAAATAACGGAAATAATGTTAATCCAGGACAAAAGCTACTTGTTAATAAACTGTACGTCTAAACGCTCTTTTTATGTTTTTGATCGACTCGTCTGGGCCAATTTTTTTACTTGTCTGACCAGACACAAAACGAGGACAATACTGTTCACGTATTTGAATGAGTTTGTACGTTTTTTTGTCACTGTTTGTAGCCCATGCCTTGTACAAATAACAAGGCATTATTTTTTAGATTTGTTTAATTCAGTTGTTGATATCTTATATCTCTAAACTCACTTTATATTATAATTTATAATCTAAATATGAAAAATAAACATATACATTATATTATTGCCTTTTTTGTTACGTTAAAGTATTTGAAATATTTCAGTAAATGGTCAAGCCATTTATTCAACAATTGTTTCATCAATCATAAATGTTTTTGAAGCAAGAAAAACATTTTTTTCTTTATACATATTTACTAATGTTCGGTTTCAATATTTTAAAAACTATCCGTTCTAGGATAGTAATAAATTAGACGAGGCTTAAGCTAAAATGACTAATGAACGACTGATGACAGCTGATATGGAAAGTAAATTATGGAACGGTATTAACGACACGTAGTCGGTTGGAGGAAAACGAATACCTACTCAATTTTGAGACATTACGAGTCGTAAAATATTGGCACCGGGCTGCTGCTTCCTTTGGAATCAGGTCAATGTATATGACGAGACAACATCACTGTGTATAGTATTTAGTGTAATTTAATCCTTCCTAGATTTTAGCGAGTGGTTTAGTAAACAATAATACTATACTTTGATTAACATCTCAAATTACCCAATTTCCATAGACCAAACTACGAACTTTAAACTCTACCACGTGAGCTTTAACGTCTATTATCGAGTCTTGTTAAATGTAAATAAATTCAGACATTATCATGGTGGATTAGCGAGGTGAGCGATTTTGAGCTCTTCCGTTTGGTGTTACGGTGGATTATTGGATGTAGGTTGAGTGATGACGTTATATTCGTATGGTGTTGGCGTTTAAAATATATGTACGGCGCAAATGGCCTCTGTAGGGTTGGGTACAGTTGAGATAATATTTTATTTTCAACGGGATTATTTATAAATGGGTTCCGTACGGTCAACAGAACGTTAAGGTTAACACTGACAGTTCTATTTTAGATCTTTTGCAGTTGATTTAAGGGTACAAAAGCAAACATGGTATAGAAATTTCGACCCTACCCAAATTAAAATTAAACAAGAGTTTTTCAGTGATTTTGGTGACACGTATTTTATATTTTTTTTTCGTCGAGGGGGAAATGCCCGTCACTCTCTGCGGGGAACAGAGAGTGATGTGGCGGACTCGCACCGACTAAAACCCTCTCGGTGGCCAACGCAGCTTAGTTGTGGGGGAGTCGGGATTCCTTGCAGATTCTACACAGGCTCCTCCACAGCGCCAAGCGGCCCACCTTGCCGCGCAATACGCAGCTGGAGCGTGTCAGGCCACCTGACACTATGCGGCTCCGCTGCCTACCGCCTCTGCGGATAGACAGCCACCTGTTCTCCGCGGCCCAGCTCGGGATCCTGTAGCTTCACCCTGTGTGGTATCGGAGGCTGGGTGGCCAGGCCAGCCTGGCCAGCCCGGACCACAGGGTTACTAAGCCCCCTAATCGCGACAAGATGACCCAGCGGGGGGGAAAGGTGACACGTACCTACGTAAATACAAAATACTAGTTATTGCCCGCGAGTTAGTTAGCACATTTTCGGGATAAAATTTATCCTAAATGTAAATCTAGTGTGTCTTCTTACTTTCTTCAAAATCCATAAGTCGTCAAGAGTAACAAACATAAAGTCAGATATTCCGGTATTTTTACATAATAGTAACATAAATCTATTTACTTTACCTTTGGAATAGAAAATGTCCTTAATCAAACATTTGTGAATCGTCAGTGTGTGTCTCGTCGTCGTAATAATAAAAGTACGAGTTTTAAACTAATAATAAATATATTAATAACCAAAAAAACCCAAATTATATCACTATTTATCAATACTAGTGACCGACCGAAACATGTTATTTTGTCGAAACCGAAGGTTTGGTTTCATTGTGGTTTCGGCCGAAACCGAAACCGAACCTCTTATAAAAAAAAAGTCCTTAAAAAGTCAAACAAATGTTTGTAAGCTCGTTTTTTTTTCTAAAATTAATATCTCGCTGACGTATAATTACAGGTTTCTACTTTCAAAGATTTATCACAATGAAATTTCAGCACAGTTACAGAGGTTCTGTTTGAAAATTTAACTACATGTGAAAAAAAAATACATTATTTGTAAGTTTAAAAAGTTAAAACGGCCGAAAAGTTCGGCCGTTTTTGGCCGAAACCGAATCTCGGGCCGAAACTTGATTTTTTGGCCGAAACTGACCGAAACCGAAACCGAAACCGAAATTTCGGTCGGACACTACCAATTACACCTTTGTATCGTCGCTGTCATGACCGTTCTGTCCATATTCAAAGTAACGTGACTAGCGTCATCGTCCAGTCGCCTTGCCGGCCAGCACCAGGCCGGCAAGGAGGTCAGTCGCGCCGCAACAGTCAGATTAAGTTGAACTGCCGCATTGTTCAAAATGTTGATTTTTCGAGAAGAACCAGCCTAAAACTATATATTATGTATGTTTTATGTATTAGTAGGATTGGCTAAAATAATATTACACCTAGTCACACAAGCTAGGTCATCATTACCACGTAATATTACGACGGATGAAGTCAGTCTTGAAGTGCAATTTAAAAAAAAAAGATTTATTAACTGCGAGTATGCATATACTCGTATCTCTTCTGTTGATAATGTTGTTTTGATCAGATTAATTGACAACCCTAGGCGATAGTACGCCTCACTTAAACTTACATTATAAGCTCTCAAAGCTGATCTGATTAAAGCTTGTCTGCTCTGACGTACGGGGCTTTCCACACCTGGAAACTTTATGGAAAAGTTGCGGCCACCCATCACTTCACACCGTTGTATGACTCATGCATTTTTTTAAAAAAAAGTTTGACAAGATTGCGGAATTAATAAGTGGTTGATAAGTTTTATCCATCCCATCGATGACGTCATCCTTTTTTTGTGCAGAGGGAAATGCCTTGACGCACCTTACAGTCACCCGAAGAGGTGACAGAGTGAGTGGGACTCCCTGCCCTGAGAAATGTAGGACTACTTACTAGAAGATGACGTCATCAACGCTGTGCGTGAAGTGAACCAACAGTTCTTCGTTATCTATACTTCCTACTACTATTATAAAGGCGAAAGTTTGTAAGTATGGATGTATGGATGTTTGTTACTCTTTCACGCAAAAACTACAGAACGGATTTGGATACAATTTTGTAGGAAGACAGATGACATACTAGATTAACATATAGGATACTTTTTATCCCGAAATAACGCGGGCGAAGTCGCGGGCAACAGCTAGTGTATTATAAAAAGGAAAGATTTGTTTATAATAATAATAAAAAAAAAATATTGGACAATATCACATACATTGATCTGATCCTGTGGTAAGTAACTAAAGCACTTGTGTTACAGAAATCAGAAACAACCGCGGTACCATAACAGCCAGACCCGAGACAATATAGAGTTCGTTTCCCATATTGACCCGACCGGGGATCGAACCCGGGACCTCAAAAGATGGCTCGGCTACGGAGGTCTTTGTTTGTAATGAATAGGCTCCGAAATTACTGGATCGATATCAAAAATTCTTTCTCCATTGGGAAGCTACACTATCCTAGGGTGACATAGGCTATATTATATTTTCAAAAAAATACGTATATATTTTAGTACCTATTGCACACGTGCGAAGCTGGGGCGGATTGCTAGTATATAATATTAAAATAAATAGTACTTCATACTCGTATGTATGAAGTAAGCCTTTAATTTTCGGTGGTTGTTCTTGTTTTCAAATAACTACATGCATTAACATAAATACTTACTTATGGAGTGCAATAAATAAATAGATATTAATATGGATTTCTTCTCCTGGTGTTAAGGACCACCGCACAAGTGTACTCTATCCAAAAAAATTTGAAATTCGTCCATAGTTAACAGAAATATCGCTGAAAATAGTAAGAAGAAAATGAAATATTTTTTTTACGGTCCAGCAAGTGAAACACTTGAAGTCCAATATTAGTTCTTATTTGCACGGAATAAGGGCGGTACCAAGGCCACAGTATATAGTCTTACGTGCTGTTGATTGTACATCCGTACCTCGGTAGCCGAGAGGCGAGCGTGCCGGACTAAGGCGTCGCGGCATATTTGAGGTCCCGGGTTCGATCCCGGTCGGGTCAATATGGGAAACGAACTTTTCTATATTGTGTCGAGTCTGGGTGTTGTGGTACCGTCATTGTTTCTTATTATGTACCACAAGTGCTTAAGTTACTTACCACAGAATCAGAGCAATGTATGTGATATTATCCAATACCTATTTATATCTTTTTTTCTTTTTTTACATATAGACAGAATTGAGAGCCTCCTCCCTTTTATGAAGTCGGTTAAAAATCTATTAATTTACAATGTCCATCAGAGGCTTAGTACTGAACCAATTAAAACACGCACCGAACACTGCATTGATTAATTAATAATCCATGGTCGATTCGTAGTTGATCGTGAAAGCGGAAACTACGTCATCGCGATTAAAACAAACAGCGCCATCTACGTAAAATATAGGGAATTGAATTTTGGCAATGATTACCTGCTCACAAGTATTAAAGAAGATTAAAAGGTTTAATACTTGTAAGTAATTATTGCTATTATATTCCTGTGGAAGTTGGTTTACCTGCTGCCGCCATCTTGTTTTTTTTTCAAAATGGCGGCATTGAATATTACATTGTAAAATAGAGTTGGTGGTTAAGTATGAACATAGATATAATATTATAGATTGAAAATATCATTGGGGAAGTAATACTTTGTAAAACGTTTAAGTTTCAAGTTAGGCACATTATGTACGATTTTAGTAAATACCCACGTTTACATCATTCTATGGTACAGTCTAGGTGGCATGGAATGACGCACTATCTTTTTGATCTGTTTTTAAAATAGATACATAATAATAAAATAATTAAAAATTGAAACAGAAGAGTCACAAAAAAAGTCAAATGTTGATCATATTAATATTCATACTAGATGGGAATTGAACCCGCGATCCCTCGCGTCATGGGCAGAGCCACTTATGCGCCATCGATCCAGTAATATTTAGGTTGTACCCAAAATAGAGGCATGGTAAACAGAGGTCCGGATGTCCGGTTGCGTCCGGATTTGACCCAATTGCTTAGGATTACGGTCCGGTCCGGTACAAAATGCACAATAGAGGGTTGAGGATATACATCCTCAACTACTGGTATACACCAGTGCTAGATTTACCATAATAGCTAAAAAAGTTAAAACAAATCAAATCAAATATTAAATAAATATAAATATTGGACAAATCACATACATTGCTCTGATTCTGTGGTAAGTAGCTTAAGCACTTGTGTTACAGAAATCAGAAACAACGACGGTACCACAACACCCAGACCCGAGACAATATGGAAAAGTTCGTTTCCCATATTGACCCGACCGGGGATCGAACCCGGAACCTCAGAGATGGCGTTCGCCAAAGTCAGGCCCGCTCGCCTCTCGGCTACGGAGGTCGTCTCTTTATTCAAGAAGGTTACATATAACACTTTCGAATCGTCATTGAATACAATGCAAAGTGATTCTACAGCCAGAACCTATATCTACCGAGAAGACACCGGTTGAAAACTTATGCCCGCTTCTTGTATTTGTAAAACAATCCATTCTAGTTAAGGATAGTAAAATTATACGAGGTATAAACTAAAAATAAATAAATAAAATTTATATATTTATATTTAATATTGGACAACATCACATACATTGCTTTGTTTTTGTGGTAAGTAGCTTAACAAATTGTATTACATTTATCAGAAATATTGTATTTATATAATATCTTTCGGATTGGAGTGTTAGAAGCAATGAAAATCGGATAGAAGTTTTAACATGGTGTATTGTGAACAGTGAAAGAATGAGAGAGACAGAGTTAAAAAAAAACAAAAAGTAATGTAGCTGACCACAGACAATGTTACATATCATTATGTCAGATTGCATTGATTTTCAACATCCTCCCTTTCAATGCAACCCCATTGCTTCGGTACATACTTTAATCTTCTTCTGCGTAGTGGATTTTGTTAGAATATCTGCAACCATGCTGTCAGTCCCCATATAGCGCACCTCAATAACATTTTGAGCGACTTTTTCACGGAGATAATGGTAACGGATGTCAATGTGTTTGCTGCGGGCACAATAAGAATCTGTACCTGCAAATTTAATCGTACTTTGATTATCACAGTAAATTACAGTTGATGAAGTCTCAATGCGATTGAGCACTTCAGACTCCAAATATTTTAACCACATTGCCTCTTGTACAGCTGTGGCCAATGACATCAGCTCAGCTTCCATCGTTGATAGTGCAACTGTCTTTTGACGTTTGGAATACCATGATATGGCTCCACCCTGAAACAGAAAGACATATCCCGAGCAAGATCTCCGACTGTCAATATCTGAGGCCCAGTCGGAATCGCAGAAACCATAAGCTCTTTCTTCTTCTCGATTCTGATTGAATGTAAGCTTCATATCTTTTGTTCCTTTTATATACCGCAGTAGCCTTTTAATTGCCAGCCAGTGCTGCCGCTCAGGTTTGTTGTTAAAACTGCTCAGTTTGTTTACTATATAAGATATATCAGGTCGGGTTCCTTGAGATAAATATAGTAAACTTCCAATTGCTTCTTGATAAGGTATATTAGTGACTACATTTTCCTCGTTTCCTTTACTGACCAATTTAACATTTGGGTCGCAAGGTGAATAAGCTGGATTACAGTGTGTCATGTTGAACTTCTGTAAGATTCGTTCAATATATGCAGTTTGATCAACAGTAATCTGATTTCTAGCTGTGTTTTGTTGTATTCTCCAACCAATAAAATAGTCTACTAAACCAAGTTCTTTCATATCAAATTTACTTCTCAGGTGTTGCTTAATTTCTTCTCCTTATTGTTATAGAATATAAGCAGATCATCCACATAAATCAATACATATAAAATGTCATCATCATTGATGCTGTAGTAAATACATGGATCTACAGAAGAACTTTTCAATTCCAGCTCCTTCAAACCTGATGTTAGTTTCAAATTCCATTGACGGCTTGCTTGCTTTAAACCATAAATGGATTTATTCAGTTTACAGACTTGTTCTCCATTCTCATAAGTCGGTGGCTGAGTCATATAAATTTCCGTATCTATATCACCTTGTAGAAATGCGGTTACTGCATCCAATTGTTCAATAAATAAATTATGCTTGACGGCCATAGCAAGCAAGTACCTAATGGATGTGTGTCGTGCGACTGGAGAATATACTTCATTATATTCTGTTCCTTTCTTTTGTACGAATCCTTTGATGACTAACCTTGCTTTATATCTCACAGGATGTCCATTTGCATCAGTTTTTATTTTATATACCCACTTGCAAGGAATGGCTCTCTTATTTTCAGGTAGCATCACTGACGTCCATGTATTATTTTGCAGGAGAGACTCATATTCACTATTCATGGCATTTTTCCACTCTTTTGCATTCTGGCCTGAAAGAGCTTCTTCCACAGTATCTGGCTCCATAATCTGTAGAACTTGATCTGATGTACTCTGACTTTCTTGATGACAAAGATATGTAGTAGGTTTATTAATTTTATTTCTAGGCCTCAGTGATATAATACGAGGTGCTGTTTCGGTGATTTTTTCATCTGGCACATACTCATCATCGGAGAAATAATGCTCATTTGAGTCTTCAGATAATGGTTCTTCCTTTTCAATTTGAGAACCCATTGTGTCAACTTCAGATCCAGACTCATCATCTTTATCGGTATGCGATGAATCAGCTGATAGCTGCTGTTTTTCCTGCGATTCAGATAATGGCATTACAACACAATTATTTTTTACAGTGTGTTCAAAGAAAACGACATCTCTACTTTTACATATTTGTCTTTTGTTTACATCATACAATCGATACCCCTTTGTATCTTCACAGTAACCCACAAATATCATTTTGGTTGCTTTAGGATCCCATTTTTTTCTCCTTTCTTTGGGTACATGAACCATCGCTTGACAGCCAAATATTTTCATATGGTTAATGCTAGGTTTTTTACCAGACCACATTTCATATAGTGTCTTGTAATCTAAAGTCCTCGTAGGTGAGCGATTTATTATGTAGGCTGATGCGGATATTGCCTCACCCCAGAAGGTTCTCTCTAACCTGGAATTCAGAAGTAAACATTTAGCTTTTTCAATAAGTGTGCGATTCATACGTTCTGCCAAACCGTTTTGTTCTGGTGTGTATGGATTTGTCGTTTGATGTTGTATTCCAGATTTCCTCAAAAACAATTGAAATTCATTATTAACATATTCCTTGCCATTATCTGTGCGAAGTGTTCTAATACTTTTATTAGTCTCATTTTCTACTAAATTTTTAAACTGCTTAAACTTCTCTAAGGCTTCATTTTTGTGTTTCAAGAAGTATACATACACTTTTCTACTAAAATCATCTATAAAAGATATATAATACTTTGCACCTCCTATAGAACCAACCTCCATCGGGCCACATAGATCTGAGTGGACTAACTGGAGTATTTCGGTGGCTCTGGTGCCAGAGTGTTTAAAGGGTAATCTACTCATCTTGCCTTCTAAACAAGTTGTACAAATCGGGTTACCTCTATTAGACAGTGTGACTCCATATGTACTGTCAGTTATTTTCTGTAAGTCAGTGAA
Organism: Glyphodes pyloalis; assembly: GCA_037074685.1. Classification (NCBI taxonomy): domain Eukaryota; kingdom Metazoa; phylum Arthropoda; class Insecta; order Lepidoptera; family Crambidae; genus Glyphodes; species Glyphodes pyloalis. The sequence continues at coordinate 14,739,106 of JAYKKO010000014.1, read as the reverse complement.
GTTTAGATGTGCTAATCGCTGATGCCAAGTATTTATGTCATGATCATCGACTGTTGACAGCATTGCCGGTGCTTCAGTAACATTCTTTAATAGGTACATGTTATTGCAATGTGATGCCGCCAAAATCATTTTTTTATTTTGATATATTCTGCATCCATCTTTCTCAAACTTCACTTCACAACCATTATTTGTCATTTGGCTTACAGAAAGTAAATTTGTTGACAAGGAGGGTACATATAAAACATTTCTGACCTGTATAGTACGGAGTATGCCATCGGAGTCTGTTATTTGCAAATCCACATTACCACATCCTTTAACTGCCACTTTTTTATTATCTGCCACTTTTACAAACTTTACTGTAGAAGGAGATATATTGTATATCAATCCTTTATCTCTGCACATATGTAACGAAGCTCCACTGTCGATATACCAGCTTCTTTCATCCAGTGTTGCAGTGCATGCTGAAAACGCTGCAAAATAAACATTATTTTTATTGTTCGCCGTATTATTTTTGTTCTCGAAATAGCAGTTTTTACTCAGATGACCATGCTTGTTACAATTATAACATCGGGGGCCTTTTGATTGGGGTTTTTGATTTGATTCTTTATGAGACTTTGACATATTTCTATTTTTATTTGACTTGACATAATAAGCCATTGAATCCGATACTTTGACATCTTGTAAAAGTTTTGTCTTGACATAATCAGCAGTAATTGACACACCAGAGCTCTCCATAGCCATAATCATCGGTTTGTAGGCATCGGGGAGGCCGGCGAGCAGCATAGTTCCGAGCCACTCGTCTCCCACTACAAAATTTATATTCCGTAACTTATGAGCTGTTGTCATTACCTTATTAACGTAGTCTTCAATTCCGGAACTGTTGTCTAATGACGCAGTGATTAAATCACGCAGCAGGCCTACTTTTCTACTAAGTCCAGAGTCATCGAATGCCCTCTCAAGTTCCGACCATACCTGCTTTGCTGAGGTTGCCTCCTGTACATGGACGTAGTTAATGGGATCAATCAACAGTATTAATTTCGACCTTGCCTTCGTATCCGCCTTGCTATTGTGCACATAATCCGCGCTCGGTTCAATTGTATCCCATAAATCTTCGTGTTCCAAATAGTTTTTAACAGCAAATTTCCATGTTTGGTAGTTTTCCCTGCCTACCAACTTTTCAATAGTCCCCATAGATATTTGGGACGACATTCTTGATGGTAATTAATGAAATTGCTGGAAGAAAAAACTTGAAGATGGCCACGCGGTAACTAGCCGGTTTAGGTTATGTTACTAAGAATCTAATTGAATCGCGGTACTTTTACGGAACAACTCCAATTTTATTATTTCAGAAGCGAGTAGGGCCAATAACCTATTGTATTTATATAATATCTTTCGGATTGGAGTGTTAGAAGCAATGAAAATCGGATAGAAGTTTTAACATGGTGTATTGTGAACAGTGAAAGAATGAGAGAGACAGAGTTAAAAAAAAACAAAAAGTAATGTAGCTGACCACAGACAATGTTACATATCATTATGTCAGATTGCATTGATTTTCAACAAGAAACAACGACGGTACCACTACCCCTCACTCCCAGACCCGAGACAATGTAGAAAATATCGTTTCCCATATTGACCCGACCGGGGATCGAACTCGGGACCTCAGAGATGGTGCGATGCCAAAGTCAGGCCTGCTCGCCTCTCGGCTACGGAGGTCGTAAAAAGGACTGACAGACGACTGATGACAGCAGATATGGAAAGTAAATTATGGAACGAGCCCTTAATGCTCGTCGACTACGAGCAAAGCTTGGAGGAAATCGGATAGTTATTTTTGACAATCTTAAAATATTGGGCATTAATAGATTAGTTACAGTAGCAGTGTCTAGCTTATACGAGTAGCTATGTGTAGAGCTTTGGGAGGTAAAATTATTTCCTTTGGACTTACACTTAAAAGAGATAGGGCATAGCGATTTATCGCTCGAACTGGAGCAGCCCGACTGGTGAAATACCTCCACCTTACAGAAGACCGAAGCCAAATAACAATCACTTTTGTGTTGTTGTGTTTCTGCGTGTGGGTAAGGTTTCCAGAGCTCCTGGGGGGTGCCACGTTAGTAGCAGGGGTCAAGCTTTCAAGGTAAGGGTGACAAGTCCAGAAACAGATTTATTATGCTATACTTGTCACCCTTTAGCCAGGACCTCATTACCACTTAACATCAGGTGGGATGAGATCAATTTTGAAGTGCAATATTAAAAAAAAACACGCCGCTGTCATCCCACCAGCAATCTTACTCTCAGTTACAGAGGTCTTCAAAGAAATTATAAAAAAATGTTTGTATTTGTATTTGTACAGTTCCAGAAAAGTAAAAGATAGTCATTTCTAATTTTAGTAATTAAGCATTTTTTTATATTTCTAATTCCGAGAAGAGAAGGTCCAAAATCACTCAAACAGAAGTAACTCGTCCTATGAGTTCCAGTTCGCCCCATCGGTTCCCGATCGGTGTCAATGTCGGTCCGTTTGTCCGTCCGACCCTCCGACGCGGTCCGGTGGACACAGGATTCCGATGTAGGTCAGGGAAATCAGCTCGCTGAAGGGTAGGATTGACAACACGTCAAGATAAACACTTGTGGTTGGATTTTAGCTCTTATAGGTACGACATAACGGCGGTCTGAGTTACAAAGTTTGTAGTCTGCCGTGATTTTGTTTTTTCTGGAATACCATCATCAGAATCGATTTTATTATTTTTGTAGTACTATACGCCGTGCTAGCGAACTTTAAATATTAGAAACAGAAAAACGGGATTTGAACCCACGACCTTCACGTATCGCGCATGCTGCTCTTACCAATTGAGCTAACCGCAAGTTATCGTAGGCGATGAAATTTTTCTGCTGTATCAACCGTTAGCCTTCCGGTAAGTGCCCTCTGCCGAATATGTTTAGAACTACATACTTATCGTGAAGGTCGTGGGTTCAATTCCCGCACCGCAAGGGGATATAAAGTTTTTCTGTTTCTAATACCATTATCAGATCCTGGTCCCCGTATCAACAGCACGTCAAATTATACTTACAGTTGGATAATAGCTCTTATGCGTAGGACATAAGGGCGGTGGAAGGTCCAAAGTGTGTGCTTATGTCTGTATAGGTGTGTCTAGCAAACGGCAGATTTTCGGGATCTAAAACCTCAAGGGCTTTTTAATATATTGCACTTCAAGATTGACCTCACCCCACCTGATGTGAAGTGGTAATTAGGGCGCAACTACAGCATAATAAAGCTATTACTGGACTTGTCGCCCTTACCTTGAAGGCTTGACCCCTACTAGTAATGTAAGCAGGAACACAATAACACCAAAGTGATTGTTATTTGGCCGCGGTCTTCTGTAAAGTTTTAATTTTTTATATTGCACTTCAAGATTGACCTCCTTCCACCTGATGTTAAGTGGTAATGAGGTCATAGTTTAAGGGCGACAAGTACAGCATAATCAAACTGTTACCGGACTTGTCACCTTAATGTAAGTACTTTGAAGGCTTGACCCCTGCTACTAATGTAGCACCCCCCAGGAGCTCTGGAAACTCACACGCAGGAACACGTCAACACCGAAGTGGTTCTTATTTAGCTGCGGTCTTTTGTAAGGGGAAAGTATTTCACCAATCGGGCTGCTTATTGCTACAAGCAATAAACCGCTATGCCCTACCTCTCTTTTAAGATTTTAATGAAAGGAATACAAGCTAGAAAAAAGAAGATTATTTACAGACGAATTCCAATAAAACTAAACGCTTAACTAACCAATCCCCTAAGTTTGCTTGCAGGCACGTATGCGTTGAAGGAGGCGAGAGATGAGCCTCAGGGGTGGAGGGGTGAGGGGGTAGGGATTTAGATCCAATTCAATAAACCCTTTCACCCAATCCTCGGCATCGCGAACCGCTGATGGATAACTTAATTCGCTTTGATCTGGCCGCTGGAGCTTCTCACTGCTTAGACTTTTATGTACTTTGAATGTTAGGACTAAGTTAGACAGTATAGTGGGTTAGCGATTAATGTGGCATGCGTTTATTAAGGTTTCTTGTATTAAGATTAAGAATGTTTTTATGCAAGTAAATTACATTAAATAAATAGTGTGATAGGTAGGTATGGAGATTGATGAAAAAATGTTCTCAGGGTTACTATTTGGGCGAAAAATGAGTTCTAGGCACGGTTGAAACTAAACAGGTATATTGTAGAAACAGGTAAACAGGTAACAAACGGTAAAACTAATAAAAACAACAATTTCGGTTCACTAAGTAAATTCGCGCGTCGCGGTCACAGGCAGACTAGTGGGCGGAAGCGCACACATTTAAAACCCGAACGATCGCGGGCGGACGGTGTTGGCGGAAGTCAGTGGCGCGAGAGTGAGTCCCGGTAAATTTAAAACCGACTGAGCGCTTAGGTCCGAACGTTAGTGTAAGGTCGCGTTACAACCTCCCCCTCTGACCTAGACATAGCGGCCTCGCGTCTTGGTCAGTTGTCAAGAAATCGTTTAGGTCTACCACGCTTGCGTTTCTCGTTGACTGGTGGTGGTGGAGCATCTCCTACGAACGGGGTCAGCTGGGAGACGTGATACTTACCCAGGACTTCCCCATTGCTCAGCCTCTCGAGCATATAACTCGTCGAGCTCACGGCTTCCTTGATTCGGTATGGTCCGTCTCGGCGAGGTATAAATTTAGGCGTTTGGCCGGGAGTCGTATCGTTACTCCCCTGCGTTTTCAGGAGCACGAGGTCCCCGGTAGCGTAATCAGGCGCGGGGCGACGACCTTCGTCGGCATAGCGTTTCTGGTTGGCTTGAACCTTTTCGTGTATTTCTCTGGCTTCCAGCAGTACGGCTGACATCCGCTGAAGGTAAGGGGTAAGGCTAGTGATCACATTGTCATTCTCTACTATGGCGCGCATGTCCGCGAACGCATCAGCGGGAGCGCGCATCTCACGTCCAAACGTGAGAAAAGCTGGCGAACGTCCCGTGCTACTGGTGATTGCGGAGTTCATAGCAAAACGTACTGCAGGTAAATGTTTATCCCAGGTAGTATGGTCTTTTCCTACTAGTATGGCTAACTGCGGTTTAAGATCCCGATTTTTCCTTTCCACTGGGTTCGCTTGTGGATAGTATACGGGTGAGAGTGACTGTGTAATGCCAAAAGAATGACATACCTGTTGCATTATTTCACTAATGAACTGCACACCGTTGTCGCTAATGATTCGTCTTGGTACTCCATACCGCAAGAATACTTCTGAAATCAAAGTTTTAGCACAATCCGCGCTGGTAGCGTTTCGCAGAGGAAATAATTCTACCCAACGGGAACAAGTATCTTCCAGTATCAGGATCCATTTATGCCCGTCAGCAGTCTCTGGTAAGGGTCCGAAAAGATCTACCGCAACAACCTCGAAGCGGCGGTTTGTGGCCGGAGTCTGTAATAATCCTGCCGGTTTCCTATTATCAGCCTTATATCTTTGACAGTCTACGCACCTTTTGAGGTAACCGACTACGTATTGACGCATCCCAGGCCAAAAGTATTTAGACCTAAGTCGGTCTATTGTGCGTTCCACTCCTAAGTGGCCGGCTGTCGGCGCGTCATGGTATTCTGACAGAATTTTCTCGCGCTCGTGTTCCGGTACAACCAGACACGCAGTCTCCTCGTCGCACTCCTCTGGACCATATCTATATAAAACACCATCGGATATCATGTACCCTCTATCGGACCATCCTCTCCCCCTGAACGGATCGTCGCTAGATTCAAGGTCTTCTATGACCTTACGTAGTTCAGGATCCTTAAGTTGGTTCTCACGAACGTCTCCAGGACTTCTCGACGGGAAGTCCACTTCGGCGTACCTTAGTTCGCATGCTGATTCGTCGTCGCCTGGTGGACGCGACAAGGTGTCGGCAATGACGTTCGATCTGCCAGGCGTGTACTCAATACGTAGATTATATTCCTGCAGAGTGAGGGCCCACCTCGCTAAGCGACCACTAGGCGACTTAACGGTCATAAGCCATCGCAGAGGTTGGTGGTCACTCTTTATCACAACCTCTGATCCTTCAATATATCCACGGAACTTTGTTACGGCCCACACCACAGCTAAGGCTTCTCTCTCCGTAGTATTATAGTTTTTTTCTGCGTTATTCAACAAGCGACTCGCATACTCCACTGGTCTTTCTTCGGGTCCCTCCCCCTGCATTAGCACTGCTCCCAGACAGTATCCGCTGCTGTCAGTCCTGAGAGTAAACGGCTTCGTTTCGTCGGCTTGACGCAATATAGGAGCGGTAATGAGCAGTTCTTTAATATGATCAAAGGCGATTTGCTGCTCAGTGTCCCATATCCACTTACTGTCTTTCTTGAGGAGGTTCGTCAAAGGTCTGGCTATGTCAGCGTATTTAGGGATGAATCGCCGAAACCAGCTGGACGTCTGAAGAAAGGTCTTCACCTGTTTGATGTTTATCGGGGGTGACATGTTGGCAATCGCTTCTGTTTTACCGGGGTCTACTTTTACTCCACCCGGTACAATCACATGTCCTAAAAATTTCACTGACTCTCTTGCAAAACAACTTTTCTCGCGATTCACGCGTAAGTTGTACATGACCAGCCTATCGAATACGGCGTTTAGGTCTTTTAAGTGGCCGTCGAAAGTTTCTGACAGAATTATGAGATCATCGAGGTAACTTAGTATGCAGACGTTTGCTAGGTCCTTACCGGATCTGAATCGGTCCATAAGGCGTTGGAAAGTGGCTCCAGAGTTCCGTAGGCCCATTGGCATCCTCTTGAAGCGGAAACATCCGAGTGGGCTAACAAAGGCTGTCTTGTCTCGATCGTCGGGCTCCACAGACACTTGAAAGTAGCCGGATCTGAGATCGCATGTAGTCATGTAGCTGGTGGTCTTGGCTGCGTGGAGAACGTCTTCTATTCTCGGTAGTGGGTAGCGATCGGGTTCGGTCACGGCGTTCAACTTCCTGTAGTCGACACATAGCCGGACCCCTCCGTCTTTCTTCGTCACGAGAACTACGTTTGCCGCCCAGGGAGAGTCACATTCCTCTATCACATCAGCATCTAGCAGTTTCTGGATCTCCTTTTCTAATAATTCCTTCTTACCAGGGGACATGCGGTAAGGCGGCGAGGCGATGGGTTCTTGACGTGCATCTACTTTAAGATGATGGGTGATAAACTCTGTGGGGGCGCCTTTCTTCGCGAAGCGGTCAGCCCTTCGTACCAGGAATGCGTTTAACTGTACCCTCTGGTCTGCAGTTAGTTTAGTACCTTCGTCGTCCCGAAGAGATAGACTTGCCGTCTCTACGTCCATCATGTTAATTTTTCTAGTGGTGGGTAACTCGAAGCTGGTGACGAACGGATGCCACTGGTGGGGCTCGTCGTTGAAGCACCAGCTACTCTGCGGTAAGTCCAGCAGGATACTAGCTTGAGCAATAAAATCCCGCCCTAATAGCGTCCTCGTCTGCGCGTTCGGAAATACCATGAACGTGGTAGGTATCCTACGTCCATAGAAAACGACATCGATGTCGCACTCGAGCGTTCGACGTACTTGTTGTGATCCATCAGCAAGTCCTACGCTCCGAAATGACTCTCTGAACTCTATGCCTTCTTTGACGAGCAGATCATGCAACAGGGGGCTTGCGATGGAGTGCGTAGCCCCGGTGTCCAAGATAGCCACGCCACTTCGGTCCACGATCTGGATCTCTACCATCGGCCGCGGATCGTCAGTCTCGCTAACCTGGGCAGTACAAAAATCGGTTTTACTAACAATCGGATTTGGCTCACCTTTACAGTTGCTACATCTCGACCGTACGACACTCGGCTGACCACATCCGTAGCAACGCAATTGTGCAGAATTACTGCTCGATTCACGTGCTTTTTCTTCGGTTCTACTGGGTTTTTTCCGACAGTTATCAATAGAATGCCCAAAAAGTTTGCAATATGCACACTTTGGTCGCGCCCGCTTTGGCGCGCTATTTTTGCCGCCATTCACATCTGAAACGCACGCACTGTGTGATTTAGGAGAGATCACTTCTCCTTTGACCAAACGCGCGGGAACACTAGCGCGGAAAGGGTTAACGCTCGGACCTAAGTTTCGAGCCTCCGCAATCAAAGGGTTAACGGGGCTTATCTTATCAGTAGGGAAATGGGAACTCACCTCTGCCAACGACTCCTCTACCAACCTGACTTTGGAAATTAACTGGTCCAGCCCGTCTACAGCATCGCGCGGCACACGCTTCTTCACTCTGCGATCCAGTAAGCCGTAAATAATGTCCACTTGCATGACCTCGGGAACAACGTAAGGTAATTTCGATAACAACGCGCGCACTTTGCATACGAACACGTCGGCCCTATCGTTGCACTGTTCGTTCGCGAAAATGTCCCGGAAAATTTTGTACGCGGGTCGCGGCACGCCGAACATCCCACGTAGACGCTGCAGGGCTTCGGCCCAGGACGCGACGGATGACTTCGCGCCTTGCCACCAGACGGCGGCGTCGCCGACCAGCAGCATGGGCAGGCCGCGCAGCGCGTGCTCTTCGCTCACGTTGGTGCAATCGCGGAACACCTCGATGGCGTCGATGAAGGCCTCCAGCTCGTCGGCGTCCTTTGATTTGCCGTCGTACCGCGCCGTGCACTTGGCGAAGTTTCCCGCCTTTTGCCACTGACTCGGCGTATCGACTCTCGGTGATGCGTGTGAATGCGAAGTCTGGCTCAGGAGTTGCTCAATGAGCTTATTATTGGCTTCAGCCTGACTCCTGGTGATGTTGGAGACTAGCGTATGGAGCATCTGCTCAGACATACGAATGGTAGGTGATGTTGCCCTCTCTGTCTCGGCGTCAGAGTCGCACTCCAATCCGACATCTTTCACTGCTCCGGCGTTGCGTTTCGGCGGCATGATGATGATAGGTCAGCTCACTATCCTCGCTCGAACAACACGGTGTTGCAGGTATGCGGATGGTTGTAGTCACAAACTCGAAGACGACCGGAAAAAAAGTTTGTCACTCGGCGGCGCGCACGTGCGTAAAAATGGACTCGCCCAAAAATGTGCTCTTCAAATCGGTTTTCGAGTGTTCGCACGGCACTTTCTCGCGAAATATTGTTTCTATTGTGTTTCCACAATGGTTTTCCCCAATGTCGAACGTTGCACTGTTACTTTAAACGTCCACATTCACTGATTTTAACTTTTTAAACCGTGCCCCACGTTGGGCGCCACTGTGATAGGTAGGTATGGAGATTGATGAAAAAATGTTCTCAGGGTTACTATTTGGGCGAAAAATGAGTTCTAGGCACGGTTGAAACTAAACAGGTATATTGTAGAAACAGGTAAACAGGTAACAAACGGTAAAACTAATAAAAACAACAATTTCGGTTCACTAAGTAAATTCGCGCGTCGCGGTCACAGGCAGACTAGTGGGCGGAAGCGCACACATTTAAAACCCGAACGATCGCGGGCGGACGGTGTTGGCGGAAGTCAGTGGCGCGAGAGTGAGTCCCGGTAAATTTAAAACCGACTGAGCGCTTAGGTCCGAACGTTAGTGTAAGGTCGCGTTACAATAGTAAATTATATAAATTACCTACAAGGGAAGGAAATGTTATTTTAAAGAAACAGAAAAAAATTGTCTCTCCTTACGGTGCGGGAATAGACCACGCGACCTTCACGTATCGCGCGTGCTGCTCTTCCAACTGAGCTAACCGCGAGTTGTCGCAGGCAATGACATTTTTCTGCTGCTGTATCAACCCGTTAGCCTCCGGTAAACACGGTAAAGAAATGTTAGTTCGTCATTGTTGATTTTAACCTCTTTTTATAGTAGGTAAAAGTTAAGATTTTTAACTTTTGCTACGTTTTACAGTTTTTATTTTAAAATATCAATTTGACAAGTTGCTAACTTGTAATCGTATGTTGAACTTAAATTATTTTATTCACTGTTATTATGTAAAATGAATTGGTGTAATGATATTAAAATTTAATTTAAATGTCGTTTATGTGATATTCAGATGTGTTACTCTGGTCAAAGATGTAATTATGGTATTATCTTTATTTAACTAACGATATAAAAATCCGATTTTAAATACAACACTACATGTTTTTTTTATTTTCCAATGGATAATTGGATGAAATATCTTTCCTGTACTAATAAAAAAATATTACTAATATATAAAATATACAAATTCGCGTTTAAATGTTAAATAAGATACAGTTCTCTAGCACTAGCACTAAGCTTCTCATATGTTTGTCCACAGATGACGTGGCACTAGCGCGACCACGGACGGGCTGCTAAGCGCGCTGGCCCGCCTGCGCCGCCCCCCTCCCCCCATCCACAGCACACACTCGCCTCGCTCTGTACGTATCTTAATATAATATACACGCGCTGGTCATGCACTGTCTAGCGTAAGCACACACGGTCAAGCACAGTCGTGGTCTATCTAGCGCGACCACACAGTGTCTAGCGTGAGCACACACTGTCAAGTGCAGTCGTGGACTATCTAGCGTAACCACACACTGTTTAGCATGATCACGCACTGCCTAGCGCAATTACAAACTGTTTAACGTGACCACAGACTGTCTAGAGTGACCACGACTGTCTGGCGTGACCACACACTATCTAGCGCGATCACGGACTGTTCAGCGCAATCATGGACTGTCTAAGAAGATTACGGACTGTCTACCGCGACCACATACTGTCTAGCGTCACCACGACTGTCTGGCGTGACCACACACTATCTAGCGCGATCTCGGACTGCTCAGCGCAATCATGGACGGTCTAAGAAGATTACGGACTGTCTACCGCGACCACATACTGTCTAGCGTCACCACGACTGTCTGGCGTGACCACACACTATCTAGCGCGATCACGGACTGCTCAGCGCAATCATGGACTGTCTAAGAAGATTACGGACTGTCTACCGCGACCACATACTGTCTAGCGTCACCACGACTGTCTGGCGTGACCACACACTATCTAGCGCGATCACGGACTGTTCAGCGCGATCATGGACTGTCTAAGAAGATTACGGACTGTCTACCGCGACCACATACTGTCTAGCGTCACCACGACTGTCTGGCGTGACCACACATTATCTAGCGCGATCACGGACTGTTCAGCGCGATCATGGACTGTCTAAGAAGATTACGGACTGTCTACCGCGACCACATACTGTCTAGCGTCACCACGACTGTCTGGCGCGACCACACACTATCTAGCGCGATCACGGACTGCTCAGCGCAATCATGGACTGTCTAAGAAGATTACGGACTGTCTACCGCGACCACATACTGTCTATCGTCACCACGACTGTCTGGCGCGACCACACACTATCTAGCGCGATCACGGACTGCTCAGCGCAATCATGGACTGTCTAAGAAGATTACGGACTGTCTACCGCGACCACATACTGTCTATCGTCACCACGACTGTCTGGCGCGACCACACACTATCTAGCGCGATCACGGACTGCTCAGCGCAATCATGGACTGTCTAAGAAGATTACGGACTGTCTACCGCGACCACATTCTGTCTAGCGTCACCACGACTGTCTGGCGTGACCACACACTATCTAGCGTGATCACGGGCTGTTCAGCGCAATCATGGACTGTCTAAGAAGATTACGGACTGTCTACCGCGACCACATACTGTCTAGCGTCACCACGACTGTCTGGCGTGACCACACACTATCTAGCGCGATCACGGACTGTTCAGCGCAATCATGGACTGTCTAAGAAGATTACGGACTGTCTACCGCGACCACATACTGTCTAGCGTCACCACGACTGTCTGGCGCGACCACACACTATCTAGCGCGATCACGGACTGTTCAGCGCAATCATGGACTGTCTAAGAAGATTACGGACTGTCTACCGCGACCACATACTGTCTAGCGTCACCACGACTGTCTGGCGTGACCACACACTATCTAGCGTGATCACGGGCTGTTCAGCGCAATCATGGACTGTCTAAGAAGATTACGGACTGTCTACCGCGACCACATACTGTCTAGCGTCACCACGACTGTCTGGCGCGACCACACACTATCTAGCGCGATCACGGACTGTTCAGCGCAATCATGGACTGTCTAAGAAGATTACGGACTGTCTACCGCGACCACATACTGTCTAGCGTCACCACGACTGTCTACCGCGACCACATACTGCCTAGCGCGATCACACGCTTTCTAACACGATCACCGACTGTAAAACCTATTTCTATAAAGTTTTTGTGCAATAAAGTTATCTATCTATTTACGAGAAATGCTCAGTTCCAATATTTTGCGATTTGTAATGTGTCAAAAATGACAATCCGTTTTTCTCCAACTGACTTCGAGTCTAGAAAGGTTTTAGCTTACGGCTCGTATAATTTATTACTATACGTAACTAAAAGGAATCAATTTTCAAATATTGGAACCAAGCATAATACGATTACGGACTTTCTAGCGTAATAAATTTAATTAACTGAAGGACTAACATGCTTCAGTGTGGCCTTAGTCTGACATTGATTGAGAAAACGCAACAAATATTTTTCAAATAATATAAAACGCTTTAGTACAGAATAGCAGATTAGTTAGTGATCCACACGTTCTTGTCATTCATATACTCTTACACTTTGTACCTTAAAAAAAAATATATAAATGTCATTAATTTGGACAAAGATAACTCAACAATAACTTGAGGGAGTTTATTGAATTTTTATTTGCTTAAAGCAACAAATGACTTACCTATTTTATGTAGTCTACGCTTAGGAACAGCAAGCTTGATTTTAAACGGTTTTATTATTTCTGGTGTTAATGCTATGACTGTCTGATTTTTAGGAAAAGTATGCAAGTTTTTTGTATACATGCATTAAACAGTCGAGAATGTATTGAGAGGCGACTGTTGGATGTTAATTTCTTTAAATAATTATCTCCGCGAGTCACGCGGTCCTAGCTTGTAAATGGCTCGGATGGTCCTCTTTTGTAACACAAAGATAATCTGAATATTGGCCGCACATTCTCATAACAGCAGACCATATGACATAACGCTGTGAAAATAGCTAAAATAAACGAATCTTGCTTTTTCCACGTCTGTCACCTTATCTTTCTGACCGCATAAGCAGCCGAACTCAGTCTTCCAGCCAGGGTCGATATGTGGGGTGACCACTGTAATTTTGAGTCTAAAGTTATGCCAAGAAATATTATGGAGTTAACAAGTTTGATGTGTTCATCATTCATTTTTATATAGTATTGACCTGTGTACGCTAGGAATTGTAAACTTTATATATTTTTTAGTTTCTTTGCATTAAGTACTAGGTTCTTAGATGACAGAAGACAGTCTGTGATGCTGAGAGCGAGTAACTTAGCAATGCATGTAATGTTGTCTGATAATCCCTACTAATATTATAAATTCGAAAGTAACTCTGTCTGTCTGTCTGTCTGTCCGTCTGTTACTCTTTCAAGCCTAAACGGCTGAACGGATTACTTTATTTACTCACTAGCTGTGCCCGCGACTTCGTTCGCGTGGACTACATCCTTTCATGACCGGTTTTACCCCTTTCTCCCCTAATATTCGAAACAAAAAGTAGTCTATATTTTAATCCAAGTTTCGAGCTACATTTGTGCCAAATTTCATATCTCTAAATTCAAAAATATTTTTTTTTCCATATAAACTTCCAAAGGTGGTATTACCCCCTCCCCCCTTATTTTCTAATAAAAAGTAGCCTATGTCCGTTCTTGAGATTCAACGTATACTTATACCAAATTTCATCAAAACCCGTTCAGCCGTTTAGGCGTGAAAGAGTAACAGACGGACAGACAGACTGACAGACAGACAGACAGACAGACAGAGTTACTTTCGCATTTATAATATTAGTATGGATTTACTCATTATTTTGACAAAGCCCATCCAGCCGTTTGTTTTACGATCACAATATGAACGTGACGCTTATTCAAACTTTCCCTGTTAAAAGTTAGGCCATAACAGTACCATTTCAGTTGCGGCACCTCACTCGAGTCAGTTTCGAGTGCACCTAGCTTGAGGCGCCTCGGATTGTTTGTTGGCGATTAATAATTCGCGGAGTGCCGGTGAGAGGGAAACCTTAGCTGCAGTAATATTTGTTGTTACCTCGGTTAATGATGTTATTTGAGAACAAAACTGTCTCCCGTAGATAGCTTTTTGGAATTAAAGTAGGTTTTTTTTTGGTTTTTAAAGTAATGGACCTAGTATAGAGCCTTAAGGTATTCCTTTAAGTTTAAGGAGTGTTATACAATTTTTATTTGCTATCTTTAACTTTAAGTGTAATAGTTTACGTTTGTAATTAAAAATGCACGATCTCTGAGATATAAAACCTTTTCTTGATAAGCAAAATAAAAAGTACTGCACAAGGTTTCAATATTGTTGTACTGATTTATAAATATTTCTCTTCCTCACCTTCATTCTAAAGTAAGATAGTTTTAGGAGTAAAACTTTATAGTAAAAGTAGTCAAAGGTTTTTGATAAATCTAAAGATTACATTTAATTGGTTCCCATATTAGTTAAATACTATGTTATTTAAAAAGCAAACAAAATAAAGATGATGACAATTTTTTCTATCTAGCCCTAACTGAATTTCTCGTAGCATTTCCTACTTTAACGTAAGGGTTGTACCATTTCAGTTAACGGTGTCGACTCTGCTTCGAGTGTGCCTCGAGGCTCGGGTTTGTTTGTGCGATTAATAATGCCTGAGTGCCAGCTGAGGGCGCGAGAGGTTCTAGTGAGGGTGGTTTAACCTTTCAACTGTGCATCTCTAACTCACAGGTGCTTTAGAAGTTCTGTACCAAAAATACCAATTGATTTACTATCCTCTTCCCACATAAACTGACTTTTTAAATATTAAAAAAAACCAGAATAATTAAAATGCCAATATATCATTTATTCTGTGGATTTCTAACTTCTGCAACGAATCCATCACGTGCCGATAAATATGTAGTTCTAAACGGATCCGGTAAGGGGCACTTACCGATGGCTAAGAGGTTAATACAAAAGAAAAATTAATTGCCTAAGATAACTTGCGGTAAGCTCAGTTGGAAGAACAGCACGTGCGATACTTGAAGGTCGTAGATTCGTATCCCGCACCGCAAAGGGAGATGCAATTTTTCTGTTTAGTTGAAATATTTAAAGTCGCTAGTTGAGCTTAAAGCACTATAAAATTGTAAACATTATCTAAGTATTTATTTTTAAGAGGTAAGCTGCAGCAGACCAGTCCCCAAAGGTGGCACCTGTTCACAAACATATGTGGAAAGCAGTCGCGCCACTCAACCATATTGAAGGAATGTAGCGTCAACACTTGTGTAATAGAAATCAGAAGCATTAGTGGTCCCACAGTCGATTCCTTACGACCGCTGCTTGGCTGGCATCTTCCAGCAATGCAGAAATGTCAAAATTCTCTGCACCCTCTTGACTTCGTTCGCTTATCTTTTTCGACCCTAAATGCACGAAATCCGCTTTTAACATTTATTTACGAAAAATAAAGGTTGCGCCTATATGGTGGTCTACGGTCGATACCATTCATAGTTGTAATGAGATCTCTGCTTAGAAGTAGGTTGGAAATGCCTTATTTGAAATTCTCTCTTCGTCCTTGTGTGGTACCGAAAATAATGTTAACATTTTCGCTAAAAAAGTGATTGAAAGCCTTATTCCTGAGCATTTTAATTGACATATTGGTTTTTAAATTAGTCCTATTCCAGTTTTCCCCCCTTTCTGTCCTTCTATTTTTCTTTATTGGTTCTTAAATAGCTTAAATCCGTTTCGTACAATAGATTCATCAAACTAATAACACGGTAAAAAGAAACAAAGACCTGTCCGCTTCTTCTTTTATCTTAGACCTAAATCTAGATCATTGTGGTATTTCCCGCCCAGAATTAGCCACTAATGAGATTCTTTATGAGGCTTATCTTGGATCGGCTACTTGTAACACAATCTAATGATTACTTCAGTCCGGAAGCTGAGTAGCAACGTACTAGCTCAAAAAACAATTTCACTACCTCTGCCATTCTCACGACCGTTCTCCTCAGACAACCCCAGCTTAAGCATTCCTCGACATCATATTGACTTCTTCTCCAAGTCTTTCACTGTGCCAGCCAACCACCTTAAGAACGTTCTACCCGTTGAGATTTGATCAAACCTTACTAAGAGTTTTTTTAAATGAGAGTTCGTGAATTATTCGGTCCTTTTTTCTTCACATAATTTCAATTGCTGTTGTAATTAACTTTATTTTGCCGCTTATTTTATTTTATATACATATTTAAATAATTGCATTTTAAATGCCTTCTATAAAGCGCTGACGGTGTTTAGTTTATTGATATTGTTATATAATTCGTTTTTGGTAGAAGACCTGGTTTTGATATTAGTTTTTCCTTTATACAGTAAAAGTTATGGAAAAATGCCTCTATACCATTAGGAGAACAATATATAAATATCGGACAACATCACATACATTGCTCTGATTCTGTGGTTAGTAGCTTAAGCACTTGTGATACAGAAATCAGAAACAACGATGGTACCACAATACCCAGACCCGAGACAATATAGAAAAGTGTTTCGCATATTGACCCGACCGGGGATCGAACCCGGAACCTCAGAGATGGCGCGACGCCAAAGTCTGGCCCGCTCGCCTCTCGGCTACGGAGGTCGTCAATAACAATAGCAAATATACAACAGGGAGAAAGAGAGAAAGAGAAAGTGCACAACGCACCTCTTTTAAGTCTATTTATCTATTATTCATGTGCTTTTTTTTACTTGTTATGTCATTACTTTAAAATACGTCATAAGGTTCTTTTGTATATTTTGTTACTAAGTTGCTTTTTCTATTATATTCTTTTAAAATACCAGTTTCCATCATTATTATTTATACCAGCATATATACAGTCCACCATTCATAGAGAGAGAGAATATTAAGAGAGGTAGGGCGTAGCGATTTATCGCTCGAACTGGAGCAGCCCGACTGGTGAAATACCTCCGCCTTACAGAAGATCGCAGCCAAATAACAATCACTTCTGTGTTGTGTTCCTGCGTGTGAGTAAGGTTTCCAGAGCTCCTGGGGGGTGCTACATCAGTAGCAGGGGTCAAGCCTTCAAGGTAAGGGCGACAAGTCCAGTAACAGATTTATTATGCTGTACTTGTCGCCCATAAGCTAGGACCTCATTACCACTTAACATCAGGTGGGATGAGGTCAATCTTGAAGTGCAATATAAAAAAAAAAGAGAGAGAGAAAGAGCAGCAAGAAAATAAGTAACTGAACCTTTTCTTACTGCTTAAACTAGGACAAGTTTCAGGACTGTCTTTATATTTGTGATTGTTCTTGTAATTTCTGACTAAGTCGGTCTGGGCTTTGTCTGGAGGATTTGCTCTCTAAATTATATTTGAAACAGGCCTGTGTAGATTTAATTTCAATTTAAAATTGATTCTGTATCAATTTCCATCGATATTTAATTTCCGTTGCCCGATTATTGCTGTATCTCTGGAGGAATATCATTTAGATATTTTTGTTGAAAATAAACCGATGACGAAGATGTAATATCGATACTTTCGAATTATAGATATATAGATATGCTTTATTGCACAAAACTTCATAGAAATAGGTTTAACAGATTGATTATAGTATAATTTAAGCGGTCTTATCGCAAGAAAGCGATCTCTTCCAGACAGCCTTAAGCCTTATTGAAATGCCATTAACTATTGAGTAAGTGTGAACAGGTCCCATCTTTGGGGAGATAGGCTGCTCCAGCTTACCTCGCGAAAATAAATACTTAATGTTTCTGATGAAGAAACATTAAGTAGATTTAAGAGAGGTAGGGCATAGCAGTTTATCGCTCGAACTGGAGTAGCCCGACGGGTGAAACACCTCCACCTTACAGAAGACCGCAGCCAAATAACAATCACCTCGGTGTTGTTGTGTTCCTGCGTGGGAGTAAGGTTTGCAGAGCTCCTTGGGGGTGTGGGTAGCAGGGGTCAAGCCTTCAAGGTAAGGGTGACAAGGCCAATAATAGTTTTAATGTGCTCTACTCTTCTCCCTTAAGCTAGGACCTCATTACCACTTAACATCAGGTGGGATGAGATCAATCTTGAAGTGCAATATATATTTAAAATAAAACTATGATTTGTTCCATAGCAATGAGTTAGATACTGCTACTGTAACTAATCTGCTTAGTTTCTTCTCGCTAGATATAGGGTCCGAACCGGCAGTAGAATCATTTTCAAAACATGTAAGAATTGCCGTCATACTAACATCATTCTAATATCGGCACCAAAACACACACAAATGTAAAGCACACAAGTAACAGATACGAAATGTAGTAATAATGTATAGACACTTGAAAAAAAACTTTAAGGCTAATGCGTTTAAGGTTGTCTGGAAGACATCGCTTTCTATCGATGAGGCCGCCTAAATTGTACTATGATTAATCTGAAAAACCTATTTATATAAAGTTTTTGTGCAATAAAGTATATCTATCTATCTATTTAATGCCCGATAAAAATTTTAACGATTCGTAATGTGTACAAATTTACTATCCGTTTTTTCCCAACTGGCTTCGAGTTTGGAACGGTCTTAGCTTACGCCTCGTATCATTTATTACTATTAGTAACTAGAACAGATAGTTTTTCGGAAATATTTGAACCGGGCATAGGTTGACAAATAAATAAATGCGCCACACCAATCACCTGGTCTCAAACTATGGTTTTCCCTTGTACTATGAGTACCAGACGACGCATACTAACTAGGGGCGTCATCCCAGCACACCCAGCCCCAAGTCAATTTATAAAACTTCGTTTTCCAAATTGACCTTACGAATCGAACCCCGGACCTATCGCGTTTGGCCGCCTACCTTAGCCACTGCGCCACCGAGGTCGTCATAAGTAAACAGGGTTCTTTAGTTACGTCATTTCCTAGAATATGATGGAACAGGCGCTGTTATTGGTCCGCGTCTGTGACTCGTTGCGTCCTTGGACAGTATGCGTACCGTCGCTAGCTCACTTTTATAAACCACGCCCACCGTGCCTTACTTTTTGTGGATCAATTTTCAATCGTTAGTAATGCTTCTATGTTTTTTTCGTTAACTTTAGCTAGCCATATATGTACGGGCTGATCCTATTACAAAACGTACCCCTATCGTGTCTGTATAATAAAAGTGGTGAGGGATCGCGTCTCACGGGTGAGCGGGCGGGGGTTCGACTCGCGTCACTGACTCTTAAAGGTTTTATAGTGTCGTGGAAAACGATAGGGTACCATTGAGGATACAAGCAACCGGAGAGAGCAGAGTGGGCACACTGCCTTTTAAAACATTCGAAACAAGTATTTGCCCAAGACTTTGTTATTGGACTTTTAATCAGAAATTTCATTCTTTTCTCAAATCAACGTAGTATTTTTAATTTACGTAGCTGTTGCAAATTGATTTAGTAATGTTTGCATAAAAGAGTAAAATCCAAACACACTTATAAATGTATTATAATTTCAGTAAGATTACACTAGAATTATTATAAGATCCGGGCCCAGTAGTGGATTTTAATTGAGTTTGTTGATTATTTTAAACTACATTTTTTTTTGTTTTTTATGAAGAAAAATTTATTATCTTCCAATTGATGATGCAATTTTATTGCATCCACTAAGAGATAAAAAAAATATGTTGCTTTTTTTAGTTCATTCGTTAAAACAAGTTTCCGCATTAAAACCAAAGTGAATTCCGCTCTTCACACTAGTAACTAAAAGTACCTTTTACAAAGCTAACTAGTAATATTGATCCTTGAGTACCTAACCCGTTTTTGGTTATCTACTGTTTTCTCGTTATCTACTGTTTTATCTACTGGAAACCTGTCTTAGAAAATAGCTATTTATTTTATAGATTAGACCACCAAAATTGTATGTACTATAATTTGTCAGTTAAACCTATATCTGAAAAAGTTTTGCCTATCAAAATACATATAGGTATATAAATACTTAGTCGCTCTGGCTACAATAATGATCTAAGAGAAACCGTCTGGATTTTATTTATCCTGAGGTGCGAAAGTACTAGTGGAGCAAGCCCGCTGTAAGTTATGAGACAGTATTATGCCTGGCGGAGTTTGCAGTGGAATATCGTCAATAAAGATGTTCTCTTTCCTTCTCTAACACGCTGTGGAAGGTTGTGAAAGAAAGAGAGAGTTTCTTCTAATATTATAAACGGGAATGTTTGGATTTTTATTTCTCTTTCACGAAATATAGAGAATGTGTTTGGTAGCTAGACGGATTATTTATCTAAATAGGTATATAATATACCAACAGTATAATATATACATCTACACTAATGGTATACAGAGGAAAGATTTGTACCTATTTTTGTATGTTTGTAATGAATAGGCTCAAAAAGTACTGGACCGATTTAAAAAAATCTTTCACCAATATAATGCTACATTCTTCCAATTTGACATAGGCTACAATATTAGGGATCCTTAGTAAAATTTGAAAAATTGCAACAGAAAAGCGGGAAAAATTCTCTAAGGCGAAGCGCAGTTCGCCGGGACCGCTAGTTTAGTTATAAATTTATTCGTTTTTAGTTCACTTTTAATTATTTTCAATTTTGTTTCAATTCATACACACATTGTTATTGTTACCTCATACAGGCCTAGCAAACGCAATACGTCAAATTTATCGCATGAGACGACAAATGTTTCGATGCTGTTGATTGGCACCATCGCACTCGTATTTTCAGCCAATCAGCGGCTGACGCACTGACTACAATCGATTTTGACGTTTGATTAGCGCACGATAAAATTTAGTCGCGTTGCGTATGCTAGGCCTGATTAACAAACTATTTTCACAAACCAAGTGTTGTTTGGTAAAATATCCTCCTAGTGTTAGTTCCACTGTTAGTATTTTTAACCCCCCCAAAAACGACGGGTTGTTATAAGTTTGACGTGTCTCTGTGTGTGTGTGTGTGTGTGTGTGTGTGTGTGTCTATGGCATCGTAGCTCCCGAACAAATGAACCGATTTTGATTTAGTTTTTTTTTGTTTGAAAGGTGAATAAGTGGAGAGTGTTCTTAGCTATGTTGGATAAAAATCGATCCAAGATGGCCGCCGTCACAAAGATATGGATTGTATGTTTTAACACAACTCCCACAATATGGGTATCATATAAAAGGGCTTGAGTAGCAAAATACATTTATTGTAACAAATTTCAAATCCAAGATGGCCGCCGTCAGAAAATGACGAATAACCCATTTGTTTTTTGGCCCAACTGCCTCAATATAGGTATCAAATGAAAGAGATTTAGTAGCAGAATACTGCACACTACGGCAAATTTCAAATCCAAAATGGCCACCAAAATCCAAGATGGAAATCAAACCCACAACCTAAGGTAAGGTAGGTATAGACTAGAGCAAAGATCCGCTGTATGAACTTTTCTAGTTTATTATCCATCATAAACCGAACGTCGAGCACGCTCGTTAACCCCCGACGCAAAAACGACGGGGTGTTATAAGTTTGACGTGTCTGTGTGTGTGTGTGTGTGTGTGTGTGTGTCAGTGTGTATGTGTCTGTCTGAGGCAACGTAGCTCCCAAACGGATAGATAGATAGATAGATATACTTTATTGCACAAAATCTTTACAGAAATAGGTTTTACAGAAAAAATATAGTACAATTTAGGCGGTCTTATCGCTAGAAAGCGATCTCTTCCAGACAACCTTAAGGTAGAGGAAATAGTCGATGGCGAGAAATGGGTACGGCCGTGCAACATAAATACAGTTTTTATTTTAGAATTATTTAGAATCGGATGATCCGATTTTAATGCAGTTTTTGTCCAACAAAGTTTATAAATAAAATGGTCCCATAAAAGTGTCACAATTTCCTCTAAATCTTTTATAAACACAATATTCGGTTAAGATTGTTTTTCATTACCTCCCTTAAGGGGAATTTCTCCCCATTATGAGGTCTTAGTGGATTTTTTCCCAGACCTCTTACATACGTGCTTATCCCCAAAGCTCTTTGAGGCACAGGGAGGTAATCAGGGGTGAGGGGGTCACGGGGTCGGTTCACTTTGTCTTTGTAAGTAAGAGATGTTGTGTGTTGTTCTAAGGAGAAGTTTTTGCTTTTTGTCAGTTAAAGTTCAGAGATATATTGCAGATTTGCAAGTCGACATCTGGAAGTTGGCTGTTAACTTAGATTCTTTTAAATACCTGTCAGAATACGATTCCTTCATATCTTTGAGGATAGCACACTGTGACGTCACAATTGTACTTACCAATAGACTGACTATTAAAATAGCATTCTAAACGTGATTTGCAAACAATTAATGTAGTGGATTAACATAGTCCTTTTTCACGGAATTTACATACTAAAATCATTTGTGATTGGTCTCAACACCCTGATTTCGGAGATTATTTTAAAATATGTACAGGTCCCGTGAAATAATGGTAAGCGGTCATGGCAGAATGAAGTTGATCCAGGGGCGGTGGGTTCGATTGCCACTCAGGACGAACATTTGTGTTTGTTTTGAATCTGGATGTTTATAAATGTATTTAAGCATGTATTGTGGTAGTCTCGTTGATTCTGTTTCCATAACACTATTGCATAAGCTATTTTCTTAGGGATCAGATCTGATGATGCCAAAATGCGTACAAATTACAATGTATCGCTCAAATCTGTGTGATTAACTTTAAAAAAAAACACTAGGTATTAGATTCGCTTTTTATAAAGAATGTGGTAAACTTTAAAAAATTCCCTTTTTTTAATTGATGGAATCGATTCTACTCTTGATTTTGAACACAAACATTTCAGGTTTTGTTCCAATTCGAAATCACGTTGTAGATCCTGAGTCCAGCCCTGTTATATATGCTCAGTAAGGTAGGTAATGATTACATAGCTCGTAGCGATATCTGTTTGAAAAGAACCGCAAAACGAATACGAGGCTATTACATTTTATTCAGGTTCTTTTATACTATGTACTTGGTAGGAAATCATTTATACGAATTATTTCAAAATTCTTCTATTCATGTAAATTACATGAGCAATATTTATAAGTCTTGCAAATGACCTCCTTAGCCGAGATACGACGGGCCGGACTAGTGTCGCGCTATCTCTGAGGTTCCGGGTTCGTACCCGGTCGGGTCAATATAGAAAACGAACTCTATATTGTCTAGAGTCTGGGTGTTGTGGTACCGTCGTTGTTTTTGATTTCTGTAACACAAGTGCTTAAGCTACTTACCACAGGAAAAAAAAAGAAAAACATGAATCGTGTTTTGAATACCAATGAAATTACCTCCGGTTCGGAACCTGTAACTTACAGAGGCGATGCCAACAAGTATCTGTTCTTTTAATTACAAAGCTCAACTTGTAGCTATTTTTCACCAAGACTTACTATTATTTACATGGGTATAATTAGGTCAAACTGATAGCAATTCCCTGTCCAGTGTCTCGTGAATATTATACGGGTAACGGACCTAAGGGTAGAGTATAAATAAATAAATAAATGCGCCACACCAACCACCTGGTCTTAAACTAAGGTTTCCCCTTGTACTATGAGCACCAGACGACGGATACTAACCGGAGGCGTTGTCCCAGCACACCAGACCCAAGTCAATTTTAAAAAAAGTGTACTTTTTTAAATTATCCTGACTGGGAATCGAACCCGGGACCTTTCGCGCTCTGGCCGCCTACCTAAGCCACTGCGCCACCGAGATCGTCAAAGAATGATCCTAGCATAAGTCCACCAGCAGTATGGCGATGCTAACGGATAGGATATTACGGTATCAAATCCGTTGTCATCGCGATGTGGGTTCCTCTCTTGCTTACCATCAGGCTGGGAGGAGCCAATATACAGCGCTACTATAAAAAAAAAAAAAACAATTTGTACTATTATTGTGAAATAAGTTTCTAATAAAGAAATATCGTGAATAAACCAAGGCAATACATAGCTAAGCTATGAAACACTCAGTAAGACATTTCTAAATTCTAGTCCCAGCTAGGTAGTAAACTTTCTCCGCCAACAATCAGGTCAAGCTTGATAAGTGTGCCGTAAAACACACATCGCTCACCAGAGGGCGCTGGGGGCGGAACCCTCGCTATAAGCCGAATCGCTGAGGTTATGTTACCAACCAGGTCAGGGTTTCACTTTCAGATATAAAGGAGGAACAAATATTGCAATAGGAAGTCAAAGTCAAAGTCAATATTTTTTTATTCAGATAGATTACATTAGTAATACTTATGAATAGTCTCTATATAAAGCAAATTAAGCTACCTAGGACTAGCTACTAAGCTAGGACTTACTGGACGTAGGATTATGTGCCAAATGTGGATACGAATATGTGTTTAATTAGAGCGATACAATGCAAAGTGATTCTACTGCCTTTTTATTTGTAAAAAAAACTGTAACAATTATAGTAAACTTCCGCTATAGATCGACAATCACAGAACATCCGGTTGATTAGTAAGTTGCTGATTTGACTTTATCATAGTTGATTGGTTGTGGAAATGGTAGGGGGAAGCCTATAAAACTCCGGTATCCGACTCGGAACGAGCTCAGTCGTGCGACAAGCTCGCAAGTGATAATAACTACACTTTGGTATTAATAACTGTAATTGTTTCGGTTATTTTGATGTCTTGAAGAAATATACAGTGAAGGAGTATTTTCGAGTTTTTTTTATTCAAACGTTCCTAAGAGCTAGGAGTATTTTACAAATTCAGAAGTGAGATCGAGGTCACAAGTCCTACAAAAAGGTATGGTACGTTTATAGATTTTCATTTTTTTTTCTTTCCTTTTTTAGAATGTGATAGTTATGAATTAATGCAAAATGTATTTCGTTTCTCGTGTGATAACGGATGAACTAAAGGAATGGGATTTATATACTTTATTGATTAATTTCTAAGAATTTTATCTTGAAAAAGATAAATAGTATCCCCTCGTAAACTAAGCACTCTTACGGTTCTGTGAATACTCACCAGGGTCACACTGGAGTATTTCGCGGGGCAAAAACGCTGACTGTTTGATGTTGTCGGGAGAGTATCCCGCAAAATCAAATTTTCGGTTTTGTATGATGAGTTGTGTGTTGCTTGGTCAGGGCTACACTCTGAAGGTAGACGCATAAGTTCATCTAACTAGCAGAGTGCTCGGTTTGAGTGGAAGTTTATTAGACACCTTCAGCTGTAATTGCCTTGCCAGGGCTTCTCTCTGGAGGCATGCGTTAAGAATCATTTCTTTTTACATTGTTACATCACACAGAAAAACAATTGATACTCGCTGCTTAAACAAATCTTTTAAATTTCAATGGGCATGAGAAACCTTGGAAACGACCAGTTAGAGTCCACTCTAGCCGACAATATCGTTACTAATAACCTAATTTTAGTAGGTTTAATCCCTATTAAAAAAAAAAGGTCTTATACCACCTACTTCACTATTTACTGCTGAAATGTTTGCTCTTATGAACATTTTAGTTCACCTTTGAATTGATGGCTTAAGGTACAGCTCGCCCGCGTAAATGCTGGGCCGCGGCCTAAATGTCCACTTTTGAAAATGTGTATGGGTATATTCGGACAACTCGTCCACGCCAATTCTGACCTGCGACCCAGATGTACACTTTTTTAAATGAGCATGGGTAGATTGGTCCGGACCATTTTATAAAAACAGGCCAATGTCTCCTAATATAAACTAAGAGAATATTTCGGCAAATTAGATTTAACTTTAACATAAAAACAACTTGCTGTTTGATAATTTATATAATTTTAGTATTTTCAGATTAACTAATATATTTCTACCTGAAATAACCTAGGGTTGATTGGTCCGGACTATTTTATAAAAACGGGCTAAAGTGTCCTAATAAAAACTAAGGGAATATTTTGCCAAAATCGTTGAAATTAAGGTTTTTTTCCTTAAACCAGCGTATATATAAAAAAATTATATCTCAGTATTTGAACGACATACCACCTACGCCCTGTATGGGTGGCTCCAATGAATTTATTTTAATAATTTACATTGATGAAACACAGAACGAACAATTCGGTCGAGACTTGGAATGGGCGTTTAAACAAAAAAATGCAACCGAAACCTAACATTGCAACTTTATTACAAAATTTACAAAAAGATTCAAATTATTATTTTGGACTTTTGAAACAAAAAGGATTCATTAACAAAAAAAGTGAGATGACCAAACGAACGAATATTAGAATCATGTCAATTTTGAAAGAACTTGTTGATCAAGAAATTTCAGTCGGACACACTATTGAAAAACTCTGTAATTTGTAATAAAATTTTAAATGCTATGAATGTAACTGCAAGTAAGCATACATTGCTACATCAGATTCAATATTTAGCAATAAAAGATGTTTATGAGAAATTTATACAGGAATTATAAGCTGTTAAATTGAATTAATTAATGTACAATGATATTTTTAATTTACAAATTCTACATTTTTATATTGTAAAAATAAAAGCAATTAACGTAATTTTTTTATAGTTAAATTATATTAATTGATATGTTTTTAAGTTAATAGGAATTTGCTATACTAATTAAACCTATATTATATTACCGAATTTTAGTTGAATTATAACGTCGTAAAAAACATTGGATATATTATATGGAAATTATTTACAATAGTACATTGCTTACTTAATGTAGGTTATCAATTTAATATTAAAAAGGCTAATAAATGGTATTTATACGTGGTTGTTTTACATTAATTCATTTGAAAACACTGTAATTACTCAAATATTGGAAAGATTGTTGTGTTGTTGATTGTTTATTGTATTGCTAGTCTAATAGATCGATCGTCGATCAACGGCATTGATTAATGGTAAATTAGATTGGTCGACCTTAATCGATAGTTTCTTCTAGATTATTTCAGGTAGAAATATATTAGTTAATCTGAAAATACTGAAATTATATAAATTATCAAACAGGAAGTTGTTTTTATGTTAAAGTTAAATCTAATTTGCCGAAATATTCTCTTAGCTTATATTAGGAGACATTGGCCCGTTTTTATAAAATGGTCCGGACCAATCTACCCATGCTCATTTAAAAAAGTGTACATCTGGGCCGCAGGTCAGAATTGGCGTGGACGAGTTGTCCGAATATACCCATACACATTTTCAAAAGTGGACATTTGGGCCGCGGCCCAGCATTTACGTGGGCGAGCTGTACCTTAAGCCGAATTGATAGTGACTAGTCGAACTATTAAAATTTTATATGCCCAATGACGCCATTATGATATGAAATCTTATCGTAGAAAAAAAACTTATTTGAATAGTCAAATAAAGTTTTTTTTTTTTAGATTCTTTCGATATTATAGATGTAGATAGGATCACATACATTATTATATACAAACCTGCGTTTTACAAGTTTCAGATAGCGAATTAACAATGGATGTCGATGATGACGATGGACAACAGCTAGCACCTAGTGATGAAGAGCAAGTGACGTATCCAAAAAGTCCTATACTGCAAGGGTCAAGGACACTTGTGGACGTGCACTGCCAGCCCAATGTAAGAACGAGATCTGAAAGGATTTTAAAAACCCCAAGAGCAGGCCGTGATCGGAATCAATCTTATGATACCGTTGCTTCGAGAAGGCGTAGCCGAAGCCGCAGCAATTCCAGCTATCATGGACGCCATAGAAAACATAGTCGCACACGTAGTCGAAGTATCTTGAAGAATGAGAGGCTAAGAGAAGAGTTGGAGTTAGAAAGGCAACGTTTGCGAACGTTGGAAAGTCAACTGAAGAAGGAGCGTGAACGTCGGAAATATCGGGAACGGGAACGACATAGAGGTATGGAGCTCTGTATTCAGAGACGGAGCACTAAGGACAATGATGAGGAAACCGATAGGTTCAATGAATCTATTGGACGGAGCCCTACAAGGGACAAGGAAGCCGGGAGGCCTCGGTATGAAACAACATCTAATTTATTTACAGAATTAATCAAAGTAATTAAAAACCAAAGTTACGAACGCGATAGTTTTCCTGCTCTGAACAATGTATTGCCTGAATTTGACCCATTAAGTAAGGAACAACCCATCAGTATTTGGCTGGGCAAAGTTGATGAATGTGCCGAAATATATAACTGGAGCAATAAACAAATCATCCACTATGCTTTGCCAAAGCTGTCGGGACATGCCAAGCTATGGTATCAGGGTTTACCATCACTTAAACGGACTTGGGCAGAGTGGAAAGTACTCTTGATGGAATCATTTCCAGCTACCGAAAATTATGCAGAATTATTGACAGAAATGTTAAACAGAAGAGCCCGTTTTGGTGAATCCCTAGAGTTGTATTATTTTTCTAAAATCAATTTACTAAATCGCTGCAAAATTTTTGGCAAAGAAGCTATTGATTGTATCTTACACGGCGTAGATGATAGGGGGGTTAGATTAGGTGCCCAAGCGGCTAATTTTGAAAAACCTGAACAAGTTTTACAGTTTTTTAAAACATTGAAATCTCAAATGAAAGATAATGCACATGAGATTAAAAGAGATCGAAAAATACTTTCCAATAATAACAGAGTAACAAACAAAAATCGTGACATAAACCACCTCAATTCACGACAGAATACTGATAACCTAATATGTTTTAACTGTCGAGAAAAAGGACACCCATGTTCTAAATGCCCCAAACCGATTATTAAGTGCTCATATTGTCATCTGATTGGTCA
This sequence comes from Glyphodes pyloalis, assembly GCA_037074685.1. Lineage (NCBI taxonomy): Eukaryota > Metazoa > Arthropoda > Insecta > Lepidoptera > Crambidae > Glyphodes > Glyphodes pyloalis. The sequence goes on along the minus strand of JAYKKO010000014.1, from coordinate 14,710,491 downwards.
TTTGATTGCTGATTGTCCAAAAAAGAATTCTAAGCCTGAGTCTAGTAATGAAAAGAGTGTTTTAAGGATTATTATGAACAAAGATCAACAAAAAGACGAGCCCGTGCACTTACACATGGCTGACAAAAGTATAAATGACCGGTTGGATGACAATCCTAGCAATAAATACAAAATAGGAATTCAAATTAATGGTTATCCAATAGCGTGTCAAGTGGATTTAGGTAGTGAAGCCACATTGATACGGATGTTTGATGCAAAACAACTGGGCTTAAGCTGGGTAAGCGTAGATAGACCGTTGTTACGTGGGTTGGGCAATATTCCTTATATCCCGTTAGGAAGGATTCAAGTTACTATTGAAGTGCATGGAGTCTGTGAAAAAAATGTTGACGTTTATGTGGTCGACGATCATTTAATTAATAGTCCCGTACTTTTAGGGCATACCTTTACTGAAAGACCTAATGTTCACATTATTAAAACAGCCACAGAAGTTAGATTTGAAAAGGTAGGCGAATGCAACAATACAAAGCTACTTCTCAAATCCGTAAGTAACTTAACTATTGCTGAAGGGGAAATGAAAGCAGTTAGGGTTAACTCTGATGAACAACTTAGTGGAAATGTGTACGTTAGTGGTTCGGTAAGGGGGTGCCAAGGGTGTGAATATTATCTTTTGCCGGGCGAATACGAGATGCATTCAGGTACGTGTTTATTACTAGTACAAAATTTAGGACCTCGACCTTTAATTATTGAAAAGGGTTCCTTAATTACTAGGGCTAGGTATTTACATACTGAAAAACGTGTACAAAATGTAACTGTTGAGCCGGGTCAGGTATCGTTAAATGAAATGTCTGCTTATAATTGCGGAAATAACATATCATCTAATGAAAAATATAAATTAGACGAGCTGCTAAACAGATATGCAGCCTGTTTTTCAACTGGCTTACATGATTTGGGCTATACTACCAAAGCGGAAATGGTAATTCAACTCAAAGATTCTGAACCGGTAGTATACAGACCATACAGAATGTCGCTTTCTGAAAGACGACTTGTGCAGGGTATGATAGATGAAATGGTGGGTAGTGGAATAGTTCGAGAGTCTAATTCTCCATACGCAAGTCCTATTGTTCTAGTCCATAAAAAATCCGGCGAGAAGCGACTTTGCGTCGACTATCGTGCACTCAACAACAAGACTAAACGGGACCATTATCCTCTCCCTCGAATTGAGGATTTACTTGATCGATTATCTGGACAAACTGTGTTTACGACCCTTGACCTTGCATCAGGTTATCATCAAATTCCAATAGCAGAAGAATCTATCGAAAAAACTGCATTTGTTACACCGGACGGTCAGTACGAATATAAACGTATGCCATTCGGTTTGGCAAATGCGCCAGCCGTATTTCAAAGAGTAATGCACAAGGTTTTGGCTAAGGTTAAATATGTTATCATATATATGGATGATATATTAATACCGGCGACGTCATTTGATGAAGGGTTGACTCGTTTAGAAGAAGTGCTTGATATTTTGAAAAAAGAGCGGATTGACTCTTAAAAAGGCAAAATGTAATTTTTTTCAGAAAAGTATCGAATTTTTGGGGTTCGAAATAAGTAGAGGAGGAATTAAACCCGGTTTGCAAAAGACACAAGCTGTTTCTAAATTTCCCACTCCAACGTCAACGCATGACGTCCGCAGATTCCTGGGCTTAGCCAGCTTCTTTAGGAGGTTTGTTAGAGATTTTGCGATTATAGCCAGGCCTTTGACGGTCCTCCTGAGGAAGGACGTACCTTGGAAATGGACAAAAGAGCAAGATCAAGCATTTGAAGCGTTAAAACGTTTTCTTATTGACAGACCAGTTTTAGCTTTGTATAATCATACAGCTGAGACACAATTGCATACGGACGCAAGTAAAGTAGGATTGGGAGGAATTTTACTACAACGTTGTGGTTCGAACCCATGGCGCCCTGTGGCCTATTATAGTCGTCAGACTACTGTAGATGAACAAAAACTACACTCGTTTGAATTAGAAACATTGGCAGTCGTGTGTTCATTAGCCAAATTTCGTGTATACTTGCTCGGTGTCAAATTCACAATTGTCACGGATTGTAACGCTTTACGCTCTACATTCACAAAACGCGATTTGGTTCCACGTATTGCGAGATGGTGGATCCAATTTCTAGAATATGATTGTAAGATTGAATACCGGGCTGGAGATAAAATGGCTCACGTTGATGCACTCAGCAGGGGTCCAATTGACGACAAAGATGAACCATCGTACACCATAGATGTTCTTACGGTAAATGTCGAAGACTGGGTTAGTACTGTTCAATCGGGCGACGCAGAAATAAAAATTATCAAAGAGGTCTTGGAGGATCCTGCTTCAGCTAGGGTGGCCAATATTCACAAAGAATACAAATTAAAAAATGGTAAGGTATATCGTATCATTGACGAAAACACAGTACGCTGGGTTGTTCCTCGAGGCGTCCGATGGCAGCTATTAAAGTCCAACCATGATGACGTAGGTCATTTTGGTTTTGAAAAAACCCTTCAACGATTACGTTCATATTATTGGTTCCCTAAAATGCGTCGCTTTACAAAAAAATATGTAGCTGCATGCTTACAATGTGCACATCACAAAACTCCTTCTGGAGCTAAAGAAGGAGGATTACACCCTATTCCCAAAGTTGACACTCCTTTTCATACTATACATGCTGATCATTTGGGGCCATTTATACGCAGCAAGCATAAAAACTCGTATCTGCTAGTTATTGTTGATTCTTTCACTAAATACGTAAACTTGACTCCGGTACGTAGCACTAAAATAAAAGATACCATCAAAGTCTTCAAAAATTATTTCAGTTATTTTGGCACTCCTACTCGGCTAATAACGGATAGAGGTACCTGTTTTACTAGTAACAAATTTAAATCATATATTCATAAAATAGGTTTAAAACATATTTTGAACTCTGTTGCTACTCCGCGTGCTAACGGACAGGTTGAGCGATATAACCGCACTATATTGTCTTCTCTCAGTACCATGTCCCATGGCCAAGATCCGGCCAAGTGGGACGAATATGTCCAAGATGTTCAAATGGGTATTAACTCTACGATTCATGAAGTAACAAAGAAATCTCCAACCGAGTTGTTATTTGGTAGGAAAGTTATAAATCCTTCTCAAGCAATTTTGTGTGATGTTATCGACGAGATGGGGGGCGGGATGATAGGACAAAATATAGACAAAGTCAGAGAACAAGCTAAAAATCTAATAGACATGGATCAAGAACGAAATAAAAAAAGATTTGACAAACGGAGGAAAATGGGCACACATTATAAGGAAGGTGATCTAGTTAGGGTTATCAGGGCTATAACGGGCGGAACAGGACAGTCAAAAAAACTTGAGGCAAAATGTCAAGGACCTTATAGGATTAAAAAAATATTACCGCATGATCGTTTCATTATTGAAGATACACCTCTAACAAAAAAGGGCAAGCGTTTTGAAAGTACCGTGTCACTTGATAAAATATTCCCCTGGTTAAGTTTTGATAACGACCCTACTAGCGATACCTCGACTGGCAGTTCCGTTGATGAGTAATCATTGTTTAGTTCAGCAGTGACGGTGACATTTTTTATTTTTTATTTTAGCATGCATTAGATGTTGATTTCAATACCATTTTGGAGCATGATTAGATGAAATCATGACGGAACATGCCTTAAGAGGTGTGCCTTGAGGTACGAGGACGTACACTTGAATGTTAAAGACGGATCTTTAACATCGTAGTTGATAATTATTATTAATTATTTTGATTAGTACAATGTTAAAAAAAAAATTATTAGTATAAATAAAGAATGTAAAACATTAATTTATATATGTATAAATATTGCAGTATTTTTTTTTCTCAATTTTTAAAGTTCTGGTCATTTTGGCAGCTCCTTAAACATATTTTGTATAGTGTTAAAAATTAGAAAAAAATTTTTTGTAAGATCATAATTTATTTAAACTGTAACGAAGGGACTCGTTTCTAATCGGATGGCCGACTGTAACAATTATAGTAAACTTCCGCTATAGATCGACAATCACAGAACATCCGGTTGATTAGTAAGTTGCTGATTTGACTTTATCATAGTTGATTGGTTGTGGAAATGGTAGGGGGAAGCCTATAAAACTCCGGTATCCGACTCGGAACGAGCTCAGTCGTGCGACAAGCTCGCAAGTGATAATAACTACACTTTGGTATTAATAACTGTAATTGTTTCGGTTATTTTGATGTCTTGAAGAAATATACAGTGAAGGAGTATTTTCGAGTTTTTTTTATTCAAACGTTCCTAAGAGCTAGGAGTATTTTACAAAACTAAATTCGAATTCAAATTCTTTATTGCATGTCACATGGGATGAGAGTTGACATTTTTAAGGCTAAGTACATGTGAAGCCCTGTAGAGAGGACGTAGCAATGATTCTAAACATTACAAATTTTATATTACAATCACTTATACATATTTAATTAGCTTAGTAGCACTGTATTATAACTTTTACCAGTAAGTAACTGATTAGATAAAATTATGTTTATAGTAAGTAGTAACTAGAAAGAAAGAAAGAACATTTTATTGGGCACAGAACATTTAACAGTAATTATATAGATGCATAGTTTTTATTCTACAATGTGCCACTCAGCATTATGCCGTACATTTGGATAGGAGGTCCAAATGTAACGACGCTGGTTTTCAGTGGTCACCCTAAATCTAAAAACTAAAGGGCGAGTAGGGTGTGGTTCTATCAACAAAATATGAGAGGAAAAATACACATGCTCTGCAATAACTTAACTAAAAACTACTAAGTTTCTTATCGGTATCTTCTCGGTAGTTATAGGTTCCGAACCGGAGGTAGCTTCATTTGCATTGTATAGAGACGATTCATAAGTATTACTTTTTTTTGTTTTTTTTTAAATGCCGTTTGATACTGAGCATCAATACGACAAAGATATTACAATCTACTCTATGCTAAAGATAGTTTACTAAGAATGTGTCCATTAACACTTTTCTTATTGTCTCTATTAAGGGGAAGACACTTTGTTCTTGTGTTCTTAATGAGTGGCACACACTTTACTTTCTGTCACTAATTTACTACACTAGCTCAAAAGGTTTTGTCCTTTTGAGCCTCCTAAGTATTACTAATGTAATCTACATGAATAAAAAAGATTTACATTGTCTTTGCTTGTATCCAAAATCGTGCATCCAATTGGGTCAAGCTTGATAACTGTTTCTTGTAAAGCACATCGCTCACTGGGCGACACAAGCCTGTGCTCTGAGGTCGCAAACCTTCGGCCTGAAAGGCAAATGGGTGCCGTTATGCATCAGGTCAAGGGCGTGGCTCGCCAGGTGGATGCAAAGGTTTGCGACCTTATTTGATGGGCAGATAGGTAAACTGGCTCTATCGTTTAACGGTGATAAAGAAGGTTTGGTTAGTAATCAAGGCTGAGATTATTTATTTTATTTTATTTTTTTTTAATCTAAACCAAAATGTAGGTTACTACTTCGTGCTCCAGGTCCTATAGTTGTTTGATGAATTTAATTTAGATAATAAATACTTAAAAATTATAGGGAGATGGAGTAGTCATGCTCACTAAAATGTCACTGGGGTGGTGGCGCTATGTGGCGGGTCGTTACATTCTCTTCAATATGGTTGAGTGAAGCGATGGCTGGCACATACGTCATGCTTGTGAACAGGCGCCACCTTTGGGTCTGGTCTGCTCCAGCTTACCTCTCGAAAGTAAATACTTACTTCAGTACTTAATTCTTTCATCACTTATCAAAACAAAACTATATGACTTGGTCCAAAGTGAGCTACACATAGCAATAGGTTAAATACTGATACTGTAACTGATCTGCTGAGTTTCTTACCGGTGTCTTCTCGGTAGATATAGGTTCCGAACCGGAAGTAGAATCACTTTGCATTGTATTCAATGATGATTCAAAAGTGTTATATGTAACCTACTTAAATAAAGAAATATTTGAGTTTGAGTTTGAAATAAAATGTAATTTTGAATGTATATATAAAAATATGAACTTTACTGCAACGAATGTACCACGGGCCGATAAGTAATGTAGTTCTAAACGTATTCGGCAGAGGGCACTTACCGGAGGCTAACGGTTGATACAGCAGAAAAATTTCAGCGCATTTTATAATTTGCGGTTAGCTCAGTTGGAAGAGCAGCACGCGCGATACGCGAAGGTCGTGGGTTCGATTCCCGTACGCAAGGGAAGTTAAATTGTTTTTTGTTTCTTTAAAATATTTCAAATTGGCTAGTGTTGCATAAAGCACTAAAAATTATAAAAATCAATTTATTACATTGACATAAAACGTACCTAACAATAATATTTTAAACTAAATTATATAATATCTTAAATTACACTAACATTGTGTTACCTTTCATATTTTTCTTTTTTTTTAAGAATAACAAAAGCAGTTAATAGCAGTGTGTTTTGGATCGGGGGTAGATTGAAAAAAAATGCACAATAACGGATTCAGGGCATTGTTGGGGCTGCCTCGATTCTGCAGTGCGTCGGAGATGTTTGCTCAGAGGCATACTGGACGGCTTCTATGCTGTCATACGCAAGAAAATTTAAAAAAGTGCGGGCTAGTCCCAACAGTATCCTGAAGGCTGTTGCAGAGAGATATGACTCTTCTATTATGAAGCATTTCGTGCATTGACTGAAGCCTGCCGCTTAGATTGGTGCATTTACCAACGTAAGTTGAAAACGGCTGGGAAAATGGCGCGAAGTGGCTTTGGTCTGTCCTTTTTATTTTTTACTAAGCTTATTTAAGTCACACTAACACAAATGGATATCTGTAATCTTTATTGAAATAAATTATTATTATTAGTCTTTTCCACTATCTCGGGACTACAGACTCCCGGACTTTTGGGAGGCGTGCATGGGACCGAAGCCAACACGTAGAGGCCTTTTAAAAAACTAGTATGATCTTAATGTAATTATTAATAGTTAATGTAGTATCTCATCTGTCGTTCTACTAAATTTTATCCAAATCCATTCGTTGTTTTTGCGTGAAAGAGTAACAAATAGACATTAATTCATTCTCGCAGTTTTTCACGTTTTTAATATTAAGGGGATTTCAATTTCTCATTTCAAGTGGTGTCTTTTTATTGGACATTATCAAAGCTGCTTGTAATTATTATCTTGTACTTGTCGCCCTTAAACTAGGTAGCTACCTAACATCAGGTGGGATGAAGTCAATCTTGAAGTGTTATAAAAAAAAATACAATGATAAATAATTTAATTGGCACCTTTTTACTAATTTGGGCGACAGAAATACTAACTGAGCAACAAAACGCCTAAGCTCACTTAATAAATGTGTGTCCTAGGTTAGTATTTTTTGATGCTCAATCAAATAGGACCCTAATACAACTAGTTACAAGAACCCACCAGTACATTAAAGAAGAATAATTGCTCAATTAAAGTGTCTTGTAGCTGAGGCGAGAACAAATTGGTGTATTAGTTTAAATGATCCGCTTTTGAGCAACTTAAATTACTAGCTAAAGTTCGCAAGGAAATGTTGGTTTAGGATGGTAATTGGTAACGGTTAGTTGCTGGTATAATGTGCTAAATACATAGTAAAATATTTTTATTCATATATGTATATTACATCTGTAACACTTATATAAATTGTCTCTATATAAATCAATTGAAGCAACCTCATGTATTTCCATAAAATCAGCTTAAATTTATTTGACAAATTAATTATATCACATTTAATTGTCATTTTTCACGACACAAATAAAAAGATGCGCAAGGTTATACATAACTATGGATTCTGATCGTAAGTACTTACATATTAATTAAGATGCATAAAATACTGTTATTATTATTTCATAGAGACAAATATTTGCTGTTTATTTTCATACCTACTTGTAACTAGTATATATACTTACGTAGAATAAGTGAAAGCTTATATTATATTATTTAAGGAAAGTAGGTAAACTGTAAGAATAACTAAAAAAATAAATAATACTACAAGAGTATTTGTTGAGGTATCGGAGTGAGACCCCGACACAGGTTTTCCGTATATACCTTTGAAAAAGGTGAGCAGTGCTGCACGTAGCTACAACAATACAAAAATAATAGCTATGTAGACAATAAAATAAAAAAACAAATTTAGTACTAACATCAATTAAAATAAACAAAAATCTAAATGGACGTCATCAGAAGACGAGAAACGAGCGTGCCAGACTTTTGCGAATTGCCAAATCTATTTAAATTGTCCTGGGTTCGATCACCGGTCGGGTCAATATGGAAAATCAACTCTTCTATATTGTTTTGAGTCTTATACCATCGTTTTTGATTTGTGTGACACAACTGCTTTAGTTACTTAATACAGCATTTTTTTTATAAATATTGCACATCAAGATTGACCTCATCCCACCTGATGTTAAGTGGTAATGAGGTCCTAGCTTAGTGGTGACAAGTACAGCACAATAAATCTGTTACTGGACTTGTCGCCTTTACCTTGAAGGCTTGACCCATGCTACTAATGTAGCACCCCCCAGGAGCTCTGGAAACCTTACTCACACGCAGGAACACAACTACACAGAAGTGATTGTTATTTGGCTGCGGTCTTCTGTAAGGTGGAGGTATTTCACTAGTCGGGCTGCTCCAGTTCGAGCGATGAATCGCTGTGCCCTACCTCTCTTAAATTAAAGCAATGTATATGATGTTGTCACCTTGAGTTAGGATTAAAAAAAATTAAGAGGTACAGGTTTTCTGCGTTGGTGGGTGAGTAGCTAGCCAAGCATAGTTCACGCTACCAGTGCAGTTCTACTAAATATTCTGCTCGCGTCCGATACGCAGTATAGTTGCAACGAACAGTGAGGAACATTTATTTCCTTAAACCCCCTCTTAGTTGTGTAAGTGCCCGATAGAGGGTACTTACACAACTACGTACGATACGTAGTAGTCGTGGATTCGGATCCAACACTAAAAGTAGGAAATTAAATTTTCATTTTCTTTAAAAAAAAAAATCTAACTATTAAGGAAACACCAAGTTATCATGAAAATTACTGGGATGTTTTTCTTTAATCAAAGGTCGTAGGTGGTCAGGGCTGATCTCGATATATGGTCGTCAGTCCGGCTCTAAATAAAATGTTATATTTTTGGAATGGATTTGCTCACTTCACTACGTACTTAAATTAATTGTTGTACTTAAATTTGTCTCACCGATTCCTTTGCAACCTTTATGGATTCTTAACATTTCGATATGACGTAAAATTTGAGAGAAATGTATTTATTTTGCAGTCAGTTACTTTTTTTTTTTATAGTAGCGCAGTATATTGGCTCCTCCCAGCCTGATGGTAAGCAAGAGAGGAACCCACATCGCGATGACAACGGATTTGATATCAAAATATTCTATCCATTAGCATCGCCATACTGGCCCGCAAGATGTTTCTTCACGCTTCTATATATATCCTCCTATAGACTTGGAATCATGAACATTTTCAAGAATGTTCTGAATTATATATATGTACCTTTGCAAAAGCTTGTAAAGATTTGTGTTGCTGAGCTATCGATAGTTTTGATCTGAGTCTCAGATTCTGAGAATGAGTACAAGGATGGCAATCAAAAACTAAAATTCTGAAACTTATATAGTTCTTTATTCTAGTAGGTCACATATAACACTTTTGAATCGTCATTGAATACAATGCAAAGTGATTCTACTGCCGGTTCGGAGCCTATATCTAGCGAGAAGACACCGATAAGAAACTCAGCAGATCAGTTATAGTAGTAGTGTCAAACTTATTGCTATGTGTAGCTCTCTTTGGACCAAGTCATATGTTTAGTTTTGATGAGTGATAAAACCATTAAGCACTCAAGTAAGTATTCATTTTTGAGAGATAAGCTGGAGCAGACCAGTCCCCGGCGGTGGCACCTGTTAACATGCATGGCGTATGTGCCAGCCATCTCTTCACTCAACCATATTGAAGGGAATGACGAATTATTTTGCATATTATGCAATCCTATCGATACTTAAGATATTATAATTTATTCTCTCTACAAACGATATCGATAGCATTGTGCAAGTAGTATTGCCTTGTCTGCATTGTGCAATTAGTAACAATCAGTCGACTTTATAAGCTCACACTTGGCCGGCTTCTCTGTCGTTTATTACACTGTGGCGGTATTGCGACATGACTACTAGCTGAACAAAACAAAACCTGCGAGTCTGGCAGAGTTTGTGTCGCTGGATATTTGTTAGTTTTCCAGCTCCGTACAACTGACGGACGGAGTTACATCTGTTTCTGATTCAATCTCGCAGCTTCTAGTTCGCGGTTTTCATGGAAACTGTACATTATACATATTAATTAAATGCTTTCTTTATCTACACTAATATTATAAAGAGGAAAATTTGTACCTATTTTTGTATGTTTGTAGGTATATTTGTAATGAATAGGCTCAAAAAGTACTGGGCCGATTTAAAAAAATCTTTCACCAATAGAATGCTACATTCTTCCAATTTTATATAGGCTACAAAATTAGGGATCCTTGGTAAAATTTTAAAAATTTCAACAGAAAAGCGGGAAAAATTATCTAAGGCGAAACGAAGTTCGCCGGGACCACTAGTTATATATAAGCTGGGTATTAGGTATATTGTTGACATCATATGGACTGTAGGTACTGTAAGGAACGTATGTTCTTTACTAAAAGTGGAAGTACTTCCGCCGAGCTAGGTGTTATCTGCTCGGGGACCAAGGCCCAACTACCAATCTTGGTTCGTTGTATATATACTTAGTGGCGACGAAAACTCTGATATCGCGATGTAGGATATCGATGTCATGCATTACGTATGGAGCGTTGTTTACTACGCCAATTCTGCTGACGCTGTATTTGTGTCGACTTGTAGGTCATGTCGTAGGTCGGCACAGTACTCCCCCCCTTTGGAGTCCAAGCACGTGCCCGATGCGTGTAGTTGCAGGGAGGCAGCTGCTGCTACGCCGGTGTGGACCAATGACTCGGTCGTAGGGCTGCGATGGCCTGCTTCATTACACGGGCCCGGAACCAGGTGGCTTCGTCAGCTGCGGTGGTCCGGTGCTCTTGTCGTGGCTAAGCTGGCTGTTGAGGGTATGGAGACATGGCCTGATGCAAAGGCTCCGTTCTTCAAAGACTGCTGGTGTTCAGCTCAGTCGGGGTCACCAATGTAAGGAACGTATGTTCTTTACTAAAAGTGGAAGTACTTCCGCCGAGCTAGGTGTTATCTGCTCGGGGACCAAGGCCCAACTACCAATCTTGGTTCGTTGTATATATACTTAGTGGCGACGAAAACTCTGATATCGCGATGTAGGATATCGATGTCATGCATTACGTATGGAACGTTGTTTACTACGCCAATTCTGCTGACGCTGTATTTGTGTCGACTTGTAGGTCATGTCGTAGGTCGGCACAGTACTATAAAACGTGATTTTATCTGTTCTTATTTGCCGACTGTAATATTTAATTTTTTTTTAATTTGTTTCCTGTCAAAATAATTTAGCATAGTTATGTAGTAAAACAAAGTGTATATTAATAGAATCAACATGGCCTATTATAACTAGTGGTGGTATATTTTTTTTTATGGTTGCGCAGTTTATTGGCTCCTCCCAGCCTGATGGTAAGCAAGAGAGGAACCCACATCGCGATGACAACGGATTTGATATCGAAATATCCTATCCGTTAGCATCGCCATACTGGCCCGCAAGATGTTTCTTCACGCTTCTTTTTGTTGGCAAATTGTTTAAGGCACATGTGTATTTACCTAACTATTATATCTGTAATACAGTGATGTTGTTTTTTTCTTGAATAAATATAGGTATGTTTGCTTTTCACAAAAACTATAAAATAAAAATAAAAATAAACATTTACGGGGGCATCTATACATCCGATTTTTCCACCGAAGCTATAAGCCCTGTCCAAGTGATTTAAAAATCCTTAAAATATACATTTTGATATACTAGGAAAAGAGAGTCAAATGAATTCAATTTGACTGCAAACCTTCAACGCTGGCGGTATTAAAAGCCAGTCTGGCTCGCGACCCCGGCTTCGTGCCAAGCGAGAAGGTGCCAGTAGGCTTTGGCAAATATACAAAATGCCAGTCAGGGAAATTATACATATGAGAGGCTAACAAACGATTTGAAGCGGCTTCATTAATCCTACTTATAATTTAAAGGGTGCTATTCAATTGAGCATCAAAATACTAACATGTATTTCTGTTCTGTTAGTATTTCTGTCATCCAAGTTAATAAAAAGGTGCCACTGATATCTATACTTATAATATCCGCCGTTGTTTCTGATTTCTGTAACACAAATGCTTTAGCTACTTACCATAGAATCAGAGCAATGTATGTGATGTTGTCCAATATTTATATATTTTTTTATTTATTTATAATAATTCTGTAGAGAGGAATATTCTGTACATTAATACCCGGTTCTAACATTTGAAATCGATCCGTTCTAGATACGAATAGTAATCAATACGCGGCGTAAGCTGAAAACGACCGATGACAGCTGATATGGAAAGTAATTTAGGAAACGGAACGACTCGCAGGCGGTTGGAGAAAAACGGAAAATCGTTTTTGACACATTACGAATCGTTAAATATTGGAACCGGGCATGAGCAGGTTAAAATGGAATTTGTTAGGAAAGAGATATGCCATTCCAGATTAACATATAGGATACCAAAATTCTTTCATACTTTCATGTTTACAATTTTGACAAGATAATTATACGCGTAAATATCTTTAGTGTCTTAAATAACCATGTGCCAACATATTTTGTTGTATACGTTTTATTTTTTCATTTTTTTTTTTGTAAATTATGAACTAGTTCTTGGTAATAAATAATATAATATTATGCAAATAGATAGTGAACATTTTTCTTTTCATTTTTATGATGTGAGGAACGTTATATAGGTCGTTTAAAAATATTGTGGGGGTGAGCAGACTGTTTTATGTTACCCTCCTTCGTGAGCTAGGGCGTTGATTCCATAAATGGAAAAATAAATAAACGCAAGAAGATTTATAAACGAAATTGTTGACAGCTAAAATATCCATAGTTTCGTATTTTCTTCTGAGAGTTTATGTCAAGAAAAAATAGAACAACCTATGTATTCATCTATTTAAAAGAAGACATATTTACTAGATTTATGTGCAATAAAAGTATTAGAATTATTAAAAGAAATTAGCACAATCAGAATGATCCATTATTGTTGAGTGAAATATCACAAACATTTTTTTGCGGAGGGAAATGCTTGGCGCACCGAACCGTCACCCGAGAGAGATGACAGCGTGTGCCCTAAGAAGGGCAGGCCTACCCACTAAAACCCCGCGGGTCCTCATCAGCTTAATGGTAATGCTGTGAGGATTTTTTTAAAACTACCCCAACATCACTAGTGAATCCACGACCCCTAGTTTAACAAGCAAGCTCGCTAACCCTTGTTTCATCGACTCTATACTATTTATATCTGTACTAATATTATAAAGAGGAAAGATTTGTACCTATTTTTGTATGCTTGTATGTTTGTAATGAATAGGCTCAAAAAGTACTAGCCCATTTAAAAAAATCTTTCACCTATAGAATGCTACATTCTTCCAATTTGACATAGGCTACAAAATTATATACAAATTTTACAAAGGGATCCTTGGTAAAATTTGAAAAATTTCAACAGAAAAGCGGGAAAAATTCTCTAAGGCGAAACGAAGTTCGTCGGGACCGCTAGTCAAAAATAAATAGAAACCAGTAAATATTAAATAAAGTCTAGACTACAATATGAGTTCACAAGCAAAGCTATTACAGACGAATTCATTTAAGCACATCTAACGCATTTAATTTGTATCATTCATTGCGGTAACATGCAAACGTTTGAGCAAAACTACACCTTTGTGCAGAATTTAACGAGACCAGTGATTCCCAAACTTGTTTTATATTTAGCATCATAATAGAATAGAAACTGTCTTTATCCATGTAAACTTTTACAAAAGCCTTTATGAAATGTTAGATTTAGTTGATCTACCGCCGTGTTCGGAATATAAATGTTATTGAGATGATACGGCATGAATCTCGATAGTTAGGCATGAAAACATGCAAAAAAATACAAATACAATACAACTTATGCCTAGCGTAAATAAATATTGTAAAAAAAATCAAGTTCAAACATTTTTATCATTTATATAATCTTCTGTTTCATAATAAAATAATAAATAAAAATAAATGCGCCAGACAATCACACCAATCACCTGGTCTCAAACTAAGGTTTTCCCTTGTACTATGAGCACCAGACGACGGATACTAACTGGGGGCGTCATCCCAGCACACCCAGACTCAAGTCAATTTAGAAAAGTCCGTTTTCCAAATTGGCCCGACCGGGAATCGTGCCTAAGACCTTTCGCGCTTTGGCCGCCAAACTTAGCCACTGCGCCACCGAGGTCGTCAATAATATCTTTGACGTATAGATATTGTTTTAAAATACGTTTAAATCTATGCATAGGTGATGCAGTGATCTCTGGCAGCTTATTTAACATCTTCAGACTTAAGAACAATAGAATTATCTACTTTTTATATGAACACAAACTTGTTGTTCAAGTTTGTATTTATTTCTCGTGTTAAAGTTATGAAATTATGACTTTTTATTGAAAATATGCTCGTTTTTATTTCTTTTTTTGAACGCGTAGTTCCATAGAGTTTTTTGAACGCGCTAATCCCATAAACTACTGATTCTAATTGAAAAATGATTTTTGTGTTGGAAAGTCAATTTATCGAAAAAGGGTTTTGTGCTATACAATATCACGCTTGGAAAAATAAGAGCGAAGAATCAGGGGGAAAGGTGGGAAAAACTCGGTCTGTCGGTTCTGTTCAGCGCCCCCAGGACACAGTTCGAGAGCCACTGAGTTGGATTATAAAATACAACGACGATTTGCATTGGAAACTCATTTGTTACGGGGCAACGCACCTACACAATCGAAACGGTAGGGTTGTCGAATTACGTTAATATGTTAGCTTTTACTAAATCATTTATGGAACGTCGGATTAAGTTAAACTACCGCCATGTTCGGAATGATGATCCTATCGAGAAGAACCGGCAAGAAACTCTAAAGGTGCTTTTTATAAAATATAAAGATACATGTAGAAACATGCAATCAAAAATAAAAATCAAATCAAATATTATTTATTTCCTTTACAAAGACATACTTAAATTGAGTTAATGGAGTCTCCTTTTAGGCATATAATTGCCTGTACCAGGACAGAATACGTAACGAATGCTATCAAGTCCAAACAATTTTGTCATTTGAATACTCTCCTTTTTTATAATAACCTTTTTTCATGAGGCAAATTTTGATCAGATAATTAATCTTTGCATAGGTGATGCAGTGTTTATTTCTGTCAGATTATTAAACATTTATTGGACTAATAAAATAAAAAAAACAAAAGGCTTAGAAATAATGACAGATTTTCTTTCATGTCGTTCTGATAGTGTACAGGAACAATTTAGGCGGTCTTATCTTTAGAAAGCGTTAAAAATCTTCAGAGGAAGGAGTAAATGACTCGTAAGTCGTAAGTAGTTAAGCTACTAACTTGTGATACAGAAATAACGTCGGTACCACAGCACCCAGAATAAGACAATATATAAAGTTTCGTATTCCATATTGACACAAACGAGAATCAAAACCTTGCAAATGGTGTAACCCCATAGTTCGACACGCTCACGCCGCAAGCTCAAAATATAGGTAAGTCTAAATTAATTGTGGCAGCCCTACACACGCGCTATTTCAGCTGTTACATTTCAATCAACTCCACATAAGGTAATACATATTCAGTTTGCAACTCAGTCATCAGTTAAATTAGTTTTTATTCAAAACTCCATGTTACAGATTCAATTCTGGGACCCATTAAAAGTTCACTATACTTTAGGCGAATGAGGGCATAGGTTAGCGAAACGCAGTGAAGAATCGTTACAATTACGTGAATAATGGACTGCCATTATTCACGTAATTGTAACGATTATTAGATACGCTAGATGGTAATAACTGGGCGTGAAGTAGTGTTATATAGAAATTGGCGTTCCATTTGACACATTTAAAATGTTAACAATTTGCTCAACTCACAACAGTCGGGTTTTAGGCCCGCACATAGCACCACTACGGCACTCATCAAAGTAACTGATGATATTAGAGAGGCTATGGATAATACCAAGCTCACTATTCTTGTCCTAATTGACTTCTCCAATGATTTTAATACGGTTGATCATGATCTCCTACTTGCTATCTTATCCTCACTAAATTTATCCCCTCCTGTTTTAAATTGGATGTCCTCCTATTTACGTGGTCGCCAACAATCGGTTGCTACAAAGTCTGCCTCTTCTAATTGGGTCTACTTATCGACTGGTGTTCCACAAGGCGGTATCCTTTCCCCGATCCTCTTCTCCGTTTTTATCAATTTAATTTCCAGTGTTCTTGATTGCTCGTATCACCTGTACGCCGATGACCTGCAATTGTATACTAGTGCAACTGTGGTGGAGTTATCCTCGGCCATCGATAGGTTGAATGTCAATCTGGATCGTATTCGTGCTTGGTCACATGATTTCGGGGTTTCCGTCAATCCCACCAAGTGCCAAGCGATGATAGTTGGAAGCTCCAGACTTCTGTCTAAGCTTCGTATTACTGACCTGGGACCAATACGATTTGATGGAACAATTATTCCTTACTGTGAGTCCGTGAAAAATCTTGGTCTTCATATGGACTCAAACTTGAGTTGGTCTGTTCATGTTACTGAGATTAGCCGCAAGGTGGTTGCTTGTCTGAGGAGTCTTTATCGTTTCAAATTTTTTCTTCCTTTCACAACAAAACTCATGCTTGTGTACACCCTAATTTTACCCATTATTGACTACGCTGACGCATGTTATCCTGATATCTCCGAAATCCTGGTTAATAAACTCGATCGTCTCCTTAACAACTGCATCAGATTCGTCTTTGGACTACGTAAGTACGATCATATTTCCAGTTTTCGCAACCAACTTAAATGGCTTCCGATACGTGAACGAAGAAACACTAGAATTCTTTGCCTGCTATTTAATATTCTCAACAATCCACTGTCCCCGTCCTATCTTAAGAAACAATTTCAATACCTATGTCTTTCTCATGACCGCTCTCTTCGCTCCTCAGACAACCTCAGCTTGAGCATACCTCGACATCATACTGAGTTCTTCTCCAAGTCTTTCACTGTGCAAGCCATCCGGCTTTGGAACGCTCTGCCCACCGTAACTCGACAATCCCTGACTAAGGGTATTTTTAAAATGAGAGTCCGTGAATTCTTTTGTTCATCCCCCTCTAAATAAAATTTTGTTTGCTTAACTTGTTTTTCTTCATGTATTCACTTGTATTATATATATATATATATATATATATATATATATATATTTATATTTATTGTTATTAGATAGATGTATATATTATTTTATTTTGTTTTATTATTATATTAATTTACCATGTACCTTTGTATTCTATTCTGGTGTTTAATTTGTTGCTATTAATTATTATTATTTTTTTTGTTGTAATCTATACTCACATTTTCACTGTTACCGCACCCATAAACGAACTATCTGCATGACCCAACGGTTGACTGGTAGAGAATGCTTCTAGCATTAAGTCCGCCTTTTGTACTTTTTATTTTGTGCAATAAAGTTTTTTAAATAAATAAATAAATAAAATAAATTAACGGCCAAATATATTCATAGGCTACGCTAATCAAGCGAGCCGTTATGCTTGATTGTCACATCGTAGTATTTAAACATTAATTGTAATGAGACTGCAAATTTTTCAAAAATGAAAATTATTTTTATTTATGGAATTATATAGAAAACATATGTTTTGTAGCTGTTGAATTAAGTGGTTTTTTTACAACCAATCCATCAATCGAGAACTATAAACTTACGCGGGCGTCATTATTTTTAATACAAGGTTTGTAGAAATCAGAACATAACTTCTGTGTGTTATTTATTTAGTTATTTTTTGCAAAAAAGTTTATGAGATCTTGTATATTTAGCTGTAAAAACTAAAAACGATTGTGCCTTACCGTTTTCACCGTACTGTGTCTAAACGATCACAAGCGCCTGATGTAATGTAATAGCAGTTTCGCCGCGCGACGCTAACTCGCTCATCAAAGTAGGCGCTCGTTTGAAACACATACTTTATTAAGGATTGCGAACAGGTTTTATATTGTTCTGGAATAGTTTAGTGTGTGTGTAATTTACACTTGCCTTCACAAAATTTTTTGCACTAACTTTTTATATATTGAATGGCAATGAGACTTCTATTGTCAGGTTTCCAATATTTTACGATTCGTGATCAAAAATGACAATCCGTTTTTTCCGAACTGACTACGTCTCGTTAATACCGTTCCATAATTTACTTTTCATATCAGCTGTCATCAGTCGTACGTCGGTCGTTTTTAGCTGACGCCTTGTGTAATTTATTACTATCCGTAGGTAACTAGAAGGGATCGTTGATTTAATATTGGAACAGGGCATAAAGCAAACAATGCGTACCTAGTAAAAGACATTGTGTTACGATACATAGGTTTAGAGTTATTTTATAGTTTTAGCGACCCGCCTTGGCTTCGCACGGATGTAATGTAAATACTTACTTAGAAATATTGGCTATTCTATTCTTTATTATACATAAAAACCTTCCTCTGGTCTGGAATCACTCTATCTATAAAAAAAACCGCATCAAAATCCGTTGTGTAGTTTTAAAGATTTAAGCGTACAAAGGGATGTAGGGACAGAAAAAGCGACTTTGTTTTATACTATGTAGTGATAAAGATTTCATGGAAGCCAATGATCCAGTTTTAGCTTGTTTTATGGCAAAATCTAGTCTAAAATAAGTAGTCCAGTCCGGACAAGTCGCTTGGCACACGTTTGAATGCGGCCCATATGGTTGTCATTTTTGTTTCTCACTCAATACTGAAGAAAGTCTTTCACTGTGCAAGCCGCTTGGCTTTGGAACGCTCTGCCCGCTGATACCCGACAATCCTTGACTAAGGGAATTTTTAAAATTAAAGTTCGTGAATACTTCTTCTCTCTCGCTAACAAGTAATGATAGTCATGAATTTGTCAATTGCTGAACCAATTTATTTATCTTTTGAATTTATAGTTATGTATTTGTTTTTATATATAAATTATCAATATTATGTGAATATAAACCTTCATATTTTATATATATATATTCTATTTAATTTAAATAGTAGGTATGTGTATTATTATTGTATATTTAATAGATACCGTAATGTTATTTTTAATGCTTAATTTATTGTTGTTTAAATGATTTTTTTTCTCCCCTATTAACGCACCCATAATATACAAACTATTACTCGGTAAACGTAGTGTAGGACGCCCTCAGGCCAGGTGGAGTGACGATTTGCGCAGGACGGCTGGCAGGAGCTGGATGAGAGTCGCCGAA
The DNA here is from genome assembly GCA_037074685.1 of Glyphodes pyloalis. Taxonomy (NCBI): domain Eukaryota; kingdom Metazoa; phylum Arthropoda; class Insecta; order Lepidoptera; family Crambidae; genus Glyphodes; species Glyphodes pyloalis. The sequence continues at coordinate 14,691,009 of JAYKKO010000014.1, read as the reverse complement.
AATCGAGCGAAGTGGCGAACATTTGGAGAGGCCTATGTCCAGCAGTGGACTGCAACAGGCTGATGATGATGATGATACAAACTATCTGCATGACCCAAGGGTTGACTGGTAGAGAATGCCCCTAGCACTAAGTCCATCTGTTGTACTTATTTGTGCAATAAAGTTTTAAATAAATAAAAAAATATAAAAGAAAACAATACCCAATCATTTAAAATTTGAAAATGTAAGTATTTAACAGCAAGACACAGCGACTCTTAATTTGCAACAACTCTAACCTAATGGTTCTCGACCCCATTTCATCGTGTTACATTTATTCCCGCGTACATTTCCCTTGCAGGCTGCCACATTAGACTTGCAAAAGAATTGATTGCGCCATCTGCTCTATTGTTTTAATTTACATGATTGAGGCAGGTGATGCCAAGGGTAGGGTTGACAAGATATCTTCGAAATAAATGGTAATTTTCAGATAAAATAAAAATAGGACACTCAAAAAAATATAGCACTTGTTTTATAAAAAATAGAATAGTAAGAGAGGTTGGGCATAGCGTTTTATCGCTCGAACTGGAGCAGCCCGACTGGTGAAATACCACCACCTTACAGAAGACCGCAGCCAAATAACAAACACTTCTGTGTTGTGGTGTTCCTGCGTTTGAGCAAGGTTGTCAGAGCTCTTGGGGGGTGCTACATTAGTAGCAGGGGTCAAGCCTTCAAAGTAAGCGCGAGAAGTCCAGTAATATATTTATTATCCTGTACTTGTCGCTCTTAAGCTAGGACCTCATTACCACTTAACATCAGGTGGGATGAGGTCATCATATCTTGAAGTGTTCTGAAAAAAAAAATAGAATGCGATGTTTTTTTCTTAGAATGACAGGTAGATAATTTTATTGCACAAAAACAATTACAAAAATTGGTTTAGATGACATATTCAAGTACAATTAAGACAGCTCAATATCTTCAGTAGAATCACATTGCATTCTATTAAATGACGATTCGAAAGTTTTATATATAAATAAATAAATGCGCCAGACAATCACACCAATCACCTGGTCTCAAACTAAGGTTTTCCCTTGTACTATGAGCACTAGACGACGGATACTAACTGGGGGCGTCATCCCAGCACACCCAGACCCAAGTCAATTTAGAAAAGTTCGTTTTCCAAATTGCCCCGACCGGGAGTCGAACCCGGGACCTTTCGCGCTTTGGTCGCCTACCTTAGCCACTGCGCCACCGAGGTCGTCATATGTAACCTATACTTAGTCCGAATAATTAAGTAAGTGCCATTTTAGAAATAAGACAATTAATGTTAATAAATAATGATAATAAGCCCTATTATAGTTGCTATGCCCTTGAAGGGCGTTACATGTATACCACCTATGTAACTGTTTTTGTAATGTGAGATGCAATAAATGAATGAATTGAATTGAAATAGAATAAAGAAATATTTGTGTGTGAGTTTGAGTTAACTTAGATATTTATTACTACTTCTTCCCTTACTTTTATATGTATTTCATTTAAAATAAAACTACATAAGGTTTTACATATGGAATACGTAAAAGAAAATTAAAGTTTGGTATTTACAACTGAATATCTACACGTCCTCAATTTTTGTGTAAATTTTAGATTTCGACATTTATAACAATTTGTTTTTAAATTATTTTAACAGTACATAGTACCCAGACTACAAATATAGTACGTATAGTACTATATTACGTATAACAGAACGGTTGGCAACCCTATACGTGGGGGCATTCAGGAGAAAAAAAATGTTTCTAACTTATTAATGCAGAAAATTTTTATTTTTTTATTCTGTTTTTCATAAATCACGGCGGGATTTTATAAAAATAGCTTAATCCGTCTTTGAATGCTTGTACCTACCATCTTGGATTGCTGGCAATATTATGTTAATGTTTGTTTTAAGTTTAGCATTATTGCCACTTTAGTTATTACTAACATTATATACGTTTACAATGTATATTTTGTATTTATTTCATATGCAAGTACCTAATTTTAGTTTTATTTAATTATGTTAATTACTATTATCTAAACAATTGCTTGTTCTTCCTTATTTATTTATAAATACGCGAGTAACTCTTTCTGGCTGTCTGTCTGTCTGTTTATCTGTCCAGCTTTCACGGCTAAACTACTGAACCAATTTAAATGACATATGGTTAAGGAATAACCTGTAGAACGGACATCTTTTTGTTTTGAAAATAAGGGCAGATGCGGGTAATACTGCCCTTGAAAATTTAAATGGTAAAATGTCATAAACAGCGGCGAACCACTATTTCAATTTAAAACAGACGCGAAGAAAAGACCAAAGAAATGTTCAAACTTAATTTATAATTAAGTTATCCTAAGCTCTCGCTAGCCGCTGTAAAGACTGGCTCAGTTTAAGCAATTAAAGCTAATAAAAACCACTCAAAAATTCATTATTTCACGCGCCACTTGCGAGCGAGGGTAGCTGAGGAAAAATCCCTTTGTGTAGCGGGCGGAATGTTGCCAGGTTTTATGTTGGAACACAAAGGGAAAATAAATGCCTAGAGGATTAGATTTTACCCCACTGTGGTAGAAAAGAAAGTGTGATTCTGTAGGTACGAGTATATTTTGTTATTGAATAAAATGTAGTTGCCATTGTGGCTACTTGCTTTTTTTTATTTGGTTACTAGCTCTTACCGCGACTTCGTTCGCGTGAAATACATACATTCATGGCCGGTGTTACTCCTATCTCCCCTTGTGTTTGACACAAAAAGTAATTCATATTTTAATCCAAGTTCCGAGCTTTAATTGTGCCAAATTTCATATCTCTAACTTTAAAAATGGAAGCTGGACAGACAAACAGATAGGGATAAAAGCGACCATATATATTTTATTGCTAGAAAATGTATACTATTATAAATAAGAAAGTAACTCTGTCTGTCTGTTTGTCTATCCGGCTTTCAAGCCTAAACCACTGAACAGATTTTGATGAAGTTTTGTATCGGTAGGTATACCTACGTTGAACCTCTAGAACGGACATATGCTACTTTTTGTTGTGAAAATGAGATGGAAAGAGGGTAATACCGCCCTTGAAAGTTTATATGGGAAAATAATTGATTTTTAAATTAGAGATATGAAATTTGGCACAAGAATCAAAATTGAAAACTAAGCTCAAAACTTGGATTAAAACATGGACTACTCTGGTTTTGAATATAAGAGAAGATAGGGGTAACAGCGACCATGAAAATAGATATATATATATATATTTATATTGCACTTCAAGATTGACCTCATCCCACCTGATGTTAAGTGGTAATGAAGTCCTTAAGGGCGACAAGTACAGCATAATAAATCTGTTACTGGACTTGTCGCCCTTACCTTGAAGACTTGACCCCTGCTACTAATGTAGCACCCCCCAGGAGCTCTGGAAACCTCACTCACACGCAGGAACACAACAACACAGAAGTGATTGTTATTTGGCTGCGGTCTTCTGTAAGTTCTGTAATATATGGAAAAACCCTGTAGTCTTCGCGAACGAAGTCGTGGACACAGGTAAATAAAAACACATACAAGAAGAGTTCCCGGAACTAAGCAAATACCATCTAAGTAATTACCAACTTATGTACGTACGTGTACGACGTGCACGACGACCTCCGTAGCCGAGAGGCGAGCGGGCCTGACTTTGGCGAGCGCCATCTCTGAGGTTCCGGGTTCGATCCCCGGTGGGATCAATATGGGATACGAACTTTTCCATATTGTCTTGGGTCTGGGTGTTGTGGTACCGTCGTTGTTTCTGATTTCTGTAACACAAGTGCTTAAGCTACTTATCACAGAATCAGAACAACGTATGTGATGTTGTCCAATATTTATTATTTATTTTATTTATTATGTCAACTTTACCAAAAATAAGTAGGTACTTAAGTCATTATTTACCAACGAAGTTTTATAATTGATTTAAAATCAAAGTTTTTATAAATTAATTGAGTTTCCAAACGAAAGCAGGGAACAAAAGATTAGGCACATTTCATTATTTTTAATAAAAAGATACATATTTTATATTTACGTACAAAATGTCTTATTTTAATTACTTATTAAGTACCTTATCTATTTTGACATCAAAACAAATTGAGGACTTTTTATTGCTACTTAACTATGCATCAAAAACCAACAATAGAAAAATATATTATGTAGGAGCTAAACTTGTAAAATAAACCAGAATCATCACCAAATTTTTTAAATACCAATTTTAATGAATATGAATTTGATGAACAATGAAACAAGTTGTTTAATAGTAAGTGTTAAGGACGAAATAGAAACCCAATTTAAAGGGACAAAATATATAATAAGCTAAAAATACAATATTAAATATAAGGAAAAATCGAGGCACACCAAACCTGTTGCTAAGCAATTCTAGTAACAAAACCCTTAGCAACGGGTAACGTGTGCCTAGTAGCTGGGTTGTCAGATCTGTCGCCTACAGTAAGTTCCCACCTACTTAGAACAAAATCAAACAAAGTCATAATTTCATTTTTTAATTTCTTTTTTCAATTTTATTAAACGGTTGTCCATTAATAAGTTTCCGTTAATTTTCTACGTCACATTCGTCACAGTCACATCTTTAATTTTAGACGCAAACTGTACATGTTGATTGAAATTCGATTTGTTTTAAACTAAATCAAAGATATTACATACTAAGTCAAGTCAAAGTCAAAGTCAATATTTTTTATTTATGTAGATTACATTTGTAATACATATGAATCGTCTCTATACACTGCAAATGAAGCAACCTCTGGTTCGGAACCTATAACTACCGAGAAGATACCGGCAAGAAACTCAGTATTTTTTTTACAAATAAAAAGCTAAACTTATTACTAATTTTGCACCAAGACATACAGTTAGTTTGTCAGTTGGAAAAAAATACAAAAAAGTATATAGTTATTGAAATAAAAAAATAAAAACATTTAAATTAAAATAACTGTAGGACTTCATGTGTGGTATTCAAATACATCATTTTTGTACATTTTGACCTACATGCTTCTGTAAGGTCTTAATCTGACATTGATTGAGAAAACTTATTAAAATAATATACAACGCGCAAGTACAGGCGAGCAGACTAGTTAGTGATCCACGCGTTCTTATCATTAATATACTCTTCTACATTGTAATAGCCTTTTTTCAAGAGACAACTTTTAACATATGTCTTAAATTTATACAAAGGTAACTCAATAATTACTTCAGGAAGTTTATTGAACATTTTTATGCTTAAAGCAACATATGAATTACCTATTTTATGAAGTCTACGTTTAGGAACAGCAAGCTTGTTTTTATTTCTGGTGTTAATGCTGTGAGTGACTGATTTTTTAGGAAAAGTATGCAAGTTTTTGTAAACATGCATTAAGCAGTCGAGAATATATTGCGATGCGACTGTTAAGATGTTAATTTCCTTAAATAACTCTTTCAGCGAGTCGCGTGGTCCTAGCTTGTAAATGGCTCGGATGGCCCTTTTATGTAACACAAAAATAGTTTGAATATCGGCCGCAGTTCCCCATAACAGCAGGCCATACGACATGATGCTGTGAAAATAGCTAAAATAAACCAATCTTGCCGTTTCCACGTCAGTCAGAAATCTTATCTTTCTAACTGCATAGGCAGCTGAACTCAATCTTCCAGCTAGATTATTTTAATGGGGAGACCATTGCAATTTTGAATCTAAAGTTATGCCAAGAAATATTGTAGAATTTATAAGCAATAATACTATGTCACATAAGTTCTTTGTAAAATAAGGTAGATCATTTATGTAAATTAGAAAAAGCAAAGGTCCTAATATCGAGCCTTGCGGTACTCCCGTGAATAAAGAAGCGCCAGAAGAATTCGTTCCATTTATAGTAGCTTTTTGAATTCGTTCGGATAGATATGACTGAATTAGACTTAGTGAGCTGTTCGAGACACCATAATGCCGCAGTTGCAATATCAAAGTTTGGTGATCTACACAATCAAACGCTTTCGATAAATCACAAAAAACTCCGATGATTTCCTGTTTATTTTCCCATGCACCAAACACATGCCTGATGAACTGTAAATATCTCTTAAAAAAGGGCATAAATTAGTTGGTATTTATTTGAATTATAATAACATATTTACAAAGTTCTTAGGGTCTACTAACAAAAACGAAATATTTCGTATCCGATGAATAATAGTTAATTTTAGTTCTCATATGCCCACTGGGCATATATATATATATATATATATATATATATAACGGCTTGTTTGTATGTATTGGAACTGTATAAACATATATATATATATATATGTTTATACAGTTCCAATACATACAAACGAGCCGTTCGAGTTACGGATAGTAATTAATTATACGAGGCGTAAACCAAAAACGACCGACAGAGACTGATATCTGATATGGAAAGTAAATTAGAATTAAAGATATGACCGAAGTCATCATCTACTTAGATGGAGAAAAACGGAGTCATTTTTGACACATTAAATTGTAAAATATTGGAACCTGGCATTGGACAGTCCAACTAAGGAGAGCACACACATTAGAGGAACGCAAAAGACACAGGTCTCACCAGTTCCATCGACTAATTGGTTTAGGAGTTTCGTACCCCGATTCCTGAAGCCGTTCCATACTATAGGCGCCATTGCGAGGAACGCGAGGGGCTACATTAGCCATATCACGGTCTTCACGAGACGATTGGTTTGAACGCTTCTTCACAACCCACCAGATAAGAAGCAACGGGATGATTATGATGAGAACAACGACTGGATAAAGAATGACCTCTTCGATGCAATACATAGTGAACAATTTCACTGATCCAGCGGGACACGGCTTTATGGAATGGTAAAGGGCTTTAGCTACATATTTCAGTCCATCAGCTATCTTGGAGACTGTTCCCCCGCTGGATACTGAAGCTCCGGCCAACAGAATTAAGACTATTACCTTCATCATCCTGGTGTATTTTGTTTCGAATCTTCAAATGTTTCTTCACGTTGACGGGAACTTCTTAAAGAGAGGCGTTTGGCTGGAAATGTGGAATGCTGGCTGAGCTGATGAGTCCAGTGTCCTGCTTTGAGGGCGTTCGATGGAATCTTGAAGTAGTGAATCACGTTATTCAAGTATCCTCAGGAGTACAACATAAACTGTTGTGTTGTCTGTAGCTGTTTCAAAGATAGTTTGTGGATTTAGTGCTTCGTCATTTGACTCCAACTGATCAAAGAGATTCAGTTCTTCTACTTATATAGGGCAGAGCTTTTGATTATTTTCCTCAATTATGAAGGAATTGTGTTCAGATTTAAAATATAAAACTTTACGACTAAACGTTGGATGCAAACCGCGTTACTGATAATGATTTTGCTTTGGGAAAATGTATTGGTATTTTGTGGTTGTATTTAATACCTACATGCAACGAAACAATAAACAGTTTCAGATCATCATGGAATGGGTGTAAGCGGGAATATTTTAGTTGTAATAATAGACCACATTTTGATAAAATATAAGCTTCTTATGGGAGGCTGCTAGGGAATAATATTGTGACTGTTTTATTTATTTATATGTATAATAATACGTCACAGCGTTGGTTAAATAACTTGTATGCTTTATAATGCCTTTTTAAAAAATGGCTAGTCGAACAAAAAATTTGGAAACTCGCTGAAATAATATGATACTTTTTTCAAATTTATAGGATAAAACTGTCCTGAAACAAAGTCAAAGTGTATCTGGCTGTCCTATTCATAGGCACAGGACTTACATGCATGTGGGTGGGACTGTCAAATATTTAAATTAAATTTTGTTTAAAATTATTTTATTCGTGTATTACTTATATATTTTTAGGAACTTACTAACAACTTTTTTTACCTATGGATTGTAATGGTATGATCCGAAATAAATAAATAATTATTATTATAATACTAATATCCGATCCATCTAGCTACCTAGATGTTTTAGCGTAAAAAATATTTTCCATTGAATTTCTGGCGGCCATTTTATGGTGCAATAATAATCTTCTACAATTTTAGGCTGATGATAGCAGCGAATCATTTTGATTTAGATGAGACGTTGGTAGGTTGGTCATCCGACTTAAATTGTGTCAAAAAATTCTACTAAATTCGAGGTAGATATTTCTCCATGATTCCTAAATCTTGTTGTATTTAATGGTTTTTTTTTTTTTATTTTAAAAACGACTTTTTTTATTGAATATAGATATATTACATCAAACGTCAATTATTAAAAAACTCTTAAACTAACTTATTAATAAAATTATAATAATAAAAATAATCAAAAGAAAATGTACAGAATATTTACAAAAGGTTGTCCGCTCCGGTATCAAGGGTGCCCAGGATGCTGGCAACGTTACCTCTTTGGATAGCCAGACTAATGCGTTGGCCAAGGTAGTTGCCAGCATTCCGGTCACCAGAAACCTCAATAAGCCGAGCGGACAATTCTTGAAATAATGCTCGGGCCTCCGGACCCCAAGGCCCCAAAGTCTCCACGCCAAACGGGGCGAAACGGTAGCAGCCGTCGAGTGCAGAGTATTTATTGCGTTTCCGCATTTCCGCCGCTGCAGCGGCTGCCCCCGCGCCCCGAGAGGTTGAATGGACATTACTCGGCGCCAAAGTGTCGGCGCAGGTCGCATCCCAAACCAAAGCCTTACCTTTGCTCCAAGGAGTAAGAGTCATTCCGTCAGGCCTCTTTCCGTCATTCCGACAAATACCCAGAGGCTCCAGGACTGCCGGAACTCTGGAAGAAATAAAGGCCCGACGGAGAATATCATTTAGGCAGGTATGGCGAGGAATGCGTCCTGCGCTCCGGACACAAGATAGGCCGTGATGCCCAAGAGGCCCAACAAATTCACCGCAGTGGCAGGTGTGTGCGGCGTTTACCCTTAAGCCAAGACGCAGTGACACCGAAAAAGATAAGGTGATTTTGTCTAAAATAGTACTCACGCAAGCAGAGGGCAACGCCTGTAACCAGAAGCCAGATTCCCTCTCTGCGACAGCAAGGAGACGAGCTCGCTCTGAATCACCGCAAGACGTGGACAAGAGCCGGTCATAAGTGATTTTGCAGAGGAGCTCGTCCCATTGCCGCTGTGAATTCAAAAAAGTGGGAGAGTTTGAGCAGGCATTAGTCCACGCATTCCTCGCTTCAGCCAGACAGGCAACCTCAACATCGCCAAGCGACGGATTAATAATAGTTTTGAAGAGGTTTTCCGTGCCGTAGGCGGAAGAAAGGAATGCGGGCAAGGCTATGTTTGAAGTTTTGCGAGTCCCTAGGCCTCCAAAACGAACGGGCAGGGACGCTTGAATCAATGATCGTTCGTCTAGGGGGCAATTTAGAATTTCAGACAATCTTTCCTTCAAAGAATTATCCAAAGATGATAATAAGTTTTCAAATTTCCAAAGTTGAGAGCACCGCAAAACATACGTTAATTTTGGAACAAAAGTGCAAAATCGAACTAAGGTAAGAGCCATGTGGGAATTTATGTTTAATAGATTTTTAGAAAACTGATCAAATTTTGAAATTTTGTTTGATATAAAATTGGAGATGGATTCGTCGAAAATGGGGGCTCCGAGGAGGTTGAGAGATTCTTTACTTAATATGATTATATTAGGAGCTATTGTCGTAAACAGATCAATAATTTGTTGTTTATTTTGAGAATGATCTGCAATGAAAAGTTCACATTTAGAAAAATTTAGGTCGAGACCAATTAAATTAAATTCTTGAATAATACTTTTTAAATCTTCATAAACTGAATTAACTTCACCACCTATGGAGCCATCATCCAGGTACCACAAGTTTAATTTTGAATTTAGTCTCGAAATTATAGGTTGGATAGCCAGACTAAACAAAGCCGGGCCGAGAGGGTCACCCTGCTGACAACCAACAGAAGAAGAAAGAAGATGATTTCTGTAAATTAATTTAGAAGGTTTACTATAGCATTGCCAAATGTACTTGTAAATATGTCCAGTTTTATTTTTAACTTGAGTCAGTAGGGCACCCCTGTCCACGGAATTGAATGCATTTTTGACATCAACTTTCAGCAACACCTCACCACCGTTATTGAATAGAAAAGTACGGACAGAATGAACAGCTGCCTCACAGCCTTTTGAAGTGCCAAAACCAAGTTGAAAGGGTTGAAAAAAGTTGGGTAAGTCAGGAAGAAGGGATTTTGCACAAATTTTAGAAGCAAGACGACGGATTGTAGAACCAATAGCTATCGGTCTGATTCCTCCGTCTTTTTTTGTTAGAGCGATTAAGTTAGCACCGTAAAGAATATCACATATAGATTCGATGACGTTGCCAGAAAGCATAAGGTTGATTAATGAGGTGAGATGGACAAGAAGGGTACTACCAGTGTTCCCAATGTCATCAGCAATCAAATCCTTAAGATGTTGAGGTGTGATGCCGTCGAGGCCACCGGCAGATCCCTTCTTGAATGACATTATTGCGGAGCGGATTTCGGACGGAGAAACATGGAGATGGGGTTGATCTGAGGAAAGCGGAGGGGGCGGCAGGTGGTGATTAGAAGCTGGAAGGGGATGCTTATCTTTTAGAGCAGAGAGGGTATCTAGATTGTCCGGAGCAACAACATCATTCGAAAAGAGTAGTTGGGCAGCTCCCTTCAAATCGCCATCACTTATTTTATTTTCTATTAATTTTGAATTTGGCTTAAAAGTTTTTCGAGAAAAATTAAGTTCCGAATAATCAATTGTATCTGAGTGAGTGCAATTATTTTTAACTTTTTGTGTAAGAGACCCGGCATTGCGATCTCTATGGCCCACATAAAGTGTGTGATAGGCAAAAGTAAGTAACTGTTCCCAACTTTCAGCATTGTTTAAATTCACAACATTTTTAATGGAGTCTCCTAAAGCATGAGCTACTGAAGAACGCGCGCCTCTTGGTATTCTCTTCAAGAGAGGACGATTGTTCTTCAGAAGACCAAGCTTTTGCCAAAGAGGAAGGTCAACTGGAGAAAAAACTGGATCAGAGGGACTGTTACCTGTTACATTTTGTGAAATACTATTGAAGGCTGGACCATGAATCCTTTTATTGTGGATTTTCAGACCTCTCAGGCCTTTGAAATATCTGGGTTGGAAACACAACTCACAACGCCGATAAATATTTTGGTTGTTGTCCTCCGGAAAATCAATTTCTAAACCTGGCAACTGCGGCATTAACAAAATAAAATAAACTTAAACCTAAAAGAAAAACAATAAACTTACAATAAAACATTCAAAAAACATATCTATTTACATTATTTTGACAAATGTCTTGTTGTCAGCAGCTGCGCACTGGACCGCTGCGTTCAATTGGACAACAGCGAAATGTTGATTCTCTCTCTGAACCCTGATTGGGGCAGATTAGCAGCACCGCAAAGCCTTAGCAACGCAGCTGTCAGAAATGGCGTCTAGGCAACAGTCACAAAATTGTGTAAATGCAAAAACTCGTCACATACAGGGCTATACACTCTTAAAATGGGCTGACCACGCTCGTGCTAGAGCCACAACATATTATGAGCTACTTTAGAAGTCGGAAAAGCTTAATAAGCCTTAAAAACATTTTTTATCAACATTTTTATGCCCCGGACTTGACATATGGTTATATAATCACCAGCCTGTTGTGGTCTTCGACTCTGTACATGTTGTTTATAAATGAAAAATACCATATCTTTTATTCACTCTAGTATCTTATTTGTGTAGCTAGCAAATTCCATCGAAATACATTTAACAGTTTTTGCATGAGGATAAGTAATTACCTTTTCACTTTAAATATAAGTGGCATCCTTTTAATTTCCTGTAACCCGGGTATGTGGCGAAATAATATTTCTTTTATTAAATTGTATGGGTATTAATCAAAGTATTTGGTAATACTTTTCCTTGTCACAGTCAATGAATAGATTTAAACATATCAACATATAATATAAATCGTAATTATTGTACTTTCCATGCTAGTTTATTATTAAGAGCAAATTAATATACAAAACGCGTCAAGGAAAATTATTTTCGTTTAACCTATTTAGACTTAGGGTTCAATTTTTAAAGGGGAGAACGGTACCCTATAACTAAAACTCCGTTGTCCGTCTGTTTGTCAGAAATCTGTTACCAGTCTGTATATCATAGACCGTGATAGTTATAGATTATTATTATGTTTTTGTTATAATAAAGAGGGAAAAATATTTTAAAAGAAACAGCAAAAAACATCTAGATGACCTCGGTGATGCAGTGGCTGTAGTAGGCTACCAAAGCGCGAAAGGTCTCGGGTTCGATCCCTGTCAAGTCAATTTGGGAAACTAACTTTTCTAAATTGACTTGGGTCTGGGTGTGCTGGGATGACGCCCCCAGTATCCGTAGTCTGGTGCTCATAGTACAAGGGAAACCATAGTTTGAGAGTTTATCATGTTTGCGGGGCACGAACCCACAACCTTCACGTATCGCGCGTGCTGCTTTTCAAACTGAGACTGCAAATTATCATAGGATAATGAACTTTTCCGTTGTATTAACCTCTTAACCTGATTTTTCCTCGATCAATGGTTTATACAACACAAAAATATTATTTAAATTAAAACCGTTAGTTCCTGAGATTAGTTAGTATAAAAAAACCTAACTATTCTATATGTGAAAGCAATTAGCATTAAAATTAATAAACATAATGTAGTGTACAATATTATTTAAATTTTAAGATCATTATTGAACACTTAACATGATATTTATAGATTCAAATTAACGTTGAATTAAAATGAAATAGTTCGTGATTTGACTACCGCAGTTCAGTCGGCCATTTTTTTTTACCTTTCGCGCGGCTTGATGCGCACTGGTTGTGTCCGCTGTAAAAAATAAAACTAAGTTCTCGATATAACGTGTTGTGTATGATTGTCTGGCCCCTGTAATTTTTACATATGCTACCTATAGATAGATGATAACGGATAGGATACTACAGATACACAAGAGCCAACGATGATATTACTTCACCTTGGAAAATATTCCATCGCGAACCAAAAAGTTTGTTAAAACAAGTGGAACTCGTTGCGGGCTCATGTGTTTCCTCCTTCCTTTGACATGGATTCCTTCAAAAGGAACGTGAAGAAACATCTTGCGGGCCAGTATGGCGATGCTAACGGATAGGATATTACGGTATGAAATCCGTTGTTCTCGCGATGTGGGTTCCTCTTTTGCTTACCATTAGGCTGGAAGGAGCCAAAAATACCGTGTTATTATAAAAAAAAACAACAAACGTACTCTTCAGTTTTATACTATTAGTTCAGATTTAAAGTAATTTATATAGAAACAGTTTAATGACGGCCCATACAAAGAGCTGTAAGGAACGTATGTTTTACTAAAAGTGGAAGTACTTCCGCCGAGCTAGGTTTTATCTGCTCGGAGACCAAGGCCCTACTACCAATCTTGGTTTGTTGTATATATAGTTAGTGGCGACGCATCGCGATGTATTCATTGGGTCATCGTGCATTACGTATGGAGCGTTGTTTACTACGCCAATTCTGCGTCGCTGTATTTGTGTCGACTTGTAGATAATGTCGAAGGTCGGCACAGAAGGTTTTTTTTTGTGTTAAGATAACTGTACGGAATCCTTCGTTCGCAATCCGAATCACCCTTGACCGATTTTGTTGATCATTGAGCAGCTATATCTTGTGGTGGGAAAAATTCATGCGTAACTATTATCACGGTTTAATGACACAGAGCAAAGTGTAAAGTCAAAGTGTACATGTTTTTATTCAAGCAGATATAATTGTACCTAATGTTGTTGTTGTTCCTAAGCTGGGGGGCGTGGGGGGGGGGGGGGGGGTTTGGTACAAATAATCAAAAGAAGTTGCAATTATAATTTACGTTTATTATTAACACAATGTATACAAAAAATATTCATATTTTTTAGTTATTTGCCACGAACCTTTTGCCATAGTAAACTTGGAAGGCCGTTACTGTGTTCAATCGTTTTTATTGTGACCAAGGACAGGCAAGCATAGACCAAGGTTTCAAGTTTCTCAATTGCATTGGTTGTATTTCTACAATGTTTAAACTACATAATACAATATGCCAAACACATATACCTAACAATTTGAAATAAGCATTATCAATTAAAAAGTACCAAAATATGCAACAACGATATAAGAATAGAATTATATGCATGTTTGCATATGCAAATGCATATAATCCGATGTCTAGAGATAAACGATCAGATACTCATCTACAATACCTTTACCTATATATAGGTTGTCCTGAAGAGATCGCTTACTAGCGATTAGACCGCCTTAATTTTACAATAATCTGCCTGCAAACCCAATTTTTGTAATATTTTGTGCATCAAAGTATATTTTTAATATACGGTAAAAGCTCCTTATTCGCGGGAGTTACGTTTCACAAATATGCCACGAATATGGAAACCGTGAATATAGAATGGCTATTTGTATGGTATTTTAGGAGATACGTTCCAGAGTTCCATTTATATTAATTTATTTCAATCAAAATGGTCAATTTGCTATAGAAAAATAAGATTAAAAAGAGAATTAGTCTATTTGCACAAAACAATGTACCTACTGCGCATTCATTTTCCTAGTTGCATGCTATCGGAAGCCATAAACCTTCGCAAAGGTTTTTTGAGATAACTTTTAAAATGCATAAAAAACGTTAAGTTTCGAGAATAAGAGAGAATGAGTTACTAGATTCGAGAATATGAAATTTTTTACCGCGTATATGGAAATTTAGTCACAATTTTTAAACCCGCGAATAGTGAAAACCCGAATACAGGAACCACGAATATGGAGCTTTTACTGTACATCAATCTATCTTTAACCAAAATAAATGATGCTAACCTGGGGGTCTACTCTCAAAAACGAAACGAACGTACGAAAGGATTCGTATTTGAAGATTTATCAAAAGTTCGGGAGTTAAAGCGTGGTTAATTGCTTAAATAATATTGTGTTTTTTTAAACGCTTTAGTAGCATTCGAAGTGAATTGATTGCGACTATGAGAATTAAAAATTGCTATCCGTTGTCGGATCCGACATATTTCGTTTTTGAGAGTAGACCTCCTGTATTTATATAGCAGGTAGGTAGGTACTCTATCCCTTCTAAAGGTTCAGCCATTGTTGTGAATCCAAAGAGGGAATGATTTGACAATCCCAAATTCCCGATTATTTGTTTTAACTTCGTTTCGATGGGTTGAATCGTGTTTTAGGGTTTCATGCTGAGAACCGTACTAGGTTTCAGGGACAATAAATTATAAAAGAGGTAGGCATAGCGATTTATCGCTCGAACCTCAGCCAAATAACAATCACTCCGGTGTTGTTGTGTTCCTGCGTGTGAGTAAGGTTTCCAGTGCTCCTGGGGGGTGCTACATTAGTAGCAGGGGTCAAGCCTTCAAGGTAAGGGCAACAAGTCGAGTAACAGCTTTATTATGCTCTACTTGTCGCTCTAAAGCTAGGACCTCATTTCCACTTAACATCAGGTGGGATAAGGTTTATCTTGAAGTGTAATATAAAAAATAAAAATAAACTATTTTTGTATCGTTGTTGCATATTTTGTTTTTTTTTTATATTGCACTTCAAGATTGACCTCATCCCACCTGATGTTAAGTGGTAATGAGGTTCTAGCTTAAGGGTGACAAGTACATCATAATAAATATGTTACTGGACTTGTCGCCCTTACCTTGATAGCTTGACCCCTGCTACTAATGTAGCATCCTCCAGGCGCTCTTGAAACCTTACTCACACGCAGGAACACAACAACATAGAGGTGATTGTTATTTGGCTGCGGTCTTTTGTAAGGTGGAGGTGTTTCACCAGTCGGGCTGCTCCAGTTCGAGCGATAAATCGCTATGCCCTACCTCTTATACTTTATACTTGGTACTTTTGATTTAATAGTGCTTATTTCAAATTGTTAGGTACACGTGTTTGGCATATTGTAATGAGTAGTTTAAACATTTTAGCATTACAACCAATGCAATTGAGAAACTTGAAACCTTGCTTTATGCCCGTCTGAAGCCATCATCACATGTCATTTAGAAAAAGAAAAAGAAAAGAATAAATTGTCTTCTTAGTTTTGATATTTTATGAGGCGTAAGCTAAGCTAAAAATGACCGACAGGTGACAGCTGGTATGGAGAGTACATTTTAAATAAATTTTAGAATTAACGACTAAAACGGGTAGTCATTTTTGATACGTTACGAATCGTAAAATATTAGAACTATATATTACTAGCTGTGCCCGCGACTTCGTTCGCGTGGACTACATCCTTTCATGGTCGGTTTTACCCCTTCCTCCCCTAATATTCGAAACAAAAAGTAGTCTATATTTTAATCCAAGTTTCTAGCTATATTTGTGCCAAATTTCACTTCAAAAATATTTTTTTTTCCATTTAAACTTTCAAAGGTGGTATTACCCCCATCCCCCCCCCTTATTTTCTAATAAAAAGTAGCCTATGTCCGTTCTTGAGATTCAACGTATGCCTATACCAAATTTCATCAAAATCCATTCAGCCGTTTAGGCGTGAAAGAGTAACAGACGGACAGACAGACAGACAGACAGACAGACAGACAGACAGACAGACAGGCAGACAGACAGACAGATAGACAGACACACAGAGTTACTTTCGCATTTATAATATTAGTATGGATATTTTGCCTCTACAAAAAAGGAGCAATTAATATTTTTTAAATATGTATGTAGCATTTAGTTTATTGCAAAGAAGTCTAGTACAAATAAAATGAAAGTCTAAATATACTGAATACGTAATGCTCAAACCGCGTCGTTTTACCTTTCTAAAGGGTTTTTATATGAAACCCTTTTTTGCTAAATTGTTTGAAGTCAAAAGGTTCAAATATTTAAATAGGATTTAATGAGAAAGTGGATGGATAGCTTGCTTTAACAAAAGATACTTAGGTATTTAATTTAACTTGTAATGAGAAATTTGCTAATTTCAAGGTAATAAATTGTACCTGGCGGGAAGACTTCGTTTTAGACTAAGTTATTGAGCGATTTTGTACCGTTTGTACTTGAATTAAAATTGTTATTTCACTGGCTTTATGTTGATCTTAATATATGATATTAACAATACCTCAATGTACGACAGGTTTCAATCCATATTATAATTGCGGAAGTAACTCTGGCCGTCTGTCTGTCCGTTTGTCTATCCGCCTTTCACGCATAAACCACTGAACCGATTTTGATGATATTTGGTACAGGTATACGTTGAACTTCAAGAACGTACATAGGCTAGTTTTTGTATGAAAAATAAGGGGAGATAGAGGTTATACTGCCCTTGCAAGTTTATATGGGTTTTTTTTTTAGGGTGGAGATATGGAATTTGGCACAAATATTGTTCAAAACGTGGATTAAATCGACTGATTTTTGTTTTGAATATATTAGGGGAGATAGGGGTAAAAACGACCATATATATTTATTGCTGACGACCTCCGTAGCCGAGAGGCGAGCGGGCCTGACTTTGGCGTGCGCCATCTCCGAGGTTCCGGGTTCGATCCCCGGTCGGGTCAATATGGGAAACGAACTTTTCCATATTGTCTCGGGTCTGGGTGTTGTGGTACCGTTGTTGTTTCTGATTTCTGTAACACAAGTGCTTAAGGTACTTACCACAGAATCAGAGCAATGTATGTGATGTTGTCCAATATTTATTTATTTATTTTATTTATTGCTAGAAAATACTAAATCCAAGCGTACGAAGTCGCGGTCGGTTGCTAGTCACATATAAAACTATCAGCCATTGGTCGTATGCTTGATTCCTACCCGTGGTATAAAAATACCGGCCAAGTGCGAGTCGGATTCGCACACGAAGGGTTCCGTACCATTATTTATTCAACATTAGACAAAAATATGTATTTTCAAGTACATATACAACTTGATATAAGCACTGAAATATTATAAGCTTCTACCTGGTGCTGTTATTTAACATTGAACGAAAAACGGCTAAAATTACGTTTGTTGTATGGGCCCTCCCATAATTTTTTTTTTTTAGTTTATTTTTTTTATTGAAGTAAATGTACAACTAAGCATTATTTAAATATTTAAAGCGTCTAACAACAGTTTAAATTAATGTCAAGCAAAAAAACAAAAAAAAAAATCAAGTTGTTGTATGGGAGCCCCCCTTAAAAAATACTACATTTTATTTTTATTGCTTTTTTATAGCGGCAACAGAAATACATAATCTGTGACCATCTTCACCCTGTAGCTCTGACGGTTCTTGTAATACAGCCTGGTGACAGACAGACGGACGGACTTACAGACAGCGAAGTCTTAGTAATAGGATCTTGTTTTTATCCTTTGGGTAAGGAACCCTAAAAAAACGACAATAAAACATCATGTATGTATGACCGATGATAATTGTATGTACCTATGAACTAATAAGCATACAAAAAACATAGTTTAATCAACCTCATTAGATTAATATTGAGTTTGATTTTGAATGTGGCCACTCAATACTGATGAATTTTCAATCATAATTGTTTGTAGTTAATTGAAAATATTTATATTTCAAATATTATTTTACGCTAGCAACTTGGCTATTGAAAATCAAATTAATTTGGGTACGCACCTGAAAGGTGCCCGAATGGCTTAGTTTAGTACAAGCGGCGGAAGCAATAATTAACTACAAATATAAATGGAAGAATATGTTACCTCAACACTGATTCACAATCCCTGTTTAAAATTTCGAAGTTGAGTAAATTTTTTTTATGTTATTTTCAACTGATATTTTTAACTATTTTTGTCAGTAAGGAAATTATATAATTATACCGTCGGGCAGTAGTTCTTATGGTGTCGCATTTTTACCCGTTAACCTATTTTAAATGTTTAAAATGTAACACGAAAGTCTTAAAGTTTAAACTACTGAGTTTATTGCCGGAATCTTCTTGGCAGGATTAACCTCCATACCGCTACTCCGTCGTAGCTTCAATTTTGGTTTATATTCATTTTGACGGTGCGTAGCTGTACTTGTAATCAGAATGAATATGTGAATTGATTATGATATACTACAATATGTTGCTTCAAAATTTAGCGTTCTTTTCGCCACTTCCACTGAAATTTGATCTACTTTCATTTATTCGTTCAAACAAAAATGTCCATTGCTTTGTCGAAACCGAAGTGACGGACTAAATACGATTCATCACTCCTATTAATGGACATACAATTTATGTACTTTATTTTACTAAATGCTTAATTAAAATTAATACGATCATGCATTTCTTTCCACTACACTCAAGCGATTCGTCGTAAAACTTAGTCGTTAAGAACATCTGACGTGATAGATCAAGTGCCTCGTACACTTGCTTACATATCCGTTTTTACAAAAAAAATTTTAGCTCAAATTCAATTCAATTCTTTTATTCATGTAAATTACACCAGTCATATTTATGAAACTTCTATATAATGCAAATGACGCTACCTCCGGTTCGGAACCTATAACTAACAGAGAAGATCCGGGCAAGAAACTCTGTCGTTCATATTATAAATAAAGCTGTTCTTATAACTATTTTTGCACTGAGACTTAACGTACAGCGTGTTGTGTAAATTGTAAAAAATAATTAATTGGTTCAAAAAAATAAGAAAAATTTAAAAACGTATATATGTATTATATTAAAAACAGAAACATTAATAGCCATAAGCCGATAGATATGTACTTCTAAACATATTCGGCAGAGGGCACTTACCGGAGGCTAACGGTTGATACAGCAGAAAAATTTCATCGCCTACGATAACTTGCCGTTAGCTCAGTTGGTAAGAGCAGCACGCGCGATACGTGAAGGTCGTGGGTTCGTTTCCCGCACCGCAAGGGGAGATGATTTTTTTCTGTTTCTTATATTTAAAGTTCGCTAGGACGGCGTAAACTACTATTAAAATAATTAAATCGATTATTTGTATATGTATATATATATATTTAGGACTAACTTAAAAACTTGTTACGATGAGCTATCAGTCGGGATCCATAGATATCCTGCGTACTCTCCCGTACTAACTATCGACCGGTACAAATTGGTCTGGTCCACGAACCGTAATGGCCGCTACTGTAAAGGTGCGCTCACACAAGAGATATGTCAATCGTGAAATCCGATAAAATTACTTCTAAAGTTTCAACAGCTTAATAAATTTTACACGCAACCTTGTCTGTGCTATATTCGTATAAAAAATGTCATATATATTTAAAAAAAAAGATTTTGGGCACAAAAAGCATGCATGAATGATAATTGATTGATGATTTGTTAAACAAAATGGCTGTTATTTTATTAATGAATCTGCTTTGAGACCAAACCTACGTAGTAAATATATAAACAATGTTATTGTACCCAGACCACATAATTATGTATTTAGTAAATGCACATATTATAAAGGAACCAAAATATTTAATCACTTACCTTCTCCTGTTAAAGCATTAAATTTTCCTAACTTTAAAACACGACTAAAATAATGGTTGACAGAAAATGTTTTTTATAATTTAAATGAATATTTTGGTACCAAGTATAGTTAAGTTCACATAAACTACTACTCATTCTGTAAAATTGCATACCCGATATGGGTAACTGTTGAAACTTTTGACTGCTAATGTAACACCAACTATGTAAACACAGTTTTTGCAATAAATGATTTTGAATTTTGAATTTTGCATGACAGATTTCGAAGTAAGTTCGATAACAAAAATGAAATTGTAAGTTATAGAAAAACAATTGGCACTAGGTATCATAGAAGACATTTAACCATCGATAAACTAAAAGTAGGTTTCTACCAAATTATTAAAGTTATGAATTAATGCAAATTTAATATATTAGACTTATGTATTTTAGAAAAACAGAGACATTGCACGCACTATCGGGCTTTGACAGTGTCACAAATATATTTTTTACTGATAACGTCGGTAGCCGCAGTGGTTATGGTAGGCGGCCAAAGCGCGAATGGTTCCGGGTTCGATTCCCGGTCAGGTCAATGTGGAAAACAAACTTTTCTAAATTAAATTAGGTCTGGGATGACGCCGGTTAGTATCCGTCGTCTGGTGCTCCTAGTACAAGGGAAAACCTTAGTTTGAGACCAGGTGATTGGTGTGGTTGTCTGGTGCATTTATTGACGACCTCTGTAGCCGAGAGGCCAGCGTGCCGGACTTTGGCGTCGCGCCATCTCTGAGGTTCCGGGTTCGATCCCCGGTCGGGTCAATATGGGAAACGAACTTTTCTATATTGTCTCGGGTCTGGGTGTTGTGGTACCGTCGTTGTTTCTGATTTCTGTAACACAAGTGCTTTAGCTACTTACCACAGGATCAGAGCAATGTATGTGATGTTGTCAAATATTTATATTATTTATTTGTCAAATATTTATTTATGTATTTAAAGACATTAAGTTGGTTTTATTATTTTTCATGCAAAGTATTGAGCGCTAACAGTATCTATAGCTTAGAACTGTGTAGTAATATTTATTGAAAGTAATATTATAGACATCATCGGAAATGTATTAGTTTTAACGACCAATGTTATGTTTCAATAGTATTCATTTCAAGCACTAGTATTGAACTCAACTCAACTCAAATATATCTTTTTTCAAGTAGGTTACATATAACACTTTTGAATCGTCATTGAATACAATGCAAAGTGATTCTACTTCCGGTTCGGAACCTATATCTATCAAGAAGAAACCGGTAAGAAACTCAGCAGATCAGTTACAGTATCAGTATCTAACTTATTGCTATGTGTAGCTCACTTTGGACCAAGTCATATAATTTTATTTTCATGAGTGAAAAAAAGCATTAAGTATTATTTTATTTTAAGAGGTAAGCTGGAGCAGACCAGTCCCCAAAGGTGGCGCCTGTTCTCTAGCATGACGCATGTGCGAGCCATCGCCTCACTCAATTGCCTGCTTTGAGCTATCTATCGTATCGATAAAACTATCTTAATTAGATGAAAATTGGAATAAAATATCAGTAGTTTGACAACAACTGATGCCCCGTTCCAATATTTGAAAAACGATCTGTTCTAGTTAAGGATAGTAAAAAATTACACAAGGCGTAAACTACAAGCGACTGACGAACGACTGATGACAGCTGTACGGTTCGGTATTATTTAACGACTCGTAGTCGGTTAGAGAAAAACTGACAGTAATTTATGACACATTACGATTCGTTAAACATTGGAAACGGGTGTTAGTCTTCCACAGTAATAAACAAATAAAAAAGAAAAATAAAAAAAAGTAATGCCCAAATTCTTACCGGTATGGTCACAGCTTTATGCTCGATAAAATTCGCCAGCGTCCATTATTGAGAGACGAATTTTTAATCAAATTCCCGATTAGTTATTAGGGTTTTAGCTGTAATAAGCTAATGTTTTCGGGTACCTGGCCAATTTAAGGGTCGTAATTAGTTTCAACGGGGATATAATTGTATGTTTCTTTCATAAGTTTTATAAAAGCGGCCTTTTCAGCCTCAAAATGCTTAAAATAGTCAAGTCAATTAGACAATAACACTTTTGAATCGTCATTGAGTATTATTTTTTTTATATTGCACTTCAAGATTGACCTCATTCCATCTGATGTTAAGTGGTAACGAGGTCCTAGCTTAAGGGTGGCAAGTACAGCATAATAATTCTGTTACTGAAGTTGTTGCCCTTACCTTGAAGGCTTGACCCCTGCTACTAATGTAGCACCCCCCAGGAGCTCTGGAAACCTTACTCACACGCAGGAACACAACAACACAGAAGTGATTGTTATTTGGCTGCGGTCTTCTGTAAGGTGGAGGTATTTTCCCAGTCGAGCTGCTCCAGTTCGAGCGATAAATCGCTATGCCCTACCTCTCTCGAGTATAATGCAAAGTAATTCTAGTACCGGTTTGGAACCTATATCTACCGAGAAGACACTTGTAAGAAAATTCGTTTTCTAGCTTCATCAAAATGGGTTAATTGGTTAAGGCGTGAAAGCCGGACAGACAGACAGACAACTAAAATCGAACTGCAAACGTTGATATGCTGTTAACATACCTTACCTACCTACAACAAACAAGAGCAAAGCAAAGCCGCGGTGGTTCGCTAGTCTTTAAATAAATCCGAGTTTCTGAGTTGTTATACTAAGGGCTTATGAATTAATTGTCTTCTGTGATGAGCGATTCAGGGCAAGCGATGTCCTAAAGGCCTGGGTATTAATGGCCCTTTGAGGGCCGGTAACGGGTCGCTAAGTGCTTCTATAGAATTGACGGAGATGAGAGGATGAATATGTAGGTATTTTGATGTATACATGGTTAGTTTCATGTACCTATTCGGTTGGAATGTATTTTCTGTGAAATGTTGTCTGGCCTGTTGGTGCGTCTCAAGGATTTGTCCATTTC
Organism: Glyphodes pyloalis; assembly: GCA_037074685.1. NCBI lineage: Eukaryota > Metazoa > Arthropoda > Insecta > Lepidoptera > Crambidae > Glyphodes > Glyphodes pyloalis. The sequence goes on along the minus strand of JAYKKO010000014.1, from coordinate 14,667,705 downwards.
GGCCAATCAGCCAAACTGACCAAATACTTCTGAACAGTTTATAATGTCAAAAACTTCAATACACTACAAGTTGCCATTATTTAGATGATCCTTGCGAGAAAATTTTATCGGGTAGATACTATTTAGTAGTAGTATTTAATACTAATGAAATCATCCCTATTATAACACATTTTAGTAATGTTTGCTTTAGTAAGGGTGTTTTTCCAGAATTACTGAAAAAATCAATAATCACACCGATATTCAAAGGAGGCAATAAAGACGACATTAGCAATTATAGACCTATCTCGGTTCTACCAGTACTGGCAAAGATTATTGAAAAATTATTAAATATTAGACTGTTGAATTACTTGGAAGCTAAAAATATCCTATCCCCAAATCAATTCGGTTTTAGACGCAGACTATCAACTGAAGACGCGGTTATTTCCCTGAGTAATCTCATATCACAAAATATTGATAAAGGTCACAAATGTCTATCTGTGTTCATTGACCTGCAGAAAGCATTTGACACAGTCTCGACTACTATACTTCTAAAAAAAATGCATAAAATAGGCATAAGAGATATACAACTCTCGATTTTTGAAGATTACCTATCTAATAGAACACAAAAAGTTAAAATAGGAGACAGCACGAGCGGAGACGTTCATGTCTCATGCGGTGTTCCCCAGGGGAGTATCTTAGGCCCCACCCTATTCCTAATTTATATAAATGATTTATGTAACCTGGTCAACAATGCAAGAATTTTCTCATATGCCGATGACACTACAATCGTCTTCACTGGGTCCAGTTGGGCTGATATAAAAACAAACACTGAAATTGGCATGACGAATGTAGCAACATGGCTCAGAAATAATCTCCTGACTCTAAACACTGCAAAAACCAATTATATATGCTACAGTATTTATAATAACTTCCAACCCAATAGTGAATTTAATATTAAAATACATAACTGTCAAAACTCTAATAGTCATAACAGTTGTGGCTGCCCCGTGATAAATAAAGTACAATCAGTTAAATATTTGGGTGTGATAGTAGACCAAAGGTTGTCATGGTATCCCCAAATTGAAATGATAGTGGCAAGAATACGAAAATTTCATTGGATCTTTAGGACACTAAGACACATTGTTCCCACAAACAAGGCCAGTGGCATCATTACTCCAAGAAATGTGTTAAACAAAATATATATATCTTTGGTTCAGTCGATAACAACTTACTGTATTTCAGTTTGGGGTGGAGCACTTAAAACGCGATTTTTGACTGTAGAAAGAGCTCAGAGAACATTACTTAAAATAATTTATTTCAAAAAAAGATCGTTTCCTACTCAATGTCTCCACGAAATCAGCAACCTATTATCTATAAGAAAGTTATATATTTTAGGGTTGATAATAAACAAACACAAAACTTTAAAATATGATCCATGCGTTGAAAACAAAAGAAAAGCCCGCAAGTTAAAAGTAATACCCACACCCAAGGTTAACACAAAGTTTGCTAAAGTGCAATATGAATCCCAATCTTCACATATTTACAATAAAATAAATAACGAACTTCATATACATAAACAACCAATTTCTGTGTGTAAATCTACAGTAAAAAGCTGGTTACAAAAGTTAAACTATGCTGAAACGGAGGATTTGATCAAATTAAACTAAAAAATGATAAGCATTCAAAAATAAAAAAGATTCACGCAATAACACTCCTATACATGAACCTTTATAAATTCAGTCTGTTAAGAGTATAAATTAGATATATTTCCACCTTCACTATCACACATACACATCCGTACGCATACTTATCATACACTATAATATACATATATACAGACACACGAAGGTAGAAGTTTAAATTAGAAACAATAAGCAGATTATATACAATATAAAAACAATATGTTAAATAATTAGTATATAAATAAAATACATACCTACTTTTTAACTTTTAGTATTCATGAAGAGCGTTGTCTCCTGGCACAGGCAATGTTATGCCTAAAAGGAGACTCCGTTAACTAGATATAAGTATGTCTTTGTAAAAGAAATAAAGAATTTTTGAATTTTTTTTGAATTTTTTGAATTTTTGAATACTAATGACTTTTGTAACGCTTGGTAGTTACTATTCTCGTGTATTATGTTTTTATTTTTTAGATTACTTATGCACTTTGTCACTATTACTGCACCCATAAACTAACTCCTCGCATGACCCGAAGGTTGACTGGTAGAGAATGCCCATAGCATTAAGTCCACCTGTTGTACTTTTTTTTGTGCAATAAAGTTTTTAAATAAATAAATTATATTCGAGCATCAAAAAATACCTCTTCAACTACGTAGAGACATTGGTTCATTAAGTGTATTTAACGGTTGATACAACAGAAAAAATTCATCGCCTATGATAACTTGCGGTTAGCTCAGTTGGAAGAGCAGCACGCGCGATACGTGAAGGTCGTGGGTTCGATTCCCGCACCCCAAGGGGAGATAAAAATTTTCTGTTTCTAATATTCATAAGTGCTTTGTAAAGTTTTAATGAATAAAGTTGTTTATATATTATAATTCTGTTCTATTCTAGTATACCACTCGAAAAGTTCGTTCCGGAAATCGAACTCAGAACGGCACGTGTAAAAGTCCGGCATGCTCGCCTCTCGATTACGGAGTCCATCATAACGTGATAAGAACGAGAAAATACACTAAATTTCATGCATCGCTACAATACAGGAATATTTTTTATTTACCAGAAAAATTTTAACCACAGTATCAGTAACAGTTATTTATTACATTTATGTATTTATAAATAAAAAAACGAACTAAGTAATTTATCTCTTTAAAACTAGTAAATAGCAGGCAATCTATCATTTTACTACGACTAGCGCGCATCAATACTACGTTTTCATTGAATAATCGCATCGTTTCCCTGTTTACGCACACACACTCATAACGCGTGTGTGTGGTGGGGGAGAAGCGGCGCGGGGGCGAGGCACGGCTCGGGCGCAACCCCTGCGCCCGCGCAACCTACCTACTAGTTTTGTCTTGACCGTTGACCGTGACCTACTTAACGTCACATGACGCGCGCGCGAAATAAATCACTGGGCTGAGAATTATTTCTTGTGGCCCAGGCCACACGGTTCGTTTTACGTGAGTAGACATGCTCAAGGACGAGGAATACCGGCGCTCTCACAACACTTGTACGACGACGTGGTTGCGTACTTCGAAGAAGACCCGCGAGGAAGCACTAGTGATGCCGCTCGTCAGTTTGGCATATGTTCAGTACTCCGCCTGGAAGATAATTCATTCGGACGGCATGCATCCATACTAAAAGTACAAGAGCCGACGTCAGTGGACAGAGTGCCAAGGATTGCTTTGTGTAATTGGTTGTTAAACAATCCTAACGCCAATGTATCGTTTTCGAACAAAATATGTCTGTTTACGCGGGTTGGAGTAGATTATTTTATTGAGTGTCATTATGTGAAGTGTTTTTGTCAGTAAACCAAACATTGTTCAAGTGTTAAAACAGCAAATTTTAGATGCTTTTAACGATGTGCGACAACAACAAAATGTACTTATTTCCATAAAAGGAAACAGAAAAGGGCGCGTCTGCGTATTGATAATGAAGGTAAACATTTTGAACAATTATTAAAATCCGTGTAGATAGAGATTTTAGGACAATGCAAAAGTAATGTACACAATAAATAGCTCTTTAAATACGCCAAAATTAGTTTCAATTGTAGGTAAGTAGCAACCTAGTTATGAAAACCTGATGTTTTCGACAAATAAGTAGATACCTAATAACTAAAACGTAAGTTTGTCTGTCCTTAGCCAGAAAAAGTATTAAAAGAAAATTTGATTACTAAAATGAAAGTGTTTTGACTAATTTGATTATTATTACGCTTACGCGCGGAAGCGCCCTTTTCGGAGAACTAAGCTAAGTGGGCGTTGTCAGTGCAACCTTATTCCGATGCGATGGGAACTGGTTTTTCTTTGAGAAAGGGAAGTAACCTGCGATAGTGAGACAAGATGTCGTGCGTATTTCATTGACATGTTGCGTGCCAATAGTTTAATTGATTAAAAAGACGGATGTCCACACATGTTTTGTTAATTTCAGTAAAAAACAAAACGTAATAACTCTGTCATTTTTCGGTTTGCACATTTACAATTAAGACCTTTGTCTACATTCGTGATTAAATTTTTTATGGTAAATAAAAAATAACGGTGTATATTCGGCCCAAAATCTGTGGAGTTGACTGGTAGAAATACCAATAGGCATTAACTATGCCTTTTGTACTTTTTAAAACGTGCTATAAATGATGGTGGTGTTGCAGATGGTCCTAAACCGGGAAATAGGAAATCTTGTCGAAAGGAAAGCCTTCCCACTGAAAGTCTTTCAGACAAAATATGACGACACTGAAAAGATCTACAAAATAATCCAACCGTTTTTATATTGCACTTCAAGATTGACCTCATCCCTCCTGATGTGAAGTGGTAAATAATAAGGTCCTAGCTTAAGGGCGACAAGTACCTACAGGATAATAAAGCTGTTGCTGGACTTGTCGTCCTAACTTTGAAGGCGTGACCCCTGCTACTAATGTAGCACCCCCCCCCTCCCCTCCCCTCCTCCCAGGAGCTCTGGAAGCCTTACTCAAACAACACCGAAGTGACTGTAATTAATTTTAAACTACAAGGACTTAAAAACGCAATAGATCACTGTAATTAAATTTTTCCCAAGGGCTTTCAAGCAATAAGCACTTTCCATCGGAGATTTAATGCTTTGAACTTTTAATTAAGGAAATCCTTTCATTCTTATTATCGTTTAAAGATGTAGCGATGTCGTCCATTATTCTTTTTCCTGACTTTTATTTCTTATGGATTTTATTGAGTTTGAAAGAAGGTGACTTTAATGCAGGGCGTAAGTGATAAGAGGTAGCGACCTAGGAAGGTAAAAATGTCTCAAGTTTTTCGTTTATGTACTTTTTACAAGTAAGAACGAATCGTTTTCAAGAGTATTTATTGTTTTGTAATTAACTATTTCCGCTATTTTATTAATTGAGAAAGATCGGGTTCTAGCGATAATGTTACTTAGGTATATGGTGTTATATGTTTATGTGCAAAATATTTTTTACCTAACTTATTTTGGGAAATGTAAACACGCTATCCTATAATTTAATGTTGAAAATTGGACAAAATAAAACCCTATTTCTTACATTTTGACGAGTCATACAATTGATGAAGCAACGACGGTACCACAACACCTAAGCCTGAGACATTATAGAAGAGTTCGTTTTATAAATACTGATGGCAAGGATGTGTGGACCACTAACTTGTTAGATTGCTTTCACATTTTTTAAATTCTATGTTGTAAAATTTTCCAAAGTATTACTTTTATTTAGACATGCTACCAATTTATTATTACTATTATATTTTATTACAAATTGCGGATTAGTCATTATTTATGGTTCACTTATGAATCCTGTTTTTGGTGAGAATTTTCATAATTTTATTTAATTAATTTTAATTTTACTGTTGGCATTACTAAATTATATTACCCTGTATATCTTGGTGCCTAAAATAGTCATAAGAGCACTTTTTTTAAAATGAAAACAGACATTTTTTGCCGGTATCTCCTCTGTAGTTGTAGGTTCCGAAGGTAGCTTCATATGATTTATCAAGATGATTAATAATATTTTATGTGTAATTGACATGAGTAAAATATTCTGATTGATTTCTGATTTCATATTTACCCTACAGGGAATTAGACCTGGGATCTTAAGGTAGCGCGACGCCAAAGTCTGGCCCGCTCACCTCTCAAATAATGTGTTATTAAGAGCCCAAATCCTGGCAGACCATACTATACTATTTTGAGAGATGATGTCATTTCGGTGTTGTTTAGTTCCTGCGTGAGTAAAGTTTCCAGAGCTCCTCCGGGGGTGCTACATTAGTAGCAGGGGTCGAGCCTTCAAGGGAAGGGCGACAAAGCCAGTAACAGCTTTATTATGCTGTACTTGTCCCCCCTTAAGCTAGGACCATTACCACTTAACATCAAGTGAGATCAGGTGAATCTTGAAGTGCAATATATGAAAAAAAAGACTTTTAAAAATACTTCCGAAGATGAAGGGCACTAATTAAACGCCTAATATCGCTTCAGCGTGTGCCTTGGGCCCTCGGGCATTGCCCTACAGAGAATAAGGGCCACGTGCTAGGGTCACTGGGCCATCTAGCCCTTCGCCGCGTTTGAAATGCCAACTTACTATAACATAACGTAATTAATGAAACGGAAAGGTGAGATAACTTGGAAGCTTTATGGGTTCCGTACCGGGTAAAGTTACCCTATTATTGAAATGTGTGTTGGTCTGTCTGTCTGGTACGAACGGTAATGAGGGTGGTTGCGCATGAAAAATCCACTAGATGGCGATACGTAGGCGCGGGGTCCAACAGCTATGTAATTGGTAATTTAAATGTCATGGTGACATGCCTGTCAATGTCATGTAAACCATAACCAATCACGTAGCAGTTGGACCCCACGCCTAAGTGTCGCCATCTGGTGGATTTTTTATTTACAAACACCCTCGTTGAGTAGTTTTGCGTTGTGCTAGTTTTGTATGGCAATGTCAGTAGTTCGTTTATTTACCGCTGTGGCGCTCTTTCGTAATGCGATTTTCTTGCCACCAAATACTTAACCCATACAATTGTCTTACTTAGTACGTAATACTATTCGATTTCGTTTATTGTTCTAGCTTGTGGTGGAACGTAAATTTTCGCCATCCGGGGCCTATTGGAGATCCGACTGGTGATATACCTCATATACCTAACAGAAGTGATATTCCTAAGTGCTGTCCTTTTCGTCCTTTAGCTAGGACCTCATTACGACATAACCTCCAGTGGGATGAGGTCAGTATTCAAGTGTAATGTGTAAAAAAGTTCCAAGCAGTACAATGTAAGCCCTCGAGCTCTTAAGAAATTGATTTAAGATTCATCATACATTTAGAATGAGTTTGTATACATATATTTGATGACCTCGATAGCCGAGATGCGAGCGGTCCTCAGAGGTCTAGGGTTCGATCCCCGGTCGGGTCAATATGGAAAACGAACTTTTCTATATTGTCTCGGGTCTGGGTGTTGTGGTACCATTGTTTCTGATTTTAATAACTCAAGTGCCACAGAATCGGAGCAATGTGATGTTGGCCAATATTTATATATATTTTTTATTTATATTAGTGCACGTGACTGTCATCTACATTTAAAAGATAATACCATTCGGTCTTGAAGTACAAATTAGATGCGTGAAAATGCCACTGCATTTGAGGTACTTGCTACACAAAAAGGTTAAAAACCAGCCAAAAGCGTGTCGTGCCACGCTCAGTGTAGGGTTCCGTAGTTTTCAGTGCATCACAATACTTAAGTATCCCCACTTAAAGTTACAAAAATTGGCTATCTGTGTGTAACATTGCCTTGACATGGGTAGGTATACCCAAAAAAATTTTTTTTCAAAAATTTCAAAAACGATTAAACATATCAGGTTAAAAATAATTTTTCTAGAAAGCCTTTATGCAGTTTTATATTCTAGATTTTATTCATACTTTTTGAACTTTATTTTCTTTTGGAGCGATTATTTCCCAAAATATTAAATCAAAAAATGATCTTAGTAAACCCCTGTTCATTTTAAAATACCTATAACCCTTTTTTATTTTTTCCCTAAAAAAATATTTATCTAATTAGGTACTGCACATCCTTAGAAACAGTGGCTTAAGCAATTAACAGGCAATTCAATATTAATGTTAGCGATAAAAGTTAAACCCAATTTAAAAGGACAAAAGATATAAAAAACTAATAATACAATATTATTTACAAGGAAAAATCGAGGCACACCAAACTTGTTGCTAAGCAATTTTAGTAACAAAACGCTTAATAACAGGCAATGTGTGCCTCTTAGAATAAGGAAAGTATAGAAACCGCATCATGACAGCAACAATGTGACCGTCCACCCCAAAATATTTTTTTTCAACATTGTTTTGACGTTTAACAATTTAAAAATGAGTATTAATATCTATTTATTCTTTGGTAATGTAGCAAATGTCGATTTTAAAATCGATAAAATGTGATAACAATATGAATGGTGAAGACATAGGGATCTTTTTCTTCTGTCGATATAAAAATAATGAATACATAAATAAATATCAGGCTATAATCACATTGACCTGAGTCCAAAGTAAACAATTTAAGCACTTGTATTATGGAAACCAAAACCAACGGTGGAACTAGCCCTGCTTTCCTTCATAATTTCCACCAGAGTAGTACTAACATGCTAGGATGAAGAAGACTACAAGAAAGCAGTTGAATAATTTAACTTTTGTACGGCTGTATGCTATGAATACCAAAATGTATCAGCATATCGACAATCCAGAACATACTTGATTTCGTTTATGATGTTTGCATAAGTATACGAAAAAATAAAATTACAGTGCTACCAATATTTATTATAAAAAATATATAATTTTACAAATTAGCGATTTGTGTAAAATTAAAACTTTTTGCAAACAAATGACATGTAGTTTAGCCCAACCATAGATCAGAGGATCTCAATCTCAGAATACTTTGCAGTTTTCTTTATTGATTTTCGCCCTGCAATAGGATTCTGTTTTCACATTTCCTGTAACAAAATACAAATTAAATAAAGTGAATTTAGTTAGACATGTTTATATTTATATATCTCGTGAATCATACTTGTTCAATTTATGTCGAACTAAATCAAAAATTTCATACGATGCAATAGGTACATTATGTCATTGCCGATATTTTAAGAGCCATGACACCATTTTTTACCAGTCTTGATTAATTCTTATTTACGTGGTATCATAAAATAACTGAAAATATTTTGAACAGATCTAAAAGTGTGTGCTAAAAGCGATCTAAAAGTGAATGTGTTCCAAAATTTTATCGACAAGTACGATGACATTTTTTTCATTGGCACATCACTACAACAACAAATATGCATTATTTAAATTTGAAAATTTGGTTATAAATGCGCCTTTATTTTGGGAAAATTAAAAATCTTAAAGGTTAACAAGATATTTTTAAATCTTTGGCTCATTTTTACTACATAATACGAAAATGTTTTTGCAAAACTTACCGATGAAGACGATATTGAATAACTCTCGTTATTTTTTATATCACAAACTTATAAACCACCATCGTCTTTGATATACAGTTATCCACGTCCGCAATTATAATAATTATTTGTTTTTATTGAGTTTTCATACATAATTTTGCTACATTATAAGAAAATCTGTTTTAGTGAAATTCAGTTTGACAATTCAATGTCAGTTTATTAAAATACGAGATAGGGATACCATGAATCCTGTCACAAGTATGCGCTAGTATTTGATAATACTAATATACATAAGTGTGACTATTAATAATAATATAGCCTTTATTTTCCGAAAATTACAGTTTTTTTTTTTTTTTTTTTTTTTTTTTTTGGTGGACCTGGGTATCTCCAGATGGAAAGACTAGAAATGAAATCGACTACATAATAACTAATAAAGCCAGGGCATTCACTGATACGGGAATAGTTCAAAACCTAAACTTCAACACTAATCATCGCATGGTACGAAGTTGTCTAAACGGGAGTGGTACAAAAAAACCTAGACCAAAAGAAATTCAATCGATCTACCTACAAAAAACAAATGAAAATAGAAACCCAAACTGTACCACCGAAGATCTGATGGAAGTAGTCATCTCAGATATTGACCTAAACGAAAAGTATAAAAAGCTAGAAGACAAACTTAAACGACAGACAAAATGCAAAGCAAACAAGAAAGAAGAAGCTTTTCTCAGTGCAAAAACTTTAAAATTAATCGAAGATAGAAGAAATCTAATAATGAAAAAAGATAAAAAAGACAACAGAAAAGAAATCACTAGCCTTAGCACTCAGATTCGCGAAAATATGAGAAAAGACAGGAAAGATAGAAGACTTAAAACACTAGAGAGTCATATCAGCAGGACGGGAGGCGCGAAGAAAGCGCTCAAGGAACTCAGGGAACAAGGAAAAGAATGGATACCAAAGTTAAAAGACAAAGAAATAACAACTACTTCCCGCAGTAAAATCCAAAATATAGCAACAAACTATTATCGCTTACTTTACCAAGAAGATGGCTTAAATCAACCAGAAGCACAATTGCCCGAAAGAGAAATCATTAATTTACAAAAACGGGGGAACAAAGACGAAGAGGTTATACCAGAAATACTAGTATCAGAAGTAGAAAAATCCATCGAAAGTCAAAAGATGGAAAAAGCCACTGGCCCTGATCGAATAACAAACGAACTTATGAGGGGGACAATAAAAGAACTAAGCCCAATATTAACAAAGATCTTCAATCAAATCCTATATACCGGCAGAATTCCAAGCCAATGGGCAGAATCACATATAATACTCATACACAAGAAAGGTCCAAAAGACAACATAGGGAATTATAGACCAATTTCTCTCATTTCAAACATATATAAGGTGTTCTCCAAAGTCATTCTGAAGAGAATATCCCCAACACTGGATGAAAATCAACCTGTGGAACAAGCAGGCTTCAGGAAAGACTTTAGCACAATCGACCACATACACACAGTCAAACAGCTCATACAAAAATACAACGAGTACAACAAAACTCTTTACCTGGCCTTCATAGATTATTCCAAGGCTTTTGATAGTCTTAAACACGATTCTGTTTGGCAGAGTTTAAAAGAGCAAGGAATCCAAAATGCATATATAAATATCATCAAAAATATTTACACGGAAAGCAGAGCTAGAATAAGACTAGAATCAACGGGAGATGTTTTTCCTATCGAAAGGGGCGTCAGGCAAGGTGATCCACTCTCACCAAGGCTGTTTACAGCAGTGCTCGAACATATGTTCAGAAAATTGGAATGGAGAAACCTGGGGTTAAACATAAACGGAGCACGACTGAGTCACCTTAGATTCGCAGACGACCTTATAATACTGGAGGAGGATCCAGGAATACTGAAATCCATGATACAAACCCTAGTAGACAGAAGCAGAGAAGTAGGTCTAGAAATAAATACGATAAAAACTAAAATGATGACCAACTCAATACCCACTGACATAACCATCAACGGACAGAACCTAGAATATGTGGAGGAATATGTGTATCTAGGCCAGATAATATCGCCAAAAGACCAAATGTCCAAAGAAATAGACAAAAGAATTGCAACTGGATGGAAGAGGTATTGGGCCATGAAAGAAATCATGAAAAGCAAGGAACTGAGTATGAAGATCAAAAAGAAGACCTTCGACACCTGTGTCCTACCGTGCATCACTTATGGTTGTGAAACCTGGGCACTGACAAAAATCCATAGAGACAAACTCCTCAGATGCCAGAGAAGTATGGAAAGAAGCATGCTGGGTTTAAAATTAATGGACAAAGTTAGAAGTACAGACATCAGACGCAAAACGAAAATTAAGGATATATTGTCCTGCATCGACCAACTTAAGTGGCGATGGACTGGACATATGCTTCGCTGCAAAAAGGAAAAGTGGAGCAAACTAGTTACAGTCTGGTACCCTAGAGATGGCACTAGGAGCAGAGGTCGCAATGCTAGAAGATGGGAGGACGAACTGAAACTTACCTTAGGACCCTTTTGGATGAGAGTAGCAGCAGACAGACAGCAATGGAAAAAGTTGGAGGAGGCCTTTGCCGTAAGGCACACCGAAATAAGAGACATAATATAAGTGTAGTTTAAAAAAAAAAAAAAACTGTAATTTTCGGAAAATAAAGGCTATATTATTAAGTGTGACTATTAGTGATTCTTATTCCCATTTAAAATATAAGAGTATATAAGCTAGAAACCAAAAACAGTTTTCGTTTATAAATACTTTATAGTTCTATTTAAAAGTGGCACGGTATTTTGAAATGGACAAAGGGGTGTTTTAAACATTTAATATTAAATATTTAATTTATTAGGTGTATGGAAATATTGTTGACTTGCGTAATGGATGCGCAGATGCAAAATATATATCAAACCATGTTAAAACATGGTTTATGATAAAGTTGGTATCGATTAGTAGCACTATTCTGGAAAATATGCAATACTAATAAATTAGTAACATAATTATATATATATAGGAATAAAATAAAGCGTTTAGTAAATAGTTACGAATATAACAAATACTGTAAAATACTAGAAAGTGATTTTTCAATTATTGCCCATCACTGATTAATATACGGCCATTAAAATTAGTCGTATTTGAAATTCAATGTATTTTCAATTTGGTAACATTCTATTGGCAGTCTATGGTTGGACTCCAACTCCGGAGTCCAGTCCATAGATTTTCTATCTGCAGATGCGGACTCCAATACAAGCTTTGAGTGGTTTTTGTTTCAGTCACACTAGGTGGCGCTGCATGGCTAGATATGAATAAGACAGCTACGTCCCAATTGCGGTTTTTAGCGTTACATCTAGGAATATAATATATCTATGGTGTGCCTAGTAGCTAGGTTGCCAGATCTGTCGCCAACAATTAATATAAGGTTTTCCTCAGCTAAATTAGTTTTAATGCATAATTTAATAAACATAATTAGGTACAGGCACAGTTTGCAAAATACATAATTAATTAGTTAATGATTGCAAAGCGAAAACGTGTGGACCAAAGCGAAATGTATTTGATCTGCTTATATGTGTATATTTGTTTGTAATTATGAAGGCAGAGATATTAAATAAGAAGGCACAGATTATAATTTTGAGATTTTGTTTCGTCTGAGTGGAAATATAATAGGAAATGTCTTTATTCATGTAAACTTTTACAAAAGTATTAATATGAATCGTCAGATAATACTACCACCGTGTTCGCAATGTTTATTTTATCGAGACGAACCGGCAAGAACGATAGTTACTCTTTTCAAAACTTACAAATGGTAACATGCAAATATGAAAACATATAAACAACATAGCTTATGAGTGTACAGTCGCCGTCAGATATATCGGATCAGACAAAGTGACCAAATACTTCTGAACAGTTAAAATGTCAAAAAGTTCCATACACCACAAGTTACCATTAATATCTGAACATTCATTACTTCAATAATATCTGAACACACAACTTACCAATAATATCTGAACACTCATCTATCATCTATACAGATAGCTAAATGAGACACATGACGTGCGTGACACATATTGACGTTATGAGTGTTCAGATGTTATTGGCATCTGGTCAGATATGATTGAAGTAGGAATAAATAAATAAAACCGGCCAAGTGCGAGTCGGACTCGCGCACCGAGGGTTCCGTACAAACCTGCAAGGTTTACAAAGTTCGTTCATTACGACAATCGAGTCATAACTATGGTATTTTTATTGCAAAATGAAATTCATAACATTACAATGGGGAAAGATGGAGGAGCATAAATATTTTGTAATGTAACTAAAATTTAAGGTTTTCGGAATTTTTCCTTTATGTGTGCTATAAAACGTTGCTTCATGCCAAATTTCAAGATTCTAGGTCGACTGGAAGTACCCTTTAGGTTTTGATTCCCTTGCGAGTACTTGCGAGTTTCAAAATATGCAGCTTAAATTGCTGTTTCTTTTGATTGCGTTGACATAGAAGTTTGATTTTGTTACAGCTTAAAGGTATTATAGACCTGAGTATTTGGTATGAATTTCAATTTAATACCTCTACGCGTTTATGAGGAAATGGGTAGTAAGTTTAAAATTATTAAAAAAATATATATTATGTGATGTAACTAAAAATTTATGGTTTTCGTAATTTTTCCTTTATCTATGCTATAAGACATTGCTTCGTACCAAATTTCAAGATTCTGAGTTCACGGGAAGCACCCTGTAGGTTTTGATTCCCTTGCAAGTGTCGAAAATTTGCGGCATAAACGGCTGTATCTTTTGATTGCGTAGGCTTAGAAGTTTGATTTTTTCACAGCTTCAAGGGACAGTAGACCTGAGTAATTGATATAAATTTCAGCTTCATACCTTCACGCGTTCCTGAGAAAAAGGGTCTTGACAGACGGACGGACAGACGGACAACAAAGTGATCCTATAAGGGTTCCGTTTTTTCTTTTTGAGGTACGGAACCCTAAAAATAAATGCGCCAGACAATCACACCAATCACCTGGTCTCAAACTAAGGTTTTCCCTTGTACTATGAGCACCAGACGACGGATACTAACTGGGGGCGTCATCCCAGCTCACCCAGACCCAAGTTAATTTAGAAAAGTTCGTTTTCCGAATTGACCCGACCGGGAATCGAACCCGGAACCTTTCGCGCTTTGGCCGCCTACCTTAGCCACTGCGCCACCGAGGTCGCCAAAAGAAGTTATAAATGTTCAGATATTAATGGTAACAACTTGTGGTGTATGGAACTTTTTGACATTTTAACTGTTCAGAAGTATGTGGTCACTTTGTCTGCTCCGATATATCTGACGGCGACTGTACCCTATATAGTTTTAGTATTAATCCTTTGATTTAACTCTCACGTGACAGGCTAGTGTGAGTTACTGTTTCGTTGTATGTATAGGTAAAGTTATAGTTTTTGGTTAATAAACAATATTATTATTATACGGGCCGTGGTTCACGACTTTGTCTTCGTTATTTCGATATAAATGACTTATATATTATAGCTGTGCCCGTGACTTCGTTCGCGTGGACTACACCCTTTCATAGTCGGTTTTACCCCTATCTCCTCGAATATTCGAAATAAGTAGTCTATATCTAGCTTAAAAAATAATTATTTTCCCATATAAACTTTCAAAGGTGGTATTACCCCCCCCCCCCCCTTATTTTCTAACAAAAAGTAGCTTATGTCCGTTCTTGAGGTTCAATGTAGATATACAAAATTTCATCAAAATCGATTGAGAGGTTTAAGCGGAAAAGAGGTAGGGCATAGCGATTTATCCCACGAACTGGAGCAGCCCGACTGGTGAAATACTTCCACCTTACAGAAGGCCGCGGCCAAATAACAATCACTCCTGTGTTGTTATGTTCCTGCGTGTGAGTAAGGTTTCCAGAGCTCTTAAGAGGTGCTCTATTAGTAGCAGGGGTCAAGCCTTCAAGGTAAGGGCGACAAGTCCAGTAACAGATTTATTATGCTGTACTTGTTACCCTTAAGCTAGGACCTCGTTATCGATGGGGTGCCCGCAAAAATTGTCGCCTTGGCTGCAATACAAATGGGAGAAAGGCTTAGGGGACTGTTCGACGCGTGTTTTAGCGTCGAAAAGTTCCCTAAGCCCTGGAAGCAGGGCCAACTCTGCCTGCTTAGAAAGTATGGACGCCCAATTGACTCACCCTCGGCATACCGACCTATCGTCCTCTTGGACGAGGTCGGTAAATTATTTGAAAAAATAATCGCGGCACGAATTACCGACCACCTTCGGGAGAATGGGCCGGATCTCTCCGACAACCAGTTCGGCTTTCGGGCAGGGCGGTCCACAATAGACGCGCTGTTTCGCCTCAAAACCGCGGTCCGTCAAGCATGGGAGGAGGGGCGTGGAGTATTGGCCATATCATTCGATATAGCCAACGCATTCAACTCCATTCCCCATCCCACTATCCTTGAGGCCCTTAAACATCACGGGCTGCCAAGTTATCTTAGGGCAATTTTGAAAGACTATTTACAGGGAAGGGAGGTCCTTTTTGTTAATAAACAAGGAATGGTCTGTCGTCGGGGCGTCGAATCCGGTGTTCCACAGGGTTCTGTTTTGGGGCCCCTCCTGTGGAACATCGGGTATGACTGGCTGTTGCGGGGTTCCCTCCTCCACGGCATGGGTGTCATTTGTTATGCCGACGACACCCTTGTCACCTGCCGGGGGAGGGACTTTCGGTCCGCCGCTTGTTTGGCCTCTGCGGGGGGCAGTCTAGTCGCCAATAGGATAGGTCGCCTAGGCCTCAAAGTGGCCCTAGAGAAGACGGAGGCAATTTATTTTCCTGCGCCCCGTCAGCGTCCACCATCATCTCTGGACGCTCACATCGTAGTTGACGGCGTCCGTGTGCAGGTCAAGACCCAGATAAAATATCTGGGTCTAATCCTTGACGCGCGATGGAACTTCGTTCCTCATTTTAGCGAGTTGTCGTCGCGCCTCCTGAAATCCGCGGGCGCCCTTGGATGGCTCCTCCCAAACCTGGGTGGTCCAAGGGCTAAATGCAGGCGGCTTTACGCCGGCATCCTTAAGAGTATGGCCCTTTACGGGGCCCCTATATGGGCTGACTCCCTTAATAAAAGGGAGAACGCAGGGAACCTCAGACGGCCCCAGAGGGCCATAGCACAGAGGGTGTCCCGCGCGTACCGCACAGTCGGGCATGCGGCCGCGTGCGCCCTGGCTGAGACACCTCCGTGGGATCTGGAGGCCCATGCCTTGGCGACCGTCTACCACTGGCGTGCAGTAAGAAGAGGGGCAGGGGTTCGATTTTACCCTGAGGACCTCGCCAGAGTCAAGCGGGAGGCGAAGGAAAATCTCCGCATTGCATGGGCGCAGAGTTTGGCAGAGTCGCAGTATGGCCAATGGACTCTGGAGGCGCTCAGCCCTGTTTTTGAGGGCTGGCTTGAGAGGAAGTTCGGCTTCCTCTCATATCGGTTGGTGCAGGTGCTGTCCGGACACGGTTGTTTCCGGAGGTACCTGCACCGAATAGGGCGGGAAGAGACGCCCGTCTGCGCCCACTGCGGGCTAGAAGATGACACGGCGGAGCACACCTTGGTTTCGTGCCCGTCGTGGACAGAACAGAGAGCCGCCCTAACGGCCGTTATAGGGGCCAATCTCTCCCTCCCGAGCATCGTCCAAGCCATGCTCGGGGGCGAGGACGCCTGAGCGGCGGTAGCCTCCTTCTGCGAGAACGTCATCTCGCAGAAGGAGGAGGCAGAGCGCCAAAGGGAGGACGACCCGTCCTCCCCAGCGCTAAGAAGGCGCAGAAGAGCCAGGGCGCGGCGGCGCTACGACCGCGCCGTTCTTCCGCACGGAGACCAGTTGGCTGGTGGTGTGAGGGCACCCCAGTCGGCATTGCACTCACGGTCTCCAGTGCGAGGCGGGGATGGTTTAGTGGATTGACCACCCCCGCTTACTCCCCCTACCACCCAGGAGGGAAGTGTCGGGGCTGCGAAAGCGGCCATTCCGCCGGCGGTGCTGTGGATGGAAAGGCTAAGCTAATCTCCCACAACGCCGCCACTAAGGCGATGAGGTCCACCGGGGAGCTTTAGTTAGGGTAGTCCTGCCCTTTTCAGGGCAGGGAGTCCCACACACGCCGTCACCCCCCTCAGGGTGGCGGTACGGTGCGTCAATGCATTTCTCCCCGTCAAAAAAAAAAAAAAAAAAAAAAAAAAAAAAAAAAAAAAAAAAAAAAAAAAAAAAAAAAAAGGACCTCGTTATCACTTAACATCAGGAGGGATGAGGTCAATCTTAATGTGCAATAAAAAAAATATAGACATTTTTACCGACTTTCAGATTTATAATATTACTAGCTGTGCCCGCGATTTCGTTCGCGTGGACTACATCCTTTTATGGTCGGTTTTACCTCTTATCCCCTAATATTCGAAACAAAAAGTAGTCTATATTTTCATCCAAGTTTCGATCTACATTTGTGCCAAATTTCATATCTCTAACTTCAAAAATAATCATTTTTCCATATAAACTTCCAAAGGTGGTATTACCCTCCTCCCCCCTTATTTTCTAATAAAAAGTAGCCTATGTCCGTTCTTGAGATTCAACGTATACTTATACCAAATTTCATCAAAATTGGTTGAGAGGTTTAAGCAGGAAAGCGTAACAGACACAGCCAGACAGAGTTACTTTCGCATTTATAATATTAGTAGAGATGAGAATTATACTGGTGACTGTACATTCGTACGCGTTTCGCAATCAGTCGGTAATTAATTAATTTAACTATTGTTTCATTGTGAACGCTTCGCCGATTGTGAATTTGATTAAATTATTACTTTGTCAATGAGATTTCCATTTGGTATTAAATTAAACTGTTTCCCATGCACAGTGGGCACAATACAATGAATATATTATTGCGTGTTGCTATCGAATGTAGGTTAAAGCTTTATCGATGTTCATTCGATACCCAAAGCCTAACGAGTTCCATAGATAGATCGATAGATAGATACACTTTATAGCAGTGAAATTTTTTTACAGACATAATCAAGTACAGTTTAGGCGGTCTTATTGCTAGAAAGCAATCTCATCCAGACAACCTTTAGGTAGAGGAAATTGTAGATATCGAGAAACGGGTGCGGTCGTGCAAAAGTTTTATTTAGAAAATATTAAATATCATATTATGATTAATACAAAGAAATACATGAAAATAAAATAACATAATAAATAAATCATATCTATACATATAGAAAAAAATACATGAAATCAGATTAAATACCAACAAATGGTTTATTTAAAATACCTTGATAAAGGATACAAGTTTACGTTTAGTTAAGAGAAAGAAAAAGATTTTACTCTTGATTTGAAAATGGGAAGGGACTCAGATTCCCTGATAGGTAACGGAAGGGAATGCCATAAGAGTATGGACTGGACAGTGAAAGATTGTAGTAGTATTCAGAGGTATGATTAGGAAAAGTTAGGAGAAGTTTATGGGAAGATCTAAAATAGATATACTATATTACACATAAACTTTACAGTAATAGGTTTTACAGATTGATTATAGTACAATTTAGGCGGTCTTGTCGCTATAAAACGATATATTCCAGCCAACCTTAAGGTACTATTTCCTCGTAGATGGCGAGAAATGGGTACGGCCGTGCAACATAAATACAGTTTTATTTTAGAATTATACTCATAGGATAACATGATAAACGTACATAAACTCATAGATATATAACATAATATATACATATATATACATATTAACATGCTTATCTAACATAAGATAGATAGATACACTTTAATGCACAGATAAATATACAGAATTGGTTTCACTGTCATGTTCAAGTACAATTTAGGCGGTCTTATTGCTAAAAAGCAATCTTTTCCAAATATACTTTTAGGTATAGGAATTAGTAGACATCGAGAAACGGGCTGAGTATTGTACATGTACTGATGTATTGTACATGGCAAGCGAATTGGATCTCTCAGGTTCTAGGTTCAATTCCCAGTAGGCTCAATATGGTAGATTTCTTGCATCATGTTGTGAGTAATACAGATGGTTAAAACATATTTGTGTTCAACATTTATGGGTCCGACATATTAGTCTGTCAGTATCTATATGTCACAGCCACTTTTTTCCAAAACTATACAGTTCGAATTCGAGATGTATTTTTAAAACACACTGTATTCTAATTGGCGAGTCACTATATTGATAATAATTAATCGGTATTTGAACTATACAAAATCATGTTCTAAGTATACTCACTTGATTAATACATTATCACAATACGAAATCATTATCATTATTCTATTTTCGTATTAAGCCCACTTTCACGAAGTCATTAATCATTAAAATTAATTGTGTCAATATGCCAATTCATTCATGAACAAATACTTGACTACAACTGCCGATCTTTGTGATCACACCACAAATCAAACTTAACTTTGCTAAAATGTGCCTTTATATAATTTTGTAAGGTTATTAATATGTAAAAATAGCAATATTTATATACAACCTTAATATCGTAAACAAATAGAACCATTGTCAATATTGAAAGAGAAGTTAAAACAAATTTCATAACGAAAAGTTACTGTAAAATATTAGTATTTTTAAAGACGAAATAAAATAGTTTACCATTGACCTACTCTCAACAAGTTTCATCTTTCTCAATCGTGCAAATTAAAAAAAATTAAGTAGGTGAACAAAATAATAAAAACGTAAGTTAATTTTAGACTTTTTAAATATTGAATTTAGAATACCTACCTAGTTATAATAAGCGTAAACTACTCATAAATTTTATCAAAGTCAAAGTCAATTCATTTATTAATATAGGTTACAAGTAACACTAATGCATCGTCAGAATGAACCCAAACCAAAATTGAAGCTAAAGCCGGTTCGGAACCTAATCCTACCGAGAAGAATCCGGCAAGAAACTCAGTATATAATTACATTACATTATACATAATCATTGCACGCCCTCTTACAGTGCGTCACATGCTTTAATCTTAAGATAATATATTAACTTTATGTAAAGTGCGATAAATATGATGAAAATATGGTTTTCTAGCGGATAAACCGCCTTTAAATAATGTAATTCATTTGTAGCATAAATCCTTACTCAATAAATATAGAACACAAACATATTTATTTCATACCAACCAATAGTACGTGAGATAAAAGCGTTCAAACAAACAAACTCTTCAGCTTTAGTATATTAATATTTTATATTATTATTATATTATAAGTTTAATCTACTATATAAAAATAAGTCGGGTTTTCCTTCCTGACGCTATAACTCTAGAACGCACGAACCGATTTCCACGGTTTTGCATCCGTTGGAAATGTCTCGGGCTCCGTGAGGTTTACAGCAAAGAAAATTCAGGCAAAATTTTAACAGTAAAGCGGGAAAATCCTCTAAGGCGAAACGAAGTTCGCCGGGACCGCTAGTTGTTAATAAAAAAGGCTGTACACATTAGATGATTACTTCAAAGTCAAAAATTGATTGATTTAAAATACCTAATTTCAATTTTCATATGAATATAGCATTGTATATTATCTTTAAGTACCTAGTTTAAGGAATCATTATTATTTTGAAAAGGGTAAGTGTCGAGTTGCTTGTCGGTTCCACTCGACATCATCAACATTCCGAACACGGCGGTAGAATACTAAATATTACACATATTTAGTACTAGCTGTTGCCCGCGACTTCGCCCGCGTTATTTCGGGATAAAAAGTATCCTATATGTTAATCTAGTATGTCATCTGTCTTCCTACCAAATTGTATCCAAATCCGTTCTGTAGTTTTTGCGTGAAAGAGTAACAAACATCCATACATCCATACTTACAAACTTTCGCCTTTATAATAGTAGTAGGATAACTGATAAGTATAACTGACGATTCATAAGTGCTTTTGTAAAGCTTACATGTATTATATTTTCTATTCTATTCTGTTCTATAGATAAGTGTCTGTAAAGCCCATTTCTGTGCTATAAAGTGTACCCATCTATATATTTATCTTCATATTTTAGTCTGTATCTTCACGTTCCACCAGTACCGATTACCCAAATTAATTAAGTTTATCTTATCTATCACTGTCCAACTTCGGGAGGTTCATTTGTCATTTACTCGGCAGAAATAACTTCAAAGAAACACATCAAATGAAAGTAGTCTCAATGTGAAAATGGGGACGGCTTAAATTACTTCGGAGTTCCCGTTAATGACCTGATTTTAATCTTATTGACAGGTGGATTACGACACAAAATGCGTCTGGTCTGGCCACGAAATTGTTATGATGTTAAGCCGCGTCCCCATTAGGCAAACGGTGAGCTAATTCATCAACTTATTCGCAAACTAGAGCATATTAGACGCAAGCGCTTGCGAATTCTTATAAAGCAAGATAAACTAGTACACTTTTAAGAGAGGGTAGGGCATAGCGGTTTATCGCTCGAACTGGAGAAGTCAGACTGGTGAAATACCCCCATCTTATTGAAGACCGCAGCCAAATAACAATCACTTCTGTGTTGTTGTGTTCCTGCGTGTGAGTTTCAAAGCTCCTGGGGGGTGCTACGTTAGTAGCAGGGGTTAGGCCTTCAAGGTGCAAGTCCAGAAACAGATTTATTATGCTGTACTTGTCGCCTTTAAGCTAGGACCATATTACCACTTAACACAGGTGGGATGAGGACAATCTTGAAGTGTAAGTAATATTAAAAAAACCTATCTATGAGAGTTCAAAAAACGGCGAAACACTTCGAGAAAAGGTAGGTAGTGCCCTTGCTCTTCGCTTGCCTCGTCTTGGCGGGGGCACTGCCGTGCCACCAGATTAGTTATTTAAAAGAAACAGAACGATTTCATCTCCCCATGCGTTGCAGGGCTTGAACCCACAACCTTTACGTATCGTGCGTGCTGCTCCTCCAACTGAGCCAGCCGCATGTTTCCGTAGGTGAGTGCCCTCTGAGAATATGTTTAGAATTCCACACTTATCGTATCGTGTTCTGACAAGAGTATACGGCGTAGTGTACAAACCACGCCACCGACTGTGAGCATTATTTTCGTCATCGGGCGCTAAACAGAATGAGTCGGCAAGCGTAACGTCGCAAGCTGCATAGATTACGCGCTGTATGGACACTTCATTTGAAATGTAAAGGGAGGCAAACTGGACGCAGACTGTCAGCCGCTTACTGTGCGCCTAATGGGAACGCGGCCTTTGACTCCAAATTGATGGATAGCGGTGGAAGATCAATTAAAATTTATTTGATTGAACATTTATTTGTAATTTGTAAACCCAAATTTACTTAGATACTAATGATTTTTTCACTTCTCTGTTCTACAGGACGTATCTACACTAATATTATAAAAAGCAAAGATTTGTACCTATTTTTGTATCAAACTCAAATATTTCTTTATTCAAGTAGGTTACATGTAACACTTTTGAATCGTCATTGAATACAATGCAAAGTGATTCTACTTCCGGTTCGGAACCTATATCTACCGAGAAGACACCGGTAAGAAACTCAGCAGATAAGTTACAGTAGCAGTATCTAACTTATAGCTATGTGTAGAACACTTTGGACCAAGTCATATAGTTTTATTTTGATGAGTGAAAAAAGCATAAAGTATTATTTTATTTTAAGAGGTAAGCTGGAGCAGACCAGTCCCCAAAGGTGGCACCTGTTCACAAGCATGACGTATGTGCCAGCCATCGCTTCACTCAACCATATTGTAGGGAATGTAACGACCCGCCACATAGCGCCACCACCCCAGTGACATTTTAGTGAGCATGACTTACTCCCAACTCCCTTTGGAAAGTAATTACAATTTAAGTCATCAAACCAACTATAGGACCCGGAGCACGAAGTAGTAACCTACCTACATCTTATGCTGTTAATTTGAGACTACTTAATAATTCGTGATAGCCATGTCTATCGTACAAAATTACCAATAACAATGTCATTTTGTCAAATGAAAATTAAAAATATCGACATGTCACATAATTAAAATAAAATAAAATAATAATTTATGTCTACTTATAGTATAAAATTAATAATGTCATTTTGTGAAATAATAAATTAAATTATCGAAACTGGCGCTTAATTAAAAAGACAAAAAAAGGTTTCAAAACATGTGCTGTCACGTTAATTAATATCAGGCCAAATATCTTTATCATTGAGATAATCATTTACTGTATAATAGCCTTTTTTCATAAGTTCATTTTTAACATAGAATTTAAACTTGTAGGTAGGTAAGTTAACAATGTTTGTATGTTTGTAATGAATAGGCTCAAAAAGTACTGGGCCGATTTAAAAAATTCTTTCACCAATAGAATGCTACTTTCTTCCAATTTGACATAGGCTACAAAATTAGGGATCCTGGGTGAAATTTAAAAAAATTCAACAGAAAAGCGGGAAAAATTATCTAAGGCGAAACGAAGTTCGCCGGGACCGCTAGTATATTATATGTATGTATCGGGTCGGGGTGCAATGAGAGCAAATTTATAGGTTAATCAAATATATTTACTAAATCACATTATTAAACTAATTATAAAACACACACATCGTCTTCCTCGTCGTACGTCGTCTCGCATGCACCGTCTTCAGTTCATCTTCTTATTCTTTCAATCATTCACTATCACTCACACCGTTCGGATATTCGTACACATTTTCAACACGTTCAGATACGTCCATATCCTACATGAATCTTCTTCTTAGTCGTGCACTCTTGACAGAGTGGTCGTGATCATAATGCATCGCTTTTCAGTGTAGCTTTTGCCAGTTTTTTTTTTATATTGCACTTTAAGATTGACCTCATCCAACCTAATGTTAAGTGGTAATGTCCTAGCTTAAGGGCGAAAAGTACAGCATAATAAATTTACTGGACTTGTCGCCCTTACCTTGAAGGCTTGACCCCTGCTACTAATGTAGCACCCCCCAGGAGCTCTGGAAACCTTGCTCACACGCAGGAACACAACAACACAGAAGTGATTGTTATTTGGCTGCGGTCTTCTGTAAGGTGGAGGTATTTTACCAGTCGGGCTGCTCCAGTTCGAGCAATAAATCGCTATGCCCTACCTCTCTTTGTTGCCTCCATCTACTCTACTATTTATTACTACTACTATTGTTCACACTTCTGCAACACTCATTCAGAGAAATGTTTGTGGTACATTTGATGAGGTCCGTCCATCGAGTTGGTGATCTTCCGCGTGAGCGCCGGCCTTCGACATGCCTCTGCATGACCAGTCTCTCCAAAGAGTCTTCATTGCGAG
The DNA here is from genome assembly GCA_037074685.1 of Glyphodes pyloalis. NCBI lineage: Eukaryota > Metazoa > Arthropoda > Insecta > Lepidoptera > Crambidae > Glyphodes > Glyphodes pyloalis. The sequence continues at coordinate 14,643,375 of JAYKKO010000014.1, read as the reverse complement.
TGATATGACCAAACATTGTGAGTACATGTATCTACACCAATATTAAAAACAGAAAATATTTGTATTTTTTTCTGTATGTTTGTAACGACTAAACTTAAGAACTACTGAGCCGATTTCAAAAATTCTATCACCATTTAAGATCTACGTTCACCCTTTTTTTTTTAACGGGGGGAAATCCGTTGATGGACCATACCGCCGCCCGAGGGAAGGCGACCGCGTGTGTGGGATTCCCAGGGGCAGACCGTACCCCGGCTCCGCCCTGAAAAGGACGGGGACTACCCACTAAAAACCCCCGGTGGAACTCATCGCCTTAGGTGGTGATGTCATGGGTAACCTTAGACTACCACAACATCACCAGCGGAATGGCTGCTTTAAGCGGCCCCGACATACCTCCACATCATGAACACGAAGGAGCAAGGACGGCCGGTCCAACAGGACCAAAATCTACGTTCACCCTGAGTATATATATATGTATTTTATTGTTAGAAAACTCAAGTCCGTACGAAGTCGAAGGCTGCCGCTAGTATATTATACAAACAAACCTTCCTCTTGACCCACTTCTATCTATTTAAAAAACAGCATTTAATCCGTTGCGCAATTTATCACAAATTTAATCTAAGTCGCTATAGATAACAATCCCAGTAGCTTTAATTAGCTCATTTAATCGTAGCTACTTTAGCTGCTACGACGTAGCACCGTAGTGACGTGCGAACTACAATTTGTCACTTGCTCGTAGTAAGTTGTTATTTAAGCTGGTCAAGTTCGAGCGGTCCCCAGTTTTCATAAACGAAAGGTGTGGTTTTTATGTAGATATATTAATTCAATTCAATTCAATTCAATATTATTTTATTCATGTAAATTACACCAGTAATATTTATGAAACGTCTATATAATGCAAATGACGCTACCTCCGGTTCGGAACCTATAACTTACAGAGAAGATCCCGGCAAGAAACTCTGTCGTTCATATTACAAATATAGCTGAACTTATAACTAGTTTTGCACTAAGACATACAGTGTAGTAATTAGATAAAATAATGTAGCGAATTGTAAAAAATAATTTAAATATAAAAAAGATTCAAAGTAATAAGAAAAATTAAAAATTATATATATTTAAATTAAACAAACTGTAGGTCCTAATGCACATTCGTGCTTAATAAGAATTAATAGGTTTTTAACCCCCGACGCAAAAACGACGAAATGTTATAAGTTTGACGTGTCTGTGTGTGTGTATCTGTCTATGGCATCGCAGCAGCTCCCGAACAAATCAACCGATTTTTATTTTCCTTTTTTTTTTGTTTGAACGATGAATAAGTCGGGAGTGTTCTTAGCTATGTTTGATAAAAAACGATCCAAGATGGCCGCCGTCACAAAATCATGGATTGCATGTTTTAACACAACTCCTACAATATGAGTATAAATAAAAGAGCTTGAGTAGCAAAATATATTCATAATGACAAATTTCAAATCCGGGATGGCCGCCGCCAAAATGACTGATTTTCAAGTTCTTTTGTCACAGCTTCCTCAATATGGGTATTAAATAAAAATGTGAAAAAGACACTTTTTTCTGTATTTAATTTTTCAATTTAATTTTTAATGTGGATAAACGATCATTTTACCGATTAAATTGTTACTGATTATTAAGCTAGACCTAACAGATTTTTAGCCTTTAGCCATTGCTAAAGATCTGTTAGGTAAAACAGTAAGAGAGTTTGGCTGGAAGATGTTAATAAATCCGCCTTATAGTCCTAATATTGTCTTCAAATTTCCACCTGTTTCAGTCTCTTCAGAATTCTTCAGGCAGCAAGGTCAACATCACAAAAAAACTGCTGAAATCACATGTCGCGGTTTTATGATTAGAATACCGCTAATTTCTATAGCAAGGAGAATATTGCCATATTAAAATGTTTATGTATTTTGTATATTCTTCACCTAATGGTATTTATCTTTTCTTTTAATATTTTCTCAATTTATATTTTGCACGTACCCGTTTCTCGATATCTTCTATTTCCTCTACCTAAATACCTTTCTAGCCGTAAGATTAACTGAATTGTACTTGAATATGTCTGTAAAAACAATTTCTTTGCTATAAAGTGTCTATTTAGCTACAAGAAAGCTAAAAGTATCGGACATAATGATAGTAACTATGCATATAACATTAATTAGCAGAGGTATTTTTTTTTAGAAATGGGTTCTATTAACGATACCTAATGTCCAGAAAAAATTTGGATAGTGATTAAAAAATCTTCCTGTATAGGTATTAATAATCCATGTTCATTATTGAATTGACGACCTCGGTGGCGCAGTGGCTAAGGTAGGCGCCCAAAGCGCGTAAGGTCCCGGGTTCGATTCCCGGTCAGGTCAATTTGGAAAACGAACTTTTCTCGATTGACTTGGGTCTGGGTGTGCTGGGACGCCCCCAGTTAGTATCCGTCGTCTGGTACTCATAGTACAAGGGAAAACCTTAGTTTGAGACCAGGTGATTGGTGTGATTGTCTGGCGCATTTAATTTAATTTAATTATTGAATATTTTATATCGCTATGCCTAAATGGGTAACATGATGTACTGAATTTCATATTTAATTCCACCTGTACATAACATTCATGAAATGCAATAAATGATTTGACTTTGACTTTGAAAAAAAAATCTTCTTATATATAAAATTCTTGTGTTACAATGTTCGTACTCCTCCGAAACGGCTTGACCAATTCTCATAAAATTTTGTGAGCATATTGAGTAGGTCTAAAAATCGGCCAACATCTATTTTTTATACCCCTTAGTGATAAGGGTTGTCCACCCTTAACATTTTTCTTACTTAAAAATTATTTAAATGGCAAAACAACGTTTGCCGGGTCAGCCAGTAAACTGTATAAAAATGTTTTGAATATTCATATAAAATGCTTAGATATCTAAACCCACCTTGTTAGTAAAATAAAGTCAAGGACAATTGCTTTATTCTAGTAGGTATAAAGTATACTATAAGTATAGACTATAGGCTCTTTGGAATCGTTAATTAAGTACCACTCGTAATCATTATTATATTGAAAAGAGTAAGTGTCGAGTTTCTTGCCGTTGTCGAGTTGTGGCGGGTCGTTACATTCCCTTCAATATGGTTGAGTGAAGCGATGGCTGGCACATACGTCATGCTTGTGAACAGGTGCCACCTTTGGGGACTGGTCTGCTCCAGCTTACCTCTCGAAAGTAAATACTTACTTGAGTACTTATTTGTTTCATCACTCATCAAAACCAAAACTATATGACTTGGTCCAAAGTGAGCTACACATAGCAATAAGTTAGATACTGATACTGTAAATGATCTGCTGAGTTTCTTACCGGTGTCTTCTCGGTAGATATAGGTTCCGAACCGGAAATAGAATCACTTTGCATTGTATTCAATGACGATTCAAAAGTGTAACCTACTTGAATAAATAAATATTTGAGTTTGAGTTTGAGTTTGAGTTTGCCGGTTCTTCTCGACATGATCAACATTTCGAACACGGGGGCAGAATACTTAATTTGTGCTGATGACTCATAAGTGTTTTTGTAAAGCTTACACAAATGAAAATATTGCCTTTTCTATTTTCTAACTAACGGTTGCAGCTCACGCGATACGTGAAGATCGTGAATTCGAATCCCAATGAGACATTTAATGTTTTTGTTATTTTTAAATATTTACTTCTTGAAGTGTTTAGTTATAAATGCTTAGTTATGGTTAAGAGTCTAAATCGGGCCACCGGTTTGTTTGGCGGTGTCCTCGTTAACCTGACCTCGTTTGGGTCAATCGCGGCCATTGTAGCCCGCTCGGGTGACCACGGTTTGTGCTATTCCCAAGAGGAGTAAGTTTTAAAAATAAAAACTAAAAATAAAACAAAATTTACTATAATTAGCAGTGAATATGTTTCAAAATTAGGTATTCGGTTTAAATAGTTTTTTATGAAGTGCAACCTAATCAACACCTTGGACAGTTAGTAGTTCATTAAACAACTAAAAAAATACCGTTAGACCCGTTTATTGAAATAATTTTAAATGTTTTAAATGGAACGCGATTGTCTCTAAATTTGTTATTATAAGTACATAATAATTTAATAAGAAATAAATTATAACAATTTTAAAAAACGCCAGACAAAGAAGCAAGAATACTAATTTTATGCAAAAATAATATAATGTTCGACGTGTCATACATACAAACCATGTATGTCTGTTTGTGGCACCGTAGCACCCAAACGAATGAACATTACACATAATGCCGAAAATATGATAATAGGCTTAGGCCGCACTACGACTAAACCGCCGCGGATTTTAACTGCCAACATCAAAGTCAAAATCAAAGTCTGTTAAGTTAAATATTTGTGAGTTAAAGAAACTAATGGAAGCGGTCGCTGATTGTTCTTTTTCCGCAACTGATTTTAAAACTGTTGTTACAGAATGTTAAGCGGAACAAAAACCGCGTCAAAATTTGTTCCATAGACCTTATATTGGCGTCACGGTTTTTATTTAACACTAGCTGTGCCCGCGACTTAGTTCGCGTGGACTACATCCTTTCATGGTCGGTTTTACCCCTTTTTCCCCTAATATTCAAAACAAAAAGTAGTCTATATTTTAATCCAAGTTTCGAGCTATATTTGTGCCAAATTTCATATCTCTAACTTCAAAAATAAACATTTTCCATATAAACTTCCAAAGGTGGTATAACCCCCCTCCCCCCCTTATTTTCTAATAAAAAGAAGCCTATGTCCGTTCTTGAGATTCAACGTATGCCTATACCAAATTTCATCAAAATCGGTTGAGAGGTTTAAGCAGGAAAGCGTAACAGACACACAGACAGACAGACAGACAGACAGAGTTAGTTTCGCATTTATAATATTAGTATGGATTAGAGCATGCGTTTAGGGCGGTTTCACGGTTACACGATTCACCACTTGCGGGAAAAAATGTAGTGCGGCTTTAGCTAATGTCAGTATACAATTTGAATTAAACCGATATCTTGCCATTGATATCTGTTTTTTTTTATATTACACTTCAAGATTGACTTCATCCCACCTGATGATAACCAAGTGCACCTTGATGTGGTAGCTTAAGGGAGTTAAGTACAGCATAACAAAGCTGTTACTGGACTTGTCGCCCTTACTTTGAAGGCTTGACCCATGCTACTAATGAAGCACCCCCCAGGAGCTCCGGAAACCTTACTTACACGCAGAAAAACAACAACACCGAAGTGATTTTGACGTAGCTGCGGTCTTCTGTAAGGTGGTAGGAGGTATTTCACTAGTAGAGCTGCTCTAGTTTTTAAATTTTTATTAATATAAGCTGTTTGTGTCTGCATACAAAATGCTCGTGTGGTCATCTTACGTCTATATAGAGTTGCAAGTTACGTCTCACAGGCGTCGCGGCTAATGACCCGGCTAGGCTGTTATTATATCTGGCTTGGCGGAAAACAGACAGCCCTCTCTCTCACTCCCTTCTAGTACGAAAGAGCAAGCGCCATTCTTTCACTGCCCAATTGTGTGGAAAGATACGGAAATCACTTGGAAATATTCGACTGAATTTGGTTTTAGTGTAACAAAGGTTCGGGGAAGATAATGATTTTAAGCTACTCATGATGCGACTTGATTCTGGATGGGTGATCGTCGTCTTTTTTCGTCTACTCTTGGACATTTAATTTATAGGAAATATTTGATTTTTTTTTCGTTTGTTTGTATTGAATAGTCTTCGAAACTATTTGAACGATTTGTAAAATACTTTCACTGTTGGAAGCTACACTATCGCCGGTGAACTTAAGCTTTATTAAATTATCAAAAACGTTAGGGATCCATACTTAAACTCCAATTATATAACCCAAGGTGTGAAAAAATTACCAAATAAATAACTTTCTTAGTTCGCGTGAGATTTGAAAACTATTGATAATAGAACAAAATAATGGAGAACGTCTTTTACGCTTTTATTTATTGATTTATTTATTTGTTCAATTATACATACATACTAGCTTACAGTGTTCCAAGGCGCCAGTATGTTTATTGGACATGTCAAAAACTTAATACCACCTACATTACATGCGTCAAATAAGATTAAGCAATGTAATAAAAAAAAATCAAATAAGAACAATAATTACAATACACAATTAGAAAAATAGTAACAATGTCTATGAATAGTAATTAAAATAATTAAAATAATCAATGATAATTAGAATGTCAGATGCAACAGAAAACAGATAAGTTCACGTTTTAAAGTTATTGTCAACATATTGAAAGGCTTTCCTTGTCAGTAATTTAAAGTAGTCAGCAAATAGGTCAATACCGTAGTCATTGACGAGCCTGTCTCCTATCAGATTTAATTTAATTTTAAAAGTAATCTCAGAAACAACTCGTTCGAATTGAAAAATATTTTTATAATTGATAGTTTATTTATCGAGGAAGGCTTTAAGCTATATAACATCACTCTGCAATCAAAACATACGAGAATCGATTTTATTATTTTTATAGTACTGTACGCCGTACTAGCGAACTTTAAATATTAGAAACAGAAAATTTTTATCTCCCCTTGCGGTGCGGGAATCGAACCCACGACCTTCACGTATCGCGCGTGCTGCTCTTACCAATTGAGCTAACCGCAAGTTATCGTAGGCGATGAAATTTTTCTGCTGTATCAACCGTTAGCCTCCGGTAAGTGCCCTCTGCCGAATATGTTTAGAACTACATAAGAGCAGCACGCGCGATACGTGAAGGTCGTGGGTTGGATTCCCGCACCGCAAAGGAAATACGAAAATAGGAGAATACGCGTGCAAAGCCCCGGTGCGTCCCTAGTCATCTATATGTATAATCCAAATGAACTTATCGCCTGTACATAATTTATAACTTACAAAGAAGATACCGGCAAGAAAATTAGTCAAATCAGTATCATTGCTTTACACTCTACAAGAAATAAGAACATAAATAAAACAGTGTTGCTATTACAAGGCAAAGGCATCGCAAATCATTCAGCCATTGGTCCCACCGGCTTTTTTAACATCAAGCGTGGAAACATGCGTCGAAAAAATGCCCGAGGGATGAGGCGGCAGTTAAAGTTTCATAGAATATCGCGTTACTTTAGTGCTTAGTAATGAGTGGGATAATATCCGCGGATACGGACTTAACGTTCGTATTCGCAGATATTGAAGAGGCATAACAATGTTATAATCAAAATTGGAATATTACATATCCGTACAAATAACTCAAAAAAAAAACTGCCTTTGCAAATGGAATTTGAGTTCAGATGCCACATTGTAATTTATATTTTCGTTCGTATCTATTACTATAGGTACCTATTGTACATTTCATTTTGATTAACAATATTTGTTTCAGCGGCATATATTATATAAGCTAAACATTGTTTATTCATAAAAATGTGTATATTCGTTTGAAAAAAACTAAAAAACACATCAAACTAAAAAGTTAAAAAATATTTTTGAATTACAAACAATTCAATTCAGAGCAGAATATAGAATAGAATAGAAAACATATTTATTCATGTTAGCTTTACAAAAGCACTTATGAATCGTCTGTACAAATTAAGTAAAAAAGCGTGGGATGTATTTTACAATATTTACATAACTCTCCCCTTGTAAATAGAATAAATTAAAGAGAGGTAGGGCATAGCAATTTATCGCTTGAACTGTTGTAGCCCGACTGATGAAATAGTTCCACCTTACAGAAGACCGCAGCCAAATAACAATCACTTGTGTGTTGTTGTGTTCCTGCGTGTGAGTAAGGTTTCCAGAGCTCCTGGGGCGTGCTACATTAGTAGCAGGGGTCAAGCCTTCAAGGTAAGGGCGACAAGTCCCGTAACAGATTTATTATGCTGTACTTGTCACCCTTAAGCTAGGACCTCATTAACACTTAACATCAGGTGGAATGAGGTCAATCTTGAAGTCCAATATATAAAAAAATTGTAACTAATAATACATTTACAAGCATCCAAAGCAAAAAAGCCTTGCTTTTTCTCTAAATTTTATTATTTCGTTTTTAATTAAAAAAAAACGGCTAGTTCAATAAAAATATCCGCACCAATAAAGGATCCGAGTTTGTATACGAACGGATATTGTTAACAATCGTCCCATCACTACCTTTTACTGTTTGAGAGGGTAAGTTAAAAGGTTCCCTGAGGCGCGGAGTGGATGTAACTGGATTTGTTACTGCAGTCTAGACCTGTCGATGAACCGCCCTTTGACGTCATACTAGAAAAAGCAATTAGAATTTACGGAGTACTATAAAAGCTCAGAGCTTGAATAGGAAATGATAGCGGCTTTTTTATACATTCAGTGAAATATTTAACAGGGAGTTTCATGAAACAGCATTGTGTTGGTACAGCAATATTATGACATAAATATTAGAAACAGAAAAATTTTATCTCCCCCTGCGGTGCGGGAATTGAATCGTGGGTTCAATTCCCGCACCGCAGGGGGAGATAAAATTTTTCTGTTTCTAATATTTAAAGTTCGCTAGTACGGCGTATAGTACTATAAAAATAATAAAATCGATTATGACATAAGTATACGAGCTATTTTGAATTTTTAGGTTATGCCAAATGAAGGGTCCGCGGCAATAATGATAAACTCCCTTTGTTTTTTGTTTCGAAATATTTGTGTGTGTAAGTTTATAAACGTTGTGTAAAATTCAGCCTTATTGCCGTGAATGCCTAGGACACTGAGCGTTCTAGACGTGTAGTCAAATATCAGAAACGGTTTTATCTCAGTACTGGGAGCTAGTGTTGCCGGATAATCGATTATCGATTAATCGATTATCCCCCCCTCAAATAATCTAATAATCGATATGACAATCGATAGTATCGATACTATCGATATAATCGATTATATCGATACCTATTTTTATTAGATATAATCGATTATATCTAATAAAAGTCGATAGTATCGATACTATCGATTGTCATATCGATTATTAGATTATTTAGGCCTCTTTTGGAATAATCGATTATAATCGATATACAATCGAATCGACGGCAACACTACTGGGAGCGATATTGCCTAGTTAGTAAACGAAATTACTAGCTGCATGTATGAAGTGACCGAATGAAATTGATCACATAGATTTTATATTTTGGGCATTCATAATTATTGTCGTGGACCCTTTCATATTGTAAATGTTGCTTTATCGTATATATGCCACCGTAAGATTATAAACGTCCTTAGATTACAATATATGTCGTGAGATTGTAAACTGTCGAAAGATTGTGAACCGTAACTATATGATAGCAATTTAACACAATTAATTTGACATAATATTGTTACGCGCCACGATCGATGGTGTCCTAGTAACCAGCGCCATCTAGTGTGGAAAGGCGGGACTACAGAGAGTCGAGACGCGTACGCCAGAATTTACTAGAACTATGACCTTGACCGAGCGTACGGCCGGTCAAGGCCGGACTGCGCGCGAATGTTCCGGATGTTTCTGCGTTGGAAGGTTCGGGAACGGCCGCGGCAATATAAAAGGCCGGGATTCACCGCGACCGGGACAGTATTGAATTAGCGATACAAGTGATTACTTCGAAAGCGATTTTGAAGTGCGACTTGGGAGCGATTGTTGTTTTAATTAGTGCGTTTTGAGGTTGTAATTAGTGGCGTTCAATTAAAGTGTGACTTTTGGTAATTTTTATCGGCTGTTTTTATTGTCACGAACCCGAAGCTCGTAACAATATGTATAGTCAAACAACTTTGCACGCGAACTATTGTTTTTACATTATCCACTGTTTATTTGCTCCTATAGATTGTAGCGTGATATTTTGTAGTTTCAACCTTCCTCAATAAATGGGCTCTCCAACACACAAGAGAGGGCATAGCGAGTTAAAGCTCGAACTGGAGCAGCCCGACTGGTGAAATACCTCCACCTCACAGACGACTGCAGCCAAATAACAATCACTTCTGATTTGTTGTGTTCCTGCTCTATATTGATTGATGAGTAGATAAGGTTTCCAGAGCTCTTGGGGGGTGTTACATTAGTAGCAGGGGTGAAGCCTTTCCCCCAAATCATTCCAGAGGGAGATGATAGGGCTGTTTAATTAGTGGCCATTCCGCCGGTGATGCTGTGGTTGTCTTCTTTTCCCATGACATCACCATCAAGGATAAGGTCCACCGGGAGGTTTAAGTGGGTATTCCAGCCTGCATAAGAACAGGGAGTCCCACGCACGCCGTCACCTCCATCGGGTGACGGTACGGTGCGTCAATTCATTTCCCTCCAAAAAAATAAATAAAAAGGGATCAAGCCTTCAAGGTAAGGGCGACAAGTTCAGTAACTGGATTATTATCCTGTACTAGTCGCCCTTAAGCTTGGACCTCATACCACTTAACATCAGGTGGGATGAGGTCAATCTTGAAGTGTAATATAAAAACCAAACTTTTCAATTCGAACCTGTACTTCCCAAGATGAGCGCGTGCAATCAAACAAACAAACCCTTCAGCGTTATAATATTAGTATAGATAATAATTTTAATTGATTTTTATGATTTTTATAGTGCTTTTATAACTTTAAATATTTTTTGGAAACAGTAAAATTTAATCTCACATTCTTTTGAAGTATTTAATGATTTTAATTATTATTAATTGATGGATTGATGAGACCGTTGGCCCGTCAGCTTCACTTCGTCTTGTTCCAAGGTTTGCTCACAGTCTGCCCCTAAACTTTTTACGCCTGCTTTGCATACTAAGTGCGATGTAAATAAAAGGGTTCGTGAATTATCAAATAAAGCTTCAAGTAGGGTAGGTAAATTATTCTCTGAAATAATATTTCGTAGGCTCACTTGTAACTTTTATGTCCAGGTGTTAGAAAATTATTTTGTTTGCTAGTAATAAAAATTCTTAACTTTGATGTAGAGTTTAAGTGAATTATGTCGAGGGTAGTCTAGATTTATTGGTTTTTGGGTTCCATACCCAAAAAGGGGAAAAACGGGACCCTAGAGACTTCGCTGTCCGTCCGTCTTGTCACAAGGCTGTATCTCATGAACGGTGGTAGCTAGACAGTTGGTAAATTTACAAATGAACAAATGCATGCAACAAACGCCATTTTTTGCCCTGTTTTTCTTTGTTTCTTGGTTTGTTCACTAATGTTGCACCTGGTTGCTTTTTAATAAAATAGTAAAGTATGTCGTGCGTTTTAGTATGTTAATTTTTTTTAAATTCGTACGGGAAAGAATAATTTGACTGATTAACCACTCAACATAGCTTCAGTTAAACATTTAAAATAATTTAACGGGTCAAGACGCGACCGTGGTCACGAGCTGTCAGTCAGCTCGTGACCAAACCGAATCGGTTAGGTTGGTGCAACCTAACCGAAACGTCGGGCAGTAAGTAGTTCGTATTAACTACTAAATAAAAATGGTGTCGCGTTTTGACCCGTTAAATTATTTTAAATGTTTAAAATGGAACGCGAAAGTCTTAAAATTTATATAGCTTCAGTTGTCATAACCCTGGGTTTTCTGTGGATTATGGTTTCCGACTATGTACTCAGACTATGTGCTCAATGAATCATTTCTTTGTTCCAGGCGGATGGGCGTCACCAAGTTCCCAAAATCCAGTCGTCTCGACCCTCCCCTGAACTCGCTGCAGGTAAGCCAAAATACGCCATAACAATATAAATAAATAAATAAATATTGGACAACATTGCTCTGATTCTGTGGTAAGTAGCTTAGGCACTTGTTTTACAGAAATCAGAAACAACGACGGTACCACAACACCGAGACCCAAGACAATATAGAAAAATTCGTTTCCCATATTGATCTGACCGGGGATCGAACCCGAGATGGCGCGATGCCAAAGTTCGGTCCGCTCGCCACTCGGCTACGGAGGTCGTAATTATAATACATTTAGAGTTCAACTTATACAGCAAAACAACCATAATATGAGACTTCCATTTGCAAGCTATCTGGCGCTGTTAAGTTCAGTTCAAAGATATTTATTCTCATTATGACATTGTCACTTACATGAGAACTTATGACTAAAAGATATATATCTATATATTTGTTAATACATTAGGTACAGATTTCACCTTAGTGAGCGAGATGACAAATGTTTATTTTACTAATTATTGATAATTTTTTATGTATTTTACTAATTTAGACTAAGTTAAATATTTGCCTATTTGAAGTAATTAGAATGAAACATTTATTGCTTAAAGACATCACAATACAGCCATATAAGTATACATAACATTGTAGACAGCATAATAAAACAAAAAAAAATATTATATATAAAATGTAAGAATCAGCGTTCTCCTTGTCAGTTGACAAGTCAGTTGGCCGATGCAGACAATGGCAAGTCATAATATCTTAAATAAAAGGGCCTCAGTAAATGTACGACTATAATAATTAAGAGAGGTAGGGCTTAGCGATGTATCGCTCGACCTGGAGCAGCCCGACTGGTGAAATACGTCCACCTTACAGAAGACCGCAGCCAAATAACAATCACTTCTGTGTTGTTGTGTTCCTGCGTGTGAGTAAGGTTTACTGGGGGGTGCTACATTAGTAGCAGGAGTCAAGCCTTCAAGGTAAAGGTGACAAGTCCAGTAACAGCTTTATTATGCTGTACTTGTCGCCTTTAAGCTTGGACCTCATTACCACTTAACATCAGGTGGGATGAGGGCAATCTTAAAGTGTAATATAAAAAAAATCTCCCACGTCGCAGGCTATGACGCTGGTGCACAGTGGACCCTGGATGGTCCGAACCTAATTAGTCCCTATGATCGGCTAATAGCCGTTATGCCCTATTATGTGGCGATGACAAGATTTTCCGTCGGATTAATAGGTGGCCAACTATATTTTATTAATAAAATTAATTAATTAATTAATACATTCCTAGTTTAAAAACGTAAAATGGTTTTACTTAGTGAATAAAGTGACGAAAGTTCCAAAGTCCAACAGGTGTTCTACCATATCAATGGCAATCTTATTTCCATCCAAAATACATTTTTTGTTTCTAGTCTTTAGTGGACACGACCGTGGAGCTATTACGATGTTGTATGAAATAAAATGGTGGAGAAATTATTGCTTACTTCTAGTTCCAACATTCGGTCGCAGCACTCTATTCTTTCCTACTCACCGGCGCTCAAGTGTCAAGCGGCCACAATATTTACAAGCGACTAAGTTTACGAGATGCGGGATTTCCCCGGAGATCGGTTTCCGGCACACATCTAGCTTTTGGAGAGATTGCGGTTTAGTAACAGACAGAATGGTTGTGACAACTTTATTGCTTGCTCGCTTTTTACAAGCTCCAACGTATTAGGGTCCGAACCGGCTGTAGCTTCAATTTCGGTTTATATTCACTTTGGCGATGCATACGTTTTGTTCACAGAAGAATTATTACAGAATATATTTATATTTAGATAATAACTAAATAAGGTGTGCCGACCTACGACATGACCTACAAGTCGACACAAATACAGCGTCAGCAGAATTGGCGTAGTAAACAACGCTCCATACGTAATGCATGATTAGCCAATCAATATATCGATCCTACATTGCGATGTCAGAGTTTTCGTCGCCACTAGCTATATATATAACAAACCAAGATTGGTAGTTGGGCCTTGGTCCCCGAGCACATAACACCTAGCTCGGAGGAAGTACTTACACTTTTAGTAAAGAACATAATTAAACCAATTTTTCCCATTTTTAAACTCAGGGTTAAATCGTACTTCCTCTCACTTAATGAATGTTAATTTATGTTCTCTATCTATAATTCCAGCTGGGCATGTTGGTCGTCAGTAATTTTCATACACTTATCCTACTTATTAACATTATTATTGTTTTTTTTTTTTAGTCAAAACTCTTTACTTGATTTTATATATGTTAAATATGTTTATTTGTATATATTTATAATGTTATATATATATATATATATAAATCTTGCTTATATATATTTTCTGAAGTAACTAGCTAGTTATTAAAATATTTATAACCGGTTCCAATATTAGAAAAACGATCTGTTCTTGTTACGAATAGTAATAAATTATACGAGGCGTAAGCTATAAATGACCGATTGACGACTGATGACATTGAAATTCGAATTAACGACTCGTAGTAAAACGGATAGTAATTTTTGACAAATAACGAATCGTAAAATATTGAAACCGGACATTCATGGTTTTGACTATCGTTTATCATACGAAGTAATAACTTATCTGAAATGTTTGATTATTTTTTTGCACTTCAAGATTGACCTTATCCCACTGATGTTAAGTAGTAATGAGGTCCTAGCTCAGGGCGACAAGTACATCATAATATATCTGTTACTGGAGTTGTCGCCCTTACCTTGAAGGCTTGACCCCTGCTACTGATGTAGCACCCCCCAGGAGCTCTGGAAACCTTGCTCACACGCACGAACACAACAACACAGAAGTGATTGTTATTTGGCTGCGGTCTTCTGTAAGGTGGAGGTATTTCACCAGTCGGGCTGCTCAAGTTCGAGCGATAAATCGCTATGCCCTACCTCTTTTATGGTTATTAATGCTTTGTATTGAAGCTACTTAACTCAAATATTTATTTATACAAGAAGGTTAAATATAACACTGTTGAATCGTGATCGGATACAATGCAAAGTGATTCTACTGATGGTTCGGAATCTATTGTAGGTATAGGTGGAAACTCAGCATGTTAGTTATAGTAGCAGTATCTAACTTATTGCTATGTGCTCACTTCAGACCGAGTCAAATAGTAAGATAGATAGATTGAAAGCTTTTACAGATTGATTATAGTACAATTTAGGCGGTCTTATCGCTAGAAAGCGATTTGTTCCTTACGGTTACGTAAGGTAGAGGAAATAGTAGATGGCGAGAAATGGGTACGTATATACAATTACTGATGCCCAGCTGTTTGCCCAAATTATGGATAGTTTTGTTTTAATGAGTGATTAAACAATTAAGTACTCAAGTAAGTATTTACTTTCAAGAGGTAAGCTGGAGCAGACCAGCCCCCGGTGGCACTAAGTTTCCTGCTGGTATATTTTTGGTAAAGTGATTTATACATCTACACTAATATTATAAAGAGGAAAGATTTGTACCTATTTTTGTATGTTTGTAATGAATAGGTTAAAAAAAATACTGAGCCGATTTAAAAAAATCTTTCACTAATAGAATGCTACATTCTTCCAATTTGACATAGGGTACAAAATTAGGGATCCTTGGTAATATTTGAAAAATTTCAACAGAAAAGCGGGAAAAATTATTATCTAAGGCGAAACGAAGTTCGCCGGGACCGCTAGTATATAAATATATATATATAGATATGATGTTTAGAGACGATTCATAAGTATTAGCAATGTTATTTAAATTAATAAAACTAACTAAATTTTATTTGATATTCTATGATGCGCTGAATTAAAAGAAGTCAACTACAGTAAGACCGTGCCTGTATTTCAAAAACTGACCTCCGATGCAGTCGCGAAACATGAGTGTTCATGCAAATAGTCACAGCAACAAGCAATCATGCTGTCACCGAGATTAAGTCTGTCAATATAACAAAATCTCTCCATAGACTAGATGTGTGCCGCGGAGCAGTCCCGGGGGAAATCCCGCATCTCGTAAATAGTCGCTAGTAAATGTTGCGTGTTGCGAGGAGAGACGCTGAATAAGTAAAGATTTATCTATGACCGTTTTTAACGACCTCCGTAGCCGAGAGGCGAGCTGGCCGTACTTTGGCGTCCGCCATCTCTGAGGTTCCATCCCCGGTCGGGGCAATATCGGAAACGAGGTAGAGATTGAGAGAGGTAGGGCATAGCGATTTATTGTTCGAACTGAAACAGCCCAACTGGTGAAATACCAACACCTTACAGAAGACCGCAGCCAAATAACAATCACTCCGGTGTTGCTGTGTTCCTGCGTGTGAGTAAGGTTTCCAGAGCTCTTGGTGAGTGCTACATTAGTAGCAGGGGTCAAGCCTTCGACGTAAGGGCGACAAGTTTAGTAACAGATTTATTATCTTGTACTTGTCGCCTTTTAGCTAGGACCTCATTACCACTTAACATCAGGTGGAATGAGGTCAATCTTGAAGCGTAATACAAAAAAAACGAACTTTTTCATATTGTATCGAGCCTGGATGTTGTGGTAACGTCGTAGTTTCTGATTCATGTAACACAAGTGTGAGCCAATACTTCTTGAGATTAGAGTATTCAAATGAATAAACTCTTGAGCGTTATAATATTTGTATAGATATCATTATCTGTAGTTGTCTAACTAGTATACCGTTTATTTTTATTTTATTTTATTTAATATATGCTAAAATGCTATGTATATGTTCTGTTGGTGTACAACAGAACATATACATAGCATTTTAGGGGCATATGATACAGAGGTAAGTTTTTGTATATGCTCCAATAAGAGGAGTACACAACATTTAGCGTTTACGCACATAAAAAAATTGATTGCAATATTGAGGTAAATAAGTACAGTAGAGTCCATTTTTTTATTTTTTTTACCGTTCCTATACTGTTCGTGTAACTAAAACTGGCTTACTCTGCTTATAGTTAGGGGCCTGGTGTCCTGTAATAACAGGTTCTCTATGAAACCTATCTCAGGCACCGGTCTCTCACAAATAAGACCACTGTATTCTACTTACTTAACTCTAGTTAAAAATATTTGTGTAGAGAAATAAATGATTATTCTATTCTATTCTATTCATTGTTCCATTACGCATACAGCAATACTATTAGTAAGAAATCGAGTAAGCTGAAGCGGTCACGCAAGTATAGTATTTCTTTGTAAGGAACGTTTAATAGATAGATAGATATACTTTATTGCACAAAAATCTTTACAGAAATAGGTTTTACAGAAAAAAATATAGTACAATTTAGGCGGTCTTATCGCTAGAAAGCGATCTCTTCCAGACAACCTTAAAGTAGAGGAAATAGTAGATGGCGAGAAATGGGTACGATGGTAGAAATGGTATAAATATATATATATATATTTATATAATAATAATATATATAATAATATATATATATATATATTTATGAGTTTATGTATGTTTATCATGTTATACTACGAAATAATTCTAAAATAAAAACTGTATTTATGTTGCACGGCCGTACCCATTTCTCGCCATCTACTATTTCCTCTACCTTAAGGTTGTCTGGAAGAGATCGCTTTCTAGCGATAAGACCGCCTAAATTGTACTATATTTTTTTCTGTAAAACCTATTTCTGTAAAGATTTTTGTGCAATAAAGTATATCTATCTATCTATTAAACGTTCCTTACAAAGAAATACTATACTTGCGTGACCGCTTCAGCTTACTCGATTTCTTACTAATAGTATTGCTGTATGCGTAATGGAACAATGAATAGAATAGAATAGAATAATCATTTATTTCTCTACACAAATATTTTTAACTAGAGTTAAGTAAGTAGAATACAGTGGTCTTATTTGTGAGAGACCGGTGCCTGAGATAGGTTTCATAGAGAACCTGTTATTACAGGACACCAGGCCCCTAACTATAAGCAGAGTAAGCCAGTTTTAGTTACACGAACAGTATAGGAACGGTAAAAAAAATAAAAAAATGGACTCTACTGTACTTATTTACCTCAATATTGCAATCAATTTTTTTATGTGCGTAAACGCTAAATGTTGTGTACTCCTCTTATTGGAGCATATACAAAAACTTACCTCTGTATCATATGCCCCTAAAATGCTATGTATATGTTCTGTTGTACACCAACAGAACATATACATAGCATTTTAGCATATATTAAATAAAATAAAATAAAAATAAACGGTATACTAGTTAGACAACTACAGATAATGATATCTATACAAATATTATAACGCTCAAGAGTTTATTCATTTGAATACTCTAATCTCAAGAAGTATTGGCTCACACTTGTGTTACATGAATCAGAAACTACGACGTTACCACAACATCCAGGCTCGATACAATATGAAAAAGTTCGTTTTTTTTGTATTACGCTTCAAGATTGACCTCATTCCACCTGATGTTAAGTGGTAATGAGGTCCTAGCTAAAAGGCGACAAGTACAAGATAATAAATCTGTTACTAAACTTGTCGCCCTTACGTCGAAGGCTTGACCCCTGCTACTAATGTAGCACTCACCAAGAGCTCTGGAAACCTTACTCACACGCAGGAACACAACAACACTGAAGTGATTGTAATTTGGCTGCGGTCTTCTGTAAGGTGGAGGTATTTCACCAGTTGGGCTGTTCCAGTTCGAGCAATCAATCGCTATGCCCTACCTCTCTCAATTTCTACCTCGTTTTCGATATTGCCCCGACCGGGGATGGAACCTCAGAGATGGCGGACGCCAAAGTACGGCCCGCTCGCCTCTCGGCTACGGAGGTCGTTAAAAACCGTCATAGATAAATCTTTACTTATTGAGCGTCTCTCCTCGCAACCCGCAACATTTACAAGCGACTATTTACGAGATGCGGGATTTCCCTCGGGACTGCTCCGCGGCACACATCTAGTCTATGGAGAGATTTTGTTATATTGACAGACTTAATCTCGGTGACAGCATGATTGCTTGTTGCTGTGACTATTTGCATGAACACTCATGTTTCACGACTGCATCGGAGGTCAGTTTTTGAAATACAGGCACGGTCTTACTGTAGTTGACTTCTTTTAATTCAGCGCATCATAGAATATCAAATAAAATTTAGTTAGTTTTATTAATTAATAATAATAATAATAATAATAACCCCCTCATGGGACCACCTTGTCGTGGTGGGGGGGCTTACGGGAGGGCTTGTACATCTTCTTCACAGGTTTGAAGCAAATAATATCTAAGCAAAACCCCGGGTTAAGCTCATTAGAGGATAGATCGGTATGTACCTCGCATACTGATTTCTATCTTCTAATGATTACCTCTCCTTAACTAACGGTCCCAACCAACCCTAATAACATGGAGAAAAATGTAAAGAGATATAATTTGCGGCCGCTTCCCGGGGGCTATCGCCGGGGCACACCTGGAGCCGACGCTGGGTGTTTCAGCATGCGAACCGTCGGTGGCGAGGAGCTGAGCAGGCGGGCCCTCGCTGGGCATGTACCCGAAGATGCTTCAGCCGATATCGTTTCAAATCCGTCATCACCAATTTCATCAACCCATAGTTTGTTCCAATCCCCCAGCTCATCACCTCACTCGTTTGAAAATCCAATAACCTCCCGATCATCTACCACGAGTCCCATTCCCGTAGATGTTGTACAGAGAGCAAACGCTCACCCTTCTGTACCCACTGCGGCGAAATATTGCGCACGAAAAAGATGGACTGAAGACATGAACAAATTCATCTGGCGCACCTACCTATTCACAACTAAGCTTGAAACTTCAATACGAGGCCATCTAAACCTACTTCATGAAAAATTCACAGAAGCCTTCCCTGATATGCAAGCGTCAAAACAGCGCCTAGGGGACCAACGCAGAGCCATAATCAACAATAAAATGTTACCGCAACACACTCTTGAAGAGATACGCTCTGAAGTGAAAAGTCAACTGCAAAATTTAGGAACAGCTGATAGACCGACATACTCACAAGTAACGCAAAAGACATTAACTACAGCGAATAGGGGCGAAAGAATGATATGGACAGATGAGATGAACGAAGCAATTGTGAGATCATACTTTGAAGTAACAGAGCTAGAAAGAAATATGACAGTTTACAGACAGAGATTACGTGAAAAATTCATAGAATACTACCCACAACTTTCACATTTATCCGAGCAACGTATCTCAGATCAATACAGAGTAATAATTAGAAATAAATTGCTTAATGAAAGTAAAATCAATGAAATAAGGCAGGAAACTCAAACTCAGTTTAATAATACAAATCACCATGATAATATAAACGAAGCTGTTTACTCAGATCAAAATTATTCACAGCACATTAACTTGACAGGCCATACGTTAAATACAAATGATTCTTTAGAACAAAGTCAACCCTCTCATAATAGTAGTCTCACCAATACAATTTCTGTAGAATATACCGAATCAGCAAATAATGCAAATTCATTTGACGGTTTCTTAGATGAAAAAGTCATCAATGATAAGTTTAATGAAACATTTGAAAGATTCAATAATGTAGACCCAACATCTAGACCATTCATCCCGAAGCAAAACCCATCGCGAAAACTATCTTTTATAGTAGGATACCTCAATAAAAATATTTTACCCAAACATTTGAATGTAGACCAAGATTTTGAAACGCTACATGCGCTAATTTACTCTGCTGCTTATACAGCAGCTATTTGCAATAACACAACCATACATGACTCAAGCAACACTAATAATCGTAAAGATAGTAAACCATTCTGGCAAAAGCGACTTGAACACAAAATAAATACACTTAGATTACAAATTGGTCACCTAACACAGTACATGAAGGGCAACAGAAATTCCAAAGTGGTAAAAACAGTAGAAGAAGTAAAAACAAAGTACAGATCACATGCTACGTATGAAGACCCTAATACTGAAATAGAACACTTCTTAGATTCACTTAAACAAAGATTAAATGCTGCAGCCAGCAGATTAAAGAGATATTTAACATGTTCAGCTAGAAAGAGACAAAATACACAATTTAAATTCAACGAGAAATACTTTTATCGAAACCTATCATCAAACACAAGTCAATCGGACCAGTCACCTAGAAACGCACCGCCGGCTTCTGATCTTAGGCAATTTTGGGCTAACATCTGGGAAAACCCTATTGAACACAATCAAAATTCGCAGTGGATACAACAAACAGAAGACACAATGGATATATCTGATATGAACTTCGATCACATAACCGTAGACACTTTTATACAAGTAATTAAACGAACCCATAATTGGAAATCACCCGGGACAGACAATATACACAATTACTGGTACAAAAAATTCACTTGTACATATCCATACATACATAATAATATTAATCACTTCATACAATCACCAAACACTATTCCAAGTTTTATAATGCAGGGTGTGACATATATGTTGCCAAAAGATTTAAACGATACCAAAAATCCAGCGAAATATCGACCCATAACTTGCCTTCAAACCATTTATAAAATATTAACTGCTTGTATTAGCGAAGCCATATATAAACATATTGACAGCAATGGTATTCTCTCAGAACAACAGAAAGGCTGTAGAAAGAATAGTCAAGGGTGCAAAGAGCAATTAACGGTAGATGCAATAGTGATGAGAGAAGCCCAAAGAAAAAGAAAAAATATCCACACAATGTTTATCGACTATCAAAAAGCTTTTGACTCGGTCCCACATAGCTGGCTAATTCAAGTTTTAAATACTTACAAAATTCATCCGTTAATAACAAATTTCCTAAAATACTCCATGGAAAAGTGGCAAATCGTTTTAAAACTCAGACTAAATGGGGTCTTATCTACTAGTGAACCGATCATGATACAACGAGGAATATTTCAGGGGGATAGCCTTAGCCCGTTATGGTTCTGTTTAGCCTTAAATCCACTTTCCACATTACTAAATAACACGAAATCAGGATACAAGATTGGACCTAATAATGATCAACAAGTTTTAACACATTTAATGTACATGGATGACATTAAACTCTATGGAAGCAGTAAAGAAGAATTGTTTAAGCTAGCAGACATTACACAACAATTTTCAAATGACATACACATGCAATTTGGAGTAGATAAATGCAAAATACATTCAGTTGAACGAGGCAAATTACAGCCTAATACATACACACTTGAAACTGGTGAAAACATAGAACCAATGGACGAACAATCTACATATAAATACTTAGGTTTTCAACAATCGAGACAGATACAACAAAAACAAACGAAACAGTTACTTAGAAAGAAATTTAAACGTAGAATAAAATCATTACTTAAAACACACCTTAACTCCAAAAATCTCGTAAAATCTATAAATACTTATGCTATTCCTACACTTACTTACTCTTTTGGTATTATCTCTTGGACACAATCGGATTTAATAACATTGCAACGTACCATTAACACTTCATTGACTGAACACAGAAAACATCATCCCAAATCGTGTTTCCAAAGACTTACATTACCCAGAGAAGAGGGAGGAAGGGGTATTATTGATATAACAAACTTACATAACAGACAAATATGCTCACTGCGCAACTTCTTTCACAGAAAAGCTGAAACATTACCTCTGTACAACAGTCTTGTTTCCATTGATACTAAATTAACCCCGTTAAATCTCAGTGATAGCTCTCCCCAATCTAGCAAAACCTGTACCAGCAACCAAAACAAGATACAAGAATGGGCCCAAAAATCATTGCATGGAAGACATAAGGCTGACCTTGCCCAACCTCATGTCGACAAAAATGCGTCGAACTCTTGGTTGAAACGGAAGCCTTTATGCTTGCGATCCAGGATCAAGTAATTGCCACGCGTAATTACCGCAAGCACATAACAAAAGAGCTGACCACCGATCTATGCCGACGATGTAGTAGCGCACCAGAGACCATCCAGCATGTAACGGGAGCTTGCAAAGCATTAGTCCAATCAGACTACAAACATCGGCATGATCAGGTCGCCTCCATAATTCATCAACACCTAGCTCACACTTACAAATTCATTCCACAAAAACGACCATACTATAAATACAAACCTTCCACAGTACTAGACAATAATAATGTAAAAATTTATTGGGATAGAACAATAATTACCGATAAAACCATCCATTTCAATAGACCTGATATAACAGTTCATGATAAGCAAAATAAAACAATTTATTTGATCGACATAGCTGTCCCAAATACGCACAACATCCAGTCAACAATTTCTGAAAAAATAACCAAATATCATGATCTTGCAATAGAAATTAAAAAGCAATGGCAAGCTAACTCTGTTTACACCATACCCATAGTAGTTTCTTCAACCGGTGTTGTCCCAAAAATTTTAGTTAAAAATCTAGAAATCCTGAAAGTACCCACAAAAATTTCAATACTGCTACAAAAAGCTATTATCCTAAATACATGCCGACTAACCAGAAAATTTTTGTCTACAGAAACCTCTGTTGTGCTTGGCTGAGGCCCGCACACCAGTTGTAATAAACCCACTTTCGGTGGAGAAAAATTGATAAAAATATAAATAATAATAATAATAATTTATTTCTCTCACAAAGGTTTGTAAATTGTTACACATATTATTAGTTACATAACATTTGTTTTCCTTGTTAGTGAGAGACTGGAGCCTGAGATAGGTTTCCAAGAAACCCGTATTACAGGTCTCCAGTGCTCCAACCCCCAAGTTGAACACATTGTATTGGCAACAGTGATCGGTAGTGTAAGTAGGATGTAAGTGCTGTGTAGTGTTGGGTATGTGAGGGATAAAAGAAAAAAAAAAGAAAACGTAATTATGCTCCTGAAGAGACAGTTATCTACTTAATTTTGTTTAAATCCATGCATATGCTTATGTATGTAAAAGGTATTAAATTATAGTATTTGTTAATTAGGTAGTTTATTAGCCTATTTTTAATAATACGTAAATGCTATTATATTTTATATTATATTAGCGTTACTCATTTTAACCTGATTGGATTGATTTTTTTTTTTTATTCATTTATTAGCTATTTTTTTTTTTTTTTCTTTCCTTAATTTTATTTAATGAAAAAAAAAAATATTAATGGATATTAAGTCTTAGATTAATTGTTGACAAACCTAGCTTAGGCTAGGTGATGAAGAAGTTTTTCCGTGCCCTGGTAGTCAAGGGTTTTAAGCCAGTTGGTAACAGTTGATTTACAGGATACCGTATGTAGGGCATATACGGATAGGATTTTATTTAATTTATTATATAAGTAAGGACCTAAAAAACAGTAGAAGTGTTTAGCATGTTGGGTATGAAATTTTATTCCGTTACATACCTTAGTTTTCCTCCGTTTGTCTTTATTTAGCTCAGGATCATATTGAAGTTCTCTATGCTGTTTAAGCAATATCTGCAATATAAAGGACTGCCTAATAGTGAGAACACTTGACTCCTTATAAAGAGTGGTAGTAGGATATCGGAAGGGGTGACCAGCACTCACCTTCAAGATGGCCCTCTGGGCTCGTTCCAAATGGATGAGGTGGGTTTTCGCTGCACCACCCCAGGAGGTGATGCAGTAGTCAATTACCGATTGACAAAGGGCATAATATACCATTTTAATGGTTTTTGCGTTAGCCACATGTCTTAGGGTTCGGAACACAAAGATGAGTTTTCTCAGCCTAGTGGTCAGGACCTGGATGTGCTGTCTGAAAGTGAGAAACTGATCCAAGGTGATACCAAGGTACTTTATTGCATCCGTTCTTTGAAGCGATGGACAGGAGCAGGGCGCCGCGCCACAATTGTGGACTGTGATGGAGTAGGTTTCTGGTGGGAGTAGATGCTGTCTATGGGCAAATGTCATGTATTTGGTTTTTTCTACGTTTAGTGTAAGCAAGTTGTTATGTAGCCAGTCCTTAACTTTTTGCATTCCTTGCTGCGCAGACTGGAAAACGTCATCCCAGTTGTCACCTGTGAAAAATAGGGCTGTGTCGTCAGCAAAAGTGAGAATTGAGCCATTCTGAATTTGGAGATTACAGAGATTGTTAATGTAGATAAGGAAGAGGGTAGGTCCATTAATGCTTCCTTGTGGAATACCGAATGTGACGTTTTCCTCATCACTTAATCTGTCATTTATTTTGACTCTCTGTTTGCGGTTTGTGAGGTAGTCTTTGAAGAGTTCTAGCGTAAGACCTCTCACTCCGATAGCTTCCAGTTTGTACAGAAGGTGGGGGATAAAGACCGTGTCGAAGGCCTTTGCAAGGTCAATAAAAATTGTTATGATTTTTTTTTTACTATCCATATTTGTGACGATAAGGTTGGTCAGGTTATGAACTGCATCATTTGTTGATTTTCTTGCTCTAAATCCAAACTGGGATGGTGAGAGTAGATTATTGACCTCAAGATATTTTATGAGTTGTCTGTTCATTAGGCGTTCTAAAATTTTCGAGAGTATAGGTAAGATTGCAATTGGCCTAAAATTATTGGCACGGTCTTTTCCTCCTCCTTTGTGAATAGGCTTTATTAGGGCTATTTTGAATGCCTGGGGGAATACTCCAGTAGATATAGATAGGTTGCAAATGTGGGTAATTGGTGCTACAAGCCAAGTAGAATTATTTTTTAATATTTCGCTTGAGATTTGATCAATACCCGCGGCACAGTTTACTTTAAGTCCTCGGATAATTTGGAATATTTCAGTTTCATCCGTGTGTAGCATAACAAAAGACTTGCATGGTGAAGTGCTATTAGTTGTAGGAATTGATGTCAAAAAATTAGGAGAACTTAAAATCCCATCCGCTAGGTTTTTTCCAATATTGGCGAAAAAGTGATTGACACCATTGATGCTTCCATGTGGGTCCGCAGGGTCAATTAAAAGTGTTGAGTGATCCGGTGATTTTTTAATGTTGGTGGCCTTTTTAATAGCATCCCATAGTTTTCTCCCGTTACCAATTGCTGCTTCAATGTTAGTCTTATCATAGTCTCTTCGGGCCTTTTTAAGAATGGCCTTGCAGTAATTCCTATAACGTTTGTAGGTTATTTCCAACGTCTCATTGGCCGGATCTCTTTTATGCTTTTTATGTAAGTTGTCCCTGTTTCTTAAGCATCGTATTATGCCCTGTGTTATCCACGGTTTAGATGTTCTCTTCTTTGATGCGACCTTTACGTGCTTGGTATTCCTTCTAATAACTCTTGATAGTTGATCAATAAAACGATTTGCAGCCCAGTTTGCATCTGTGCTGGTAAGTAAGTCCTGGAAATTAAGTGCTTCTATGTCGTGGGATAATTTGGCATGGTCGATTTTATTTTTGGACAATTTGTGATATTCTAATGAGTTTTTTAGATTAATTGTTACAGCTACGCATTCGTGATCAGTAATTGATGATTGCACGATGAAACAGAGCGCCACCGAGCTCGATTTAATCATCATGTGGTCGAGGCATGTTCGTCCATGGGTTGGTAGTGTATGTCCTGGGAGTAGTCCATGACCAGCTAGCATATTCAAGTACTCGCGGTGTCTGTAATCGGTGGTATTAGGAGCGATGTCAATGTTAATGTCGCCACACAAGATGATATTCCCATAACTCTTAAGGCTATGAAGGATTGTATCCATGGAACTAACAAACCCGTTGGTGTTGCGTTCGCTAGGTGGTCTGTAGATAGCTATGATTGAGAGCTCCTCGCCCAACTTCAGAACCAAACAGTTTGAATTAGTGTCTTCGGGTTCAGAAATAGCGCAGCACAATCTCTTATCAATATAAATGATGACTCCATCGTTTTGTGACTTGTGTATGGTAGTAGCAATATGAGTATAACCGGCAAGGTTAGGGACATGCTTGGGTGAAGTCAGCCAACATTCAGTCAACACAACAATGTCCCATGCTACTTTTGATCGCTGCATAAGGGTTACAAAGTTATCAAAATTACAGTTTACGCTTCTAATGTTTTGCGTGATAATGTGAAGCGGTCGACGCAGGGTAGTTGTGCTTAAGTAGGGGCTGATATCTTCGATGTCACAAGAGATTGAATCCGCCACCGACAACTGATCGAGTCCCGAATGAAGACAATCAACATTTTGTGTCAACATTTTTTTTTTTTTTTCCTTCTATATGTACACACACTTAGTTTGTATCCAACTTATATTTATACAATTTATAAGTGATAGACACCAAAGCACCAAGGAAATTGTGTATATAGAGAGATATTATAAAATTATCATTACATTATTTTATTTATATTATTATTAAAACATTATTATTATTATATTATTTCTGTTTATTTCTATTTATTTTGTAGCGTTTAATAGGTTAACATATAAAGTACAGTTTATATTACTACGCTGCACTGCGTATATAATGCTTTATGTTGTGAAATAAATATTAAGTAATAGGTATTAGGTAATTTAAATTACATTGCTCATACTTATGAATCGTCTCTAAACATCATATCTATATATATATATATATATACTAGCGGTCCCGGCGAACTTCGTTTCGCCTTAGATAATAATTTTTCCCGCTTTTCTGTTGAAATTTTTCAAATTTTACCAAGGATCCCTAATTTTGTACCCTATGTCAAATTGGAAGAATGTAGCATTCTATTAGTGAAAGATTTTTTTAAATCGGCCCAGTATTTTTTTTAACCTATTCATTACAAACATACAAAAATAGGTACAAATCTTTCCTCTTTATAATATTAGTGTAGATGTATAAATCACTTTACCAAAAATATACCAGCAGGAAACTTAGTGCCACCGGGGGCTGGTCTGCTCCAGCTTACCTCTTGAAAGTAAATACTTACTTGAGTACTTAATTGTTTAATCACTCATTAAAACAAAACTATCCATAATTTGGGCAAACAGCTGGGCATCAGTAATTGTATATACGTACCCATTTCTCGCCATCTACTATTTCCTCTACCTTACGGTTATCCGGAACAAATCGCTTTCGACGCTGAATAAGTAAAGATTTATCTATGACGGTTTTTAACGACCTCCGTAGCCGAGAGGCGAGCGGGCCGTACTTTGGCGTCCGCCATCTCTGAGGTTCCATCCCCGGTCGGGGCAATATCGAAAACGAGGTAGAAATTGAGAGAGGTAGGGCATAGCGATTGATTGCTCGAACTGGAACAGCCCAACTGGTGAAATACCTCCACCTTACAGAAGACCGCAGCCAAATTACAATCACTTCAGTGTTGTTGTGTTCCTGCGTGTGAGTAAGGTTTCCAGAGCTCCTGGGGGGTGCTACATTAGTAGCAGGGGTCAAGCCTTCAAGGTAAGGGCGACAACTCCAGTAACAGATATATTATGCTGTACTTGTCGCCCTTGAGCTAGGACCTCATTACTACTTAACATCAGTGGGATAAGGTCAATCTTGAAGTGCAAAAAAATAATCAAACATTTCAGATAAGTTATTACTTCGTATGATAAACGATAGTCAAAACCATGAATGTCCGGTTTCAATATTTTACGATTCGTTATTTGTCAAAAATTACTATCCGTTTTACTACGAGTCGTTAATTCGAATTTCAATGTCATCAGTCGTCAATCGGTCATTTATAGCTTACGCCTCGTATAATTTATTACTATTCGTAACAAGAACAAATCGTTTTTCTAATATTGGAACCGGTTATAAATATTTTAATAACTAGCTAGTTACTTCAGAAAATATATATAAGCAAGCTTTTCCCCGAGGCATGTTTGTTCGTACATCGGACCGCAATAACTGTCGCTTCGTGGCAAACTACATATTTCATCACAGACAGACGTGTAGCACAGTTAAATATTAATACAGTATAGCAGTGTCGAGCATTGATTTACCAATATTTTTTTTCAGTATTAAATTTAAAAATATATTGTTTCAATAACATATGAAATGGCAGTTTTACAACTAAGACATATGGTAAACAATTAGACTTGTATAATTTGAATAAGTTTAAATATTTTTAGTCTTAGAAATTGTTAACACATCACGGAAACACACGTAGGTTTAATGAAGGATTAATGAAGGAAGGAAGGAATGAAGGAACAGAATAGAATAGAAAGTATGTTTATTCATGCAAGCTTTTCAAAATCACTTATGAATCGTCAGTATAGCCAGCACGATTAATTTGTATACACCTCAGTATCCTGTTATACCAAATCTCCACGTAAGCAAATCACATAGACAATGACTTAATGTGACAAGGTACAGAGTTGTTCATGAATTAATCTATCTATGATATCTACTTTTTCATCAACCTAAAGGTTTTCTGGAAGAGATTGCTTTCTAGCAATAAGACCGCCTAAATTGTACTTGAATATGTATGTAAAATCAATTTCTTTGAATTTTTCTGTGCAATAAAGTGTATCTATCTATCTATTTAACTAAAACTACTGACTGTACAAGTTTAGTATTCTACCGCTGTGTTTGGAATGCTAATCATCACGCCTAGCATGCGCAACGCGACTAAATTATATCGCGCTCTTATCAAAGGTCAAAATCGATTGAAGTCAGTGCGTCAGCCGCTGATTGGCTGAAAATACGAGTGCAGTGTGCTATCAGCCAATTAACAGTATCGAAAATTTTGTCGTCTCATGCGATAAATTTGACGTTTTGCGCATGCTAGGCCTGAACACTTTTTCTCTCTCGCTAATACATAAATCGTAGACATGAATTTGTCAATTGCTGAATCCATTTCTTGTCGTTGTTTACTTAGTCAATTTTTTTTTATAATATTATTTCCGTATGTATATATATGGACATTATATAAATATAAGTATAGCTTCATATTTTATATATATATTCTATTTATTCATGTATGTTTATGTATATTTCATAGTTTCCGTAATGACTTGGTCGTTACTATTGTTGTTTATTATGTTTTTTTTAGATTTCTTATACTTTTTTCCACTATTACCGCACCCATAAACTAACACTCCGCATTACCCAAAGGTTGACTGGTAGAGAATGCCCCTAGCATTAAGTCCACCTGTTGTACTTTTTTTGTGCAATAAAGTTTTTAAATAAATAAAAAAAAGAAACTCAACACTTGCCTCCGTCCTGTGGTATTTGCCTGAGTGCATCATTTCGACTTACCTTCCATACTGTAGGCAAATTAGACTGTGGTCTCTGAGTATTTATTTAACGGGAAGAAAAATTGTGATCCGATATAAACTACATTACACCTCGAATTTTCCCCGGAGGCGTTATTTACAAGGATGCTATTTATAGAGCTACGAGCTGTGCCTGTGACTTCGTTCGCGTGGACTACATGCTTTCATGGTCGGTTTTCCCATATTTCTTTGTATTTGAAAAAGGAAGTACTTACTTCATAGATTTTTATAATTTTATGGTTAGTCATTTTTAGAACGCGAACTGCAAACTTTAAATAATTTAAGGAAACAAAAAATCTTCATCGCCTACGATTGCGGTTAGCTCTGTTGGAAGAGCAGCACGCGCGATACGTGAAGGTCGTGGGTAATTGCATTTCAATTTATTCTACAAACGTATAAGGTATTTAGTTTAAATACATACATGTTGGATATCACATACATTGCTCTGATCCTGTGGTAAGTAGCTTAAGCACTTGTGTCACAGAAGTCAGAAACAACGACGGTACTACAACACCCAGACCCAAGACAATATAGGAAAGTTCGTTTCCCATATTGACCCGACCGGGGATCGAACCCGGAACCTCAGAGATGGCGCGACGCCAAAGTCCGGCACGGTCGCCTCTCGGCTACGGAGGTCGTCAATATTTTGAATGTTTCGTTTATTTCTACAGAAATAATTATGTATGTTTCAAATTTTTTTAGGCTATGTAAAAAGCATAAAAATATAATCGGACTAATATTATAAATGTGAAAGTTAGTGAGTATGTATGTTTGTTACTCCTTCACGCAAAAATTACTGAACTGATTTGGATAAAATTTGGTAGGAATAGAGATGACATACTAGATTAACATCAAAGATACATATTATCCCGAAATAACGCGGGCAAAGTCAAGGAACTAGTAATATATAAATTTAACAGCAGGAGAGAAACGCATCGAATAAACATTTAATATCGATACAATACCGACAGTCTTGATACTGTTAAACAGGCTTGGTTGGTATTTTATATTACACTTTAAGATTGACCTCATCCCACCTGATGTTAAGTGGTAATGAGGTCCTAGCTTATGGGCGACTACAGCATACTAAATCTGTTACTGAACTTGTAGCCTTTACCTTGAAGGCTTGACCACTGCTACTAATGTAGCACCCCCAGGAGCTCTGGAAATTTAATTCATATGTTTCTTCCTCCCAGGCGGCGATAGTACCATGACGGTGGCCAGAGGTGAGAGTTCCCCCGAGAGGCTGGGCGGCGCCCTCCGCCGGCTCCACTACAAGGCGACGCGCCGCGCTCACTCCGCCGCCGCGCGCCACCACACCAACTCCAACCCCCCTAAGGTCAGTTACTGAGGGTACACTCATTTTGAGTAGCCTATGTCTTAGACGAATATATAATCTAATACTGTGTTTGATCAATTTATAATCAATTTAGTAGTTTAGAAGTTATAGAGCAACATACAGACATAAACATTTAAAATAAGTGAACGAGTCAAGGCGCGACTCCATTTTTTAGTATTGTAAGGAACGTTTGTACTTTTACAATACGTGGGAGTACTTCCGCCGAGCTAGGTGTTATTTGCTCGGGGACCAAGGCCCAACTACCAATCTAGGTTTGTTTTATATATAGTTAGTGGCGACGATAACTTTGACATCGCGATGTAGGATCGATGTATTGATTGGCTAATCGTGCATTACTTATGGAGCGTTGCTTACTACGCCAATTCTGCTGACGCTGTATTTGTGTCGACTTGTAGGTCATGTCGTAGGTCGGCACAGTATTATTATTAGTTATTATAAGTATTAGATATAAAAAAATCTATGAAGCGACGATTAACCGCACGCAACTGCAAACAGTAGCTCTTTTAATAACAAGCAATTAGATACCTCCTTTTCATATAAATTAAACCCGTAATTTATCTACCTACTTAAACCAAATGAAGCTACAAATACTGTGAAAACATCGGCAAGAAACTTTGTAGTTTTCATTATTACGGTGATTGTCATTTGAGACGTTTTCAGCTTAAATAGAAAGTTGTGATTTTTTTTATATTGCACTTTAAGATTGACCTCATCCCTCCTAATGTTAAAAGGTAATACGGTACTAAATCAAGGGCCACAAGTAAAACATAATAAAGATATTGGACTTGTCGCCCTTACCTTGAAGGCTTGACCCCTCCTACTAATGTAGCACCAGGAGCTCCGGGAACCGTACTCACACGCAGGAACACAACAACACAGAAGTGATTGTTATTCGACTGCGGTCTTTTGTAAGGTGGAGGTATTTCACCAGTCGGGCTGCTCCAGTTCGAGCGATAAATCGCTATGCCCTACCTCTCTTGAGTACCTCGTATAAAACATTGTTCGTATCTATTGAGTAGCTTGGAAGTTGTAACCAAATCTTAGTAGATTCAAAATAAGTCGGGTTTTCCTTCCTGACGCTATAACTCCAGAACGCACGAACCGATTTCCACGGTTTTGCATTCGTTGGAAAGGTCCGTGAGGTTTATAGCAAAGAAAATTTAGGGAAAATTTCAACAGAAAAGCGGGAAAATCCTGTAAGGCGTTACGAAGTTCGCCGGTACAGCTAGTATTCTAATAAAAAGCCTATGTCCATTCTTGAGATTTAACGTATACCTATACCAAATTTCATCAAAATCGGTTGAGAGGTTTAAGCAGGAAAGCGTAACAGATAGACAGAGTTACTTTCGCATTTAAAATATTAGTAGGGATTAATTTAATAAATAAATAAATATTGGACATCACAAACATTGCTTTGATTCTGCAGTAAGTAGTTTAAGCAAGTGCTTAAGCTGCTTACCGCTCTCCACTGATTTCTGTCACACAAGTGTCTTACAGAAATCAGAAACTACGTCGGTACCACAACACCCAGACCCGACTCAATATAGAAAAGTTATTTTCCTATATTGACCCGACCGGGGATCGAATCCGAAACCTCGGAGATGTCGCGACGCCAAAGTCCGTCATCTCTGAGGTCCTAAACTCTTATCTTTCTTTTATATGGTTATATAAGCTACAAAATTATTGATTATCTACATTGGAATTTCGAAACGAAGACCTCGAAACTACTACAATGTACTAGTACATATACTAAGCAAGACCTTCATTAATAAATAAACAGTAATTTCATTAATAAGTAATGATTGATTGCATCTGAAGCATTATGTGCGTGGTAATATAACGGCCAAGTTCAAATATTGGTTAAAATTTTAATATACGCTCTGTTTATTTGGACTTATTTATAGGAAGAGTGTATTTTAATAATACTTTATTATATATTCCTTGTTTTTTAAGAAGGCAGTTTTTAACTTCCCAGATCTGTATGTAACAAAAACTAAATATCAAACGATTGCCAATGACTTTAATGCGTAGAATTGGCTTAAAATATCATACCAGGATAGGATTGCTCTCTTTTTTAATTAATCTATATTGTTTCACACCTTTTTTAAGGTTGTAAAGTCCATGAAACCTGACACAATAGAAAACCCAACCCATGTCTGGATTTAAAAAGTCATTTGCCCCATACGAGGTTACCACATGTTTATGACATTCTTAATGTGTCCTTATTTGGTTTAATTTTAATCATAAAATGTAAGAAAGTTAAGAGAGTGGCTTCTTCTAACACATCTATTTCTTGCTGCTATTGGAGCGGTCAAACATTGTTTATCTTATATAAAGGCTAATTTATGATAAAATAAATGTAAGCTGAAGTTACTGACATATTTACAACAGGAATAGACTAGTTCTGTTCACGAAATTTCGAACGGTGGACTAGATTCCTCACCCAATAACAGCTATTTGATAGGCGTCCTCAAGTAAAATACAAATTTTAATATAGAGCTGTTGCCACGGATCCTAACCGGCTAACAACTTAACTTGGCCTTATATTTACTTCGGGGGTACAATCGATCTCCCATTTGATTAACGCGAAACTGACAGGCGAGACGAAACAGGCTGGCTTCTGATTACTTCTGTTGATATACATCTCAAATACATCAACAACGAACATTTGGTGGTGAAACAGAGAAGTACAAATAAATTGGGTCGAAGTAGCATTGGTTAGGATGGCGTAGCTCTTGAAGTAAGGGTCGTGGGTTCGATCCAAAAATTAATCATAATCTATTTATTTATTAATGGTTAGAAGTGATATATAAGCATCATCGAATGTATATTACATTCGATGATGCTTATAACCATAATTATTAATTAAAATTTAATTAAGCTGGTATCTATACCAATATTCTGAAGAGTTTGTTTGTTTAAACGCATTAATCTCAGGAAGTACTAGGTTCTAAAATGAAAAATTAAGAGTGTTTTCGCTTCTTTTGTGTGTTGAGGCTGGCCTCGCCATCCAGCCTACGATACCGCACAGGGTGAAGCTAAGACGAATCCTGGGCCGCGGAGAGCAGGTGGCTCTCTGCGGCAAGCCCGCAAGGGCAGAGGTGGATCGCGGAGGAAGAGGAGGACCTCGGTGTTTTGTCGCCGGCCACCCTGTCCTCCGCGACCCGGCAGTAATGCGATGCCGCGCGAGGCGTAAATCGCGTCGTGGTAGAAGAGGAGGATGCGGTATTATTCAATGACGATTCTAAAGTGTTACATGTAATATTTGATTTGATTTGGTTCATTGATTTGCTGGTCCCCTTACCCTCTGCGACCGGTGGGCTTCGGGACTCCATCAGGCTCTTGTAGGGAGAGAGGCTTGGGTGTCCACAGTGGCGGTAGGCAGAGGAGCCGCGCAGCAGATCCGCTGCTGGGACCTGAACCGCCAGGCGTGGGGTAAGCCTGGCGATCGTTACCTCGGTCCCGAGGGGGTGGCAGGTGGCCTGTAGCTCGCTCCAGCAGCAAGGTGCGCCGCTTGGCGGTGGGCGCTATGGGAGAGCCTGTGTAGAGTCCTCAAGGGATCCCGACTCCTTTACAACTGCACAGTGTTTGCCACTGAGATGGTTTTAGTTGGTGCGCGCCTGACACACCACTCTCTGGTCCGCGGCGGAGTGGTAGGCATTTTTCCCTCGAAAGAAAAGGGGGTGGCGTTTCAGTACTTCACAGGGCACGTGCCGAGTGTAACCCAGTGGGTAAAATGGGCCTCATTAGTATAGACTGTAAGTGCTGTTTACTTACTATACTGACATCTATTTGCCATCGGCTATAGCGGCACCTAACCCCAATCGGAACACAGCACTCATGATCTAATTCGCCGGAAGCTTCCGCGCCGGAAATGGCGGCGCGAGACAGCGCACTCGGTGACGTCACCTCCGCCGGATATTGGCTCACGCGGCGTTCTGTGACAAAGAGCCGGTATAGGGAAAGAAATAAGGAATCCTTTCGATTAGAAAATATACAATCTCGAGGAAGACATATTCAAGTTCGTAATAGCTAAATTACATAATTAAAAACAAAATGACCACAAATATATTTTTTTATTTGTGGCCCTTTTGTATTCAAGGAGCGATCTGTAATTGGCTTTAATTAATTTTTGGTTTTTGGCGTTTTAACTTGTTTTGAGAGTCAATATCAAGTAACTTTGAGTTGGTTACTTAAATGTCAAGACAATACATTTCAAACGTTTTTTTTATAAATGGATTTAATCTCGCGTTTTTAGACGTAAACTTTCCGAAACGATAATCAAAATTTGACATCAGTCGCATAGGGGCTTCTAAGTTTATAGTTGATGAGGTTATTAGTTTGTATGTTTGAACGCGCTTATCGAAAGAACTACTGGTTAGAGTTGAAAAAAATATTCTGTATTAGATAGTACATTCATTAAGGAAGGCTTTAGGCTATATAACTACACGCTGCGAC
The DNA here is from genome assembly GCA_037074685.1 of Glyphodes pyloalis. Taxonomy (NCBI): domain Eukaryota; kingdom Metazoa; phylum Arthropoda; class Insecta; order Lepidoptera; family Crambidae; genus Glyphodes; species Glyphodes pyloalis. The sequence goes on along the minus strand of JAYKKO010000014.1, from coordinate 14,607,972 downwards.
TAGAAGCAAGCTAGAAGCAGCGAAGTATTAGTGATAAATGTATAAAAAACGAGAGAGTACAAAATATGTACAGAAGTTGTGTGTCTATTGTGTGCCAATAAATGTTTTTACTTTTATCTTTCTTTTAAGTAAAATAAAATACATGCAATCGAATTGAGCAATTTTTTTACCCTTGAAGTCGGCTTAAAACCCTAAATTCTTCACTAAAATTTAATCCAAGGCAATAAATTAAATGCTAACGCCATAATCTGAAAACTACCTTGAAAACTCCGAACAAAGCTCCGTGCACCATCATTAATTCCCAGAATTTCCCGAAAACTTTCAATTTAGAAACTTTCTTTCAAACTTTGTTCTGCCACTTCAACAATGGCTTTTAATGGTATTTTTAATTATCTTCCAAAAGTTTTACCGAACTTTCACGGAATATGAGACACTTGTTTATACGTAGCTTAATTGAGTGAAAAAGAAAGCTTCTTCCACTAATGATTTTGGAGCTTTTATGAACTTGGGGATACGCTATTATCGCCCTTAAGAGAAACCAGAAATTTATTCTTGATGGCAGTGTTGTTGTCAGTTTGTTTGTACTCAAAGAGGTCGTAAATTTTAAATTTTTTGTTATTTTATGATTCCTGATCAGAACATTGTCTATGCCAGCGGTATTTTTTTATTAAGTGGATGAAGTTGTTTTGGTAGTCCTCTCTTTTTTTATATATTGCACTTCAAGATTGACCTCATCCCACCTGATGTTAAGTGGTAATGAGGTCCTAGCTTAAGGGTGACAGTACAGCATAGTGAATCTGTTACTGGACTTGTCGCCCTTACCTTGAAGGCTTGACCCCTGCTACTAATGTAGCACCCCCCAGGAGCTCTGGAAACCTTACTCACACGCAGGAACACATCAACACAGAAGTGATTGTTATTTGGCTGCGGTCTTCTGTAAGGTGGAGGTATTTCACCCGTCGGGCTGCTCCAGTTCGAGCGATAAATCGCTATGCCCTACCTCTCTTAGAAGATACTTTGTTCCCGTAGATACTTTTACTGTCGCCCTTAAGTTAGGACCTCATTACCACTTAACATCAGGTGGGATAAGGTCAATCTTGAAGTGTAATATATAAAAAAAGAGAGGACTACCAAAACAACTTCATCCATTCTTACTTCATTTTAACATATATATATATATATGTTAAAATGAAGTCTGCCTATTAGTTGCGGTTTGGCCCAGTGGCCTCATTGTGGTTGTAGATAAGGCAGGGACCCAATTACTAGGAGAGGCCAGGAGGGGCCAGAAGGGCTCTCGGAGAGACCCTTTACCTCTCCGATATTGTTCTTTTACATAGGCACTTACTAAATTTAGAGACATCTTGTCATCACTAAACCGATACAGTTGAAGAAATTTGGAGGACCTTCTATTTAATCTATACTAATTCTAGCTGTTCCTGCTATTTTTTCCCAAATTTTCCTACTTTTGAAACCTTTCCTGGGCTAAACTAAAATCAGGTAAATTGGCTTGGCCGTACTTGAGTTTAAGCGAGACTAATGAACTACGGCTGTTTTTTATTAATAAAGATTATATAAGAGTTTAAATATTAGAATTACCGAAGGCTAACGAGTTGATACAGCAGAAAAATATCATCGCCTACGATAACTGGCGGTTAGCTCAGTTGGAAGAGCAGCACGCGCGATACGTGAAGGTCGTAGGTTGGATTCCCGCACCGCAAGGGGAGATACAGTTTTTCTGTTTCTAGTAGGTATTTAAAGTTCGCTAGTACGGCGTAAAGTACTATTAAAATAAAACATTGATTATACATATAAGAGTTTGTTTGTTTGAACGCGCGAAACTCAAGAATTACGAGAGGAATTAAGAGAGGCAAGGCAAAGCGATTTATCGCTTGAACTGGAGCAGCCCGACTGGTGAAATACCTCCACCTTACAGAAGACCACAGCCAAATAACAATCACTCCGGTGTTGTTGAGTTCCTGCGTGTGAGTAAACTTTCCAGAGCTCCTGGGGTGTGCTACATAAGTAGCAGGGGTCAAGCCTTCAAGGTAAGGGCGACAAGTCTAGTAACAGCTTTACTATGCTATACTTTTCGCCCAAAGGCTAGGACCTTATTACCACTTAACATCAGGTGGGATGAGGTAAATCTTGAAGTGCGTTGTAAAAAAAAAATACTGGTCCCAATAGAAAAAATATTTTTGTGTTATATTGTCTATTTATTAAGGGAAGCTTTAGACTACATAACGTGACGCTGCAGCCTGGAGGATCGATAACTAGTACGAATATAATTATCCCTACTAATATTATAAATGCGAAAGTAACTCTGCCTGTCTGTCTTTCCGGCTTTCACGCCAATACCCCTGAACCGATTTTAATGAAATTTGGTATAGGTAATAGGTATACGTTGAAATACTAGAACATACATAGGCTACTTATAGTTTTGAAAATAAAGGAGGATGGGGATAATACCGCCCTTGAAAGTTTTTTTTATTTTTTTTTAAGCAAAAGATTTGAAATTAAAATATGGATTTCTTTTTGTGTCGAATATTAGGGGAGATAGGGGTAAAACCAACCATTAAAGTATGTAGTCCACGCGGACGAAGTCGCAGGTACAGCCAACCAAATATGAAAAAGCACACAAGCCACAATGGCAACTACATTTTAATCAATTACAAAATGTACTCGTACCTACAGAATCACACCTTCTTTTCTGCTAGAGTCGAGTAAAAACGATATAGTAGAAAGAAGTCTTGTTTTAGAGATTCACAAAGTGCGCTTTGAGTATGTCTGGCCAAGATCATCAATCGGTCTCCCAGATAAATGCCACCGATTTGGAGCAGTAAGCCTGATGGCAGTTTCCGGTATCAATTTCCTGGATTTCAGGTTCGTTGGAAACTTCGGAAGGTACATTCGTTACGAGTATAGAGCAGGATGTTACAGCAGGTTCATCAAAGTTAAAGTCATTTATTATTTTCATCAGTATAACTATGGCGATAGTAAGTAAGTGTTTTACACATAGCTATAAGTTAGATACTGCTACTGTAACTTATCTGCTGAGTTTCTTACCGGTGTCTTCTCGGTAGATATAGGTTCCGAACCGGCAGAAGAATCACTATGTTTTGTATTTAACTAGCGACCCGCACCGGTTGCACGGATGTAATGTAAATACTTAGAAATATTGGCTTTTCTATTATTTATTGCAAACAAAAACCTTCCTCTTGAATCACTCTATCTATTAAAATAAACCGCATCAAAATCCGTTGCGTAGTTTTAAAGATTTAAGCGTACAAAGGGATATAGGGACAGAAAAAGCGACTTTGTTTTATACTATGTAGAGATGACAATTCTAAAATGTTATGATATGTAACCTACTTGAATAAATAAATATTTGATTGCTTGATACAACAGGTCTTACAATAGCTGTAGAATAACTTCATGATACTCACTTGGGTATAGCAAAATATATTTTGTTAGTCATTCATTTACAACTTTTTGATGATTAAACGAGTATGTGGATCAAATTTAAAACAGCTCATAAATATAAAATTAATTATTTGATGTTAATTAAACTTATCATTAACGTTAAATAATTATTTTTTATTACTGAACTTGTGATTACGATTGTTGCATCTTAAATAAATAAATAATATCTTCTTATATATAAAAATGCATCGCTGTTCGTTAGTCTCGCTAAAACTCGAGAACAGCTAAACCGATTTGGCTAATCTTGGTTCTGAAATAATTGTGGAGGTCCAGGGAAGGTTTAAAAGGTTAGAAACTAAAAAAATAGGTGTTACGAAGTTCGCCGGGACAGCTAGTAAATAAATAAATATTGGACAACATCACATACATTGATCTGATCTTGTGGTAAGTCGCTAAAGCACTTGTGTTACAGAAATCAGAAACAACGACGGTACCACAACACCCAGACCCGAGACAATACAGAAAAGTTCATTTCCCATATTGACCCGTCCGGGGATCGAACCCGGAACCTCAGAGATGGCGCGACGCCAAAGTCCGGCACGCTCGCCTCTCGGCTACGGAGGTCGTCAAAATCAAATCGTCGTCTTAGGATCAATAATTGCAATCAACTTAAAGCTGATGCCTTTAGGTTGACAAAAAGACGTACTGGATTTATCGAAAACTGGTTTTAAAAAAAAAGATTTATTACTTCACTGCAATTAATACATGGAATGATTTAGGCAAGTGTCGCCGAGCGCGGTTGGAATCCGAACTAACTAGTTGCCTTAGAGAAATTATGGACTTACTACCGTTAAGCAAAATAATAGTGGACGCTGCCCTTTTCTATGCTATCACTACATAGTATAAAACAAAGTCGCTTTCTCTGTCCCTATATCTCTTTGTACGCTTATATCTTTAAAACTACGCAACGGATATTGATGCGGTTTTTTTTTATAGATAGAGTGATTCCAGAGGAAGGTTTTTATGTGTAATAAAGAATAGAAAAGCCAATATTTCTAAGTATTTACATTACATCCGTGCAAAGCCGGGGCGGGTCGCTAGTTAATATATAAAACAGTACGTTAAAGGGGCCGATAGTTACGTAATCTTAAACGATGGGATGGAACGCGGTGTGATTGGTCCGCGCCTATGACTCGCGGCGTCCGTGAAAACGGTATTCGTAGCGCTAGCTCACTTTACACGCCACGCCCACTGTTAAGGATAATGAGGAATATTTGTGAAATAAAACCACGGACTCAAAGAACACATACATTCACCTCTATTTTTAGCACAACAGTAAAACAAAAAACAATAAAAAACACGCTCGCTGTACAAAAGTGATATTTTCAATTCGAAAATAGTTTAAACCCTACTTAAAGGCCACCTTGTAAGAAGGTTTTAATACAAGGCCTTTAAGTAGGGTTTATAATGTCGGCAACATGCTCCCCCCCGCGACGAACAAATTAGGATGCCGACATTATGTAGGAGAAGGCGCCACCACAGCTAATCTCTTGACGGGTCGACGCAGCTCACCACCTCTAGTGGCAACATCAGCAACCCTTACGATGCCGTCTCTGCCGGGGTGTACTTGCACCACTCTTCCTTTTGGCCAGGTACCGCGCGGTAGATTACCGTCCACAACCAATACTAAGTCCCCAACCCTAAGCGGAGAAGACATACGTGCGGCAGGCCGCGGAGTGAGTTGAGGCAGATACTCTTTGACCCATCTCCTCCAAAAGTGATCGGCGAAGCGGAGACCCTTTCGCCAAGAAACACGGCGCACCAGGTCTGCATCATCAACTTCGGTAATCCTCCAATAAGGTGATGAAACGCCAAGTAGAAAATGGCTGGGTGTGATAGCTTCTTCATCCTGCGGGTCGACTGACACGTGCGTTAGGGGGCCTGTGTTGACCAACGCTTCTGCCTCAGCTAGTAGAGTGGATAGCACCTCTTCCTTTGGAGTTCGTTTCGCGAGGGTCGCTGCCAGTGCTACCTTAATTGAGCGAACAAGGCGCTCCCAACAACCACCCATAAAAGGGGCACCAGGAGGGATGAAGTGCCATTCAATAGTTAGATTTGTCGCCACCGCTTCTAGTTGTTCCCCGTACAGTGAGCGAAGAATTCTGCTGGCTCCGACGAAAGCAGTCCCATTGTCGGAATAAATTCTGGCTGGGGTTCCTCTTCGGGCGACAAATCTTCTTAAAGCCATTATAGCGGAATCCGTAGATAGGTTGGCCACTATTTCAAGGTGCACAGCGCGGATTGTAAAGCATGTGAATAGGGCCACCCAGCGTTTTTCTGATCTGCGCCCTACAGTAATTGTAAGTGGGCCAAAGTAATCCAATCCGGTGAAAGTAAATGGACGCTGATTCACTGCCAATCTAGCCGCAGGAAGATCACCCATCGGCGGATTCAAAGGTGTTGCTTTCGTTATCCTGCATCGCTGACACGTTGCGGCACATTTTTTAACTGCTGGACGTAAGCCAAATATGTAAAAACGTTGGCGTAGCTCATTAACAACGGTTTCGGTATTAGCGTGGGCACACTTGACGTGATAGTGTGCAATGAGGAGCTGCGTTATCTTGTGTTTTGCGTCGAGGACAATAGGAGTGTGACTGAATTCTGCACTTGCTAAACCGCCGGTTCTTCCTTTGAGACATATAAGATCGTCGACTAAAATCAGCGAAAGCTTGCCAATACTACTCTTCTTAGAGGGTGAAAGATTCGCAACTAAGGCTCTGTACTCATCCGTATATGTATCCATCTGAACTTTAAGAAATAGGCTTTTCTCAGCGACAGCCAAATCTCTCGCGCATAATTTAGAATTTTGAAACGGACAATGTTTGTGTAAAAAAGACCGAAATAATTTACAAGCCAAATGCGCACGTGCGGTAGCGCGAAGTAACCGAAGCCACTTACTAAAATGAGCGGCATCTGCCACTACCGGTGAAGGCAGAGATGCAGTTGATAAGCTAACAATTACACTTACCTGCTCCGGTTGATTGTTCACCTGTTCCAGAGAAGGTGGGTGTACTGTTAGAGGTTGGGTAGGCCATTCAGTACAAGGCAGCAATAAGTAATCTGGTCCCGAAAGCCAGCGAGAGGGAATTTCGAATTTTGCGTTATCTCGCGTGGCGTCATCCGCTACATTCAAACCAGATGGTACGTACTGCCATGACGAAAGCTCAGTGATCTCCAAAATTTCTCCAACTCTGTGGGCGACAAATGGTTTGAACGAGCGGATGTCACCCCGGAGCCAGTTCAAAACTGTCGTAGAGTCAGACCAAATAAAAATTTTGGACGGTTTATTAACGTGAGCTTCGACCACATAAGCTGCATATCGAGCAGCAATGAGGGCTGCTTGTAACTCTAGCCTCGGAGTCGAAACTGGTTTTACTGGCGCTACACGAGCTTTCCCGCCTATGAGTGCCAGCTTCACGTTGCAGTCATCAGAACTAACGCGCCAATACGCAACGCACGCGTAGGCCAGTGCGCTCGCGTCTGCAAAAACATGAAGCTGCCATTCTTGAGGGCTGAATTTACTCAGGTAACATCGCGATATGGAAGCACCCTGAAATTTCACCAGCTCATCATACCAATTTCTCCATTTGCGTGCAAATTTAGGAGGAAGGACATCATCCCAACCAATATTCGATTTCCAGAGTTGTTGGAAGATAATGCGCCCCCTAATGACGATCGGAGTCAATAAGCCTAAAGGGTCAAAAATTGACATTAGGTGAGTTAAAATGGCGCGTTTGGTAAACTTTTGGGGAAGCTCTGGCAGATTCCGAGTGAGAGAGAGGGTGTCGTCAACAATATTCCAGCGCACTCCCAACACGCTCACGCTTTGCGTTGTACTAGGAGCCAACAAATCTTCAGCAAGTAACGAGAGTGCTTCTTTCTTATTCGACACCCAGCCACGCATTTCCATATTCGCCTGACTATGGACATGAAAAATGTCAGCTGCTAGTTTAGCGGCCTCCTGGACAGTATTGACACTTCCCAGGAAGTCGTCCATGTAATGGTTGGAAATTATGGCTTCAGCGGCAGCTGGGTAGGCCGAACGATTTTCTTCAGCATTGCGATTTTTCAAGAAGATCGCGGTAAATGGACTAGAGACCGCACCGAACATCATTGACGACATCCTGTACTCGCGAATTGGCTGAGATGAGTCGTCTCTCCAAAGAAATCGCTGAGCGTCACGATCGTCCTCCCTGATTTTCGTTTGCGGAAACATCTCGCGGATGTCTCCGTGTAATGCGACAAAACCTTCCCGAAAGCGCATTAAGATACTTAATAGAGGCTCCAATAGATCTGGGCCCGGAAGCAACATTTTATTTAAACTAACGCCCTGGCACTCTGCAGCGGCATCGTGAACCACGCGAAGTTTATTTTTCTGCGGGTGAATAACTCCGAAATGAGGGAGGTACCAAACAATATTAGACGGCTTAGGCGGTGCCGTGCACAGTTCTGCGTAACCTTTATCGAGCATAACATTAATATTACTAATATAAGCCTCAGCGTAATCTTTGTCCTTCCGAAATTTATTTTCTAAAGTCTTAAAACGGTGAAGAGCTAGACCGTAGCTGGGCGGAATTTTTAATTTAGAGTTATTTCGCCAAAGAAGTCCCGTTTCAAAACGTCCCGATGTAAGTCTACGTGTAGTAGAGTTTAAAATATCTATAGCGCGCTGCTCGTCTTCGGATTTGTAGTCTTTTTTAGATATGCCAATAGCGTCCAATTTATAATTTTCTTTTATTAAAGATTCCAAAGACGAACTATCTGTAGGGACTGCGTTACAAAAGTTGACGTTCACATCATCAAGCGGAACACACTTGCTTGAAAAGCAACCGTAGAGCACCCAACCCAAAACCGTGCGCACCGCTACGGGTTGCGACGATGTGCCACGTTTGACTTCGTGGGAAATTGTCAACGGCCAATTGTCAGCGCCAATGATCAACATGGGTTTGGCATCCGTGTAGCAAAGATGCTTAGAAAGTTCGTCTAAGAGGGACCCCACACTAGCGTCTTTCAAGCGTCAGCGTCTTGCCGCGCCGACGTTGTTTGGGCGTTGCGTCGACGCGGCGCCCGCTCAGCGTCGACGCGGCGCCCACCCAGCGTCGGCGCGGCGTTTGAGCGGCGCTTGCGCTGGGCGTCCTCTGCACATCGCTTTCGAGCGTCGCGCCGCGCTGACGTCATGTACAGTTATTTCAAAAATGGAAATGTAAGATTTGAATAACGCACAATATAATGTTTTATATAGCAGTGATAAATTAATGCTTTCAACTTGTAAAGGAAAAAATATATTTTACCTATTTGACACATGGCACGAAAAGGCAACTTTAGCATTTATTTTCTCGAAAACTAAAAGTACTTAATTGAAAATGGGTTTCTTCGGCAATATGAGCTAGTATTTTAAGCTACATCCATATTTGCTATCAGCTAAAAAGTCTTCTACCTACTGATTCTTAAACACGGGCGGGCCGAAACAATTGAGTTGATCATTGTACTGTTGTCAAAATAAACGCTGCGGCAGGCGTCGGGCCGGCGCGGCGCCTGTGGAGCGCAGTCCTGGCGTTCGTCATTTCGACCGCACCGCGTCGACGTTGCGTCGACGTCGCGTCGGCGTTGCGTCGACGCCGCGTCGGCGTTGCGTGGGCGTCGACGCTCAAAGAACGCTAGTGTGGGGTTACGCTAAATATTTAAAACCAGAAATGTCCTGCTTTCGCACGGACTGGCAACCCATAGCTAAATTTTGGATAGCACGAACTTTCTTAAGACTATAGAATTTATCCCCATGTTGTCCTTTGACCTGAATATCAACGTACCTTACATCACACTGTTTCGATAAGCCACCGACACAGTGGACATGTAATGAGCCGACAGGGCCCTCTGCTCCAACAGCATCGGCAACCTTTTGATCGATGAGGGTGGTAGTAGAGCCGTCGTCCAACAAGGCGTATGTATCCATACTTGCACTCGAACCCATCACAGTGACTGGTATCACCTTCAGCAAAGGACGGGTCTTCTTTGAAGTGAGCAGACCATTTGCAACCACGTTGGAAATCTGCTGGTTATCTTCAAGAGCAGCCGCCTCAGAGTCTAATGTAGGCTCACTGAGAATTGCGTGTGATGCAGCTTCCGTCTTTTGTCCATGCAACAATGCGTGATGATGCTTCCTACTTTGTTAAGGATAATGAGGAATATTTGTGAAATAAAACCACGGACTCAAAGAACACATACATTCACCTCTATTTTTAGCACAACAGTAAAACAAAAAACAATAAAAAACACGCTCGCTGTACAAAAGTGATATTCTCAATTCGAAAATAGTTTAAACCCTACTTAAAGGCCACCTTGTAAGAAGGTTTTAATACAAGGCCTTTAAGTAGGGTTTATAATGTCGGCAACACCCACCGTGCCTTACTTTTCGTGATGCCATTTTCAAGCATTGGAAAATCTTCTATATTTCTTTTTTTCACTGGCAACGTTACATTAAACGCGATTGATCCCGGAGTAGCTTTATGTTGATTTAACGGCTCAACTCTTCGGCTAACGAGGGCACAGTATGTGTCTGTTCCAATCACTGTTATTATACTCTTCCAAAAGGCTTTTAACCAATCAAAGCAGTATAATAGCTAGTTTGCGAGTAAGCCCTCTGTATGTTGACTCTGTGACTCGCCGGCTCCGGCTGGATATTACCGGATTAAACCGGTATGCACGTCCATTATTCATGTAGTGTGTCGCTTACAGTGTTGCCAAATAATCGATTATCGATTTTATTATTTTTATAGTACTAAACGCCGTACTAGCGAACTTTAAATATAAGAAACAGAAAATTTTTATCTCCCCTTGCGGTGCGGGAATTGAACCCACGACCTTCACGTATCGCGCGTGCTGCTCTTACCAACTGAGCTAACCGCAAGTTATCGTAGGCGATGAAATTTTTCTGCTGTATCAACCGTCGATTTCGTTTTGAAAATCGATTAAGATGCCAGGTGTCTTCGATTCCGTGGTTTTCAAACATTTCTGCAACGAATGTACCATGGGCCGATAAGTATGTAGTTCTAAACATATTCGGCAGAGGGCACTCACCGGAAGGCTAACGGTTGATACAGCAGAAAAATTTCATCGCCTACGATAACTTGCGGTTAGCTCAGTTGGTAAGAGCAGCACGCGCGATACGTGAAGGTCGTGGGTTCAATTCCCGCACCGCAAGGGGAGATAAAAATTTTCTGTTTCTAATATTTAATCGATTATCGTTCGATCGATTGTATCCACCTTAAATAAAAAATTTTTAATCGATAGACTCAATAATATTGATCGGATTTATATTATCAATATGGTTGAGTAAAGCGATGGCTGGCACATACGTCATGCTTGTGAACAGGTGCCACCGCCGGGGACTGATCTGCTCCAGCTTACCACTTAAAATAAAATAATACTTAATGCTTTTTTTACTCATCAAAATAAAACTATATGACTTGGTCCAAAGTGTTCTACACATAACTATAAGTTAGATACTGCTACTGTAGTGACTAATCTGCTGAGTTTCTTACCGGTGTCTCCTTGGTAGATATAGGTTTCGAACCGGAAGTGGAATCACTTTGCATTGTATTTAATGACGATTCAAAAGTGGTTACATGTAACCTACTTGAATAAATAAATATTTGAGTTTGAGATTAAGTTCAATTTAATCGATTAGACTGACAATACTATCGATTATATCGACTATTTTATTGGAACCGATTAAACTACAATTATTTGTAAATATAATAATCTTTCATAATATCTTCTGTGATATTTTCGGTCTAGAGGGGACTGAATATTAACAGAAAATTATTTATTTCTATACTTATTCTTGATTTTAAAATGATAAAGTTATATTTGGTACTGTAACACACCAGCGGTACTATCCTAGCCGATATGTCAATTATATCGATTAGATCGACGTAAAACAAGATAATTAGTTACCACAGAATCAGAGCACTGTATGCAATGTTGGCTAATGTTTATTTATTTGCATAGGGTCTACGCATACCTTGCTATCCTTCAATGGACCTTTCTCTTCCCATCTCTCTGGACTTGTCATTACAATAACAAGTTTTCGATTAACTTGTCAATCGCATTCGGGTTCGACCCCTTGTCTTGGAAAGACGAAATTAGTTGGAACCTGCTGTATACCCCCCAAAAACCTATGTAAAGGTTGAAACTTTGGAACTTGGAGGTAACGAGTTTGGGTATTTCGCAATATCAATGCCAGGACTTGATAGATAGATAGATACATAAAAAAGGGCTGATATTGGCCAATAAAAATGAAGAGATTGAGAGAAAGGACAAGCTTTTTTTATATTACACTTAATGATTGACCTCATCCCACCTGATGTTAAGTGGTAATGATGTCCGAGCTTAAGGGCGACAAATACAGCATAATAAATTTGTTACTGCCCTTGACTTAACTTGAAGGCTTGACCCCTGCTACTAATGTTGCCCCCAAGCTTTGGAAACCTTACTCACACGCAGGAACACAACATCACAGCTTAAAGACAACTTTCAAAACTCTACTTAAATGTAAATCAAAGGGTAACAAAATTTAAGAGATTGAAAGTGAAAATGGCGATTCTAATGATGAAATGTCATCTATAGATATATACTTTACCAGCATCCAGCCGTGGCTTCGCATGCGTCATTGTAATTTATTGATATCAAAATATCATAATACTTATATTGCATAGACACTGGTGCCATCTGGTGGCGACACTTAGTGACTTACTTTCAAAATAATAATTGGTAAGTCTATGATTGATTGATTCGTATCTGTACAATTTTTCTCTATGGTAATTGTGTACTAAGTTGACGACCTCCGTAGCCGAGAGGCAAGCGTGCCGGACTTTGGCGTCGCGCCATCTCTGAGGTTCCGGGTTCGATCCCGGTCGTGTCAATATGGGAAACGAACTTTACTATATTGTTTCGGGTCTGGGTGTTGTGGTACCGTCGTTATTTCCGATTTCTGTAACACAAGTGCTTTAGCTACTTACCACAGGATATAAAAAAAATAGTTATATCCTCGTTTTATCCCACATTCTCCTATTGGTCGCAGCGTGACGTTATATATCCTTAAGCCTTCCTCGATAAATATACTATCTGATACAAAAATATTTATACAATTAGCACCAGTAGTTCCTCAGATTAACGCGTTCAAATAAACAAACTTTTCAACTTTTCTATATCACTATATGTAGATGTGGATCACTGCCGCAACTATATATTAAGAATAAGAGAAGAATATAGAAGTTATTTATTACAATATATACAGTACAGTCGCCGTCAGATACATCGGAGCAGACAAAGTGACCAAATACTTCTGAACAGTTAAAAATGTCAAAAAGTTCCATACACCACAAGTTACCATTAATATCTGAACATTCACTACTTCAATAATATCTGAGCAGATGCTAGTCAATAATTTTTATACACACAACTAACCAATAATATCTGAACACTCATCTATACAGGTAGCTAAATAAGACACATGACGTGCGTGATACATATTGACGTTATGAGTGTTCAGATGTTATTGGCATCTGCTCAGATATTATTTTAGTAAAGTATGTTTAGATATTAATGGTAACTTGTGGTGTATAGAACTTTTTGACATTTGAACTGTTCAGTAGTATTTGGTCACTTTGTCTGCTCCGATATATCTGACGGCGGCTGTACACAGACATTAAAGCGACACGAACAAAAGATAAAGTAAAAGTGAATTAATAAAAAATATTAATAAACAGAAAGCATTATGATTGCGCGGCTAATTAGGTCCCAGCCTCAGCATGAGCTGCCACGACATTGAATCCAATGCTGCAGCTGCGCTGGTATTCTGGCGGAACCTTACGATTTAAACTAGGTCATAACGACGCAAATGTTTGTTCTGATTTGGTGTCGAACCCACGAACCTCTGCTTCAAAGCCAGGAACGCTAACCATCATTCCAATAAGTCAGTCTGATGAACGTAATTCCGAAAATTCGCAATTCCCATACAATATGATAAGTCATTACAGTAAAGAGAACTGATAAAAATTCAACGATGATGAAAACGCTAAAGTTTCGATGAGAATTTACCCAAAACGTCTTCTTTAAATTATAAGTATGCATAATATCGGTGCTTTCAAACTCATCTTTATAGAAATTAATATTTAAATAAGAAAGCTCCTGTTAAGAGGGCCTTGGAAAGAATTCAAACTTGTTCATTTGGAAAATACTAAGAACTTGCTAAGGAATTAAAATAAAAACGGTTAGGGCACAACTTTATTTTTTATGCCCGCGTATTTGTCTCATTTGTTATAATTTAGGAGATAAATAAAAAAAGCACCAGTTTTTACCAATAGCAAAATGCTTCCTCTCCTAATTCAAAATAAAAATTAAGTACATTTATAGGAATTGTGAATTGGAAGGCAAATGTGCCGACCTACGATATTACCTACAAGTCGACACAAATACAGCGATGCAGATTTGGCATAGTAAACAACGCTCCATACGTAATGCACGATTAGCCGATCAATACATCAATCCTATATCGCGATGTCAGAGTTATCATCGCCACTAGCTATATACAACAAACCAAGATTGGTAGTTGGGCCTTGGTCCCCGAGCAGATAACACCTAGCTCGGCGGAAGTACTTACACTTTTAGTAAAGAACATACGTTCCTTACACAAATTTGATTCATATAAATTGATAAATCTTTTCATTCACTATTTGATAAACTAATATTTCAATCATATTAAATAAGGAAATCACCAAAAAATTCGCTGAGTACAATCAAAAACACAATTTGGTCTCGAAACCGTTTGTAACATGATGTATGAGCATACATTATGTTAATGAAAACGAATATCGTACCGCTAATCTTTACTGTGGTGTGCTTTTCGAAAGGTAAATTCTACATTTCGTACAATTACGACTACTTAAAACAAAATAAACTAAAAAAGATCATAAATTAGTCGTAAAAAATGTAAAACGGACGCCAAGAGCACTAAAAGATGACGTGAAAATACAATATAAAGAAGAAAAGTATTAAAAAACACCGAGTTAATAACATAAAAAGTATAAAAATAAAATAAACTGCAAAATAGGAACGAAATCGCAAGAGTGAGAGGTTCCTGCAGCCTCTTAAGTGAGGCACTCCTAAGCTTCAATCTAACTTGTCCAATAAAACAAATTAGAATGAGTTCCTTCTATCTGAGTGCTGTAAGAAAATAAATTCTAAAGATTCGCAGCTTGCTCTTAACCGACTTGGTAAAAGGAGGAAACTTCCCAATTAGTCAGCGTTTTTTTATGGTTCCGATTTAGAATACATATTTTTTTAAATTTTCTTAAGGTAGGATATATATACTTTTTTAACACGCTTTTATTAGCTCGGGTTGTATGTATCTATGTAACGGAATCTTTGAATCTTAATTTGACCCACTTCCCGGTCTTTGATTAAGATGAAATTTTGCACACGCTCTGAGTTCTGATGACAATACATGACTAGCTAAGAAACGTCATTACAAATCCAATATGGCGGCCTCCCCAAGATGGCGAACTGACTGTTTGAAATGCACTTCCATGATATGTGTATCAAAAGAAAGGGTTTGCTGTCAGGAATACGAAAAAAATAGTCACGTGATTCAAATCCAATATGGCGGGCGTCCAAGATAACGGACAGGCTATTTGAAATGCACCCCTATGATATGGGTATTAAATGAAAGGGTTTGCTGAATGGGATACGAAAAAGAATTATATAATTATTGATACATGAGAAAACTAAAAAGTAGAAAATAAAAATAATAGTTTAAAAAACTAAAAAACACGCTTTTAGCTCGCACTAAAAATTACAAAATAATTCAGACATTTAAGAAAGAAAGCGTGGAGCGTTTTGTCCAAAAAGAGTAAAGATAACATAAACGCTCCACGCTTTCTTTCTTAAATGTCTGAATTATTTTGTAATTTTTAGTGCGAGCTAAAAGCGTGTTTTTTAGTTTTTTAAACTATTATTTTTATTTTTCTTATTTTGCACTTCAAGATTAACCTCATCCTCATCTGATGTTAAGTGGAAACCTTACTCACACACAGAACCAGAACTACACAGAGGTGATTGTTATTTGGCTGTGGTCTTCTGTAAGGTGGAGGTATTTCACCAGTCGGGCTGCTCCAGGTCGAATGCCAATGCTGATTTGAAAAATGTCTTTTTTATTGTTAGGGTTCTGTTTCCAAAGAGTAAAAATGGGTAAAAATTAAACATTTAAGTAAGTTACCCATTAACTAAACGCGACAACATATTTTAATAGTAAATACTTACTGCCTGCTACTTTCTGGACCCTATTACTGAGACTTTGCTGTCCATCTATCTGTCTGTCCGTCCGTCAAGCATGCGTCACGCGACAAAATTTTATTGCGCAAAGCCGATTGAAGTCAGTGCGTCAGCTGCTGATTGGCTGAAAACACGAGTGCGGTGTGTTATTAGCCAATTAACAGTTTGTATGTATGAAATGTTTTTCGTCTCATGCGATAAATTTAACGTATTACGCATGCTAAGACTGCAGACTACAGATGTACTTATATCAAGAACTGTGAAAGCTAGACTGTTGAAATTTTCACATGTGATGTAAATACATCATCATAGAAATTAATTCATCATAAAAATACGAAAATCATTCTTTTTATTTTACACTTCAAGATTGACCTCATCCCCCTGATGTTAAGTGGTAATGAGGTCCTAGCTTAAGGTCGACAAGTACAGCATAAATCTGTTACTGGACTTGTCGCCCTTACCTTGAAGGCTTGACCCCTGCTACCAATGTAGCACCCCCAGGAGCTCTGCAAACCTTACTCACACGCAGGAACACAACAACACCGAAGTTATTTGGCTGCAGTCTTCTGTAAGGTGGAGGTATTATACCAGTCGGGCTGCTCCAGTTCGAGTGATGAATCGCTACCTCTCTTTTGTATATTATTTACACTTTATTTTTCGATAAGGTTGAATAATTGGCCCATATTTTCGGATAATCCAACAGACGAACTAAATACCTACCAATTTATAGTCAGATTCCCTAATAATAGATTTTATCCATCGCAATACTTATTAAGTGTGTATTAAGTGTCGCAATTAAGATCCGTTCCGACCCGGACGCGGATGCGCGACCCAGTTCCGTGGATCGATGGGGGCGTTGACCTCGCGACCTGCATCTCTGATAAACCTACAATACTGTTGTATATGGCCTAGCACGCACTAACGGCTAGCTGCGTTGCACCGTGCCGTAATAATAATGACCTTCGTAGCCGAGAGGCGAGCGGGCTGGACTTTGGCGTCGCGCCATCTCCGAGGCCCCGAGTTCGATCCCCGACCAGTCAATATGGGAAACGGAATTTTCTGTATTGTCTCGGGTCTGAGTGGTAACGTCGTTGTGTCAATGTATGTGATGTTCTCCAATATTTATTTATCCCTACTAATATTAAAAATGCGAAAGTAACTCTGTCTGTTACGCTTTTCCGCTTAAACCTCTGTACCGATTTTATGAAATTTGGCACAGTCAATTTTTAAACCCTGAGAAAGGACATAGGCTTCCTTTTATTGTGAGAGCGGCCGCTGTTTCATTAAAGGACGGATAGTCATTATACGGATAGCTATCCGTTAGCATCGCCATACTGCCCGCAAGATGTTTTATCATTCTCTTTTTGAAGGAATCCATGTCAAAAACTTGGTATTTTCTAGCAATAAATATCGCCAGCGTTACTCCAAGGGATCTTGTCCCAAAAACGAAACGAAGAATTGAGAGAAAGAAAGAAACATTTATAACTTAAAGACATCAACATTGTCATAGTGGTTTGGGGACTGCCTATATAATAGCACTTTCTTTTATGAAAACGCTTAACTTGCATACAAAGGGAATTGTTTGTGACAATTGCCAGGTTCCAATATAGGTATTACCATTCGTAATGTGTCAAAAGAGAGCTATTCGATCTATAACGGCCTTAGATCGCGTGATTCACTTAAAGAATTATTTAAAGAAATTAATATTTTAACTGTAGCCTCCCAATTCATCTTTGACTGCATGTACGTAAAAATCTTCATTTGTTGTATAAGAAATCCGACATACATAAATTAACACAAGAAATAAACATAAGCTCGCTATTTCAAACCATAGGCTTCGTAAAACCAGTAGAACATTCGTGGGATTAAGTATAAAAATATTTAACAAGTTACCGCAATGTATTATTGACTTACCCATTCATAGATTTAAGGTCCATATTAAATCATGTTTAATGCGAAAAGGATACTTTAAACTTGATGAATATTTAAACGATAAACATATATGGACATGACTGTCTATTCACTCGCACACCATACTTTTAAGTCTCTAAACATTGTAAAGATTAGGATAACTACTGAGTTTCTTGCCGGATTCTTCTTGGTAGAATTAGGTTCCGAACCGGCTGTAGCTTCAATTTTGGTTTGTGTTCATTCTGACGATGCATAAGTGTTACTTGTAACCTACATGAATAAATGAATTGACTTTGACTTTGGCTTTGACTTTGATTACCATCTGTTTTTCTCCGAATCGTTAATTCTAATTCCAAATTTACTTTCTTATAACGGCTGTCATCAGTCGTCTGTCAGTATTTTTTAGCTTACGCCTTGTTTAACTAGAACGATTCGTTTTTTTCAAATAATGGCTCAGGGCATGTGAGAATTAAAAATTAATATCCGTCATCGTATCTGACATACCTATTTCGTTTTTGGGAGTCCACTCAAGTGAATATGGATAGAAAGAAAGAAAGAAATATTTATCTGGTACAAAACATTTAACAGTAATTACATAGATACATAGTTTTAAGTCTACAATGAGCCAAAAAGGTTATCCACTCAGCATTATGCCGTACATTTGGATAGGAGGCCCAAATGTGACGACGCTGGTTGTCAGTGGTCACCCTAAATCTACAAACTAAAGGGCGAGTAGGGTGTGTCTCTATCAACAAAATATAAAGTGAATGAGACAAGAAAAAACCGTTCAAGTGCGAGTTGGACTCACCCGTGAAGGGAACACTTAGCAGCAAGTAGTATAATATACAAGTATATATTGGAGTTGATTGATTTAAAGGTAAATAAATAAATAAAAAATAAACAAATGCGCCAGACAATCACACCAATCACCTGGTCTCAAACTAAGGTTTTCCCTAGTACTATGAGTACCAGACGACGGATACTAACTGGGGGCGTCATCCCAGCGCACTCAGACTCAAGTCAATTTGGAAAACGAACTTTTCTACTTTTGACCCGACCGGGAATCGAGCCCCAGACCTTTCGCGCTTTGGCCGCCTACCTTAGCCGCTGCGCCACCGAGGTCGTCGAATGACGGTTGACGATTACAACGCATTAAAAAAACTACTTACTAGATCTCGTTCAAACTATTTACTAGATCTCGTTCAAACTACTTACTAGATCTCGTTCAAACTACTTACTAGATCTCGTTCACACTACTTACTAGATCTCGTTCAAACTACTTACTAGATCTCGTTCAAACTACTTACTAGATCTCGTTCAAACTACTTACTAGATCTCGTTCACACTACTTACTAGATCTCGTTCAAACTACTTACTAGATCTCGTTCAAACTACTTACTAGATCTCGTTCAAACTACTTACTAGATCTCGTTCAAACTATTTACTAGATCTCGTTCAAACTACTTACTAGATCTCGTTCAAACTATTTACTAGATCTCGTTCAAACTACTTACTAGATCTCGTTCAAACTATTTACTAGATCTCGTTCAAACTACTTACTAGATCTCGTTCAAACTACTTACTAGATCTCGTTCACACTACTTACTAGATCTCGTTCAAACTACTTACTAGATCTCGTTCAAACTACTTACTAGATCTCGTTCAAACTACTTACTAGATCTCGTTCAAACTACTTACTAGATCTCGTTCAAACTACTTACTAGATCTCGTTCAGACTACTTACTAGATCTCGTTCACACTACTTACTAGATCTTGTTCAAACTACTTACTAGATCTCGTTCAAACTACTTACTAGATCTCGTTCAAACTACTTACTAGATCTCGTTCAAGCTACTTACTAGATCTCGTTCAGACTACTTACTAGATCTCGTTCAAACCAATTTTTGGTAGAAGTTTGCATGGTTATTTACATCATATATTTTTTAGTATTATCATTGTCATATATGATAGCGTTCTAAGCGATCAATAAGGAATCTCAACTATTATTGTAAGATTATGAATTCTAATTCAATTAATATTTGATTAAGTATGTAAAATACCCTTCTACAAGTATAACTCATCATTTGTACTGTAAGGGTATCAAATAAGCAAGTGAATCATTAGCTCGTAAACAAGTTAATGAGGCACGTGCACGTTGCAGGTGCGCTTACCCCTACCACTTTGGAAGTTGTTTTAATCGCCTTATAAATACGGCTACCGTTGATTGTGATTCATTCTTATTCGAACTCTAGTCGAATAAACATTATCTTCAAGCAGTGTATCATTTTATTCATCGAGCACCCCAGATTTCTAACATATATTTTTTAGTATTATCATTGTCAGCCATTACAGCATATTCTGCGTTATGGACTTATTATATGGGGCAACAGTAGTGACCTACAAAGAGCATTCGTAGCACAAAAAAAAATGTCTTAGAGCGATTTGTAGCATACCACCTTATGGGTCTTGTAAGCCATTATTCAAGTCATTGAAAATACTTCCGTTGCCTTGTCTATATATCTTTGAAATAGCAAAATTTGTCAGACAGAATCTAAGCTATTTCAAATTGGCTAGAGATATATACCCCCGAAATAGTCGGAATGGTAATAGACTAGTTATTGACTTTGTCCCAAGAAGTACACGCATGAGGAAAAACTGTTACTACAGATACAGATATGCCAACTTTTAGTAAGTTTAAGAACACATTGTACACCTGGCTTATTATGCATGGATTTTATTATCTCCAAGAATTTCTCAATTTTATAAACTAAATATATAATATTACTGTTTTTTTTTATATGCACTACTCTAAGTCGTTTATTATAATTATATTTGGAAGTGCTTTTTTCGCTTAAACTATTCAATTTAGAAAAAAAATGGGTAGAAACTTCGGTATAATTTTGGAATGCCTATCCATAGATCTAAATTTATTGGATTGAAGAAAAAAAAAAGTCTAAGTTATAAGTATGGGGAGCCCCAAAAGTTTATTGTTTTTTTTTTATATTTTTTGACAAATCTTAATGCGGTTTACAGAATATATCTACATACCAAGTTTAAGCAGTATATAGGTCATAGACAACACAAAATTTTCATCATACGATTATTTTTCCTAGGTAGAGATCGAACTTAAATCCCTTTGTCCTACAGCCTGGAATCTAGCCATAAATGTCGGTTTCGGTTTCGGCCAGTTTCGGCCAAAAAATTAACTTTCGGCCCGAGTTTCGGTTTCGGCCGAACCTATCGGCCGCGCCGAAACTTACAAATAATGTATTTTTTTCACTTTATTTATAGGGTAGTTAAATTTTCAAACAGAACCTCGGTAACTGTGCTAAAATTTCATTGTGATAAATTTGAGAGTAGAAACCTGTAATTATACGTCAGCGAGATATTAATTTTAGAAAAAAACGGGCTAACTAAAATTTTTTCGACTTCATAAGGATTTTTTTTATAAAAGGTTCGGTTTCGGTTTCGGCCGAAACTACAATGAAACCGAACCTTCGGTTTCGGTTTCGGCAAAATAACATGTTTCGGTCGGTCACTACGTAGCCATGATTCTATTGGACCAGTCAAAACTAGGCACATTTCATCAAGGCACAAATAATTTAGATGAATTTCTAGTCTTAAGCTTGAAACCATATTCTATCTCTACTACATAGGATGAAGATAACTTCGAAAGAAGTTTAGATTCTTTCATCACCTTCAAAAGTTCCGAAAGAGATGAGATGACTTCATCATTTGGAGAACCATTTTGTGTTAATTTGGTTGGAGCATCCGTTTTCGTATTAACAATATATTTAATAGTATTTTTAATATCAAATGTATTGGCAGGAAGTTCTTCAGCAGACGTTATTTCAACCCTGTGGTTGTTGAGTGTGGCCATTTGCTCCCGGATCCAGTCGATGTGAGGGAAGATGAGGGTGTTAACTGACGGGTTTCCCTGACCGCATTTTAACTGGCCATAGCTGACCAGACCGGTCAGCTCAAAGCGTCCGCCTATGTTGGTCATCAGCGGTCCACCCGAGTCTCCGCGGCACGAATCTTGACCAGGCTCGCCGACTGCACACAATTGCTTATCCTGTATCGTCAAATTGCCAGGTGTCAGTTCACGCATTTTTTTCTCGCACACCTGTTGGTAAAGAATCAAATTAATTTTTTGAAAAAAAAAATCGAGTCAAAAAAGATGAAAAAATATATATTTAAAATAAAAAAAAACATCAGAGTGTTTGGGACAATCTTAAAATATATTTTTTTTGTTAAAAATAAATTTCATAAACACAAGTGTGTTTTATTCTATTTTTCAATTTTGAGGTTAAGGAGAAAAAGTCTGAATGAAAAGATCTTGGTAGATCTTTTTAATGCCTACAACTTCCGAACGTCAATGGTACCTAAAAGAAGAAGCTTGTTCGCACATATCAATCTTATTATATATATATACATCTTATATTTATGTATTTATTTCCTGTATCCATTTGCAGGAAAATAAAATTCCAGATAGAGCATAATAAAACGAATAAGAGTCGATACACAAAGAAGAGAATTTTTAATCTAAAACGAACCACAAATATAAAACTAATAAATTAATAAAAAAAAAAAAAAAAAATGCCTACAACTTTGGTATTAATTTGTTTTTAGATAGGACTTGTAGTTTGGTGAAAATCGAGAATAATTTATTTCTTCCCTTATGACAACCTCAAATCACCCGTTATTTATTTTTTCTGTCATTTTAATGGTATGCCCTTCCTTTTCCTATAGGTTTTAACCAATAATAACTTTTTTGTTTCTTAAATTATTAATACCTACGTAAAAAGTAGATTCACACAAATGCCTGGTATATCTATAAACAAATATTATTAATAGAACCCAGAGGAGTAATTATATTTAAGCCTTAAGAGTAAGTGTCGAGTTTCTTGTCGGTTCTTCATCAACATTCCGAATTTCCGCTTACATGAATAAAGATAATTTCTATTCTATGCTATTCTTTATGACGTATGTCAAATCGGCTATTATATATATATATATAGGACAACATCACATACATTGCTCTGATTCTGTGGTAAGTAGCTAAAGCAAGTGCTTTAGCTACTAACCACACTTTCTGTAACACAAGTGTGTTACAGAAATCAGAAACAACGACGGTACCACAACACCCAGACCCGAGACAATACAGAAAAGGTCGTTTCCCATATTGACCAGACCGGGGCTCGAACCCAGGACCTCAGAGATGGCGCGAGGCCAAAGTCCGGCACGCTCGCCTCTCGGCTACGGAGGTCGTCATTACTCAAGGCTTGACTGTATTTTCTAAAAATCTTTAAAGAGGCCAAGATGTACTCAATTCCCTGGTTTTCAATATTTCTGCAAAGAGAGTACCACGGGCGCAAAGGTCGTGGGTTCCCACACCGCAAGGGGAGATGAAATTATTCTGTTTCTTTAAAATATGTCAAAAATAAATCGGTATTTACTCACCGGCTTGACTATAAAGAAAGTAATAAGAAGTTTCCCAATAAAGAATGGAAACATGAAAAGTGCGCACCTGACGGTCGACGGGCGTTAATCGTACTAACGATTTGTTCGTATTTTCTCCACTAACTAGTATCAACTCTTTGCTGACGCTGCTCATTGGCGGAAAACAAATAGGTCGAACAGTTCCTGTAAAACAAACATTACGAAATAATTAATACTAGCTTTTGCTCGCGACTTCGTCCGGCGTGTAAAGAGAGATCTTTGTGGGTGTGGGAGAAACTTTTTAACTAAAATATGCAAACATGCTAGATTGAAAACATCCATTCCCGTGTGATTTTGCATTATCCTGTTGCAAATAAGTTTTAAGTTTACTAAGGCATGCCAAATTTCAAGCGTCTAACTTAAGCGGTTTAGATTTTTCATGCAAGGGATTTTCCCGCTTATTCCCGTTCACATGGGAATTTCGGGAATTCCTTTCTTAGTGCACCTCTACGGTACCTAAGCTACGTCCATTCCAAATATCAAGTGCCTACGTTTAGCCGTTTAGGCTGTGCGTTGATATGTCAGTCAGTCAGTTTCTCCTTTTATATATTTATAAAGATGAGCTTTATTCATCACTAATTTAGTCTGCTGGCTTCTAAGCTAGGTAGCTTCATTTGTTTTATATAGAGACTATTCATAAGTATTACTAATGAATAAATAAATTCAAATTCAAATAGTTTATTGCTTTCATGTTGTACAATATGGCTCCTAAATTACAAAATGAAGTTTCAAACATGAACCCTGTAAGGGCACTGCAAACAATTAAGCACTTATATATCTAATAGTAATACATTGTTATTTTAAATTTACATGTGGCGGTCTAGCAGGAGCTCTGACAATGAATAAAACTCTTTAGTTATCAGATATTTTTTAAGTGACTGCCTGAATGTATTAATATTGTCTTCCAGCTTGTAACATTCCGGGATCTTGTTAAAAATGTTCACACACATGCCAAAGGGACCTGATCTTACCAGTTCTAGTTGTGAGTTGGGTGCGGCTAATTTTGTTCGGGGTCTTAAATTTTGGGGACGTAAATATAGTGGGAACATGTTAGGATTCTTTTTTACAAACAAACAAACTTCTAAAATGTACATACCAGTTAATGTTAGAATTTTTTCTTGTTTAAAATAGGGCCTGCAGCTTGTTTGTGAATCTATGTTAATTATTATTCGAAGGCACCTTTTTTGTAAAAGAAACAATTTTTCTACGTTTGTACTGCCCCTTAGAAGTATGCCGTATTGTAGCCACGCGTGGGCGTAAGCAAAGTACGCGCATTTAGCAGTTTTAATGTCTGTAGATTTATTTGTCTGTAAATCTATTAGGATAATAAAAATGACTTTGACTTTGACTTTTACTTTCAAACACTTGCAATTGGATATACAATTATGCGCACGACATAAGAATGGTGATATTGAGGTTTCTACTATATGTTTTCTAAATTAAATAGTTTGCGCGAGAGATACTTTCAAAAAGGTAAATTCTAAACTAAACTAAAAAAAATAGATTTTTTATTTGTATAGTACTTTACGCCGTACGAGCGAACTTTAATGGTTAAAGATACTTTATTTCTCATAAGAATACAATTCACTTACTGAGAAACTTAAAAATACAGTTTAACATAAATTGTATGAGCGACATAGACTCCACTAAAATTATTAACAAAAAGTCGGTAGTCTAATAACTAAACACAGTCACAACGCGAGCTATTCACTGCGAACATTTGAAGCAATTTGAAGTAAACAACTTGAACATGGATGCATAATAAACGACCAAGAGTAGATGTGGCATTGTTGATATTGTTATGGCGAAGGTTTTTTCAAAAGATTTATTATGTTTAGTTTATTTTAGATTTAAATTTAAATTTTTAATTTTAGAAAATTTTAATATTAGAAGTTTTTAAATATATAAAAAATAAAAGTATAAGTAGTAAAATAAAAGTAGTCTTTAAATATAAGAAACATATTTTTTTTATCTCGCCTTGCTTGATAAGTACTTAAGTAGTTCTAAGCATATACGGCAGAGGGCACTTACCGGAGGCTAACGGTTGATGCAGCAGAAAATTTTCATCGCCTACGATAACTTGTGGTTAGCTCAGTTGGAAGAGCAGCACGCGCGATACGTTAAGGTCGTGGGTTCAATTCCCGCACCGCAAGGGGAGATAAAATGTTCTGTTTCTAATATTTAAAAAAAATATATTTTTTCATTAGCATGCAAACTTCAAATTGGTTTGAACGAAATCTAGTAAGTCGTTTTTTTAAACGTCATCACTACATAGTATGAAACAAAGTCACTTTCAATGTCCCTGTATCCCTATGTATGCTTGAATCTTTAAAACTACGCAACGGATTTTGATGCGGTTTTTTTAATAGATAGAGTGATTAAATATAAAGGTTTATATGTACGATAAAATCCATTCAATAGTAGAAAAATACTGCAATGTTTGAGGTTTCTAATGAAATTAAAACTAATCATTTTTTCATTAAGTGACATAGGCTATATGCTTTACACCCGTGCGAAGCCGGGGCGGGTCGCTAGTAAGTCATAAACCGCAGTTAACCTTGCAATAACCTCCGATATAAACTTTTATATTAAATAAAGCCTTTGTTGGTATTTAATCTGACTTCATATATTTTTTTTCTATATGTATATATCTATGTATTTATTTATTATGTTATTATTTTTTATGTATTTTTTTGTATTAATCATGTTATGGTATTTATGTTTCCTGTTAATATTTTCTCAATAAAACTTTACTATTTCCTCTAAAGGTTGTCTGGAATCTCTTCCAATTAAAAATATTAAAATTTAGAAAGCAATCTCTTGCTTTCTAGCATTAAGGCCGCCTAAATTGTAACTTGATTATGTCTGTAAAATTTTCTGTGCAATAAAGTGTAGGTATATGTCACCGTAAGATTGTAAAAATCGTTAGATTACAATCTAACTCGCGAGATTGTAAACTGTCGACAGATTGTGAACCGTAACTGGGGATTGCAATTTAACGGATTATTTTTCGCTTTATTGTAATCTATCGAAATGAAACCGTTATATTACAATCTGTTAGGCGTCAAACTGTCAACTGTCCGAAAGCTCTTCCTGATTGGTCGGTTTATTGTATGAGCGACCAATCACGACCAGCCTTTGTATGTCCGCGTAAAGTTAGGAATGAAATTCAATTCAAATCATTTCTTTTATTTAAAGAAATAGAGATGTCGTTTAAATAAAATAAATGCACTTCAAAAAATCTTCAAGTATTTATTTACTATTTACTAGGTAATCAATAATCCTGACATGCGTTGAGAAATAATTGTACCGAAATATTTATTCTTCAAACACTCAAAATTATAATTTAAAATTACAATAAAATGAAACAATTATTTTGTCTTTTAACACAAATTAAAATTGGAAAATTTTAAGAAAATTTTATAAAAATATTTAGTCCTTTAAACATACCAATAACAAACAATTATGGCGAATGACGGGGCGGCGGGGGGCACATAACTCTCAACCAATCAGCGCGCGAGATGCATTTCGTTCTACGTCAGTTCACAAATTAACCGATTCCCATCGATAGATTACAATATAGCGAAAAATAATGCGTTAAATTGCAATCATAATGTTACGGTTCACAATCTGTCGACCGACAGTTTACAATCTCGCGAGATAGATTGTAACCTAACGATGTTTACAATCTTACGGTGACATATAGATCTATCTATCTATCTATTATGTTACTTGCTGCTACGGAACTAATTCCTTGGCTAGTCGCATTAGGACGGTTTTTTAAAGATTATTTTGTATGCTTAACTATTTAACATAGCGTACCTGTGTAAATTATTTTCAATTTTAATCTGACTAGTCCAATATCGTTATGAAAAAAGGTTCCCCGATAATTGGAATGAAAAACTGCAGCCTCTACAGGGACACAAAATGCGTCAGTCGGAAAGTCATCGTTGCCATACGGAAGGTCTTTGCAAAATTTGCCAGTATTGCCGAATAGGACGTATTTCCTGAAAAAAAATTAACTTTTAAGTATAAAGGTGCAAAATTAAGTATAAACTCAACTAGGAGACCCGACGAACTTTGTTCCGCCTTAGAGGCAATAAATGACTTAAAAAAAGCAAAAACAAATTAATAAAAAAGTATCCTATGTCGTTCTCCTGGTTTTAAACTACCTCCCCACCAATTTTCAGCCAAATCTGTTCAGTTTATATTATAAAAGCGACAGTAACTCTGCCTGTCTGTTTGTTTTTAATTGGGGATGAAAATATACTTTTAAAATGTAGAAGCATCGGGTACTTGACCAAAAATGATAGACGGAATCGCTTAGAAAAGAATAAAATGCGCGTAGGGCGAAGCCCGAAGCGGCTTTCATCAAACACTTTGGGCCGAAATAGACGAAACAATCGAACCAAGTAACCGACGCGAGGCCGTAGGCCGAGCTGCGTTCCGGGACCGTAGGTCGATCACCGCGTAGGGCGAAGCCCGAAGCAGCTATATTCTGCACAACTTTTGCGAGGCCGAAGGCCGAGCTTCGAATGCGAGGCCAAAGGCCGAGCACCCGCGTAGAGCGAAGTTCAAAGCGGCTTCCATCGAACATTTTAGCCGGATTTAGATTTAAGACAATGGAACAAGTAACCTCCGCGAGGCCGTAGGCCAAGCTGCGCCGCGCAGGGCGAAGCCCGGAGCGGCATGGCTCCTTAGGCTACATTTGATAACTCTAACACCTTACTACAAAAAACACGTGGCCCCCATTTCGACGGTCAAAGACCAAAAGTCGCAACCGCGAGGCTGTAAGCCGAGCTGCGTATGCGAGGCCGAAGGCCGAGCGCCGCGGGAGGGCGAAGCCCGGAGTGGCCAGCGCCGCAGGCCTAGGTTTTGCCAGCCACGTGCGAAGCGCGTGCTGCGAAAGCTAGTTGATTCGTATGAAATTAGTCCACTATAACTCTTACAAATCGTAATGGTGCATCCACACACATCCGCTGGCACGGGCCGGCAGCCAAGCCGAGGGCACGAGCGGCTTTTTAAATGCCGGTGGCAAAGTCAGCTGTAAGGCTGCCCGAAAGCCGTCGGCATGTGTGAATGCCGACGACGAAGCATGGTATGTTCATATGGATTCACCATAAAGGAACCCTGACTGTCTGTAAAGAACTTAGCTAATAAAATCTGTAACTACATCTGACGCTAAAACTTTATTCAAATGCAAAGTTTAAACCAATAGCAATACATTTTAAACCCCAGGAAAAAGCTATAAATTATTGCTGAATTCCCTGGACTGACGATGGTCTCCACCATCAAAGTTTTAATAGCACTAATAACTCATGAAGGTGCAAGGATGTCACCAAAAGAAACTAAATAAGTTAAAACACCAAGTGATTGTTGGAACTGGTGAAGGAGTTCTTTCGATTATTCATGGTCTCCACCACCAGACCTATAATGACACTTAAATCCCATAGATATGCAAAGTGCTCATTAATAGAAATTAAATAAGTTCAAAGAGGAGTTTATTTTTATAAATGGTTAAGGAATTTCCTCAACTATCTTTTGGCTCCATCATGAGACCAGTTTCAGACTTTCATGTTACAGTAGTGCTATAAATTGCTTACTGAAAAAAGTAACAAACGTACTCGTCCCCATAATAATTTTGAAGATTAACCCCAGTTTCTTTGGGATCCCATCATCAGGTCCTTGTCTCCATGACATGGTACCACACTTGACATACATACTTCCGAATGAAAAAAAAAATTCAAAATCGGTTCACAAACCAAACAAACCAAGTTTCTAACAAAAAGTAGCCTATGTCCGTTCTTGAGGTTCAACGTATACCTATGCCAAGTTTCATCCAAATCGGTTGAGAGGTTTAAGCGGGAAAGCGTAACAGACAGACAGAGTTACTTTAGTATTTATAATATTAGTAGGGATGATTATATGTGCTTACGGTGGGTGGTTGTCGACGCAGTGGGCTACAGTAAGGACGTATCTGTTGCTGATGAGGGTACCCTTGCATTGTACCTGCGGTTTCCCTTTAGAGTCGTATTCAAGCAGCACTGACCAAGGATTATTTTTTATTGCTGTAAAGTAAACGTCTGTTTTAAAGTTGACCCAAAGATAGACTGTTAGAGAATGCTTCTAGAATTAAATCCACCTATTGGACTATTATTTCAATAAAGTAGTAAATAAAGAAATAAACTTTAAGTATTTTAAAGAAACAGATTTTTTTTCTTCAGCCAAATAACAATCACTTCTGTGTTTTTGTGTTTCTGCGTGTGAGTAAGGTTTCCAGAGCTCCTGGGGGATGCTACGTTCGTAGCAGGGGTCAAAACTTCAAGGTAAGGGCGACAACTCCAGTAACAGATTTATCATGCTGTACTTGTCGCCCTTAAGCTAGGACCTCATTTCCACTTAACATCAGGTGGGATGAGGTCTATCTTGAAGTGTAATATAAAAAAAATAATATACGTGTCTCATACTTTTGAATAATCTAACAGATGGTTGAAAACCAATTTTTCGTCCCTATTGGTGGGTCTCAATGACATATATGTATATCTCACCATAATCAGAAGAATCAAAATCGCTTATGATCCCGCAACAACCAGACCCAGTTCCTATTTTGATGTCATTGATCTTACTATTGCAATTATGCAAAGTAACATTTTTATTAGGTCGGGCACAGCACAATGTACGGGTTTTGGCGATTCTGAAACCAAACATTCAAAGTCAAGGTCATATATCTATTTATTCAAGTAGGTTACATGTAACACTTATAATCGTCATTGAATACAATGCAAAGTGTTTCTACTTCCGGTTCGGAACCTATATCTACCGAGAAGACACCGGTAAGAAACTCAGCAGATCAGTTACAGTAGCAGTATCTAACTCTTGCTATGTGTGGCTTTGTAGGACTTTTGAACCGAGTCATATACTTAGTTTTGTTTTGATGATTGACGTAATATTTTAGTAATTAAGTAAGTATTTGCTTTAGAGAGGTCATCTGGAGCAGACCAGTCCCCAAAGGTGGCACGTGTTCACAAGCTTGACGTGTAGGCCAGCCTTCGCTTCACTTAACCATTTTAAAGGTAATCAATATCAAATAACAAGATTATAACAGTAAACACCTATATAATAAGTTGACGACCTCCGTAGCCGAGAGGCGAGCGTGCCGGACTTTGGCGTCGCGCCATCTCTGAGGTTCCGGGTACGATCCCCGGTCGGGTCAATATGGGAAACGAACTTTTCTATATTGTCTCGGGTCTGGGTGTTGTGGTACCGTCGTTGTTTCTGATTTCTGTAACACAAGTGCTTTAGCTACTTACCACAGAATCAGAGGAATGTATGTGATGTTTTCTTATATTTATTTATTTATACAAAAAAAAATGACTGTTCACATAAGACTTTAACTGTATACAAAAGACTATTATATAAACTTTTAAGACTCGCGCGTTCCATTTTAAACATTTAAAATAAGTTAATGTAGATTTGAAAATCAAGAAAAGACGAAAACGAGCGAGACTAGTCAGTTCGTGACGACGATTGGTGTCACCTAAGCGAAATGTCGGACAGTTACTCGTTCGTATTGACTACTAAATAAAAATGATATAACTTATTTTATATGAAAAATGCTAGTTTATTTGTTAGGCCATGTTTTAATGGTTCAGAAGTAAAACACCAGACTGTACTTTCTAGTCAGATTTATTAACCGTAGGCAAAACACTTTCAACAATCAGCGCGCGCGTTCTCCTAACGATGCCGTGCGAAAAGTGACGTCGAGTCAAGATGGCCGCTAGCGGATGTACGTCATAATCGTATTCGTCTTATTATTTTCAACTTTAACTTTAATTTCAATCATAATTTTTATAATTGTTAACACATGGAATTATAAGGAGCAGAGAGTATTCGCTCTAGGTTTGTGGAAAACATGTTTAAATGACTTTGTTCTCGTAGGCAACATACATGAGTCCCTATTGTGCCTTGGAAGAAGCCTAAACTGAATTATAGACTTCCACGGAATTCTTAGAAACTTGTAAAACACCAAGCACCTGTGTTTTATTGGAAGTTTATTTGTACTCTCATGCGAAAGTAGAATTTGTCAATGAATTCTAGTTTTTATATTGAAGTACTTAGGAAATATTGTTATATTTGAAAGAGTTATCGAGTTTCTCGCCGGTTTTTCCCGACATCATCAACATTCTTAACACGACGGTAGAGTTCTTAATTTGTACTGACGATTCATAAGTACTTTTCACTTAACCTCCAAGTAGAAATTAGGTAAGTATTTCACAACATCTTTTTTATTGCAAGCTTTACTGCTTACTTCTTCTTCTTACTTCCATTCTACACACAGAGAAAGACAAACAAACATCGAGGTCAAACTTATGAAACTCTTATATTTGCCTCAGGGGTTAATAAAAACAAATAAGATAGCTTTTATTGCCTCTCACCTTAATGCATTGATATACTCTTTGTCATCGTCCTTCAATTGAGAAATTCCTTCGTCACTCATCTTTCTCAAACGGTTTTGAACTTGGGTGCAGTCCAACAAAGTGGAGTAAATACCGACTTCATTATCTGAGTTGTAGCATTCTGTGCAACAAACCTGTGAAGAAATTATACAGCTGTGGTTTCTGATATCTGTAATTCAGTAAGTGCTTCAGTTACTTGCCACATGATTAAAGTAGATAAAGATTATATTTAATACTAGCGGTCCCGGCTAACTTCGTTTCGCCTTAGAGAATTTTTCCCGCTTTTCTGTTGAAATTTTTCAAATTTTACCAAGGATCCCTAATTTTGTAGCCTATGTCAAATTGGAAGAATGTAGCATTCTATTGGTGAAAGAATTTTTTAAATCGGCCCTGTACTTTTTGAGCCTATTCATTACAAACATACAAAAATAGGTACAAATCTTTCCTCTTTATAATATTATAGTGTATATAACCGTTAATCTTTTTTTTCAAGAGGGAAATCCCTACCGCATCGTCACTCTCCGCGGGGAACAGAGAGTGATGTCTCTTATACCCCCTCGGTGGTCAACGCTGAGCAGTTGTGAGGGAGTTGGGCTTATTTATTTATTTAAAAACTTTATTGCACAAATAGGTACAACAGGTGGACTTAATGCTAGGGGCATTCTCTACCAGTCAACATTTGGGTCATGCAGATAGTTTGTATATGGGTGCGGTAACATGGGAAAAAAAAAAGAAATCATTTTAAACAACAACAAATTAAGCATTAAAAATAACATTACGGTATCTTTTAAATATACGAATAATAATACACATACTATATAAATTAATTAGAATATAATAAATAAAATATGAAGGTATACTTAGATTTACATAATATTAATAATTTATATATAAAAACAAATATCTACATAACTATAAATTCAGAAGATAAATAAATTGGTTCAGCAATTGACAAATTCATGACTATCATTACCTACTTGTTAGCGAGAGAGAAGAAGTATTCACGAACTTTATTTTTAAAAATTCCCTTAGTCAGGGATTGTCGGATATCAACGGATCTCTTACGGACTCTATAAAGGCTCCCCCATAGCGCCTACCGCTAATTCATTTCAATTCAATTAAATATAATTTTTTCATGTTAATTACATCAGTAATATTTATGAGACGTCTATATAATGCTAAGCGACCCCACCCCAGCCATCCACAACCCCTCTTTAAGAAGCGCGGGACCACGGCCGTCGACTATAGAGATCTTAAAAAGAATGTCACTAGCCTCCGTTGCCCTGGGTGCAACAGGCCCACTTTCTACCACTTCTCTTGGATTCGCGAGAATCATCAGGAACCAGTAACACGCAGGCGCACTGGGAGATACTCTGAGATGACAAGTAGGTTACATATAACATATTTGAATTTTGAATCGTCATTGAATACAATGCAAGGTAATTCTACTGCTGGTTCGGAACCTATATCTACCGAGAAGACACCGGTAAGAAACTCAGTAGATTAATTACACTAACAGTATCAATTCAGTACTTTTGTGTGTCACTCACGTCCCACAAATAATTGCATTTTGGATTTGGTAAGCCATCCTTCGCTGTTTTTAGTGGTAAGTTCGAAGAATCACCCGTCCAAGTTGGGCATTCAAGCAACGGCTTGCAAATTCCAATTTCACCATACTTGTTGATGCATTCTATATCTGTCAACAACAAAAGGATTCGATCACAAGAAATGTATAATACAGTAGTGCGAATACGTAGTTAAACGCCTAATGTTCTATGTTCGAATAGAAATAGAAATAGAAATAGAAAATGTCTTTATTCATGTAAACTTTTACAAAGCATTTATGAATCGTCAAGTCAAGTAAACTACCACCGTGTTCGGAATGTTGATTCTATCGAGAAGAACCGGCAAGAAACTCGATAGTTACTCTTTTCAAAAACTGACACATATGGTAGGTTTATTATTTCATGCAAAAAAATAAATAAAATTGTTAATACAATATAGCTTATGTCTAATGTACATATTTAATTTATTTAATGCTATCAAGTCCAAACATCTTTGTCGTTAATATAGTCCTCTATTTTATAATAGCCTTTTTTCATTAAACATTTTTTTATCAGAGACTTAAATCTATGCATAGGTAATGCAGTGATATTTTCTGGCAGCTTATTGAAAAGCTTCAGACTTAACCCCACAAAAGAATTACTAATTTTATGAAGTCTTAGATGTGGAACAGCAAGCTTATGTTTATTTCTTGTGTTGAAATTATGGCATTCTGATTTCTTAGTGAAAGAATGTAAGTTTTTGCGTACGTAAACAATACAGTCAAAAATGTATTGTGAAGCTACAGTTAAAATATTTATTTTTTTGAATAATTCTCTAAGCGAGTCTCTTGTTCTAAGACCGTATATAGCGCGTATGGCTCTCTTTTGCAATACAAAAATAGTCTGCACATCAGCTGCAGAACCCCATAGTAAAATCCCATACGACATAACACTATGAAAGTAACTAAAATAAACTAATCTTGCCGTTTCAACATCAGTCAAGCTACGTATTTTTCTTACTGCATATGCAGCTGAACTAAGTCTCCCTGCCAGGGTAGCAATATGAGAACCCCACTGTAGTTTACAATCAATAGTGATGCCAAGAAATACTGTAGAATTAATCATTTCTAGAGGTTCACCACTTATATATAGATTTGTTTTCACTTGTCTTACGTTTGGCATCGTAAATTTTACACATTTTGTTTTCTTAGTATTCAGTAACAGGTTATTTATTGTGAACCATTGTAGTATTTGAGATAGACTATTATTCACATCGTCAAATGTTTTTTTTTGTCTGTCAACTTTAAAAATAAGTGAAGTATCATCAGCAAATAATACTATCTCACAGAGATCTTCTCAAATGTACGGAAGATCATTTAAATAAATTAGAAAAAGTAAAGGTCCCAATATTGAACCCTGGGGCACGCCCATAGATAGGGGTGCACCGGAAGAGGTAGTTCCGTTTACGCTTACTTTTTGAATTCTGTCATGCAAGTATGACTGTAGTAATTTAAGCGAATTGTTCGTAACACCATAATGTCGCAACTTCATCAGCAATGTTTGATGATCAACGCAATCAAAGGCTTTAGACAAGTCGCAAAAAACACCTATCGCATCCTGTTTGTTTTTCCAGGCGTCAAAACTATGCTTGACAAGTGCGACTCCCGCATCGGTAGTGGACTTGCCTTTAGTGAAACCGTATTGCTTACTGTGAAGGAGACCATTAGTAGTAAGATGTGATAATAACTGAGTGAATATAATTTTTTCGTAAATTTTGATAAGTGCTGGTAGTATAGAAATTGGCCTAAAATTCGAGGGGTCATTATTATCACCTGATTTAAATAAAGGAATGATTTAACTTGATTTCATCAAATTAGGAAACTGACCAGCATCAATACATTTGTTAAATATGTCAGCTAAATGGGGTGCAATTTCGTGAATTATATTTTTGAGAATATCTACAGAAATTCCCCATAAATCCTCAGTTTTTTTCATGTTCATGGTTTTAAAATTCTTTACAATTTCAGCAGGACAGACATAACTAAAACTAAATACGTTTTTAAACTACTAGTTGTGGAGACTGGTATTTTAGAAAAATATGACTCAAATGCATTTGCCACGTCAAGAGTCATTATCAATTTTGGTATTATCTATTTCGAGAGAGATCTTGTTATTTTGTTTTTGATTTTTGCAAGTCTCTTATATATATATATAGTCACCATATATTCGTTCTGTCTATATATATATATATATATATATATATATATAGACAGAACGAAGTCTGTTGGGTCCATGGACTTAATATAATTATTATACTAAGTCCATGGTTGGGTACACTTTATAGAATAAAAATACCAGTTGATTAACAAATCAGGGCTATTGATCAAAGGTAAACATATTATATTAAGTCCATGGCTAAACTTCAAAAAAATTGTGGGCAATTAAGTTTTTAGGCCGTACATTGCCGTCGCGCCATATCTGATGTCCAGGGTTCGATCTGGTCGGGTTAATATGATAAACAAACTTTTCTTTATTGTCTCGGGTCTGGGTGTTGTGGTAACGTCGTTATTTATAATATCTGTAACACAAATGCTTAAGCTACTTACCACAAAATCAGAGCAAAATAAGTATCTAGTGTTGTCATATTCAATTATTAATTTAAAAATTCTTACCTTCCTCTTGACTGAGAGAAATAATTGGCATTAGTAAAATTAAGAAATATATCTTCATTGTTAAAAAGTCACAATCGAAAAATTAAAATTCACAAATATTGCCTTTGTGAGTAAAATTAAGGCAGTAAATGAGATGTTTTATCAAAAACACCTGTTTTATATTGGGGAATACTTGTGGGATTTGAGGAAAAAGTATGAATATTATCCTGAACTATGAATATTAGGCTTTTTCCTCAAATCATTATCAATGCCAACAAACCAAATTTATGTAAAATAACGCCGAGTACAGTTACAGTGTGACTAATCAAAATAATTAATAAGGTTCAAGCTCTCAAATAATACGCCCATACAGAACGCTGTTATTAAAGAAACAAAGAAACAATTTTTTCGTTGGCTTGCAGATTAAAATGTTTTGATCTTTTTTTTCATTACATTAGTACTTTTTACTATTACCGTACTCACGTTGTACACGCTTTCTGGATGATCCAAGGGTTGACTGGTAGAGAATGCCCATCGTATTAAGTCCACATGTCCTTTTTTGTGCAATAAAGTTTTAAAATAAAAACTGAAGCTGAAGTCATGTTATTATTGTCTACTTTTTTTTTTATCAAGAGATAAAAACCTACCGATTATATTCTATATTCTAAATGCAAAACAGTAACTTCCAAACATTAAACAAAAAATAACTAACTTGTTGAATGTAAATTTTGTTTTCTGAAATAAATAAAAGGCTTTTATTTTATTTTATTTATTTATTAAATACCTACCGCACCTAAACGGCTAAACGTAGGCGCTTGAAATTTGGAAGGAACGTAGCTTAAGTACCGTAGAGGTGCACTATGAAAGGATTCCATGTTTATTATATATGTTTGTTTAAACAGTAAATACTTTATGGATATGTATATATCTACCAATATATATGTATGTATCTATTTATTTGTGTTATTATTTTTTATGTATTTTTTTGTATTTATCATATTATGGTATTTATATTTTCTGTTAATTTTTTCCCAATAATTTGCACGGCCGCACCCGTTTCTCGATATCTACTATTTCCTCTACCTAAAGGTTGTCTGGAAGAGATTGCTTTCTAGCAATAAGACCGCCTCAATTGTAATTAATTATTTCTGTAAATTTTTCTGTGCAATAAAGTCTATGTATTTATCTAACAGCGCAGTAACAAAACATCGATTTAACAAGCCGTCGCAGTACGGTGACGTCGATGAAAGGTTTTCGGTGAAACCAAATTCGATGATAGGGCTTTCGCACTGAGGTAGGACACCCCTTTTTTTGAGCGGGGGGAAATGCATTGACGCACCATACCGTCATCCGAGGGAGGTGACGGCGTGCGTGGGACTCCCCGCCCTTATACGGGCAGGAATACCCACTAAAACCCCCCGGTGGACCTCGTTGCCTTGATGGCGATGCCATGGGAACAGAATACCTACCACAGCATAACCGGACGTAGGCCCCTACAAAGGGAGATCAAATTTTGCCCTTTCTTCTAAATCCCCAGTCGCTCTAAATATTTCCTGGTTACCTACAATGCAGCTTAATGGTTCTAACTTACTTAGTTTATTGGTAAATTACTTCGAATATTAACAAGGATAAACCCATATTTAATTACGTTACAGGAGGTAATGAACTGATATTGTTTGATCTCATGTTTACACAATAAAATACGTATTTTACTCAATATTTATAAATTGTGTTTATTTCAAAGAAAATTAGCGATACATCTTTTATATTTCAAATTGATTATTAGATGCCATTTTTGACATTCGGAACCCTTTTTTTATAACACAAGCAATGCATGCTAAAGGAGGTTCAATATACTTTTAAACTTTAAACATACCGGCCACCATGGACAACATGTCCATCATTAATCTATTCTATTAAGTAAATATATACAGACACTGGATAAACAAAATAAATACCTTGACTTATCTTAACAATATTTAAAAAATCATAACTAGAACCAAATTAAATTTTCACAGTACAACAAAACATTACTTAACCTCGAGCATTTCAGTTACAGTTTTAAAAATAATCAAGAAGCGTTATTTCAAATGTAAAACATCTGACATTCGTGAACCTTAGTAATATAATGTAACTTAAGTGTCTCAATCTTAATGTCAACTAACATTAAATTAATTAAATGAACGTAATTAAAAAAGTGAATTCCATATTTATGTTTTTAT
Source organism: Glyphodes pyloalis (assembly GCA_037074685.1). Classification (NCBI taxonomy): domain Eukaryota; kingdom Metazoa; phylum Arthropoda; class Insecta; order Lepidoptera; family Crambidae; genus Glyphodes; species Glyphodes pyloalis. The sequence goes on along the minus strand of JAYKKO010000014.1, from coordinate 14,569,876 downwards.
GAATATCATAAAAATTACCTTGACTGCAATTCAGTGGACTGTATTTGCATAAGACGATTCTAACAGCCAAGATATTTTTGTCCTACAAACTACAAAACTATGTACCTACTAACATTTTTTAATAATTACTATAAAAACCTTAATTACTAATCTGACCAGACAGAATCCATCCAAGTCTAGTATTCTGAACTACAGGGGAGCCTGGTGGACCCGCGAGAAATCCTTCCCTCAAAATCTGACTAACTATGTCTGCTCCTAGAAGCAAATCAATTTTACTTGAGATGTAGTATTTGGGATCAGCCAACGGAAGATTTGCTAGATATTGATAAATTGGAACTCTTGTAGTTGATGAGGGTGGGATTACTAATGGGAGTTTGTGCACAACATGAGCTTTAATCAAAAACTGGGGTCATAGATAGATTGAAGATAGAGATGAACTATTGATTTTGAATTACTATAAACCTGCCCGCCTATACTAGATATTAGTGTTGGACAAGGAACCTTTTTCAACCCAAGTGACAAAACAGCAGCTTCGGTGATTAATGAAACCTGTGATCCTTGATCTATCAATGACCTGTATGTTACGTGATTACCCGACATTGACTCTACTTTAACTACAGCTGTAGGCAAAAGGACCCAACTTTGGTTAATTGAATGAGATGCTACAACATTACTAATTTCATTATTGAGCAAAGGGGCATCATTAACAACTGATGGATTCTTTACATCACAGTTATTTGAATTACGAACGCAAAGATGTATCAAGGAATGGTGTTTTTTATGACATATTCGGCATCTAGAAGTACGACGACACATGAAAACGGAATGACCTGGAAGCAAACAATTAAAGCAAAGATTATTTACTTGAACAAAACTACGACGTGTGTTTAAAGTTTCCTTAGCGAAAAGTTTACAATGACATAATCTGTGACTTTTAGAACAGTATAAACATGAAATAATGGTTGCATTATTGACATTTACTACGAAGGGCTTAGGTTTTTCTGGGCTACATGATAAAAATTCTAATGAACGAAATCTGTACTCTAAAAATACTTTAAATTTCTGTAGAGTGGGAAAGTCTTCTGAAGAACTAACTTGAGCTTCCCATAGCTTACGACTTTCAACGTCCAACTTTGAACTAATTATGTATATCACAATGAAATCCCACGAATCTATATTCAAACCTTGTTTTTTTAAACCATTCATGCAATCACATGTAGTATCAAGTAAATCCTTTACAGCTTGAGACGACTCCGCTTTGATATCAGGCTGACTTATCATGCGATCAAGTAATTTATTACATAAATATCTTTTATTGCTAAACCGCTTATTCAATAAATTCCAAGACTCGATGTAGTTTGCGTCTGTCACGGGAACATGCCTTAACAGTTGCTCTGCTCCTCCCGCCAAATGAGCTTTGAGGTAGTGGTGCTTTTGAATGTTGTCGAGATTAGAGTTGTTATGTATTAAAGAGGCAAATAATTCTTTAAAAGAAGTCCAGTCACAATACTTGCCACTAAATGTGGGGATAGTGCTTTTTGGGAGCTTAGCCTGTACCTGTGGAGCTGCATCGTGACTCAATATCTGATTATCATGTCTACTGCTGCTAACATCCTTATTTTTCTCCAATATTCAATATAAATTTTCTTTTAATTCAGTCTTATACTCACAATATATTTCAAGCATAGCGTCATATATATTTTCTGTATAATACCTTGAAGTATGATAATTTTTATGTTGAATATCAGTAATAATTGTCCTATGAGTATCTAAAAACAATTTCCACTGTTCTTCCAAATACTCCAGTTGAGTATCCAAGTAAGCACGTGATATCATTTGCTCCTTAGACGATTGAATAAACTTAATTTGTGCTTTTGTTACGGTATTTTTTACGTCTTGCTGTAAATTATATAGTGGTTCCATATCTATCTCCATTCTTGTGAGTTCTAAATGTCTTCAACGTTTTCTATCTTCTATCGTGTAGTCTACGTACCGCTACCGCGTTGATTTATAAATACTTTCAATCCTTAGTATTTAGGTGAACCATCAGCAAAAGCTTCTTCTTGACATCTTATCCGGCTATTCGACAGGACCATAATGTTTGATCTCATGTTTACACAATAAAATACGTATTTTACTCAATATTTATAAATTGTGTTTATTTCAAAGAAAATTAGCGATACATCTTTTATATTTCAAATTGATTATTAGATGCCATTTTTGACATTCGGAACCCTTTTTTTATAACACAAGCAATGCATGCTAAAGGAGGTTCAATATACTTTTAAACTTTAAACAGATATGCTTAGTTAGGTTACGCAAATCTCTTATGCGGAAAATGTGAAATACTCATAAGTAAGCTTGTATGTTGGCCAAAATATAGTTTAGCGGTTATATACTAAAATGCCTATAGTTAAACTATAGTCTTAGGTCAAAATTGTCTTAAACATATAAAATGGTAACGAGTCAAAACGCGACACAATTTTTTAGTTGTTAATGCGAACTACTGTCTGCTCGGCGTTTCGGTTAGGTTGCACCAACCGTGGTCACAAGCTGACTGTTTAAAATTGAACGCGAAAGGCCTAAAGTTTAAAATTGTCTTAATCCTATAATAAATGCAGCGGCGGCCTTACCTATTGCGAGGCCCCTAGCAAGCAGGTCTTGCGAGGCCCCTAGCGAGCAGGTCTTGAGAGGCCCCTAGCGAGCAGGTCTTGCGAGGCCCCTAGCAAGCATGTCTTGCGAGGCCCCTAGTGAGCAGGTCTTGCGAGGCCCCTACCGAACAGGTATTGCGAGGCCCCTAGCAAGCATGTCTTGCGAGGCCCCTAGTGAGCAGGTCTTGCGAGGCCCCTACCGAACAGGTATTGCGAGGCCCCTAGCTAGCAGGTATTGCGCGGCCCTAGCAAGCAGGTCTTGCGAGGTCCCTAGCAAACAGGTCTTGCGTGGTCCCTAGCTAGCAGGTATTGCGAGGCCCTTTGTCCTTCGTCAAAGCAGGTCTGATTGTTTGGTTTGTAACATACTAAATTTACGAAATTGTCATTTGGACAGGAAATGTTAAGGTAAAAAAAATGACAATTACAATTTTAATAAAACATAAATGTACAATTTTAAAATTGTTATTTGCGACTTTTTCTAAGCGTAAAATCTAGGTTTTTTAAAACTAGCGCAGTATATTGTCTCCTCCCAGCCTGATGGTAAGCAAGAGAGGAACCCACATCGCGATGACAACGGATTTGATACCGTAATATCCTATCCGTTAGCATCGCCATACTGGCCCGCAAGATGTTTCTTCACGCTCCTTTTAAAATAATCCATGTCGAAGGAAGGAGGAAACACATGGCAACGAGTTCCACTTCTTCATGGTCCGGCAAAGATAGGAGTTACCAAATTGTTTTGTTTGAAAAATTATCTCAATAGCTTTTTTTTATTTGCTTTGTTGGCCCCCACTAGAGCGAGGCCCTTTAGGCCTCCCCCTAAGTCCGCCGCTGAATAAATGTGTATTTAAATCCGGATCTTTCCGAAACCCTACTGAAAAAACTTGATCGACTTCTAAACAACTGTATCAGATTTGTTTTTGGGTTTCGTGAGTATGAATACAAAAATTATTTACAAAGTTTTGCAACCAACTTAAATGGCTTCTTGACTTTCCGGAAGTATAATCACAGTCAACGTTTAACCGCAGTTTTTCAAACCTTTTACCACAGATTTTTCGCTTCTAATGGTTGCAGCTTAATGAGATAAGCACTTATTATGAATTTAAAAATAACAAATAAAAATATTTATTTCAATCTTTTACACAATATTTGTCACAAGGTTTGGAGTCTCCTTTTGATTTTGTTTGGAGATCCGCTCTACGATAGCCAAGAAGTATTCATAAAACGTTATTCCGAAACAGACATTGGAGTTTAATTACACACAAAATTTAAATTAAAAAAAAAAATTAAAAATATGAGTTAACAGAATATTGCTAGTAAACTTACTATACATGTTGTGTACGTGTGCGTGCGCGAGTGTGTGTGTGTGTGTTTGTGTGCGGATGTATGTAATAAATAAATAAATGCCTATATGAGAATAAATTATTTTATGAATAGGTTATTTAAACCATTTCTATTATATACCGTTACATTTCTTATAAATATATATATATACCATTACATTTTTGCTTGTAGGTACTAAGGCTTCGATATCGGCATAGTTTTTATTTTTCAACCATGCTGTGACGGTATTTTAACAGCTTCTGTGCGTATTAACTATATTAGTTAGACATATGATGTCGCGTCATTTTTTGTAGATATTTATACCTGTATGTTCTGCAAAGACGTAGGACATTATTTGTTGTAAAATTAATCAATAGTTAAATTTAATTATAGCCTATGCTCACCGGAGATAATGTAGCTTTCCGACATTGAAATAATGAAAATCGGTCAAGTAGTTTCTAAGCCTACAATGCAAACAAACAAACAAAAACACAATCAAATATTTTCACTTTACAATATATACATAAATATATAACATTATTGATTTATTTGTTCCAGGTAATTGTGAAATTATAATGGTAAGAATAAATAAAAAAATATAAGCTTCTGAACCGAGTGGATTATTTTCAGGAAACTTGTTAAAAATTTAAGACTTCGACCCACAAAGGAATTACTAATCTGAATAGTAAGCTTGTGTTTATTTCTAGTATTGTTGGGAGATGGTAGCCCAATAGATAGATAGAGAGATACACTTTATTGAACAGAAAATTTACAGAAATTGGTTTTACATACATATTTAAGTACACTATAGGCGGTCTTATTGCTAGAGAGCAATCTCTTCCAGACAACCTTTAGGTAGACGAAATAGTAGACATCGAGAAACGGATACGGCCGTGCAAAATGTTTATTGAGAAAAATACTAACAGAAAATATCAATATAAATACCATAATGAGATTAAAATATAAAAAAAATCGTATAAATAATAAAACTATAATAAATAAATAAATACCTATATAATATGTACCTTGTAAATGTACCTTGGGAGGGAGAAGCGTTCTGGCACGTGCCGATACCTTGTAAGAGGCCCTACTGCTAGGGGGGGGCACGTCATGCTATACCCCCGCCGACGATGACGGTATAGCGGTCGTTGTGGAGTGTTAGCTGTCGCGAACTATTTGGCTTCAGCCATGGCGACCGTGATGGTATCGTTAATC